>CM074489.1:32089380-33289380 GCA_037389245.1 Oryzias sinensis
TTTTCCTTCAATACGAAAATAATTGTAAAGTAGCTGCATCATGTATGTAAAAATGGCATAAAGAGATCCTGCACAATCACCCAATTTTCCAATCTGGCTCCAGGTGTGCTCTCATTTGTTCTGCTGTCAATAGGTTTAATGAATCAAACACAAATATGTCTTACAGAATTACTCACATCGAGGCCGTAGTGCCCAGGTGTTAACATCTGCTCTGAACAGTAAAAAATTGTGGTTCTCTGTGGAATACATCAAGACAGAGCTGTTGGCACCAAGACAACGGCGTCGTCTGGCTTTCTGCTTTGTTGACTGCTTAACAAAACAATTGATGTGAAATAAAGAAGCATGTTCTTGTCAAAGCAATGCTGCAAGCTGTCATGCTTGTGCAGGGGAAATTTAGGCATCCAGATGTGCATTTGTTAAAGTATCAACACTTGTTTTTATCAGGAGCATCTCTAATAGACTTCGCAGCACGCTTTCATGAAGCGGGCAGGTTCTTGTCAAACGTACCTGCTGCAACAATTACGACATCAATGAGTGAACACACAAATTTGTGCTACGATCAGAGCCACTTGCTCGGTTTAGGGCCCCACTGTTCTATCTGTAAACCACTATACTCTTACTAGTTGAGCTCTGAAGGAATTTCAAAAAGCCAGAACAAAGGCTGCACCAAGTTCTAGTCTGAACCAAATGTGGGTTTGCTTTGAATTTCTCCCAGAGCTTGTGTACCAATAACTTCAAAACGCACACAGCATGGCAAATATAACTGCTCTATAAACTGCCTCTTTTGAGTAACCAAAGACGAAAAAAATCGCACATGCTGTAAGATGTTTTATTCATTTATTAAAGGCGTCAGTAGCATACAGAGACAACATTCAACATCCGTTCAACACAGATTTCAACAAAGTGAGCAGGGATGAAAAGAAAAAGCAACATTTTTGGCATAGTAAATAGTAAAAATGGAGTGTTTGTCGATTTTTCTGAAATGCATGATGACAGACATGACAACTCTGTCTCCTTCTAAAGCTGTCAGTCTTCCCTGTGAAACTTCAGGCCTGAACTTCAGCAGCTGTAAACACAGTGTTACTGGAATCCCTACATGCTGCAGCTGGAAACAATAAACCAGACCTTTGAGCATCAAGGGTGCACACTGGTGCAGCTTTGATCTACTACATTCACCGTGAAGAACACTTTCTGCAAAAAACTTCCCATACTGTTCATTGGTAATGTTAAATAATTAGCACACAATAACAAAGTGGTTGTCAGCTTAGCTGATTTGATTCGCTTCCCATTAATTTAGTAATTTATTAAGGCATTTGTTGATGTTGCATAGAAAAATGGATGCTTAAATTTATATTGAATTGCTCCTATTACTAAAAAAATTTGAATAATAATAAATAAAAACAATTAAAAAACAACCTGCAAAGAGAAACATTTGTCTCCATGAAAACAAATTTCAGTACATGAATATATAATTCAACATCTGATTTGCCAACTGCAGGGATTTTTTCTGTGTGAAAAAAGATCTCAGCTGAATCAATAAATAATGTGTTATATTTTAAAGAAAATATAAGAGGGAACGCGCAAAAAAGCTCAGGGCTACAGCCTTCAGCTGAATATATTGAGTCTCAGAATAGAAATAGATTACACTTTTCTAAAATACCAACAACTAACACAAAGGGGAAATCGCAGCTAGAAACAGCAGTACTTGGGAAGCAATAATTTAAATTTAGGATAAAATAAACCTGAATTATTTAGGCAACATTAAAATGGAAACTACAACATTTTCAATACATTTGTGTTTTACTTTTTACCCTCAATTTATTAAAGAAAAGTAAAAAAAGCATGTTCGGATACACGGAAACGGTACTGAAAGCCAGACAGGTAATATTATATTATCATCACGGTGCTGGATATTAGCATTTGATATTCTTCTTCTTGTTTTTCAAATGATTTTTCAAAAGGGAAACCTACTTTTTCAAAGACCAGTGGCAGTAAAAGATGCTCACAAACTTTAGGCCACTGACGATGAGCTATAATTCATGATGATTTAATTTGTATGGCATAGAGTGATGGAGATGTCGCTGGTGGATATTTTTTTCCAATTCTTCCTAAAAAGATTTTTTTTGTTTCCACTGTCACTCCATAATATTCAAGTGACAATTATTCAGCAGCTGGTGTTGGGATGGTTGCACTGCACTACTGCACACGAGCTTTACATAATTTTGTGCAAGTGTAACACTACGCTTATGTGAATGTTGAGTGAGTTTGAGCACTAAATACAGTTGGAACAGGTGTGGCATTTATTAAACCCTAATTCACGGGAATTTAAAGAAGAAACATTTTCACGTTGTTCCCTGTCTTCCACCCCCAGACTGGGTAGGATGGGCCGGTGTGGGTACCGGATGTTCTCGGGTTGCCGGATGTTCTCGGGGTCCTTCGGGGTCCTTCGACCAATGATGATGTCACACTATTTGATTGGCTGTAAGTTGCCACGACCAATGAGTTAACGTTGCTAAGTTTTTTTTAAACTTTATTGACAATGGAGGTATCATACATTAACAATGACATTAACATTAAAAACGAACAATAACAATGTAATCAATATTGCCTCGAAGATCAGTCACCATTGCCAAACATAACATATTAACATAGAAAATAAAGAATAGAGGGGAAAAAAGAAACATTGAACCTAACATACAAATAAATAAAAACATAAGTAAAATAAAATAAAGTAACATAGAAAAAATCTAAATAGTCTAATTACTAGTTAGGGGTACTTGTGAAGTTTGTATTTCTGAACAAAACTAAGCAATTTCAAGCCATTCTTCTTTTTCATATAACGAATTGATTGAAAGTAAAAACAGAGCTCTTTATTAAATGTTATAAAAAGTGGTTTGGTCTTCAATTTTGTGCATTTAAAACTTTCCTTGCAATATCAGGATATTAAGAACTGTATTTTCTGGTCTATATTATACCACACCGAATAGAACATTTTTTGAGTGTAAATGAAATGGCATTGCAATTTTGGAAGAATACCAGAAGCAGAACTCATCCCAGAATTTTTTTATAATTCCACAGTTAAAGAATTTGCACTGCAGTTGTAACTTGACATCACCAAGATGGCGGTGCTCTCCTCCCACGAGGAACCACGTGATGTCTCCTCTAGTGATATAACTCATTGGAAGGACCCCTGAAGGACCCCGAGGACATCCGGCAACCCGAGAACATCCAGTACCCACACCGGCGTCTGATGCCGGGGTGTTGGTGGTGACATGGGGGTTCCTGCGTCCCTGACCTTGTGGCTCTTTTCCACGCTTGGAGCAGCCAGAGCCTGGTCCTCAGGCTCACCATCCCTTGGTCTTGTTTGGGGCCTCTGCTGGTCCCCTGTGTCCGCTTTCCCAGTCGAGCAGTCTGTTTCTGCTGCTTCCCCCATTTTGTCCTCGGTAGGGCTGGCGGACAGGTTGCACGGGTTTGCAGTGCGGGCTGACCATGGGTTGTCTTGGCCTGCCTCTGTATGGAGTGCTATACTGTTCATAATTAAATAAATAAATATTTAATTAAATAAGTAAATATGAACTCATGCAATTACACAATCTACTTTGGAAAATATTGATATATTGGAAAATTAAAATATTGGAAAATATTGATATTGAAATCCAAGGTTCTGAAAAAAGACGTAGAATTAAAATAATATTCCACATGATTAAAATGAATAATTTAAAATGCTGTTCTAAAATAATGAACATGTTTTTAAAGCAAAATGAAATATATTGAATAATATAATGGCTAATTTAAAATCTGTAAGCAGGTTTTTGTCATGGTGCCTGTCAGACTCCTCCCCCCTCCAGCTCTGCCTGCTTCTCTGCCTGATTGCCACCAGCTGACTCCACTCTCTTCATCTGCTGCTGCTGCTTAAAAGGAGACTCCTCACCACAGTTCCTCGCCAGTTCGTTACCCCTTATGGTGACTAGCCCTGGTCCAAGTCATGCTCAGAAACTTTATGTTATGCTTTGTTCTGGCTCTAACCCTCTGCTCCCTGTCTCAGGATCTTCAACCTGTCAAGAGTGAAGTCAGCACGGATCATCCTCTCAGCTGCACAGAAGCCCACAAGAAACCACAGTCTACACCAACCGCATTAAGCCCTCCAGCCACGCCATCAGGCTCGTCCACGTCACCACCAGCCACGGACAATTACACATCTGGAGAAACAATAAAGCTCTTCTTACCTCAAAACTCACCTGTCCTCGTTCTGGGTTCCACCCTCCTGCAGTACCATGACAGTTTTCCCACAATTTCATGATGTTTTTATAAATCTATGAGAGATTTATTGGTTGATTTTGTATTTGCATGAGGTCATATTTATTTATTTAATTATATATTTATTTATTTAATTATGAACTAGGACTTGTATGTATAGGACTCCATACCTCTGGGGTTTGGGGGCAGGTGGGGACTCAGGAGTCCCGGGCGGTGGCATGCCTCTCGTCTAGGCGCTGGTGTAAGTCTCGTGCGGGCTGGGCATTGGGTGTAGGCCCCTAGCTCTGGGGTGTGGGGTGCCGGGCCTCCTGCCGTCAGCATTCAGTGTGATCAAGGTACACTCTAAGAAGCACACATTTATTCACCCCACCTGCTTATTCTTTTTTGCACAAATATGGGCATGGGTATTGTTTTTACAATCCTTCTTAAAAAATATTGGTATTGCGAATCTTGTGTGTACCTGTCTGTGTGCATTAGTCTTGAGATAAATCTTCCATCGTTAATGTATAAATATTGTCTATACTTAAACCCTGTACATAGTTGTGTGCAGATTATTTGATGATGTTTGAACTAAGTCATCCCCCATCTCTGACATCCCACACTATTTCTTTCTCTCTTGTTATTTTTCGTCCGGTCCAACAAGGAATGCAGACAAATATAATTATCATATATAAAGCTTAGCCTCAAATACAAAAGGGGTTTAGACAAATATATACTCTATTTGTCTGAAGATCTATAAACCCCTATTGTAACAGTAAAATCTGTCCAACACATAGGCCTTTTAGCTCTGATCTGCTTACTCAGCTGTTGGACAGGTCAAGTTAGAAAAACAACGAACAAAAGAAACGTTCTAAATACATTGCCACATTTTCCTTTTTTTTCTAACTTGTGCTGTCCAACAGCTGAGCAGACAGATGAGAGCTGAAAACCTCTTGTGTTGGAAATATTTTATGAAACATTTGATACACTAGGTGTTTACTTAAATAAACCCCTTTGAAATTTAGGCTAAACTTTACTGATCTTATTCATATCTGTAACAGTCTTTTGTTGGACCGGACGGAAATTAAAAGAAGGTAAGAAGAAGGAGGAATGTGAGGGGGGGGGGGGTAAAACCATGAAGCAGCATAAGGCAACAAGTTGCTGGATCTTTACAATCATGACAGTCAGGTTTATAGGTAATATAAATCCAAAAGGGGGAGGGGCCTGTCCACACACAAACCCAGATGCCACAAACATAACTGTGGGTTCTAATAAAAGCCCACATACTAAACAAGTCAACATGTTCACATCAAAATACAACTGATGTTCACACACGCATACCTATGCATTTGGACCAACACGTGAAATACTTCATTTAATCAGTCAAACAATTTGTGCAAAGGTGAGATAGCACCTGTGCTCGAGTGGGTCTTTATGATCTTCTAAAGTGGGTGATGGAATGTAAAAAGTAGGAGGGAGAGTACCAAGCCATCCCCACACCAAGACCCCCAACACCCGCACGGCAGCAGATAGAGAACAACCGCCCGCCGGGTAATCACATCCGCCACCCAGGCCAGGGTCAGCAGGACCGCCACAGGGGCCCACATAGCTAGAGAGTGGGAAGGCACCGGGGAACAGAGAGTGAAAGCCCCCGCCCCCAGGAGAGCACCCCCAGCCTCAGACAAGCAACCCACTGCCACCCAGGAGTTCTGGGCATCCCCCCACCCAGACCCCGGGGACGGACCAGGGCCCCTCAAGGGAAACCCGCCCTACGCTGCAGACAACCGCCCACCCAGTCCATGGTTGATCCAGGTGAGAGCAAGGCAAAGCAAGTACCCCCTGCCCAGGAGGAAGATGCCCCAGAGCAGTGGGGGTCCACAGAAGTGTTGTTACCATGGCCCGACCAGACTCACCCATCGATGGAATTTGGAGAAGGCCAGCACTCGAGAGCAAGGACCAGAACCCACACGACAGGAACACGGACACTTCCAGGCTCAGGTGTGATGTGAACACCGGCCCCCGGTTTTTGCCACATTTACAGTTCCAAAGTTTTGATGTAACCCACAATGGGCATCCTTAAGCTATACAGCACATAAGCTTTATTACGCAACATTAACTAAATCTTATGGTAATAACAAGGTGTGACACATTGAAACTTTGCATTAAATATTCCTTGCAGTTATAGTTATACTATGGACACAAACCAGATATAGGCTCTGATGGGCTAGCACTGCCATTTGGTCCACTGTCTGTCCATATTGACATAAACATTATACTTAATGCCCTTTTTGGCTTTTAGATCAAAGTAGAAGATGAGAGCTTCAGGCTACCTGGGTTAATTTAGTTTCCTTACAAAATCAGAGTGCCTCAGTCTTTAACATTTAATCCAAAGGGAGGCATTTTTCAAAGAGCCAAAAGGGTATGTGAAGGGTAATAAATCGCAAGCTTAACTCTCCAGAGCCTTAAGGTTTCAACACATGCCAAAAAAAAAAATATGAATTTAAAAAAAACCTGGCCTCAAAACTATATTGTAAGAGTAAATGTGGGCATTTTCTCACTTTAATAAAACACAAGGTTAAAAGGTCATGATTGCAGTTCAATTTTTGCAAGATTTAGGATAAAGGTAAGAAAGGAAAGAAAGACCCAGGGCAATTACTTTCATTCATAGCACCAAGAAATCATGCTTATTACTTGATGTATTAATAAGTGCCTCAGCTGCCAAAACATCAGACCCCTAATGGTATCTTTATGACTCTACTTTTTTAATCGAAAGAAAATCCTGAAGCTGCTGTTCTACTTTATAAACTGTGATTTTACTGTTAATGAATCCTATTTGGTTTGAGTTTGTGTAAAATTCAACAACAAAGGATAAGAAAACTGGAAGCTGGAAGTTCATAAAAAATCAGCAAAAAACCCACACCATGTATTTGTTGGAAAAAAAATTCATGTCTGGCAAAAGTTTTGCCATTGAAAAAAGAGAGGTGATCGGGTCACGGAGAAAAAAATCACTTTGCTATTCGTCTTGGCTCAAGATTACAGGTTTTTTAGAGAGTTCAGTGACAGAATATTTAAACAAAAGCAGAAATATTAATATTTCCATCTCAGTGAGTCATTTATCATGGAGGCAACAAACATATCAAAACCCTCCACATCGTACATTCCAAGTTACGGGACAAACACACATATATTTGCAGTTAATAAACAGAAATTATGAAAATATATATTCAAAAAGAAACATTTTTATTGTGATGTAGTTTTTGAAAACTTGAGAGAAAAAACACCTTTTAACTTTTTCTGAAGATAATTTAAATTGAGTAAGACAGACAAACAAAAACTTTACTTTTTTGAAACATTAAAGAATGACGTGACAAAAGCAATATTATATCTTGTAGAATGACATTGACACTTTTAAAAGGTTTTCTCAAGAGAACTTCTTTGTTGTTTTAATGCACGACACAGTGTTAAACAGAGTTTTGTGTGTCTGTGTGTGTTTTTATTTAATAAGTCTTGTGGCTCTATATATGAGCTTCTTTTAAAAAAAGTGCCACGGTTTTTCCCTACAAACCCACAAAGTTCAAGGATATGTTGCAGAGATAAAGATTATTTATTATTAAAATGATCTAATTTTTATCCACGAAGCGTCTGCTTTTTCAAGACTTTTTTCTAGTGCTAAGAGACACAAATCAGACATTTTCTGAAGTTTATTATGTTATCAGGGCACACGGACTGACCTTGATGTTTCCTTGGAACATTTAACCAACCCCAAGGTGGCTATTACTGTGATGAATATTCGGTACTGCTGACAGAGCCATGGCTTATTTATTTACTCAGCAAGAGGTAGCTTGGTACCTCACCATGACCCCTCACTGTGTCTTCCTCCCTCATTTGTCAACATGCGTCTCTTCTGGTGGCCATGTGGCTCTGATGAAGAGAAGGGGCATGAACATAATGTGCAAGTGAGCAAAGTAACTGCAATTTACACAAACAAAATAAAGGCACAATGTAGATGCAGCCAATTCGTCTCCAGCACCTTAATCTTTCACTTTTATGAACCTTTTTTTTAAACGTTTTTTTAACGTGTGGTGTTGATAGATTTAGATACTTAGTTTAGCAAATACAAAAAGCGTGTGATGAGAAAAATAGCTAGTATCTGAGCTTTTTATATGGGAACTATGCAACAAATAACTACATTTGAATACAAACACACATTCTAATTGTATTTGACTAGTTTAACTTTTTTAATATTTGATTTACGCTGTCTTTCTATTTTTTCAAAATTAAAATGAACTCTTTAAAATAAGGGTTGTTACAATCCAATTAATAGATTTTCCGCTGATATAGTTGTCAACAACGTGACAGGATTCTGAGCAAATACAAAAGAGAAGCATTTCTGTCTAAAGATGCAGCTCTTTCTCCCTCATACAGAATCTGGCTCTTTAATTACATACCAGAGCTTTGTCAAAAGATCAAAAGATGAGGCACATCTACAGAGTATAAAACAGTGATGCTCCTCTGATATTTCTTTCTTGCACAGACTTCAGTTTGTTCGGTTATCAGAATATGTGCTACATGTGTTTGATCTTTTGATGCCATTACTACATTGAAACCAAAAAAAATGAAGCATCTTACTTTTCTTTTGTATTTCTATAAAGCACCGAAGCTCTTCATTTTCTCACTATATATGTAAAACATAATCAGAGACCACAGTGAAAATTTTATTAAGACTGTGCAAAAGTAGAGTTTCAAAGCTTTTACTCTGTAAAAGCCTGTAAGGTGGCATAGAAGATGCAGCACTGCAAATGTTAACTCTTTGCAGCAGTTTTTCATGGCAACAACGATACAGGATTACAGCAAAAAATATTGTGGTTTCCAAATAATCTATGGATTACTTTCCGTAACAGTGGGTTAGTTATGGTTATTTTGGCAGCATCTGTTTCAGCATTTTGCTGGGTTCGTGTCCATAGTGGAGTCCGATTTTCTGTTTGCCTTTAAAAACAAGAGCATTGGCAAACAATCCGTATCCCCATTCGGATATGAACAAGAAAAGTAAAGAAAAAAAGAAAGGAAATAGAAAAATAAAATGAACAAAAGAAGTAGAAGTCTGCCTTTTTCACAACACACATTCATAGATGACAATTGGAAATCAGACAACAAAAAATTTTGTTTGTTTCTTCTTTTTCTTTGCTTTTTCTTAAAAGATAGCAGATGTTGTGTGCCAAAGGGTCCCTTACCATATTGCAACCCAAACATCACAGCCATTGACTGTTAAACTGAACTGGGCCGAGTAAGTGAGGCATCATTACTAGATGCATAACATAGAAAATAACTCGCTTTCAGCTCTAACGAAATTAAGCCAATTCAGTAGTCATTTTTTGCGATTTTGACACCACCAAGTTGGAGCCAGACAATGTCTGTCAGCAGTGATCGTTCTGGGGCTATCTGAGTCAACGTTGGTCAACCACTTTCGCCATTTAGGAGTTAGCTTGTTGACTTTTGCCTGGAAGAGTCTGTCTATCCAATATTTTAAGCGCTAAAAGTGTGGACCACCTACCGTTATTAAGACATCTGACTGGTCAGTTTATAACTTGAAATACTTGCACTAAGAATATCATGAAAAAAGAGGATAATTTTAAACA
This sequence comes from Oryzias sinensis, assembly GCA_037389245.1. Lineage (NCBI taxonomy): Eukaryota > Metazoa > Chordata > Actinopteri > Beloniformes > Adrianichthyidae > Oryzias > Oryzias sinensis. The sequence continues at coordinate 32,099,253 of CM074489.1, forward strand.
GGCAAAAAAAGTATCAAAGCAAAGTTTTGATACTGTTTTGGCAACCTTCAGAAAAATATAACACATTTAAAACATTCTCTTCTTTATGAATTTACCTTTAATATATTTCAGTTCTGTATTTTGAAAAATGCAGTCATGACACCCAACCTTGGGAGACATAAATAACGCCGTGCACTGGGCCTCGCAGGCTCGCCAACTGACCTTTGCAACCTTGAGCTGATCTTCTCTCACTGAGGTACTCATTCATGATCAATAAGTAATCAGGGAACTTGTCTCTGCGTGCATTTGCCATTGAAAGTGTTTACGAAGCAAGCAATCGCTTTTGCAAATCACAGTTTTATTTGCCTTCATACTGCGTTGCCTTCACCCGTGTCAAGCTTTGAGGTGGATAGGATAAAATGAATTTGCAGATGCGCTAATTGACCTTGCAACACATTATGCATTTTTATTGGGCAAAGAGAGCTTCACTGTGTTCATTAACTGGCCCTAGGACATCACACAGCAATGCAATTCTGTTTCCAATTAGCTTGGAACACAAAGAGAAAAAAACACACAAATCATTTGCACATTTGATTCAAATATTGATAAAAGATAAAGTCAAAAAGATAAAAATATGTTATTTCATACTTTGACATCACTCGTGCAATGTTTTCCCAAAAGTTGCTTTGATTTATATGTTTCTTTCACTGTTTTGACCAGATTTCTGTGTGGTTTGACGACAGTCTCAAAGACCTAAGCATATTTTCTTTTCAAAAATGCTTCACTTATAACTGTGTTTCATAAACATATTGTAGCAGTAAAATCTCAGAGGACAAGTGAGTAAAAAAATGCCTGTCAAAAAATCCTACAAAGATGTACCCTGCTGTAGATATTTTCATATTTGGCATTCACATCAGAACTCAGCGGCAGATGACATTCAGCTTTAATCTTGCTGCTGCAGTGTGGGATTCATAATTTGCTAAATCAAAAAAAAAAAAAAATGTCGGAGCTGAAACTAGGCTTAAAATGTCATGTTCCAGCAGTGGAGACACAATAAAAGGATCCAATCTTCTTTTAGAATTTTCAATGGAGACTTCCCTGGGAAACCACAGCATTATATGTCAATAGGCCTATGGTTTAAAGCACTAGCAACAAATTCAAAATAATTAAAGTTTTTATAAGGATTATCTTATCTGAACCACAAAACTATGTCAGTGCTGTCACTTATACAGCTAGTTGTTAATTACTGATCTAATGTGTTTTTAAGACTATATAAATTCTTGTTCATTATGTTTGGAAACAGCAACTACTAAACATTTGGAGTGTACTGTCAACTGAAAATAACCTTGTATTATTTATTTAAAAAAGCTCAGCAGCATAACAACATACAATAAAAAAGATGAAACCACAAGGTTCCCACTAACATGAAAGTGTGGAAAACAAATGCAAGACAACTAACTCTCAGACAAAGCCATATTAAATATTACGCAAACAAAGCAAATGCCAATTCTTGTTAAGTCTGCCAATTGATTCTTGCTTTACAATTTGGGATTCATGCCCAGGGTGTGTGTGTGTGTGTGCGGAGGGGTTCTTGCAGCTATAAACTATTTGAAAGTTCACATAGACAGTACATGGGAGCTGTGTTTGTATGAATCAACCCCTTTAGAGCTTTCTCCCCCCCTTTTTTTCATGTATAATGCACACAGAGAGACTGAAGGACTCACCTAATCCGTGATGATGTGGTAACATTTCATTATTCATTAATTCATTTTTAATAAATCAGAAATGGACAATAAGACAGATTTTTCTGTTATTAAAAATATTCCATCTGTCAATGGTCTATACCTTATTTTTCCTAATGGGGTTACTAGGTTTGCCAAAGCCCATTTTGGCTGTGGACAGGTTGCCAGTCCATCACAAAGGGCAAACAGCAAAACATGCTCACATTCACACAACGTAGCCTCCAAAAAATGTTATTTAACATATTTTTAAGATGTGGGAGGAACCCAGAGAAAATCTATGCATGTAACAGTAAACCGCGCAGATGCTTCACAAAAATACTCCAGGTTGGACTTTTGTGCCACCACAAGAAGGTGTTAGCCATCACGCCATTGTGCAGCCCTGCAAAAAGGTTGCAATACTGCAAAAATATTCCCTGTATCCAATAAATCTAATAAAAATAAATAAAAACAAATTGCAATATTGATATTAATGCACATACTCACCCTACAATGATCAGTTCCTATCAGGGTGGAAATATGAAAATAATGACCAAAAAAATGATCATGTGTGATGCCATTATGATGAAAATGAACAAAGAAGTAAAGAGGATTTGAAATTACATTTAAAATTGTGTGTTAAACTCAGAAGCAGCCCAACGTCTTCCTAAAAAAATTCAAGGATGACCAGGTGGCTCTTTGCACAGGGACCAAGTCATGACCATAACTAAACTCTGCTTCATCATATATGAAGTTTGTTGATATTGTTTTGTAAAGCAGCTCAAAATGTATATCAATCACATTTTTAATTTGTGTGACAATTTAGCAAATCTTATAAATATTACAAATGGTTTAAGAAATTCATATTATCATTTAAATTGGGCTTTTGAAGCTGCTTGAGAGTATTTTAGTTTAATGTCTATGACAGTATGAAATTAAAAAAAAGAAAATTGCAGCTTTAATATCTGTCTTGATGAAATTGAATGCTGTACTTCTTATTTTTCCTTTCACATACTTTTTTTCAATTAGTATGACCTCTTTCTCATTTATTCATTTTTCTGATAACAGTTCAGTGTGAGTTGCTCTATTTATCAGAAACTCTTTACCAGGCTGCCAAAACTCAATAAATTATTCTGTCAGATTGCTGCATTTGAATTTCAACTCCCTCTTTGCTCACTTTCCGATTTCTCCTCCCAGTGCAGAGCTTTCACTCCTTTTCCCCTCCCTGCTCTTTTTCACCTTCACAGCCACTCATTTTTCTGCTCCTCACATTTTCCAATTTCTCTCACCAGGCAGAGGAAAATATCCAAAGGTACTTCAACGTGGTTTGATAGTTTGTGTTACCAATAGCGAGGGCAGGATTGGTCCAAAACAGCATCAAAAAACCTAAGTAATCGTAGGTAGGACCAAACATGATGCCTGATTCCATTTCAGATCGAGCCAGTGTGGCAACTTATTGGCAAACACATTACTTTAAGTCTCTTTTTCTCAATCAATTCACTGAAAAGCTAAAAACCAATCTGGAGCATGACAGCTCCCACAAGGCCTGATTGATGAGTCAGAGTGGGAATGTGCATATCCAAGCAAGGTTTGGTGTATATGTCCTCAAATTCCATTGGGTGGAAAATGTGGATTGAGTGAGGCCGTCATGGATTTGGCATCGCTAACTTTGGGGCAGATTGCGGAGTGTGAATTGATGCTCAGTGGAGGGGATGTGACAGTTCATCTGAAGGAAGAATGGGAGTGAGAGGGGGGAAAACAAACAAGCAGATCTATTTAGAGATTGACAGTGCCGTGAGGCTGACAGTGTGCCAGAGAACATAAAAAGGTAGAAATTGAAAATAGCACGAGCCACCCAGCGTAATTGGAAGCAGCACTGTTGCCAAATTATCAATTCATTTCACTAATAATTATTTCCCACTGCCTTTAGAGGCTAAAAGATAAAACAGGCATTCCCTCCTTCACCTGAACACCTGCTTCTGTAGATTATGGTTTATTATGCGAAGAAATCCTTTTTTTAGTTTTTCACATCAGAAAGAAAATAAAAATTCTTCTCATTTCTCTTTACAGTTTACTGTTTTCCAACATAAGATAGGCTGGACAAGAAAAATCTATGAAGTTCATCTGGGGAAACAACATAGGGAAAAGATGAAATCCCGCACTGATTGAAAATTGGGAGCTACCTGCTCCCACACCAGCCACAAATGCTTTGAGTGTCAATGAGCTATTTCCTTAAAAAATTAGTCTCGACCTGTGTGTGGTTCTAATAGACCTTGAAGTTTTGGCTTGCTGTTGAGTTTATACAGTGTGTTTCACTTCATTAATCTGTGTCATTGTTGAATTGGAAGTTGCTGCTCTCAAGACCTTGGAGAATACCTTTGTCGGTGGGGACTTGCTCTTGTGTTTACGCGTCTGTATCTGAGCTTACAGCCGGCACATCTCTTAACAGTCTGCCAGCTGTGCCATTGTTGCCGTTCCATCCTGCCACTGCCCCCCCAGCAGCAAGTGAATTTCTGCCAATTACCATGGGTGGCTGGCAGACCAGCAATTGCAGGCACAGATAAAAGACACAATTCTGCTAACTGCTCTGACTGTCTAAGCAGTAGGTATGATGGAAATGCAGCAGAAGACAAATGGAGCTCGACCAAGACATGGTTTCAGATGTTGAAGGAAAGGTTTCTGGCTCATTGGAACTTGGAAAGAAGTCTTAATTAGGATGATAAATAAACTCTGGATTTTCTCATCAGAGATATGAGGTGTCTTATCAGACATGCCCATATTCTTTGAGGTTAACACTTCGTAAAAGTCAAAAATAAAAATAAAAAAACTTATTTTTCTGAGTTAAGTTGTGTATTACTGTGATTTGGCCAGGGGTGCAAATTATACTCAAGGAAAGGACTTGTTTAGGATTTTTTTTCAAAATAAAAAAATAAACTCTCATACAAAAATAAAAAAAATAAAAAAATAAAAAAAATAAACTCGTATACACACACATACACAAAAAAAAAAAAAAAAATATATATATATATATATATATATATATATATATATATATATATATATATATATATATATATTTTACTATATTTTTATATATATATATATATATATATATATTTTTTTATTCTTTTATTTAACAGGGACAGTGCACATTAAAAGCATCACTGCAATGCGGCAGAATTAGCCCAAAGACTATTTTTCATCCGTAGTCCCCGGACAGGTGTTAAAAATTGTCAACCTAAAAACCTAAAAACATCAATTAAATACATAAATTAAAAATATACATTTACAATTAAACATATCATCTAAAATACATATGCTAATAAAAACATGCACATAGTGAAAACATAAAAAACAAGTATAAAAGACACAAAGGTGATAGAGAGGAGCAGGAAGGGCAGGTGTTGATCCAGTTCAATGTGAACATGTTTGCTGTGATATGAGCCAGTTTTTTAGGTTATTTTTTTCCTTCAAACAATCAGTTTTCCTTTAGCGTTTGTTTCCCGTAATTGACCGCTAGAGGGCAGTGTGGGTGTCTGTATCACTATTTGCTACTGACAGGAACGCAGAAGCAGAAGCACTGTCCAAAACACACATGGGGAAGAATGTGATAGTTCTCCTCCTAAACTTCATGATGTTATTTTTATTTGCATCAAGACATTATTATTCTTGCTTTTATTTGTTTCTTTCTCGGACTAATGTGGGACAGAAAGTCATCAAAGTGGGTTACAGAGAGACGGAAATGCCGTCATTCAGACGTAGCTCTTGCAGTAGAAGGTAAAATCTGAATGATCTCATGAACTCAGACATGGAGACGTGTTTAGCACGCCTTAGCAGAGCTCTTCAAAATAAAGAACCTGATTTCTAAACATCAATTTTTCTCAATCATATATCGCGATAAGGTCAAAAACTTGATGGTAGGTTCTCCCAGACATAATAGGAGCACCTAACTTTACGAACATATTTAACAAACATTGAGCCTCGAATTTAATGTGCGACTTATACTCTGGTGCTACTTGTATAGGCCTATTTTTTTTTCTTTACTGTGCACTTTATTGTTCCTGTGACTTAAACTTTGGTGCGAAAAATTGTGTGAAAAATTTGGTAATTTGAGAAACACAGGTGTGACTTCTGATTATCGCCCATGTAGAATTTTAGTTGTCTGTGTATTTTCTCTCCATGTATTCTCGATCAAGGATTAACTCACACAAACACAAGTAATCTCTTGTGTTTGTCATGAACAAAAAAGATGCTAATCTCATCATAATATTTAAAAAGTATTACAACTGTGAAAAGGCTAGCCAGCGGGGGAGAAAGCGGGGGAGTGACTGCACTCCGCACTAGACAACCCTCTGGGATCAACTAGAAAAATGTAAGGACATCTGAAAGAGAGAAAGCTGGAAAAATAAAAGAGGGCAAGATGAGGGAGGACAAAAGAAGAAATAGTGAATGGAATGCATAAAAAAGACCAAAATATTAAAAGCTAAATAATGAAATAAGAGTGTGGATGAAGGAAAAGGAACAGAGGGAGACAGCAAAACAGAAAAAAATGGAGAAGTGTAGAGGCATGATTCATGTACAGCATCTCAATTGAGAAGTGTGAGCGTGAGGGCTGAATAATGAAACAAAGATTAGGTATTAGGTATGCCAGGTAGGTGTTCGTTGGAGAGCTCTTGGAAATATTTAAAAAGGTTAGTGTATGAATAAACATAATCTATCAAGGTCCTTTATACTCAGGGAAAAAGGAGATTCTAATGAATAATAAAGAGCTGATGTGACAGCAGAGCCAGTGTTGTGCTCCATAGCCCTCCCCTTTCCCCCACACATAACACAATAATGGAACACTTCCTACAGGACTTTTTACCACTAAGGACAAAAGCACAATCATTACAATGGGGGAAGAGGGAGGAGTCAATATTGCAAAGAGCTGTTGTTATTCACTGAGCAGGCTACAGATGGACTGTATATTAGGAGCTTGGTGTTCCCATTAGACATTGCACTGACACATGTTTGCACAGCCCTTTTCAACTGCTCCCAAGGTCTCTGTTACAGTTCTGTCACACACATGTAGGACACTGAAAAAGGCGAGACGAACAGACGCAGATATAAAGGAGTCTCTGATGACTGTGGGAGGCGCTTTGTGCTTAATGTTATGAGCCATTATTCTATTAATTTTAGGAGCTCTAATGAAATGCATTGTCATGCGCATTGTTCACTGTTGCATACTACAGTAAGACAAGCGTCCTCATGGCAGTCCTCTTGGCTTCTCCGCTGTCATGCAAATGATGCATTATTGAACACGAACTTCAGATATTACCACTGCCTATTGTTACATGATGCATCAATGCAGCTTTAATGAACACAACATTTTCAAATAAGTAGTGGTAAGAAAAACATGTCAAATTGTTGTAAAATATGAAAGATCTGGTTATGTATATAGGACATTCTATACACACTCACAAACTCAGCACTAGAACATATCTTACCAGCTTTTATAGTAAATGACATGTACTTCTATAATGCTTTTGTACATCACTTTAAGGCCCCAAAGCACTTTATAGTCCTATTCACCCACACACATTCACACACTGATGGCGACTCCACTGCCTTATGCTGGTGCCAATCTCAACAACCAGAAGCAATGCGGGGTTCAGTGTCTTGCCCAACGACACTTCAACACATGTGCTGGTAAGGTGGAAACCAAGCTTTTCTATCAGAGGTTGACCGCTCTACCGCTGAACCACAGTTACCTAAAAAAAACAAAATTACAAAACTAAATTATAGTTAGCCTATCTTTTATGCTTTTTTTTTAGAAACCTTAAACACTTGGTATTCTGAGGATTTTTTTGGACCTATACATTCATCCATCTTCAGAACCTGATGAATCCCTTTTGCGGTCATGGGTTGCTGGAGTCTATAACAGTTTCAGTTGGGCAAAAGCAGGGTACATCCTCGACAGGTCACCAGTCTGTTGCAGGGCCACACAGTCACAGCTAGGCACAATTTAGAATCTCCAACGAACCTAAGAAGCATGCCTTCGGACTATGGCGAGAAGCTGGAGTGCCTGGAGAAACCTGAACCAATGCATGGACAAGGAGAACATGCAAACCCCCAGCTGAGATTTGAACCAGGGCTTTCTTGATGAGAGGCAAGAGTACTAATCACTACACCACCACTTTTTCTCTGCCTAAGTTCTGGTGGAGGACATCCTCCTCAGAAGTTCACACTAACATTGAAACTTTCCTTTTTCTCAGAGCTTCTAGACAACATTTGTCTTTGATCCCGGGATATGCTTGACAATGACACTTCAAGAGGAAATCTCCAGCCTAATTATTTATAAAGCGCTGTATGTATGTGTCATTTTTGCAGTTGCTTATTTGTCTTATTCTCTCTTAAAGATGTTCCAGTGTTTTTTTGTTTATCTCTTCCCTGTCCTTTAAATTAAGTTCTACTGTTTTTTTTTCATGTGATACAGGTTGGTCATTTCCCTCTAATTCCTTTTCATGCTTGTTTACCACAGTCTAGATTTGCAAGAGTTTCTTTAAAATAAACTTTTTGTTTGATAGGCATGTGACAAAGGTATTGATTGTAAACGGGTGCTAGACAAATAACCTGAATTGAACTAAATAAAGAAAAGCTCAGATTTTACAGCCATAGGAGCATCATTTTAATGTGAACATTTGTATTGTCTGAGTATTTTACAGAGGTTTATTTAGACTAAAGCATTAACCCACAAGAGCTTGTAAATTTTATCACAATTGTTTGGCTTTATATTTCCACATCCCTGTAGCGTTACAGTTTGAAATATATAGTGTTTTTCAAATAATAATGATGGTCTTTAAACCTAACCAAGCAGCTGCGTGTGTTATGTGTAGCACTGGCCTCCCATTACGTAGGTCACTGCTTTTTATCATTTGATATTTGCAATTCCTCTGTGTATGGACAGTACATTAAGGGAAGTGGCATTTATATACAAATCAAGACAGGCTTAATAAAATTTTTGTTTTGTGATATTATAGCCTTCTCTTCGCCAAAACAACTTATACTGATCCATTATGAATAGACTGGTGTTATTTAAATTTTCAAACTTTCTTTTAAAATAGCTATCGAAAAACTGATTGACATCTTTTTTCTGGGGAACCTTGAGTAACACACCACAGCAACATTATACTTGCTGACAACTGAGGAAAACAAGATAAATCTTCTGAGGAAACCCCAAGCAACACCACAGAAAAGTTTTAGATATTTAGTTTTAACACAGGTTTTTTTCCCCCCATAAAATGTCACAACAAGACATGACACAAACTGTGATATGTTAAAGAAAATCCTGATGAAAGCAGACGAAAATGATTTCAAATGTAGTCTGTCACTCAAACGCTCTTTGCAGTTCTTTTTCACCATCATTTGACGCAAAAAGAAATCATGCTAGAGATCATAGTTGAAATCAAGGAGGTGTCAGAATATTAGTAATTTAGATTAGGAGGTGTGTTAGATTTCTCAGAGGGTGTCTGTATTCACCATCTCAAACGTTGTTACCCACTCTGGTGCCAAAGACAAATTCTGCTGCAGGGCTTGCAGGTGATAAAATTGCTCTTAGCAAGTGGGGGAGAAAAGTACGCAGCAATCTGACGTTAAACCCAATTTAAAGTTGTTAGACAGTCATTTGCAACACAATCAATGATTAAGAAATCAGAGAACCACCAAGACGCTTTTTCAATAAAAAGAAAACTATTTTCACACCTATGAGAGAAATGCTGTAGAATCTAGAGTACTATAGGCATAGGTTTCAATTGACAGCCTTTTAAATGGGACCAAAGTACTTTAGCTATAGCCATCTACAAGATCAGAGGATGCTCGGTTTTGAAATGGCATATGGGTCCTGTGCAATGTATGAATCAGTTTTGGTCTGAAGGGTTATCTTCCTGTATGTGTGCTTGTTTATCCAGTGCCAGAGGTGCCCTTGACGGTTTTCAGTGCTCTTACAGTATTTTTCCTGCCTGTCATGACATTAACCTTGTAACACAAAGAAAAAAAGACAAACATGGAAGGGTCAGTGGATAAAACAGAAAAGTTAATTGTGTCATGAATTGTTGTTGATGGAGGACTGGAGTACAGAGGTAAGCTTGGTCAAAAATAAGTAATTTGTAAAATAAAATAGGGACTTCAAAAACATGACATATCTAAAAGATGAACCCAAAATTAAAGTAACAATAGTGGCATAACAGAAACTATTCTTTTGGCTCATTAAAAGACATTTACAAAAAGGTTATTACAGGCAGGGTGAACAAAGAAACAGACTATAGGAACACATTAAGAAACCAAACCAAATCTTATGGTACTCTCAGGTACCATAAGGGTACCATCTTTTTGTTGTGACTTAAAATATTCAATTTCAAAGTTTGGTGCTGCTTACAATTCAGGCCAGGAATATTTAAAATCAAATCAAATCAAACTTTATTTATAAAATAGCGCTTATCATGCATTTCGTGCAGCTCGAAGCGCTTTAACATTAAAAACAAAAAACACACAACATTACAGTAAAAACCCAACCCACCCTATACCCTTCCCACTCCCCTCCATTAAAGCACATGACCCACGACAATGAATATTGACTATCAATGCAAGTTAGAATAAATAAACAAATAAATAAATAAATAAATAAATAATTTGCTTTGTTAAAAGTTGTTGCAATGTCATTTTTGTAAATGGCATTTACTTATAGCACTTTACTTCTTAGAAGACCCAAAGCGCTGTAAAGTCACAGTTCCATTCAACATGGACACACACATTGACACACTGATGGGGGCAGAACACTGGTGTCAATGTGGGGATCAGTGTCTTGCCCAAGGACACTTCGATAAGGTGGGCAGAATGGAAACCAAACCTGCGATCTTCTGATCAGAGGTCACCCGCTCTACCTCTATACCATGGCAACCTTACACGATGTAAAACATCATGTTTTATTTGTTTGTTGTAATTAATACAATCTCCAACATACATCTGGTAGCAAAAGGGAGAATGACACATGAAAATGACATGTTGCTTCAAAACAACTTTATTTAGAATATGGGTTGCATGTGAACATAGCCAATTTCTTGTAGAATGCCAGGTTGTTTTTGTTTTTTAAGAACTTGTGAAATTTCTTATAACATTGCAGATCACTGATAGATTGAGGTTTTTTTTGCCACACCACCATGAGAAGATGGTGTGGGACCATCATTCCCACTTTTCTTTAGTGCTGTCATGTGACTCCATCACTCTCTGTCAAATCTATTTCCCTGCTGCACCCTCTCGGATTTCATGCAAATTTCTGTTATCCTTCGTTAAGAAAGGTGCGTTCTCTAAATGACTGAGTCAGGCTGGTGGAATTATATTAACTGACTCAGATCTGCCACATTTGCTTACATAACTCTCACTGCCACCATTTATCAATTTGCAAACGCTTCAAATTGAAAATGCCCCAAAAGACTTATTTTTTTCCCACAGACTCTGACACTTATATTACCTTCTCATAAACATATTCATTTTTCTATATGGAGTTACAATGTTAGATAGAACAAACCAAGAATTTAAAATCGTTTCTGACACCGGCTTGAATTTATTTATAGATTTTATGTAGAAATTTACTTTTTTAACATTGGAGCCATTGAGAAATTGCTCCCTTTTGACACCAGCCTCTACTGGTCTTAGAACTATTACAATTCCAGGTGTGCATCAAATTTGCAAAGAGAAGGGGAGGGTTTCGTGATCTGTCTCTGCAGTGTCACTAAGATGTTACGCCGTTACACCTTTCCTCTTTAATAATGCCCCCGTTCCAGCTTTGATGTGCCTCTGAGATTACTTTTAGAGACGCATTAAAGCTGGAACTAAATAATACGGCAACAGGAATGAAACCTTTCATAGTGCACAGTGAGGCATAAAAAGAGACGACTCAGAGGTGGAAAGGAGCAGCACGGTGGATGGAGCTTTAGAGAATGACCGGTGCTTCTCACTCCACATTCTCAGACAGAGAGCTGCTGGAGTCTGACCCTAAAGGGCCTGTCCAACAAGCAGAGCATGCGAATGTTCCCCTTAACTTGTATAAACTCAGATAACCAGGTTTTAACGTAATTAAAATTATGAAATTATTTTCTGAAAGGCTAAAATATTTGAAGCAAGAGTTATACTGTTGAGACAAACCAAGATACTGCTTTACTCTGACTACATGTTATTCATTTTCATGTGTGAGTTCTTAGTTTTTATTGCAACCAGACTGCAAACTTTTGCGTAGGAAGTCAGCAAGTGAGCATTCAAAAGCAAGCAATTAAAAAAAAGGGATGTGACCTTTGGAAATTATTGTTTTAGATTTCAAAGATACATTTTCAAAAAAAAAAAAACATTTTTTTAGCAACATAGACCAAAGAATCTGAAGGAAAGCCAAGCAACAATATTTCAGAAGAAAGCCTCAAAGGTGCATCTTTGGTTATGTGTGCCTTTTGTTGACAGCAAATGTGGTAGGTGGTTTTAAAAACAATAACTTAAAATCCTCTTTGTTTGCATATGTGAGTGTGTATGTGAAACATGGACAGAGGTGCAAACTTAGTTTAGTGATTGTGGAAGCACTCATAGACCTGGCAGGCCATGAAGGGAAAACTAGAAGGTTTATTAAAAAGCTTTCCTTTTATTTTTTTATCCTTTTTATGTGTCACCAAATCTTCCTTGCAATTTCATTCGGGTCAAATTGACCTGAATAACACATGTAGCATAACAGGCACTCCAAGAAAGCACTTTTCTTCCATGTTCACTTCACAGATGGAAATGTCAAAGCCTGTGAGCTGAAACTGTTTTCATTTGTGAAAACATTATTATTATTTAAAACACTAGATGGCATTATGATAGAAACTTTGATTATTTTTACCACTGCAATATATCATACAATATCAAGTATTAGTATTAGTGGTTTTATTATTGTTACTTTATTGTCACTGTTTCGAGAGATGGATGGAGGACATCTCCCACACAAACACAAAATTTGATTTTTAATCTAGGCTGTATACACAAGTTCATTATTGATTAATTGACAAAATTTGTAATGTGAGGATCAACAGGAAAATGTTCCCCTTTAGTGGTCATTTGAGAAACTGCAACATAGTACTTTAGTATTTGCATCAATCTGGGAACAAAAAGTGGGGGGTTGGATGCAGTTGACTGATGTGATGAACAAACACTTGTCAGAACTTTAACAAGTCACTTTTTTCTCTGAACTTTTTATTTGTCAGGACATTTGTCTTTTTACTTCCCATGTGGGTGGTTTAAACTTTTGCATTTTATATATCTGAGTAACATAAAAGAGTGGTGTAAATGATGGTGAACCTTCCTTTAGGTAGGTGCATTAGGGTGCCATTAAAATCCAGCCCGCTTTTCAAAGTTCTAATAAAATAAATTTTTATAGAGCCATTACTATACAATTTTACATAATAATAGCATACTGAATGAAAAATACCAACTTTGCATTAGAATTAAGGAATTAATGACATCAGTGGAGACGATGACTTCAATATTTGTTGATTGATCTGAATAACATGTAGAAATTTGGGCTAAATAATGGAACATTTCATTGCAAATGATGGAATTATACTGTAATAATAGTCAAAAACTAAATAAATAAATAGGGCTGCTGTTAAAGATTGGATAACAATAAATATTCTCCACTGAATCTTTTAGTAGTTTTAGCTGAAAACAAAAGGCTGGCATGACAAGAAAGCTCAACATTTATCAGGTGGACATGAAGGGAGAGAAAGATGGCAAAACTGCCTGCAAAGTAAAAAAAAACTAGAAGGAAAAGCTCTTGAAATTCTAATGTCCTTTCTTGGAAGTCCCAGAGCTTACAGAGAGTTCTTAAAGTTATTTGATCAGAATGTGCCTTCTTTGTGAGAAATCAGTGGGTAAATGGAGTACTCTCCTCAAAATATAAATGAAAAAAAACACAAAAGTATCTGAGGACATTTTTAAATGTCAGCTAAACTACCAGTAATTATCTTCGAGCTAGAAAAAAACTTTTTTAGAGTTGATGATATGGAAAGGAACATTCTGTTCAGTAAGGAAAATTATTCCGCGTTGTTTCTTCTGGTTGTTGAAACCGCAGAGTGGATACAAACATTTGTTAAGCATTCAGGGTCAGTATGAAAATGTGGGGAGGTCAGTGAAGTGCTTTGGAGCTGTGTGCAGTATGCATGTCAGTGATGGTATCTGTTTAATTGTTGCTGAGCCTGGTGAGTGGGTTGTGGGTGTGTTCAACAGTGCATTACACTACCTTGAAGAAATGTGGGTGCACAAGCACATGTTTATGAGCTTTTCAGCTTCCAGTGCCGATTTTCACTAAGTGACAATGTGATTGGTGGGAATCTCATTTTTATGTTCAACAGAAAATGAAATGTTCTTGATGCTAAACACAGTTTGTGCTTTGCAGCAACATTCAAATGTTTTCTGCACAGTGAAATGAAATAGATCATTACTATTTTATGAGTGACCTTGTGAGGAAATCTAAAGCGTTTTCAGAAGATGCCACTGTGGTGGGATTTTAAACAAAGGTAAACAACTTTAATCATGATCTCTGTGTTTTTTACAGCACCATTTTTTACTCCAGTCTTCTTGTCCAGAAATCAATATTGGCTAAATGCATTTTTTAACACTCACGGCTCAGGTAAACGTGGATCAGATTTTGTAATTAAAGAGTAATTGCTTAAACCAAAAAATTGAACTCACACAGCTAAACAACAAACCAAAAATGCATCAATGCATCATAACCATGTTTGTGTGGGAAACTCAGCCCCAGACTCGACTGATTTTAAGTTCTGTTTGAACAGAAAATAAATATAGGTTTTCTTTGTTGAAGGAAATAAAATAGATTTTAGGGATTCAACAGTGTGAACTACTCCCATCTTTGGCTTCATATCATTTGGGTTCACACATTAGATTACATGTATTGATCTAAACCGACCTCAGGTTTGCAAGTCCATATTAGCAGTCGAGTATACTAGTGAAGAACACACATTTTCCACCCTTCCTATGTTGACTTTGAACTGGTTGGTAAATCCTTGAACAGTTGTCCAGCCTACTGTACATTTAGTTTAGCTTCATCTGTTAACCGTAGGTCAAGAAGAGACGGTGAGTGAATAACTACAACATTTTTTTAAAATAACCAAAAATAAATGTCTGCATATAGATGTATATTCAGCTTTATAGTTGTAAATGGTTTGTATATTTTGACCCATTATGATGTCAATAATTATCATTTACCAGTTAATTTGAAAGTGTTTTTATTGTCCCTACTTTATTCCTAGAACCTGAAGATAAAGGAAAATGCTTGAATGCAAAGCATTAAAGTTCAATGAAAGCTGAAAAACTTCTATCCAAAACCTCTACAAAGCAGTTTCACCTTGACACGAAATGTGTCATGCTTGTTAACAAGAACTCTTTCAAGGTACATTTCCAAAAAAGACCATCATTCATTAAAAAAAAAAAAAAATTACCATCAATAGATTATTGAGGAAAAGGTTGTTACCAAAGAACAGTCAGCAGCCACAGAGCGTTAAGCAGTGCTCAAAGCCACATAATAAATGAATAAAGGCTTTGATATGCCAGAATTTAAAAGAGCGTTTTGCATTGTGTCAATGTTGACATATAGATGTAGATAATAAACTTGAAATATACAGCTTGAGTTTGCTAGGAGGGATTTGATGTGATCTACGTTTCTAATTCACCCATAAAAAAGATTGTAGTTGTAAAATATTAGTCGTCCAGCTGTTGATCAAGTTGATGTTTACTGGATGACATATCTGCCTCGTCAGTCTGTGTGTGTGTGTGGCAGTTTCCAGCAATTTGGAAGCAAAACTGTCACAACATATTTGAATTAGCCACCATTTTTCTTTTGTTGCATCTTTTTCCCTCTGAAAAATACCACCTATAATTTTGCAAAATAGGCTAGTTGCTTTTTGGGAATCTGCTGTGCAAACCTGGAGAAATAAAAACACCACCACAACAGTTGCATGATCACAGGGTCGAGAATAACTAAAATAAATTAAATATATGCAAAGATATTAACTTCTAAAATGGGATGAAAAGCAAGTAGAATTTAATCATATCCACCTAAAATGTAGAATTGAGACAACACTTTAGATGGTGACCAATAAGAAAAATCTACAAGTAGGCAATCCTCTCTCACCAGTCATTATTACAGCTTAATAACAGGTGACCACAGATATAAGCAGTCTTGAGAAGAACGCCTCATCCATGTCACTGCCAAAATAAAGCATCTAAGGGGAATCATAAGGAGAAAATAATTATCCCTGTAATACTCTGTGCAATGCATGGGTGCACACATCATTTAACCTCAATTTAATCATCACAATGCAAATTCCATTGAAAGCCACACTTGAGCTCAATGTAGGGGAAGGAAACCCAGAGGAAGCTTACACCAAGAAACATATCAAAATTTAGCGTTTTGTAAAAAATGTTGTTTATATATGTATCAAAAATTATTTTATCTATACCTTGATGTTCCAATAAAGGGGTGGGGACAAGCTCTAGTTCGTTCTTTAACACTGAAATTGCAAAATCAAGCTGATTGTGCGGTGAGTAGCTTTTAAAACTGGGACAGCAGTGGTGGGAACAGCCTGCAGTATACAGCTCAGAGGTGAGAGGTGGGGGCAGCCATGCAGCTAAAAAATGGGTAGAGTGAAGACCTTGAGCACCACTGTGATTAATACCTTCATAATTAACACTTCCATGGTGACAGGAGGTGCTTTGAATATGTGCTTCAGAGTAAAATATTACCACAAGAGTGTAGTCATGGGCTTGAGTTTGATTGCACACCGTCCAAAGAAAGCTCAAGACCTAACATTTTAATCTGACCTATAGCTGAAAGTGGGAAATCCATTCATTTGACATTTCAATCATTTTTTTATTTGATGTATTCATACTTTATGAGGATTTTTATGTTATCATTTACATCTACTAAAGATTATACATGCCCATGTTGCTCTAGGTTTTTGTTTTTTTTTGTTTTTACTTCTTGCATCTTTTTCTTTTTTCCATTTTGTTTTAACTCCAGTGTTTTCCTCAGGAGGATTCTCCCCAGCAGTGACTAAGCCTTCACTGTGAACAGGGTCATTGCAATGAGGTCTTCCTGCTCACTTTGATCGGGGGGGATCCTGTGGTAACGTCTGGTGTGATCATGAGTGAGACAGTCCCTGGTGTGTACAGGTCTACAAAAGATCATTTCCACTCTGTAGCATCAAACCACATTTGTATCTCTTTTTCTATTCTGAATCTTATCTATGACTCATTTTATGTTTCATTATGTTGAGTGTTTGGAGGTCGGGGGGTTGAGGACATTGTATGTTTTTTTTTTTTAAACTTTTTTTCTTATTGCGAAGGTCTTTGCTGTAGCTTCCCTCTGTAAATTTACAGATTTCTTTTTTTAGTTTTCAAACTTCATTTGTTGCTAAGATATGACATGTGCTTAATAGATCAGGTTTGATTTAATCTGGTTTTTCTTTGGTATATTCAATCTCATTACGATAAAAAATAAAAACAAAAAATGAGCACAAAAGAAAAATCAGCAAAAAAAAAAAAACATTTAATAAAACACTCTTGAATATTGGCAAGCTTTTTTTAATTCAATAACGTGGGGGTTTGGCTACCATGGTATAAAGTGCCATTATTTGTCTAACTGCATTCCCTCCCACCCACTAATGAGAGATAATCAGAATAATTATAAAAACATAATTGTTTTGTTAAAACAAGATAATTTCCTATGCATTATCTAATGTTACTATCTTGACTTTGCACATTCATGATTATTGTGATTGATGGACAAAAAAGTGGAAAAATATTTGAAAAGAACAATTCGCAAAGCCACGCCCCCAGTGTGTCTTGACATTTTTGGTAGACTATGATTTTTAACCCTTGTGCTATCCTAGGCACTTTACCATTGGGAGTTGGGTCATCTAGACCCACTAGACAGTGCTCTAAACCTTTTTTCTTCAATGATTTGTGAACCTCACTGGTGTCCATGAATTACATGAAATCTTTCCACCTTTATCCACCTTTGTCATGATAGGAAGAACACGTCAATGTAAGGATGGGGTCATCTTAGATAGCGCAAGGGATAAAAACCCACATCAAAGACAACTCTGTTTTGGTAGTTTTAACATGTTCTCATAGCATTTATTAGATGAAAACTGCATTTCTGAGTATTTATTCAAATCTGGAAGAATCCGGAGCAGATAAAAAAAGATGCTGTTTAAAAAAGCATGTAGTTGTTGCGTACAAACTACAATCTGCCCGCCTCAACTCCCTGCTCCGTTTCAATGCAATGCATTCACTTGCACTGCTCATTTTCATTTACCTTATCAGAGCTGACATCTGGCTCAAAACTGTATGCCTGGATAGCTTCAATTTTGAACGCCATTTTTGTTGCAGCTGTAAAGTTAGGTTGGGTATGTGAGGGGTGTAAGCTACCAGGAGAGAGTGTAAACAAAGGGATAATGGGATGTCAGTGAGGGCTTACACCGTTCAAACGGTCCACAGATCATCATAAAGTATGTACAATCTCAGAGGCAAATATCTAGAATGGAATAGAAAAAAATAGAACAGTTATCTGGAAATATTAATTAAACTACTGGTGCTCTGCAGAAACTATGTCACAGTGTTTTTTTTATTTTGGCTAAATCAGCATAATCATAATTAAAAGATCACTGGATCACTTTGAAAGAGTAATTGTATGCAGTCAAGTTAAAAAATTGAGATTTGTCTATAATTGCAAAATGGTTTCAAATTTTAATTGTATGTTTTTATTTTAAAATGACACATAATTAACTAAATAGGTCATTTTAAAGCCCAGCACATGTAATAGAAGTTTTTTTTTTTTTTTTTTTGATTGGGCACTCTTTGAAATAAAACGATTCCCCACCACCACTGTGTTTTCTTATCACATTTGTACTATGTTTCCCCCCTAACTATATCTTATTTCATTTCCCTAGTTTGTTAATGTGCTCCGTGGACATAAGCGTTGTTCCTGTTCCTAATAATATTTAAATCTTAATTTTCGGCTTATCACATTTTTGGGGTTCCATTTTGCATTTCCTTTGGCTGTCTATACAAAGTTGCCAGGCAGCAATCCTAATGTCAAACACCTAAATGTAACCAGTGCATGTTGCATCATCCACTGCTGAAAGTATTGATTATTTCGTCTGTTGCAAACATCTACAGGGTAAATATGAATCACTAATAGGGCTGCAATGTGTTAGGGTAGTTAGATTGGTTGCCTCATAGAGAGAAGGCTGTGTCAGACCCCAGCTTGGTGGGTTTTCACCGGTAGCCCCGCTTCCCTCCACAGTCCTTAAAGCAGGAATCATAGGTTCATTGGTGGATCTAAATTGTCCCTTAGGTTTTAGGGTTTCACCCTACAATGGTGTATCATACTTTAACCCTGAATAAGCTGGGATACCAACAACACCCAGGAACCTGTATAGTACTAAGGAGGATAGGAAGGAGGATACTGCGAAGGAGGGTCTAAGGGCAGAGATGACAGTTAAGTTGAGTCGGTTGAGTTAAAGTTTAGTAATTCTATTGAATTCTTTGCATTTATGATCCTTTTTGATTGTATGTTTACCTTACAATTACTGGTACGAAGCCCATTGAGATGACTGTTGTTATGAATTTGGGCTATACAAATAAAATTGAATTGAATTGAACAGGAATGGGTATGCATGGGTATACAGCGGTGCATAAAAGTATTTGTCAGTCTTCGGTAATGCAATCTATCCCCTCACAGACCTCTTACTTCATCTTTAAGAAGCTTTTCTATCCTCCACTTGTTACCTGTCATAATAGCACCTATTTGGATTGGTTATCTGTATAAAATACACCTGTTCACACCCTTAACTAGTCAGACTGTAACCTCTCCACCATGATCAAGACCAAAGAGGTGTCTAAGGACACCTGGGACAAGAATGTAGACCTGAACAAAACTAGGATTAACCAATCTACGATAAGCAAAAAGCTTGGTGAGTTGCTGTTTGCTTAAGAGAGCTGAAGACCTCTGTAACAAAGGTTACTATCCTGTGATTGACTAAAATTTTGTGTTTTACATCATTATACAATAAAATTTTATCTTTTTTTGTGAGATAACTTGCTGAATGTTTTTGCCCCACTGTAAATAACAAAATCACAGCTACAATACTCTACCAAGCTTCATTTGATGTGCTCCAACAGCTGCCAGCTCCTACACACTTTTTCTGATACAACATATTGCTCCGATTCAGGAAAATGTCCCCCTCTGATCCCGGTGACATGCACTACACCCGCCCCTGGGTTCGGCGCAGAACACAGGACAAGCAGGCACAGCTGTCAAAACCTCTTTCATCCATTGGCTGCAAGAATGCTTCTCATTCAGCTTCCCTGGTCTTGAGCAGTGCGCCGACGTGCGTGTCACTGTGATTATTTATGTGGGTGATTAGACGTCTGGAAGGGAAGCAGCGTTTAACGCTTCCCATCAGGCCTAAGCATATAAGAACAATGAAGCTTTAACATAGCAGAATCCACTGTTCACTAACACAGTCAAGGTTAGATGACTCTTTCAGAGCCAGCAGGTCCATCATTAGTGAGCTCTGGGAGTCGAAACCATATGGCAGTGACAGGTCATGGTACACAGAGGTCCAGGATAAGGGCTCAAACAAACCTGTCCTGGCAGGTGAAATTAAAAACACTCTGTCAAAATACAAACAGCATTTGTCTGCTTAACTCCTGAGAGATGATGCCTTGCAGGTGCATATTTGCCTGTGTTATGGCCTTTGGCCGCGGTCTAGCAGAAGGGTCCAGCATAAGGTAAATGGAAAAGAAAACATGGTATAGCCTGGTGGGTGGCAGACAAAAGGCAAAAGGGGCAAACTTATTTGCTTCATCTGGAGACACAAAGGGTCAGGGGACAATGCAGAGGATGATGGAATGAAATGGTGTTTGATGAAAATAACAGTAGGTCACTCAAGGTTCATCAGGAAAAAACATTGCAGAACAATAAATACGATTTTAACTCACATCAGAAGAAAAATAAATCTTATTATATGATTAGAGTCTTCTCTTTTAAAAAGACCAGTTTGCTCGGTAATGTTTGATGGGGCAGTGTGACAAAAATCCGCTTTGAAAGAAGGCTGCCATCTGATTTGTAGGTTTACTGCAGCAGGAGAAAACTGTCAGAAACCACTGGCAAAGTCATTGAATGTATCAGAGGGAACTCAACATTCCACCCCCACATGACAAGTACAGCCAACATGTACTTTGATGAAGAAGATGTAACTAACTCTTACCAATATGATGGACACATGAAAGGAGTTAACAGATCCTGCTAACTGCCATTCACGCTAATGTGACCGACATTTTCAGCTGCACTGAAAACCATGCCTCACAGCTGAAGTTTGCCTTCATTATTATTTTACACCATTTTGTCAACACTTTGTGTCAAAATCTCTGTGATTCTTTGCAAAGCAAACACGACACATTCTTTCGTTTCCATTTTTGTGTCATCTTAGTTGTTGGATTTCAATTGAACTGTGAAGTAAAGTCCAGTGGCTTTGGTTTTTGGGTTATTGACTTAAATACAATATTTTTCACAGTTAAGTTGTTTTTTCTTATTCTTTGGACAAAGGTGAAAAATTGATAAATGTATAGAATTTTTGTTTAGTGTGAAAAACATAACTTACACTTTATATTATGCTTATTTTTATCCAGACATAGTTGATGGACATAAAAGGTAAATCAGCTTTTGCTGCATTGATTTAAATTAGTCTAGCATTCATCTTAAAAAGCCTCAGTACTGCACTGGTATTAAAGTTTATTATTGTTTGGAACTGGAAAGTATTTACCCTTTAGCCACAAAACATGAACTTCTGATGAATATTAGTATTAAAGGGCCTATGTCATACAAAATCAACTTTTTTGAGCATTTAAATGTATAATTATAATGTTAATTAATTACTTTTTTAATTACTTAAAAAAAAACAACATCCCTTAAGCAAGATGTGTTCATGTTCAAATCTAGACTTAAAACATTTCTGTTTAGCCGTGTATATGACTGAAAGGTCCGATCTGCACTTTTCTTTCTTTTTCTTCCTTTATTTTTAAATCTATTTTCAAATTTTTTCTTTTCTTTTAAAGCAAGTTTTACGTTGATTATTTCTATGATGTATTGTGATTTTAATGCATTTTTCTGTTTTGTGAAGCACCTTGAATTACTTTGTGTATGAATTGTGCTATACAAATAAACTTGCCTTGCCTTTTCCCTCAATTACTCTATGAGCATTCCTCTGTAACCCTACTCTCTGAGCACCAGTCCCCGAGAATGACCAGGTCCCCACGTTCATACATTTATATTTTTAGTTAATTGTTTACATCTTATTTGGACGTAGGGGAACAGCCCCTTCCAGGAAGTGTGCGCTGCCTGCACCGCCCCCAGGCAAACACACACAGACCCATTCTACACAAAGTTAGTGGTGAATGGCTCGGTGAGTGTAAGGCTCCACGATATGCATATCCAAAAATTTGATGTTATTGTTTTTCATAAATGCAGACACGCTGCAGAGGCCGGCTTTAGGTAGATGTCGTGAAATGGGCGGCAGAGAAGCGAAAGTCGGTACCTCAAAGATTAATCGTCTTACCTCCGTATAGGTAACTGAGCTCGCCAAAATAACTCATTTTATTTAAAAAATTGCTCTTTAGTGTGCCAAAGTTGATATCTTATCATATATGTGGATATAGTTTACCCTGAAAGGCTTAAGCATGTCATGATGTAGGCCCTTTAAACATTTTTACAATAGAAAAAAGATGTCTTTTAATGTAAATAACAGCTAACTGAAACAATAATCCATTCATCAAAACATGTGAGAAAAGTTTAGAAAGTACATTTAAAGCAGTAGCTGTTAGTTAGACGTGGAAAATGTCTTTGATTGGATCAAGGATCGAATTAGAATTGAACTGTGTACAGGGGTCCAGAAAAACTTTATCCGATTTAACAAACGTTGACATTCTTAACTTTCCATTGGAAAAAATTATTTGGACAGGCACAGAACAATCTAAACTACCAGTTTCGGCTATAGAAGAAGAAATATGGCATTCCGTTGTTAACAAACAAAGATAAACTTCTAAACGTGCTTTTCTTATTTTTATAATTATTATTGAGTGCCTGTTTGTTAGAATTTTCTAAACATGTGCAGCCAGTGCTTTATTCTTGGCCAAATGGACCCGCAAAAAGGATTAGGATTAGGCTAATACGTGCCAACAATATTTAGACTTGGATGTAGTTAAAATCTGTGCGGTTAATGGAGCAATGCTGCTATGTAAATAACATCAGCCTTTATTTTCTCTGGATAAGATTGGTAACAAAAATTCATATAATTGTTCACACGGTTTCTCAGGACTGTGCGGGGCTGCATTTCTGCATTCAACAGCCGCCCAGCTCACACGCCGTCCCAAAGCCGCTCCTCTGCTCAAAGACACGGCTCTCCTGAGTCCTGCAGCTCGCTCACGCAGAGCAGCCGGACGGATTGCTGTCTGCGTAGTGCACACCGCAACAAAGCACCCTCCCCTGCCCGCAAACATGAAGCTCCGAGTCCGGTTGCTCTGCTTAGAGACATGGTTCGCTCACGCGGAGCAGCCGGCCTTTCCCGTTTGTGCTCCAAAGTTTTCTCTGGAGCGCCACACCGTCTACGCATGTTGTAAAAGACAGAGTGACCCACAATCAGAATAAATTGTTTACATGCAACCCAATCGGATCAATTATCAGCATAACGCACCTATCTTGATCGACATTTTGATCTGAATGAGTTTAATCGGGGCAGAGTATTCCAAACCGTGTGTTTACATGACGCATTTTTATTCTGATCAGGCGTTTATTCCGATTAGTTTTGTCCACGTAACCACAGCTACTGACTCTAATATTAATTACTTTCATCGCAAAAAATATTTATTGAAAAACTTGTTACTGTTACGGTTTGTCGCCGTCAAGACCCTCCAACCACCACCTCTGGCTACCACAGAAGAACCTGGGACTCAATTCCATCCTTGCTGCCACATTAAAACCTATTACAACTTACCTCATTGCCTGCCGAGTTTCCTTCCGGGTTCCAGCACTTGGGTCTGCTAAGCCTGCTAGCCATGACAGTTACATTCTAAATAAATGTAGTTTATATTTTGTTTTGAGTAACTATAAAGGACAATAAAGATGTTAAAAAAACATTGACAAAGTCATGTTATAAATGTTATCACAACCACGCTTTGATACAAAAGCAGCCGCCACAATGATGGCATGCGTTGTATCACTTCTCTTGGCAAAGGAAATTTACACCTCTGTGACAAGAGCAATAATTCACATAAAAAGCATATTGAAATTCTAGAGCAACACTCTCTATGCAGCCTTCAAGACGACATCTTTTACACAGACACCATACATTTTTCAACAAGACAGTGCCAACCTACATACATTATTACAAAAGCCCTCCTGTGGAAGAGTACTGGTCAGACTGAAGGCCTTTCTCTAAAAAAGAATGTGAGGGTTTGGAACAAAAACCGTATTTCAAAATAGCAATTTCACATTTCTGCCAGCTTTGGTGCGAGAGGGGGGAACACCTGGATATCTTGACTGACTGGCATCCTTGAAGTAGTTTTTAGGTAGCAATAAGTTTAAAATATAAACAGTAATTTTTGCTAACATTGCAATGTGTCAGTAATATGAAGTTTCTGGGGAATGTATCTGTAACCGTGTCAGTCTGTTTTCTGTCTTCCTCATTCTTGTTTCTCTGTTCAGGTTGGCTGTGGCTCTCCTGGAGGACTCCGCCCTCTTCCTGGTGGCCCTCCATGGAGTGGCACACAGCTGCCTGCACTTTAGGTTAATTTGTTTGAGCTGTATTTAGGTGACTCTGTGTCTGCACTCTGTGTTGGAGTGTAGCTTGTCCTATTCTAGCTCTTGTGAGGATTTTGCAGTATGAGTTTTTGTTATTAAATACTTTAGTTCTCTCTATGACGTGTCGTCTTGTCCTGCATCTGGGTCATCCTGGTGCCCCCGTAACAGTATCCATGAATAGAATAGAATAAAAATAGTTAGCTGGATATTTGCTTCCTTAAAATCAGCCTTTAAAGTACCTGTTTCAACATCGGATGTTAAATATCTTGTTAACTGAAAAACAATAAAGGTAATCTATATGGTGATTGCAGGTTAATTATTTTGTAAGACAAAAGCTAAAGCATTTCCTTTAATGGTTGTCAGACATTAGAAGCACCATACCAACATGGTAGCTGGCACCTTGGCAATTGCAGGAGCTAATTAAAGCTGGAAATGGTTGATGGCAAACCGATATGGTCTGATATTTTCAGTACTTACATCTGCCGTTAGACTTTATATGAGCAGCTGCTGGCAGAAACACAGATGTGAGACCCGCTCACCCTCACATTTATGCTTCTACCTTCAGCTCAGTTGTGGAATCTCCTAGACTATCAGTCAATATAACTAAAATTCTGCATAATTATTCTGTGATCTTGTACCTATCGGGTAATGAATCTCAAACGCAGGATATTAAAAAGCAGATTTTACAACATTTTATCTATATGTATCTAAATAATCAGCCCAGGATATTAACAAAGGCACCTGTAGGTATGACTCTTAACTTTCTTTGCTCTGGTTCAAAATTGAAAAAAAAAAATCTAGAGGGATCTTTTGCAGACAAAAATAAATCTGTTTCTCTATCTCTTTAAAACTTGTGGCAACTGCAGAAGCTGTTTAAATAAAATGAGCTGTTGAGAAAATGCCCCATGGCTGTACTCATGGCTGTCTTTATTCAAAGTGTATCAACTTTCAATAGTGAGCATGAGAATAAGGCTTTCCTTTACTTTTCAGTTGCATCTCAAGAACATAAAAAATAGAATTGTTAAGTGTACGCTTGAAGATTGTCTAAAAGGCAAAGTGAAAAGCTTTCCCCACTTTACATAATGTTTGCATGAGAACTACGAAGGCGTTCTGCCCAAACCCCCATTAGCCGCATCCTTCCTGTGGAGAGTGTCGTCAGTATGAGAAAATTGCTTGTAATTTGAAGACATATTGACATTTTCAGACGGCTGATTGCTGATTGCAGTCACACAGAGATATTGTTTCATAATAAGACTTCCACTTTATACCCAAGCTGTGGAGAATTCATGTTTAAAATATTTTTGATAGCTGTATGCGACATTTCTTCAGTTCTTTAAAGATTAGAAAAAGGAATTTTCTTTTGTGTATAGTTAATAGCAAGTATTTTACTAAGTAAAGGTTGTTTTGTTGCATATTACAAAAAAAAAATCTAATTACCGATGTCCTGCACTTTTTTATTTTCCTTTTCCAGTCTCTAGTTACCTTAATGGTGTCCAGACAATAGTGATATGTCTGGCAAAAATTTCAAAGACAAGATAAAGATACTTTTTTCTTTCAAAGAGTACTGTCATGGCACCTCCGTAGGCCCCGCCCCTCTGCTCTGCTCCTGACTCCACCAGTTGTGACCAATTCATCTTCATCAACTCTGCCCTTCTTAAGGAGACCCAGCTCCACAACTCATCGCCAGATCGTTACCCCTTATGGTGACTAACCTGGTCTCAGTCTCGCTCATGTTTTATGCATCCTATGCTGATCTTGCAACTAACCTTATTATTCCTGTCTCAGGATTCTTGCTCACCAGTGTCATCTGTGTGGAAGTCAGTTCAAGCCCCCCTGCTGTTCTGGAAACACCACTCTCCGCTAGCCGCGCTACTACCTCCAGCCACGCCTCAAGCTTCGCTCCTCTCTGGATCACATTCACGCTAGCACCATCTTCCTGGAAGGAAAGAATAAAAACCCTTTCTTACCTCTCTTCTACCTGCGTCCTCATTCTGGGTTCCAGCATCTAGGTCTGCCGCTCCGCCGAATCATGACAAGTACAAAAGAGAGGCAAATTGTTTAGGCAAGACCACACAATAAAAACAAAACAAAACAAAACCCCTCTACTTTTGTGAATTGTGTTATAACAGGAGACAGACAATACGTTTTTCCATGATCTTCCTAATTATGATAGTTATCACATTTAAGCACTGGGAACTTTTTTCCTCATTTATATGTCATTAATTGTTTAGTTCATTGTATACATCTTTAATAGCTAGGTGACATAATTTGTTATTTATTTTTATTTAAATATGCCAAAAAAATGGACAAGAGGATTTGAACAGGCAAGTCTCGTCCAATTTCAAGATGTTAGCTGCCCCTTTCAAAATCCACAAAATAATACAAACAATCAGAAAGTGACAGACATTTAAGGATTTTTTTAAAATTGCTGATACAAACATTGAAAATGAACTTTGTTGCCCAAATATGAACGGCTTATAAGCAACTTTAAAAGTCTAATTTATTCACTGCATCTATGGACTTCTAAAAATCCACAGATGATGTTCCTCTCAGTCCTATTGTCAGTAGTACAGACTGTCATGTACAACTAAGCTAAACATCCTGTCCCCAATACATTTGCGTACTATGATGTAATCTCCTTATTTATCTTTATGACTGAGGCAGTCACCACAGTAAAAAAGATACTGCTTTAAGACTTCGGATTGCAAGAAAAGAAAAAAATGACTCGAGATCATATTTGCCAATTACTGGAAGTATGTTTAATTACCACTTGTTCCCATTTCAGAAAACACTTTGACAGGCAAAGACATGGCTGTGTTGTAGCCTCCTCAGTTTCACTCATTGTGACAAGCATAAACATGACTAAAGTGAAGAGAAAAGCTCTCGTTTTGTCCCCAGGTTCTACTCCCTGCCAATGGCTCTGATACATGGACAACTCCTGGGTCAAGATGACAACCAGGATCAGAAAGCCTTAAAATGACATTTTTATTTTAGTCTCAAACTATGAGGATGCTAAAGAAAACAACCTAGCCATTGTAAACTGTTGTGTGATCATCAGAGAGGACTGAGTCGTCCTGTTGAAGTGCATAGAAAGGCGGCGTACACAAATCAGTTCAACCACCGGGTGCAGGACAACTTAATGTGATCAGAACCTTGCAGCACACAAAAAAATCCAACAAGATCTGAAGGTGGAAAAAAGAACAACATGTCCACCAAGCCCTCAGAACCATCCGTTATCTTTACTAGGCCTTCTGCAAACGGCAGTTCACAAGAAAATTAAACAAGATTGGCTAAGAAGCAAAAAGGAAAAACATTGTCTCATATGTCTCTGGACTGTCCAAGAAACTCAAAAGGATTTTTGAGATCAAACTATACAACACAGTCAGACAGAAAGTGGAGCAGAATAAAGCCTTATTCACAACTCTCCTTGTGTTTAATTCTTTTCAAAATATAAGTGTGTTCCTAAAAAACCTCTCTGTGGTGCCTTTATAATTCAATGGTTACAATCACTGTTTTTATTAATAGAACATGCTTTTTGGGGTGCCAACACCCAAGGCAGAGGCGAAGATGGATGTCTTGGCTTTCATTAACCAAAATTATTTACTGACAATGTCAGGGGTTATGAGAGCATCGGTCATTTAATGTATATATTGGGAAAAGACTGAAGAGATTACCTTGCATGAAGTTAGACGACTTCGATTAGTTTATCATCCAAAGTAAAAATTCTATGCAAGATTAATAATTATAGACCAATGTTTTAAATTTGCATTAGTATTTATAAAAGTATTTGTAAAAGATGACAGCTCTAGCCATACTTGTTTTTGTTTTAATCCAAAAAAACCTACCTAATTTATAGTGATGAGTCACTAAATCTAATATAGTCATTTTTTCATAAAGTTCAATTTTTGATTAAAATAATTAGTTCGTTTTGTTTCAACATTACTAATAATGCCACCATTATAAAGTACATAGTTGTTATGGTTTTAGTGTGGCTGTATGGTTTAGTATGATTTAGTAGTGCCTCTTGCACAACGAATAAAAAAATGCTCTAATTTGAAACAAAATTATATTTATTAAGGAAAATGTGTCAGTGGTGTGGAATTTCATCTTTAAGATTTATACATCCTAACCTTTAGTTTAACATCTTTTTAAAGACTATCCCAACTTTTATTGCAACTTTGTTTTTTTATTGCAACTTAATACTTCTTGTGCTGAAACAAAAAAAAGTGCCCATAAGGTCCTGGACCATATCTATTTTTGTGTTACAATGTCTTAGAGACCTATAAGTGACTAAAGATACATTTTTCTTACTAAAATGAGAAAAATAAATCTTTTAACATCCACAGAAAAACTGTGAAAGACTTTTTGAAAGGACGAAACCATCCAACTCTTGACTGCTTCACAATATTACAAGAAAATACCACTTCCAACATAAATTGTGAACAATGATATGCCTTTTTACTATCACAACGTCTTTAGACGTTATCAAAGAAGGTAAGGTTATCAGCTTTAACAGGCTTTAACAAGGCTCCTAAGGTTAAAAATAACGTTTGCAGTGAAAACTCCCCTGAGCGCCGGGGCTGCAGCACTTTGTGTGCGGAATTTGTCCGGTGTAGGCTGGAGTTTTCATTAAGTATTCTCATAGGGTTCGACACACTCCAATGACCTTGAGTGAAAATACAGTATAAAATAGGACTCATGACAACATGAAAACTACTTTATTTGTGCAGATTCATTTTAAAGCTTGAATCTAAATTCTAATTTAAAACAACACTTTTGCAGTGTGCAAAGATAAAAAAACAGGAAAAGTCATTATGCTATAAAAATCTTTTTACATATATTTTTTTCAACACAAACATTTAAGCAAAAGCTAAATAAATTATTTGTAGACATTATAATGGCTTTTATTCCATTTTACTTTTAAAAATAAATCAAAAAATAATATTTATATGCCGTATACATCATGAGAACACTTTTTTGGATTGTTGTCCCCTTTGCACACACTTAAAAAGCCTGAATGTCCAAAAGAAAAGGTGGGGAAAACACATTAGAAAACCTGTTTATCTTTATCTATTCATAGGAATGCCTTAAATTCAGGAACAACAGTGCAGTCTCTGTCCTGGTGGAACAGTGGACCAGCTCTACACCCTCTTTGGGGGGCTGGAGGCTTTGTGGGAGTTCATTCTTCCAGTCCATATGTGTTTTGGGAATTTATAGAAGGCGTTCGACCGCGTCCCCTGTGGTGCCCGGTGTAAGGTTCTCTGGGAGTTTGGGTTCCGGGGAGCCTTACTTAGGGCTGTCCAGTTTCTGTATGACCAGAGCTGGGGGGTATTTCAGAAAGCAGGTTATGCTAGTTACCACGGTGATTTTGAGGCTAAGGAAGCGGATAACCTCAGCTTTCGGTTCCAAAAATGGAGGTATGTTTCAGGGTATGTCAAGTTGCCATAGAAACTCACTCTCTGAACATAACCTGGTCTGGAGCAGGTTTAGTTGAAGGTTAGTTTGTTTTCAGAGAGGTGAAGCAGCATGGCGTGTCCATTTGAAGATGATTTAGTGGATGAATAAGCTCAGATACTTTTTTACTTTGATCTAACTTGATTATTTGCTACAGTTAAGATAAATATTTTTTTTTAGTTAAGTCAGCTTAAAAATAACACGTAGTTATCAGACAATTATTTTACTTTCATTCAAATTAATTCAATTAAGTAGGTGTAACTTTGGTGCTGCTGTTTGTCCGGCACCGCAAGGAATTGTGGGATACCATCCCCTTTGCCTGTCTGGATGGATTTGGGTTTAAGCGTGGGTTTTTAACCAAATGTGTTTAGTTGTTTAGCTGTTTTACTGTGTTTTGCCGAGTTATTTTATCCTGTTAGTATGTTTAATTCTTTCTGCACCATATCCGGTCTTTTGGAACCGACATACCCAGAGTAAGCAAGTTCAGGCGGACTTCAGCCAGAGTTCAGGGTTACAGTCAAGGTAGTTTAAAAGTGCTTTCTGGAATACCCCCCAGGAACTTGATTCGCATAGCAGGCAGTAAGTCAGAGCTGTTACCGGTGTATGTTGGGCTCTGGCAGGGCTGCCATCTATCACCGGTTATGTTCATAGTCTTTATGGAGAGAATTTCTAGGCGCAGTCAGAGACTGGAGAGGGTCTGGTTTGGGAAGCACAAGATTTCCTCTCTGCTCTTTGCAGATGATGATGTCCTGTTGGCTTCATCAAGCCAGGACCTCCAGCATATGTTGGGGCGGTTTGCCACTAAATGTGAAGTGGTTGGGATGAGGGTCAGCACCACTAATCTTAGGCCATTGTAACCCCGATGAAATTCTGCGCTATCACTTTAAATCATACTGCGCTGTCGCTCCTAGTAAAATTAGTCACTTTAAATTTGCCGGTTCCCTTGCGCTGTGCAAATACTGCGAGACTATAATTGGTTCTGCCTCCAAACTTGCGTCCTGCTGTGCTAAAGGCCTTGCATAACGATATGGGGCACATGGGCGTTGAGCGCACCCTTGATTTGGTGCGTCAACGGTTCTTCTGGCCCAGGATGGCAGCGGATGTGGATCAGACAATTAAAACCTGTGACCGGTGTGTTAGGCGGAAAGCTTTACCTGAAAGAGCCGCTCCATTAGTAAACATAAGAACGTGTCGTCCTCTTGAGCTTCTGTGCATGGATTTTTTGTCACTGGAACCGGACAGTGCGAATACTAAAGACATCCTGGTTCTCACGGATCATATCACAAAGTTCTCTGTTGCCATACCTACCCCAAATCAGAAAGCCAAAACAGTTGCAAAGTGTCTGTGGGAAGAGTTCATAGTCCATTATGGCATCCCAGAGCGCCTGCACTCTGATCAAGGCCCAGACTTTGAGTCAAAGTTGATTAAAGAGCTCTGTGAAGTTGCAGGGATAACTAAAACCAGAACTACTCCCTACCATCCTCGAGGTAACCCGGTGGAACGTTTTAACCGAACGCTCTTGAACATGTTGGGGACATTAGAGGCTAAACAAAAGTCCACATGGAGGGAGTACGTGAAACCTCTAGTGCATGCTTATAACTGCACAAGGAATGAGGTCACAGGGTTCACGCCTTATGAACTTCTTTTTGGTCGTTCCCCACGACTCCCTGTTGACTTGGCTTTTGGTTTACCTCTTCGTGACCCTCCTAGTGTTTCCCATTCAGAATATGTAAAAAAATCTTCGTTCACGCCTAGAGGAGAGTTACAAGCTGGCTTCACAGAATTCACTCAAGTCTAATGAGAAAAACAAACTTTTGTAAAACCAACTTTGTAAAGTTCATGTAAGACATACATGCTACACCATGGTTCTTGAAATTATTAGAAAAGGTATAAAGGTAGTTTGCTCTCTCTGGGTAGGTGGAGTTATCCTGCCCTAGGTGGAGGAGTTTAAATATCTTGGGGTCTTGTTCACGATGGGGAAGATTGGAGTGTGAGATTGACCGTTATGCGGTCGCTGTAGCGGTCAGTTGTATTGAAGAAAAAGCTGAGCCAGAGGGCTCAATTTACTGGTGGATCTTTGTGCATGAGTTCTGGGTCATGACCGAAAGAACGAGGTCCCAAATACAAGTGGCTGAATTGAGCTTCCTTCGTAGGTATAGGGTTAGAAGCTTGGTTACCCGGTGAGAGCTTGGAGCAGAGCCGCTGCTCCCTCATGTCGAGAGGAGCCAGTTGAGGTAGATGCCTCCTGGATGCCTTCCTGGGGAGGGGGTTCTGTGGATGTGGGCAGGGTCCCTGGGGAAGACCCAGGACACATTGGAGAGACTTTGTCTCTCGGCTGGACTGGGAACATCTTCGTCCCCCTAGGTCCCCCTAAAGGAGCTGAAGGAAGTGGCCGGGGAGAAGGAAGTCTGCATTGTTTGAAATAATTTTTTTGAAAAGAGTACAGTTTAGAAGATAAAGTTGCTTTACTGTAATACTGTTCAATATTTACTTTAGATAAACAAACAAACAAACATACAAAAAAATAACTTTGCAATAATTTATGACAAAACATGTAAAAAAAATGTAGAATAGATAACATCCGGTCCGCCTGTCTTTTTTTACCCTTTTTTTTAACAATATATAGCCTTGAATCAGCATGACTTTACATCTCTTAAATGACAATAATCATGCATCATAACTTATTTCTTATCAAAAATCAGTGGAAACTGCTGTTCTGCTTTTACTAATATTACCTGGTTCAGTCAGTCTTTAACCTCAGTGCTTGAGCTCTTTCGTTATGTGGTCTGCTGTTTAACTTGTGGTAAGTGTCACATAGTGTTTATATGATTCATGAGAAAACGTGAAAACCTAATGGCCAGAAACAGTCAACTGAAAATGGCAAAATCAGCAGGAGATTGGTCTGTGTTTGCAGTTGTGCCGCTGGCCACCGCTGTGGTCTGCTTGCAGTTTATTTAACATGACACGTTTTAGCTGCACCTCAAGAGAGCAAGGTCAGGACTGAACATTAACCCAAACACACACGCAAACGTGGAAAAAAACACAAGTATAGCTATGGTTTCTAAATTAAATATTTCATATGTGTAACCCCCATTGCATTCTGAAATAATGCTATTTCTTCTGGAATCCTGATGGGCAGTAGGTTTTTAATTATTGACATTCAGCTGAGTATTAGAATTTTATGTGGTCTGACCCTGCAGCCGTGAGTGGCAGAGGGCTGGGAAGGGAGGAGATCGGAGGCTGGTGGCTGGTGATTTTTGGGGGACAAAGAGCCCACTGAGGAGGCAGAGGAAGGAGCCAGGAAGGTGGAGGTTCAGCAATTCAAATGCAGCGCAGTAGGCCTCTCTGCAAAACCCCCACCCATCCTCCAAATCCCAGGAGGGCAAGAGGGAATTGATGAAACGAGCAGGAAGGCCTAATTAAAGGCTCTCAGCTCAAAAGCATTGATGTATTACATCTATTATGCCACAGTTCGATGGGTCTGCCAGGGCGAGGCTGCCGCCTCAACTGAGTCCCGCCAAACAAACTGAATAAATAATCACAGCTGAAGGGAAGAGAGGGTGAGAGGGGAGATGAGTTTAACAGGCAAAGTTGCGACAAAGGCTTTGCAGCCATATTTATCTCCCAGAGGCTCTGAGACCTGTAAAATGTATCACTTTATCAAAACTTGTAGTTAACTCCGGTAAACGAGATAGATTAGTATAAGCAAGACAATTATTTTGAGATATTTTATTAGTGTAAAATACATTTATATAAAATTATATATTTATTAATATTTACAAAATTCCTCATAATAAAAAGGTTCCTATTCAAGTAGAACAAAAAGTAAATTCCAATAATTCACTTAAGTAAAACAAAAAAGCTGAATGCTAAAAAAATACTCAAATAAAGTAACACAACTTTTAGGAATAAAATATTTTAAAATGCAATTTATATATCATGTTCACTAAACAACATTTGCCCAAGTATAACAAGCTAAAACCTTCGACACTAATCATCAGATAGTTTGTTTCGTCATTACACAAATGGAGGTAGGCATTACTGTATACAAATATTACAGATTCCTAAATGGTTGATTAAAATTGTTATTTATTAAGCTCTAAAGTTGAAAAATTGGAAATAACGAAAAGAAACATTTACATAGCAACTAAAATTAAACAAAACTTTTGCCAAAATTGTGAATATGAAAATTAAATTAGAATTTAGTGTTATGCTTAAATTTTTATAATAATCCAAAATAAGTTTAGTACGAATTTCTAAACAGTTATTCAATATTCAGGTTCAGGTTTACTTTGTGAATGCTGGCTGGTCATGTTTTGTTTCAGAAGAACAAAAACATACAAACTACTGATTATAACTTGGCAGATCCCATACAATGTAATTACACAATTAAAAAATAATAATAATAATTAAAAGAAAAAGTATTTTTTTGGATGTAGCTTTTATGGCATTTTGATTAATTAAATCTTAATTAATTTGCACTTATTTATAACTTGATAACCCTTGAGGTATTTGGGAAAAAGTTGCTTTTATATAAATGTAGACCCCCTAGTAAATGTATACATACAGTTTCTTTGTGTTGTCTATTCCAATTGCATCCTCACAGCTCCAGAAATGCTGAATGCAACTTGAGAACCGACTGGCGTGATCCACACAAACTTTGAATGTGTTAAAAGCTAACAAGGAGATAAAAGACATATATACCTGTTTTGCTTGTATGAATCACAGAACAACAAATCAGATGTGCTAACTGCATACAAGATCTTGGGAAAAGCCAAATTCTTGGCTGCTGTAGATACTGAGAGCAGCTCATATTTGCAAAATGTTTTAATAAAACCTTGAATAAGTTTTAGGTTTCCAGCTGGCCTGTTGACAATGGCACAGGAGCAACAGGATGTTATAACAAGCTGTAAAAAGCTTTAAAAGAGAACATAAAGATCTGTGTTTGGAATTATTACAATGACAAATTGTAGAAAGAAGCCAACTCATTAATGTACATGTTTTTCTTACAAAAAAACATTTTACTCTTAAATGAGCAGAATTATGTCAACGAATTACCTTAATTGCGTAAACAATTGAAGAGTTATGGTAAATGGTAAATGGCGTATACTTATATAGCGGTTTTCTACCTACGAGGCCCAAAGCGCTTTTCAGTCACAGACCCATTCACACACTGGTGGCGGCTCCGCTGCCGAACACTGGCGCCTACCTCCCACCAGAGGCAACGTGGGGTTCAGTGTCTTGCCCAAGGACACTTCGACTCATGGGCGTACAAGGCGGGTGTCATGGCTAGCGGGGAAAACAGACCCAGACGCTGAAACCCGGAAGAAGACATGGGTGAATTTGGAGGTAAGAAGGTAAGTAGAAGTTTGGAGGTAAGTAGAAGAGTTTTAATGTTGTAGGTGAAGCTGTAACATCCAAGAGGAACCCACTACGAGGATGTATAGTTTCTGCGGCACGTGGCGCCACTGGTGGTCAAGGATACAACCTTGAATCGGCAGAGGCTCGTGGCGTGACAGGAGGAATACTGAGGCTTGGATCCGGAAACGAAGATGACTCAGGCGTCCACTCGTAGTAATGGAATTCATAGAGGTGCATCGAACTGGCGATGAATACAGGTCCTGGATCTCCTTTTGAAGGCAGGCATGTGATGAGGTGAGTGGACACAGTTGTGTAGAGTCAGGGGCCAAGCAGAGAGGGGAGGGGGAGGGGAACTGACAGAGGCACCATGACAGCGGGAATCGAACCTGCAATCTTACGATCATGGGTCGACACCCTACCGCTGCACCACGGCCGCTAGAGCTCCAGGATTAAACTATTTTATTATTTAAAAAAAAGGCAAAATTGTTGGCAAATGTTGTTGTTAGCTTGTGAGGAAAAAAAAAGTTCTATGGCTTGGTGCTTCATTAATTAGCTTAATTGAATAGCTTCAGATGGACTTCAATGATGTCTTTGTACAAGGACTCAATGGGCATTTGATGTAAACATGTTTTAGTAACGCTTTCTTTTACAGTACAGTACTTACAGTGAACTTTAGTGGTATTTACATGGTACTTGTGTAACTACTGGGTACTTACAGGGTACTTCTAATGGGACTTACTGCTTACTTACATGGTACTTTTTTGTGTCTACTCGGTACTTACATGGTACTTGCTGTATATTTATGTGGTACTATTTGATTCATACTTATGTGGTACATACTGGGTATTTATAATATACTTATTGGGTATTTACATGTTGTGCAAAGGGGTCTTTTGTGGTACTTACCACATGTAAGAACACGGTAAGTACACAAAAAGTACCTTGAATTTAAGTCTGCACTCATATGTTTCATGGTATTTACCACAGAAACTAACTCTTAGGTACAATGAAACTGGACTGTAAAAGAAAGTCAGCCCTATTTCCTATTCTATTACTTGTTACTTTCACTACTAAATGCTGGGTATGTTCACGTATTACCTTCCCATACAGTGTTTATACACACTTGCTCTTCTGACCTTACCAAATGAGACAATGCAAACTTGTTGGTAAGGGGAAAGTAACAGCATTGTAAAAACATATTCTGGCCCGATTACTTCTTGTGACATGTGGCAAATTTAAAGAGAAACACGACAGCAGTGAAAACAACAATCTTTAATATGAGACACTTCTGCAGCATAAAAAGCGTCATCACAATAAAATGTTTTTTTAAGTTTTCAACAAAACAGTAAAAAGGAGAATTCAAAAGAACAGATTATTTTTCATATTATTTATCTTTTCTTCCAGAGTTTTGTGTTGTTCCAGGAATGATTCACACTCTTTTGCATAGCTCATGCGTTTATCACCCACCGTGAAAACAGGAAATGGCCCCAGATCCTACCTTTCCTTTTCCAGCAAAAGTCATTTCTGCAATAATTGCAGTCAAAGCTTTTGTATTCCTGTCTGTATTACACTGGCGACGTGACGGTCGTGCTTTTCGTCCATCATAATTCCTTCAGCAGAGTTTGGTAATGGTGCAGGACTTGTTCAAGGTTTGTAACTACAAGAAAATTACAATACAAGCTCAAATGAACATAAAAAGCAAAAAAATGACTTTGATGAAGTACCCCATGAATGAACCTCACGAATGTTACACTTGTGTGTGTATGTATATATATATATATATATATATATATATGTGTGTGTGTGTGTTGCGGTGTGTGCGTGTGTGTGTGTGTGTGAAGAGGGAGGTATTATGATGGTTTACAGAGGTTAGAAGACAGTATCTACTTTCTCAACAGGCATTTAGGAAGAAACATTGAAAAACTATTTCTAGTTTTTAGAATGTAAACACTGTGGCTTTTGTTTAAATATTTCATTCACTTTTACTCCTTTTGCAGGTGCTCAT
This sequence comes from Oryzias sinensis, assembly GCA_037389245.1. Lineage (NCBI taxonomy): Eukaryota > Metazoa > Chordata > Actinopteri > Beloniformes > Adrianichthyidae > Oryzias > Oryzias sinensis. The sequence goes on from CM074489.1 coordinate 32,136,706, forward strand.
GCTAGTGCACATTTCACTGCTCTTGTAGTCTCAGTTCACTAATTTTGAACTTAATAGCTGTACAACCCTAATAAAACCAATTATCACTGACACTAATCAGGAAAAAAAAGACTTTTTCTCACCAGGGAGGACATAGATTAGACTCTGTAGCAATGTAAAGAGGTTATTTGGTCTTTGGAGCCCTAGTTTATCCTTTTTTTCAGAGTAATTAATGCATCAGGGTAAGAAAAAAAAATGGTAATGGGATGCACCCTGTAAACCTCTGAGGGCATTTTTTTTAAACTTGGTCTCACATTGAGTCTTCGGATTCAAGTTCAGCAACAGTATCGACTAATGGTAAGGTCAGCTGCATGCTTTATTTTAAGGAATGATCAGGTTGTTCCTTTCCATGATCTTTCCTTACCTTTAAGGTACCGACCTTGGATGAAAAGGCCAGGATTTCTCTGGGCTTAAACTGTGAAAGAATGGTTTAGAGAGCACAAGACATCATTTCACATATAAACCAGTCTTCTCAGAGTTCAGACAAACCTTAACCTCACTAAAGGTTCTTTGAATTTGGTGCAGAACACTCAAAAGTTGAAGCTTTGGAGAAAAACTATAGGCCCTGTTGCAGAAAACTGTGTTTTTAGATTATCTAAAGTAAATCAGATTTGTATTAGGTATTTTTAAGACAGAGTATTGTCGATTTTTACTAAATGTGATTATTTAAGAGAATCACACATGTATAAACAAACAGTAGCCTTTACTATGTTGTCAATACTATAGTTTTATACACTGAATTATTTTTGATTTAATAGGATTGTGTTTTCATTGTCATTGCGCGGTTGTACAGTGTGGATTAGCACAACCAAATTGAGACATAGGATCTAAAGATTATGTCAAAAGAAATAGATGAGGGAGCTTGAAGATCCACAGCAGCTTAATGTTTTTGTTATCTCTGTTAAAGGATGTCTGGATCTCTTTTTTTTTATACATAACTTGTATGCATTGGGATTTTTTTCATTTTTTTTATCATTTGTTTTGTACTCTGCTCTTGCATCACCTACCTGAATTGAGTGTGACTTTGAAGAGCGAATTCCAGGTGTATTTTTTCCAGCCACTCTGATTTACTCTTGTGCTTTGAATTATGTTTACAGTGGAACAACTTAATGCTGCCTCGTTCTTCAGCAAAAAAAAAAAAGATACTTCATCATTGACTCAATATGTGCAAGATCCAAAGGTTTTGTTTCTATGAATCATCTTCCCCTTACCACAATGATTAACAGCTAATATGAGAGTTTCTTGCTAAAATGTTTTGTTGATTTTTCACGAACATGACATTCTTTATTATCAAAAAGTATACCACTGCCATCCGTTTGTATCAGGCTATTAGACACTATTCTGTTATTTCACTCTTGTGGTTAATAAAATGTGGTTCTTAGGTTTTGTCTGGTAACACTTACCAACAAAGTGAGTCTTCTAAATATGTTTGAGAAATGAGCTCTACATTGTTGAAGGGCTCCAGCTAAGAGCCTGTAGAATCTGTGACAAATTTTCACGTTTGTTAAAAAAATAATAATGGACTTTATTTTTTAAGTATTATGTAACATCAGATTCATAAAGGAACATTATTTTTAATAAGTCAAACTAAAATAGTAAAAAGCTTTACCCCCCCAAAAAAAGATTCTATCTATGGTGCATTGGTAAACCTCTAATTTTGACACAAAGACAGCAAGCCATGAAAACAAATGACATTAGGGTGGATGGTATTGTAAATCAGCACAAGACGAGAGAAGGATACAAAAGCGAGGACACAGAAAAAAATCACTCAGGCTTTTTGATTCTGGCACTGATGAAAGAACTCTATGTGCATGCCTTGTGTGTATTGTTGTCTTAGTGTTGTAATATATATCATTCTTGCGAGCACATGGGCAACGGGTGCAGAGACAAGCTCTAGCAGTTGCCTTCACAGCAGTGGTGAGATTGGAAGTGAGTGGGTTTTGAGCCAGTTTGACGGATGACGTCTGTTAGCAGTGGCGTTTGGTGAGAAGATATCTTGTAGTCGAAGTGGGAGCAAGCAGGCTTTGAAGCTGCTTCCTCTCAGAGGGTCTACTAAGATGACAGGACAAACAGGGCCAGTATTTCCATTCACAGTCTTCTCAACCCTCCAGGAATTTTCTTGCCACCACCTATCACTATTATGACACATACCCAGTGCATTCCATGTCTCCACTCTTTTTTACTTACACCCCCTTCTTAACATGCTTCCTCTGTCACAAACAGACAACTGTCCACAGTACTGAGACTACCAAGTGTGTTCCTTCAGGTGGCTATTCAAGGAGACACCGATCATAAGTCATTGTGTTTGCGAACTGGAACAAACTTTTTGCTCTCCAATCTGTTTTGTGACAGATATTTACTCATAAGAAAAATGATCATTCCAATAATTACCTTTCAAATTTGCCATTTATAAATGGCTCATTTAGTCATTTTGAGACACCTTAAACAAACATATTTTCTGAGGTTGGATATTACCTTCTGGAATCTCATCTTCGCCTACTTATATTCTCTTCTATATTTCTTTTTGCTTCATACCAGTCTTCAAATATTTAGATGCAAAAAATTGTTCAAACCTAATATCTTTGTTTGAATAGATGAGAAAAATGTTCTCTACTTTTTTGTGTAGTCAGTACTCAGAACTTTTTACTATGCTCATTTGTCTTTCTTCTTTAAATAACATAAGATTAACAAAATCATTTGGTAAATATAAATAAAACTAAACTATACTTTATAACTAAATTGTATTTTTAGTTATATTTTGATCTTTGTATTACTATTGTATTGATAATAATAATCAAGTATAATTGCACTCACGTAAATATTATGTTTGATTAAATAAATCATTTTAATTAAATAGTTACAAGTCATAATTAATTAATTCATCAAAAAAAAAAAAATCGTACAACTCAACAGTTGAGGATTAACATCCTCCAAGAAAAGTCATATCTATCATTGTGTGATTCTGTTTTTGTTTACACCAACAGTATTTATCAATGCAAGATTTTCCTTTAACAATTAAAAATATTAAGGGAATACACCCCAACCCTGATCCCAACAATGATCATGAGTAATGCAGCAGCTGATACTTATTTCTATTAGCTGCATGCTAACACTGTTTACAGGATAATAATCCAAAAGTACCATCAGTTATACTGAAAAATGATTGAATGAAATCTGTTGAAAATTGTTATGTGTGGACTTTCTAAATAAAAAAAAAAGAAATGGTGGTATTGATTACATAAAAGGTGGGTAGTTTGTGGTGATTATTGTGGGGGATTGGGCAGAATGCCCAGTAGACAGAGATTTATTGAGAGAAAATGTTTTCAAATTTTAAAAATTCATTTGATTTGGTTTGTTTTCCCATATCTTCTCATTTTCTGGCAGTGTTGCATAAAATGAGCTTGCATCAGAGAAGCAGAGTTTGCCGATAGAACATTTTCCATCGTTTTCCTGATTTTTGCTTCTGTCGATTCAAGTTGTTGACTGTTTCTTTATTCCTAGAGAAATGGTTTGCTTTCGCTGTTTGGGGTAAGCAGCATGGTCCATTCATTCACAGCTGAACGTAGACCCGTTGGCTAATGGGAAAGAATAAGGACTGGGGAAGTAAGCGTGTTTTTCAATGGAGCAACTGAGGCAGACCAGCATTTTTATATGCTGCTCATTTTCTCGTTTCTGAATTGTGGAGTAAAGTAAAAGAAAAGAACCCACATAGAAAAACATTGAGCAAGTTCACATTTGTTCTTTCACATATAGAAAACACTTTTTTAGCAGCTATTGTTGTCATACAAATATATAACTGACAGCTTTTCTGACTTTGCGTAAATGTAACCTCACTTGAGGTTTGTATCACCAATAACAGCTGTCCAAGCATTCCCCAGAATTACAGTCAAGCAGCAGCGTTGGAGTTTTGGAAATCATCAAAACTATTTCCCAGTGGGAAGTTACTGCAGCTGTTGTAACAATACAACACATGGCTCTTTCCTGCTGGCCAGTTTTGCTTCACTGGAGTATCTGACATCTCCATAAATGTTGGCTTAATTGATGTGATTAACTACGCCCTGCAGTTTTGGAATATAAATACCGCGTATTATTTATTGGCAAATTGTTCTCAACATAATGAAAAGTGGAAATAATTCATGGTGTCAGTTCTGCTGAATCTTAATTTTGTCAATATAAACATGATGTGACATTATCACAATCAAACATTCACTGTTCTGCAAAGTCAGTATAATCTATCATTCTTATTTTAGTGTTATTGGACTGCCTTTCAGCAGGATTTCTGTTAATGTGTTGACCTCTTTGAAAACTTTTACAGCATTTTTATAAACATTTAGTAATATTCACTATATTTCTGTAGTTTTCAGATCCAAAAAGATACCATATGAACTTTTCAATGTCAGTTTATTGATGAGATTTTAACCTTGAAAACAGAGCCTTTTGTCACGAATGACAGGTGTGGGAAGGTAATGATGAAGAGGAGCAGACTATTAAAATAAGGTTCAAACTTATGTCTGCTCAGCTCCAACAGGCTTGGTTTTATTTATTTTTTTTTCCCTTTCCCTGCAGCCTCCCAGAAATATGAGTGTGACCTAACCCTTGGCCCCTCTACAAGGGCACAAACTCTAAACAGGAATGTAAACACATGCTCTGTGTACCTACGATGCACATACGCTCACTCACAACAAATCTCTGCCAGTGGTGCTATCCCTTCACTGAAGCAATCACAGCAAATGTTACTTTTCACCTCCACTGGTGCTCAGCAAGATCTGTGAAGCTGCCTAATATTAACATGAGCTTACAATGGCTCTGTCTTTACCATTTAACACTAAGACATTAGAAAATAAAGGACAGAAAATCATCTCCATAAATGATCCTTTCATAACAGTTATATATTACAGCCCACAATAAAAACAGACTAAATCAGAGGCATTGGACATCTAGGCTCAGGACCAACATCCTGCTGGTTTTCAAGAAATCCTGCCTTATCTGTTGCATGCCTGAATCAGGAGGTCCCAGATGGGACCTGTGTTTTGCTCCGCCGCCCAGAGGACAGCTGTCCACCGGGCAGCTGGTTACTGTAGCCAGCCATCCCACCAGTGACCACTTCAGCCAATGTGGGCAAACACAAGTGGGGCCATTTTCTGCTGTGGGACCCACTTGTACTTGCTGGCTGGGAGTTTGGCCAGTAAGGAGGAGCTTCAATGGCAGTTAGTTGAAACATGTGAACAACAAACCTCGAGGCCTGGTATTTGAAATTTGAAGCCAAATATCTTTGTTCTTTAACATGACATGCACGTAACACTATATCTAATTGGTAGATAAACACCCATAGTGGGTCTGACCTCTGAAAAAAAGAGGCTGAACAGAGGGAGTGTGGTGTCCAAGCTGTCATTGTGCCAGAGCAACCTCATTTCTAAGCGCTACAAAGTGATCCTCTGAACTTTTAGAGGTGTAGTGTTCAGTGCATCTCAATCTCACATCAATGGCAGTGTGTGAGAGTGGTCCTATACCTTCCTCGGCATCATGTTTCAACATCATCATCATTGGACATTACTCTTATATCAGCCTATCATCCTCTGCATCTGGTGGGATCTCCCACTTTAATGAACACACCATGTAACACCCAAAAAAACAAAAAAAACACCCAACCGATGTGTATACCCGCCTCTCTACTCTCATCAACAACCGGACTCATGTTTATATTTATTTTATGCTATTCCATCTTTTTAATAATTACCTTTGTTTTTGGTATGATATCTTTTGTTTCCGCCCCATTTGTACCTCCCAGCCTTGAGCAACAAGACACATACATTTTACTATTGCAATGACAATGGCGTTGTCATGGTGGCTGTCAGTTACTCTCCCCTCCCCACCTTCTCTTTCTGCCTTTACTTGCGACCAGCTGTTCTCAATCACCTCCATCCACTGCACTGCAGCCTTCTTAAGAGTCTGTGGATCGCTCATGCCGGCGATCCGGTTAGTTTGTTCCCTCCCATAGTGCCAGTCTGACTTACATCCACCCATACTGTTTATTGCCAAGTTTCATGTCTTTAAATTATTCTTCTCGATCCACTCAGGAATTATCACTCGTACTCACACAATTACCGCGTGATCCTCTGGTCACTAGTGCTTCGGCTCCTGGATCTCTCGTCAAAGACACCTCCAGCCAGCTGGCGCTCCACCTTCTGGGAAGAGACGTAACACTCCATCTTCAGCAATTAAATCTACTTCCAGACACCTCTGTCTGAGTCTCCTTCGAGGTTCCAGCACTTGGGTCCATGCAGAGATCTGTGTCATGTCATGACAAGAAACGAACTGACCAAACTTCTGGTAGCTGACCGGTGGAACTCCAGTCCGCATATCACCCTGCAAGAAACCTCCTGAAGTGATCAGCGGACCGCTCTAACTCAAGTAATCACAGCCCAGCAGGATCTATTTCGCGTCTCAACAGCATCTCTCAGACTCTGTTTGAATTAACGATCAATCCTCTCTTCCCCTGCAGCGCTGCCTGAGTTCCTAGTTCGGCAGCAACCCACTTCTTTCACTTCGCCGGGCATCATCGTCTAACCGGAACCTTTCTGTGCTTGTTGAGACCTGCGGAGGTTCCTGCTTCAATCCCAACTGATCCAGGGCCCCCAGGTATTATCAGGCGATCCGGCATATCTCTGATTGTTAATTCACTCCGCAGCAAGAAGCGCTTCCAGTGGGCTCAGGCTTACCTAGCCACCCATCCCATCACACACCTACCTTTCGACGCTTCATTGAAATTCGTCTAGTGTTTGACCAACGAAAGCAGGAAAAGCCACCCGGCGGTTGCTGAGTCTCAAACAAAGTGGCACCACGCCGGTGAGCTGTTCATCTGTCGACTTCCGCATTCTGGGCGGTTGAAGCAGTTGGCGGATCCCGCGCCGAGGCATCTGGCCATCAATCGTTGAGCGATCGCATTAAAGACCACCTATGTTCACAGCAGAAGCGGACACCTTTGAAGACGCATTAAGCTGCCTCGCCCAGTCGATGTCGATTCACGTGAGCGCCACGCGAACAAAAGTAACCTCCGCCGCCCTCCAGCTACTCTCGTTTCCCCGGTTAGGGTCACCCTACCATCCAACCTTGATACTGCTGCTTGCAATCTTGACAAACCCATGCAAATTGGTCACGCCAAGCTGTCCTCTGAAGAAAGACAAAGACGTCGTGATGAGGGATTATGCTACTATTGTGGTCAGACTGGTCATTGTCTCTCAATGTAGCGATCGGTTAAGTTCTCGAACCCCACGTTGGTTGAGCCACGGGGAAAATCCTGAACCAGCTCCTAGCTTTAAGTTCTTGTTTGTTCCTGTCAAAGTCAGTAATAAAGGCCAAGTATTTGAACTCCAAGCGCTTGTAGATTCTGGTGCAGAGCATAGTTTAATAGACTAACGTCTTGTTCATGACCTCTCACTTTCAGTCAATTGCTCCACACGCCTATCAACCTGCGGCCGGGCTGGGTGGAAAACAACTAACTGCAGCATTACTAAGCGTGCAGTCGCTTTTCTCTACCACGACCTCCGATCATCGTGAATACTGTCAGTTTTTTGTCGCTCAGTGCCCTCAAACACCCATAATTCTTGGCTTCTCGTGGCTCCGGAAACACAATCCGCATATCGACTGGGTTTCACCGGCGTGCGTTAACTGGAGCACCTGTTGGCCTTATTATGCCTGCACTACGGCCATGCCCATCACTATTGTCCCGACCCTGGTGCAGGGAAGGATATCGACGCTTTCTAAAGTCCTCCTGTTACCACGACCTTGGATTCGGTTTTCTAAATCAAAGCTGGCGCTCTGCCCCTCGCCGTCCTATGATTGCTCCATCGAGCTGTTAAATGGGGCTCCCCTTCCCAAGGGGAAGCTATACAATCTATCGGGACCCGAAAAAAGCGCCATGGAAAACTATATACAAGAGGCCCTCTCTTTGGGTCATATCCGCCCCTCTTCTTCTCCTGTCGGCGCCAGGAGTTTTTCTTTGTGGAGAAAGGATAAGTCTCTCAGGCCATGTATTGACCATGAGCTCAATCAAATCAGGTCAAAGACAAATATTCCCTACCATTACTCGAATCTGTGTTTGACTCAGTACAACAGGCTAAGATTTTCTCGAAACTCGACCTCCGTAACGCTTATCACTTGGTACGCATGCGTGACGGAGATGAGTGGAAAACGGCGTTTAACACCCCGTTTGGGGCATTATGAATACCTTGTTATGCCGTTCGGCCTTACCAACGCCCCTGCGGTCTTTCAGCGACTTGTTAATGACGTCTTGAGGGATTTCCTTAATAGGTTTGTTTTTGTTTATTTGGACCGATATTCTTGTTTGTTCACCGATCAATCCCAACATGAACATCACGTTAGGTCTAGTTCTTGAGAGGTTGCTCGAAAATCAGCTTTACGTCAAAGCAGAAATGCGAGTTTCACGTGTCCTCCATCCCTTTTCTGGGCTACATCATTGAGGCTGGCAATATCCGCCCTGATCCAGCTAAAATTGAGGCCGTCACTCAATGGGAGATACCGCAAACTCGTAAAAAACTGCAACAGTTCCTTGGGTTTGCCAATTTCTACCGCCGGTTCATACGTGGTATAGCGATATAGCTGCCTCACCCAACTCACCTCCATAAACAAGGGTTTACGCCTGGAACCCGGGCTGATGCGCGCCTTCCAGAAAACTCAAGGTCCTTTTTGTGTCTGCTCCCGCCTGATTCAGCCGATGTTACCAAACAATTCATACCATTGGAGGTGGTGCCTCGGACTCCGGTGTAGGAGCTGTCTTATCACAATGCGAGGACACCGGTAAACTCAAGCCCTGTGCTTTTTTTTCACGGAAACTAAGTCCCGCTTGAACAAAATTATGGCGTGAGAACCGTGAACTTTTGGCTACATAAATTGGCATTAGAAGAATGGCGTCTTTGGAGGGAGCAGAAAAGCCTTTCCTAGTATTAACTGATCATAGAACCTGGCCCTATCTTCGCAGTGCGACTGAATTCCCGTCAGGCCCGGTGGTGCTTGTTTTTTGATCGATTCCAGTTCACAATCACCTATCGTCCTGGCAGCCGCAACATCAAACTGATGCCCTATCTCATAAATACAACACCTCCCGAGACACCTCTGACTCTCCTATACTTCCTGCTTCATGTTTATCAGCAATCTTACCTGGGAGGTCCGAGAGCAAGGTACTCCAGGCCCAAGGAAGATTCCACGATGGCATCTCTGTCCTCCGGGCACTCTCTTTGTTCAGGCAGCCCTAAGATCTGAAGTCCTCACATGGGGACACACATCCCGCATTGCCTGCCATGGAGGGGTTTACCGTACCTCCCGACTACTCAAGCGTCGTTTCTTTTGGCCCACCATGGAGCGCGATGTCAAAGAGTATAGTGCGGCCTGTACCACCTGTGCCCGCTCGAAAACCTCCAATCGGCCTCCCTCTGGACATCTGCTACCCCTGTCCACGCCCAGCCGTCCCTGGTCCCACATTGCGGTGGATTTCGTCTCCGGACTACCACCGTCCCAAGGCCATACGGTAATCCTGACTATTATTGATCGTTTTTCTAAAGCCGCTCAGTTTATCCCCCTGCCTCAGCTGCCTTCAGCCTCGGAAACGGCCGACGTCCTCATAAATCATGTTTTCGTCATCGCCAAATTCCCAGCGACATAGTGTCTGGTGGACCTCAGTTTGCGTGTAAGTTTGAGGGCTTTCTGTTCGCCCTGGAGCCACAGTGAGAGCCTCACATCGAACTACCACCCCAATCTAATGGACGAGCAGAGCAGGCGAACCAAGAACACAGAGCGGCTCTCAGGTGTCTGGCAGCCCAGAATCAAGCTGACTGGTCCAAGTACCTGGTGTGGGTGGAATATGCCCACAATTCCCATTCTTCCACCGCCACAGGCATATCTCCTTTTGAGGCATCCTTGGGTTACTCACCCCCTTTGTTTCCTTCTCAGGAATTGGATCTGGCAGTGCCTCGGTCCAGCTCCCACCTCCAGCAGTGTCGGGACATCTGGCTGCGAACCAGGGCGGCTCTCCTTCGCACTAAGGGAGAGCAACTGCCAATAACCAACCGCCCTGAAATTGAGTCCCAGTTACCAGCCTGGCCAAAAGGTTTGGTTATCTGCCCGGCTGTTCACTCTCCAAGCATCATCGTAAATTGGCTAAATTCGCCGGGCCCTACACCGATGGCGGTGCGATCCAACCCGCTTGTGTCGAGCTGCGCGTCTCGGCAGCCCTTGAGTGCATCCTTCCACGTTTCTCCAGGTCAAGCGGTTACTGAGAGTTCGCTTTGCCCGCCGTCCACTTCCCCGCCACCCGCCCGTACCATCGACGGCGCCCCTGCCTTCACGGTCAGCAAGATCTTGGATGTCCGGCGCCGTGGGCGGGGTGTGCAGTTCCTGGTGGATTGGGAGGTATGGTCCAGAGAACGTTCTTGGTTTCCCCGTTCTCTGATTGGACCATACCCCCTCATCGACGACTTCTACCAAGCCCATCCGGATCGTCGTCTTGGACCGCCAGGTGGCGGTCGTTGAGGGGGGGGTACTGTCATGGTGGCGCAATCAGTTGCTACTCCCCTCCCCACCTTCTCTGCCTTTAACGCGACCAGCTGTTCTCAATCACCTCATCACTGCTGCAGCCTTCTTAAGGAGTCTGTGGATCATCAGCCGACGTCAGTTCGTTGTTCCTCCCATGGTGCTTAGTCTGACCCATCCTTGCTCTGTTTATTGCCAGAGTTTCATGTCTTTAATTATTCTTCTCGATCTGCCTCAGGAATTATCCCACTCTGATGCTCACCTGGTACTTGATCCTCTGGTCACTGCGTTAGCCGGCTCCTGGATCTCCTCGTCAAGACACCTCCCAGCCAGCTGGCGGCTCCACAGCCTTCTGGGAAGGCGTAACACTCATCTTCAGCCAAATTAAATCACTTCAAACTACCTCCTGTCCGAGTCTCCTTCCGGGTTCCAGCACTTGGGTCATTCAGAATCTGTGTCATATCATGACAGGCATTGATTCTGATTCTAAATAAATAGTATATCAAATATTACCATAAAGCTGTTAAAACACTTGATTATATTTTATATGAATCAGATTCAAGGAAACTAATTCATTTTGTCTTGAGAAACATATTTTTTCTATTTTTCACAAGGTAGTTATACTGGCAGTACATTTAGTTATCCTGGTTTGTCACATGTACATATATCCATGATCTGGAGACTTGGATCAATTCATATTGAAGTTGGGCTTCTTTGCTCTTTTGTATTCTGGTGAGCATTTCACTAAATCCCCCCCCACAATAAGAAGTTCCTTGTGTAATAACGATAGAGTCAAACAATTAGTTTTTAGTAATAAATAATACCAATCCAAAAGCAGATTTGTACTCTTCACATCAATCCCATCGACCTAAGTTACACCACACACTAAAGGAGAAAAAGCTCACTTTTTAAATGCCATAGCAGTAATTGCTTTTGTTGGGTAAGTTCAGCTGTTAAGCATAGGGATGTGAACATCACTTTAATATTCCTACTGTTGCAATGTAGTTTTATCACTCTTTGTTGAACTGACCCAGTCAACATAAGCGTTGTTGCATCACAAAGATATCTCTATATTTCCATATACAGTATTAAAACTAACAGGGATGATTTTTATGCACGTTCATAATATCATATTTTTCTTTGTTATCACACTTGTTATTGTAGAAGAGGAAAGAAAATTAGTTCCCTAAATGTTTGAACTCCTTTGTTTTTGCTGTGTTAAAACTTTGTACAGTAAATCAGTCACACAATAGTAAATAGGAGAAAAAACATAGTGGTAGTAAAATGTCTTCCTTCTCCAGACAGGAGATCTATAACGTGGATGATTTGAGAAAGCAGGAATCCCACCTGGTATAACAGATTTTTAAGGGCATTACTCCAGCAGGAGCAAATCATTTCGTTTATGCAGCCATTGTGGTGCAGAGCCTGATGCATTTAAGATCAGTAAAACCTCTGTCTCTCTGTCAGTCCATGTTGAAAAACAAATGCATAAAGAAGAGAAAGGCACTGTTTAATATTGTTTCTGCACCTTTCTTCTAAATGCTAAGGATGGAAAAATTACATCTGTGAGCTGAACATCAGTCATGATCAATAACAATCTATTCATGTTGCACAAGCGCAGCATTAATGGGGAAAGCTTGACATTTTAGATGAAAAAGGCTTTTTCTCATACACTGGACTTTTTAGCACACAAAAAATAAAGATTTAGTGAACAACTGCTTGTTAACTTGGCTGATGGATCCAACCAGTAATGTTCAGGGACCAAGCTAACATTCAGCTATCATTTAAATAAAAGAAGAAAAAGAAAACGGATGTAAAAGCTAATTATCATAAATGCTACTTGATGTGATGTGGTTTAGCTAGATACCCTTTTCATGTGTCTCATCTGTCTGTCCACTAAATTAGCACCAGTCAGAAAAAGCTCAGAATGTGTTTATCTTAATCTCTTTGTGATGGTTTTGGTACGACTTCCTGCACACAGCAGAGCACAAGCAGATGTAATAAAAAATTAGAAAGCATTGGATTACCCTGAGAAAATATTCCCTGGATAGATACATCTGAATATTAATTATTCATCTTTGAGATTTTTTTGTCACTATAATGTAATCCTTAACTTATGTGATCAAAAAACATCAATGTGTTTTTAAGTGTTTTTATTCTATTTTTTAGGGTATAAAATTGATGGCAACAGTATTATCTCTCTGCTGCAGTCAAAATCTAAAGGTCTAAAAAAGGTTCTAACAAAGCTTCAGCAGACAATTTATTATTAAGGCAAGATTTTCTGTTGCGTGACCACACTGGCTCTGGCTTTTTGTGGGGTTATCAAAATGGTGAAAGCATAATTACAAATCAATTAGGTGAATTCTATCGCAGATGGACAAGAAATAGCCCAGTGGACGAAACATTGAAACAGATGGGAGAAAAAAACGACTCTCAAACAGTGATTTGTTTTTGCAGAGTGCATCATGCTGTTTGTGTGCATATATTGGTCTTTAGTTGCATGCGTGTCCTTGCAGACCGGCACAGCCTTTGCATTGGAATGTAACTTTTTGCCTAATTTTACACACCTACAGGTCCCCCTTGGATACAAAATGATTGTTGGTGATAAAAATGTGCACTGGTGGTTGAAGAAAGAATGTTTTGCTTAAATTTTTTTTAGGTGTTCAAATATCCAAATTTACTAAGAAATCTATCTTAAGGAAGCTTTTGAAGTGGTTAAAAATAAACAAAATGTCAGTTTTCACACACGTTTTAGTGTTGGCTTTTTTCTAGTGTAGATAGCCTTGTGAATAAAGCTTTTCAGGTTTGCTTGCAATTCATTTTGTGCATAGAAATCCAAGGATTCTGCACAACCATTCACATTTTTAGTCAATGAGATTCCCTGAAGTAAAGTGAAAAATATATATCTGATCCATTCAAAGGAATGATGACATCCTAAAATGTATCCTGACCTAGCAAAACATGGCCTTCATAAAAACCCTGAGGTGTTCTGGTCTACCTGGCTGCAAGTATTATTTGCACATCCCGTGTTGATTAGCGGTGACGACACATGTGGGTTTATTTTTCCAGCTGAAGATTTAGCGAGAGTTGACAAAGTCAACACTTTGAAACTTATCCTTGTGTTTTAGCTTAAATCAATCTAATAAGTTTTGCTATGTAACCAACAAATATGCTGGAAAAGTCTGACCATCAAAATATGAAAGAGCTAGATTTTCCTTGAAAGGTTTAGATTGATGGTAAACATCAAAACAACATCCATGCAAAAATGGATGTCCAAATGGAGTCAAAATGGGTCAAAGTAAGCTTTACCTGAAGAGAGAGAATCACACTGCTTCTGCTGCCTTCCTTCCTCCCATAGTGCATCCCACTGCCAAATGTTCCCCAGGTAACAAACAGACAGTCTCTTGACCATCCATTTGATGCAAGAAAACATGATTCATCATATAGCGTCTTGTATGATTACACCCTAGAAGCACTTTAGATCCTCAAGTGTCCATTAATGAGGTCCTTTTAAGGGGTGAAGAGGGGTCAGCGTGAAACTGTGACTTTTTGCAGTTATGCAACTGAAAACTGTGATGGACCATGTCCTTACCCCTCTAACAGATGCCATGATAAAAAGAGAATCTGCATTAACAGTTTTCATTTGTAGTAGCACCTATTTATTGCACCTATTCAAAATCAAATACATCATAATTATTATTGTTAAAAGAAACGCAGCAGCTAAATAGTTACTCCCTCCCCCAGAATGCCCCCCCACAAGGCAGGGCCGACAAGACCCCCCACCCCACCCCACCCCAGACCCCGCAGCCAAAGCGGATGACACCCAGAGCGACCGGGGGCCCCAAGAGGGTTGTCCCGTCCCGCCCCAAAGCCAGGGAAGGGCCGATCCCAGCCCCAAGTGTAGATGGGATAGTCATTTAACTTTGCTTATCAAGATTAATCTCATAAACCTAAAAAATCGTTGTTCGGCATAACTTTTACAAGACACTATTTAATCAAACAATTTGGGTCAAATATAACCTGTGGTAGCTTTTTTATTGGCAATATCTACCTACAATTCTTGTAAAAAATGTACACAAATTTCACCACCTGGTACGGCTGGACTTTTCTTACATTATCTCTTGTTTTGTTCGTTTTTTACAATACCCAGTTTTTGACAGCAACATTTCTGAAGCCAGTGACACAAACACTAAACATTAAAATGTCTAATTTGTCTGAAAGCAAGCGTTTAGAAGAATTTAGGACACTATTAATCTGAATGAAATGGGAAGTTGTAGTTCCAGAAATGGTTGAGCGCCTTTAATTTGACAGATTGATGAAATTATTAATGTAATGTATCAAATCTTCCCAAAGGTTCAAGTGAATAATTTAATATTGACTAGCACATAATTGTCCATAAATCCTTTCTTCCCTCACTTTAATTATGAGTTTCTTCTCATTTGTCTCTGACTTGATGACTATGCAGCCCCCCAAAATACAACATATTTACTATTACTGTCTTTTTTAACCTTTTTTTCATAACAAAATTGATAGTCTTTATCCTAAAACAGGAGGAGTAAAGGCAAGTAAACATTTTTTTCTTTACTTTAGTCTGGACCTGTTTAGAAGAAAACAAAGCTGATGTCCCTGAAGGAATTTAAGAAACACACTCAAAACTCTTCCTCAAAAGCTCTTAGTCTTAAGTTTTATTAGCAGTCAGGCTTAAAAAAGCTCAGCAAACACTGACAGGCTTTTGTTAAATGAAGTGGAACTACTTTTTGTAAGTGAAATTCTTATTTGTAAACAACCAAAGATGTCTAGAGTTAGATCGGGTAAGCATAGCTTTAAACCTAAAAAATGTTTCAGTTTGGTTTAGTTCTTGTGAAGTCTTGAAGTTGTTTACATATAATGGAAAGATATGGATCCCTGACCACCTATTGATGGCCATCAATTCACTTTCTGTTTCAGGTCAAAACATGTTGTTTCTATCAGCTTGGAGTGCAGGTAGCACCTCTGTCACAGAGTGATATAGTGATATTATAATTTATTTGAAAGTTCAGTTGTGTGTTGGCTAGCAAGACGGCTAAACACACCTTTTTGCTTTTCTCATAAATATGTTCTTTTTTTTTCTGCATGTTTACGCCAAGCCTCTACCTTCTGTTCTCGACTTTGAGGTGAGCCAGGGAATGCTCCAGTTTTTCAAAAGACCACATTAAACTGGTGTCAAGAGAAAGTAATTTTCATTGAAATTCCGTGTAACAAAGTCAGACTTTATATCAAAAACAAACAGTCTGGTGTAAAAAACACTTTAATATTCATCGGATCTATTCTATTCTGCAAGTGAACCAGCATGGGTGGTAATTTTTTGTCAATACCACACATTGTTTTTTTTTTTGGACAAGTGGATGATTCTAAAGAAGTTTTAAACGGCCACCAAATCAGATTTGCGGAACTGAGTTGAAAGAAAATTCTATCAATATTCCCTTCTCAATTTATGCTTCATTATGTTACTATGGCTAACACCAGTGAACAAAATATTTTTTTTATTAAAGTCCCACTCCGATAATCTTTAGATCTATTGCAGGTGCGTTCCCAGTGGTCTTTTAATTATGATTCTGAAGATTATGAAGATTCTGCAGACCAGCAGTAGTTCATTAGAAATATGCCTCTGAGTTATGGGCGGGAACGTTGCTAAGCCTGATCTCTTGTCCCCTCATCCCTGTTGTTTACATGCTCTCCCGCTAGCTTACAGCCCCTCACACCTCCAACCTAACATTACTGGTGCAGCAAAAATGACAAGCAATATTGGAACTATCCAGCTGTACAGTTTTAAGCCAGATGCCAGCATAGGTGAGGAAAACAAAGATGTACATGGATGTACTTGTCTGCATGTGGATGCATCAGAATGGAACGAGGCAGAGAGCCTGTGCCCTGCCCATTGCATTTTCTATATCACAAATACAATCTGTGTCAGACTGGCTTTTCCTCTGCTCATGATTCACAACCGTTTAAATAAAGAAATACTCAGAAATGCAGTTTTAATTTTAATGTTCTTTATATTTCCTCTATCATGAGAAAAAATGCTACAAGAAAATGTTAAAAACACAACAAATGATATTCTTTTGAGTGGGCCGTTAAAGTGTCAGCTGTCTTTTTTCCTATTTCCCCACTTGTATGCAAATGTTTTGATTTGCAGTCCCTGGGTCAGATCTATTTTTTTGTTTCAAAATATTATCTTACAATGTCAATAAAAGTCTTGTCAAAGTTGCACAATTTTCTAGCTGTTTTCTACACTGGAGAATATTACATTAGACTGCATTAGATTACAACACGCATACTCAACTATGGAAGTTATTTGCAGATAATTACCTCATGCAGACGTTGTAGTCTAATTGAGTGAGAGTGGATAATTTCTCATGGCACACTTGAAGCTGTCTGGGCCACTAGGGTTAAACTGCCTGCTAGGGTTTTTTTTAAAGGTCAATGCTTTTGTTAAATTTACTTTATCGCAAGGCTCATCATTTGACAGCGGTTGTGGTGTTTGATTCCCAGACCCCTGAATGTGTAGAAATGCCCTCAGCAAAGATAGGGAACTGATAGATTATATATAATAAATGAGCGCTATGACTTTTTGTGGTTCGTCGTATTGTTTAATGTTTCTAGCTTAAGTCAATGATACGGCAAACTAATTAGCTCCTATGCTGCATAGCTGTTCTGAGACTACTATTTTAGGGAAGGAAAATAGTTTGCATCTTTCCTTGAAACAACCTATGGGCAAAAGTAATGCTCATTCATCATTTGTTATGAATTGCTACCTGCTGGCTTCTTTACAATAGATTTGTCCACTGGATTCAGAACACAGTGTGATGTTTCTGGCCGTGTAGTATTTATAGCTGGCGTTCCCCCTAGACAGAGAAAGGTTGCTAAGATAGACAATGTAGTAAAGGGTTTACAGAAGCCCTATGAAAGGAATCAGGCAAGATCTATAAAGCCAGAACTCCCCAGCAAAGCATTAAAGTGTGTATGTGTGGTTGAGACACACAACAGGCACACACACAGGACCCAGAAAGTATGTTACGTCTGCTCCTAAATCTAAATTTAGGTGTTCTTTTTGGTCATTGCCGAGAATTGTCTATCCACGGAGCCTCGCTTTATTCTTTCTAATAAATGTTTTAAGCAAGTATCTAACTTCTCATTAAAGTGTTTTAACTGTCTCCTCAATACGAGGTCCTCTCAACCTCTTTCCAATAATGGCTGTTCAGGGATGTGCATTACAGCCTCCTCCCTATCTGTTGTGTAAGGACTCTCAGAGGTATTGAAATGTGTGTCGGAGCCTTGTCCAGGGGCTGCTGATGAAAATGCATGAGCGTGGTTTTGCCCTTCACTTATCCAACTTAGTACATTACCTGTGTACTGAATCACAGGGGAACTAGAACTAGTGTTCATCAGTTTTGTATTTACTGGACCCACAAGAACAAAGTAGACTTTGTCCTCAATTCAACCACTTTCCTGGCAAAAAACAGAAAATATATAAAAGCAAATCCATAAATGTAAGAGGCAAACACATTTAGTATTGTTTTATTTATTATTTTTTCACAGCTATTAATCTATAGTCTTCATGGAAAAAACAAAACAAAATATATTTTATCTGCTGTTTTCCAGCTCCTAAAGCCCATTTCATCTTGCTTCCTCTTACCTCTGCAGGTCTTTAGGAGTGGAGACATCATTCTAGCACATTGTACCATCATGATAACGATGTCCAATTATCTTAAGTCCATTCGGGGGAATTAAATGGTGAAAGGGGAGAAAGATCAGCTTGTCCTCATGAGTGCAAAGCTGTCAAACCAGGGTGCTAAGCACACTTATGTCTTTGAAGTGAGTTCAAAAGACAAGAGCTGTGATTCAAAACTCTTTCCAGTCAACTACTAATGCGCTCTGAAATTATGGCACCCTCACTTTTGGCATGACCTTTAGATGCAATGTCTCTTTCATTTGGGTGGTCTACTAATGGCACTTGGAGGAAAAGTTGTTCTCACATAACCAAATGGTTCTGAGCACATTTGAGGCACAGAAATACACATTTGTGAGGATTTTCGAAATGAAATACCTCTAATTGTCATTGGAGCATACACAATGAACACTTTATTAAGATGAGAACTAACATTAACATTTTAATCATAGAAAACAATCACTCTTATTAGTAGGTGTTAAAGTTAGGTTTAAATGAGAGATCTAAAAGAAAAAAGAAAAAAAGGAATCACTTGTATTGAATAAAAAATCTAAACACAAAAAAGCAAAGAAAAATATAAACAAAGCTAAACTGGAAGTCTTTTTTTCTGTTGTTTCCGACCATTTTATAATACATTTTATAGGGTCTGCCTTGCTTGTCAAATCTAGAGGCTGCACCTGGCTCAAATTTATTTTGCTTTCAAATTAGTTTTTATTCAGCAGCCAAATTGTTGTCGTAAAACTTTAGTATAGATACGCTTTGGAGAATTACTCTTTGGTGTGGATCAACCAGACTAATGTGAAAGTGTCCTTAAAGAAGAAGTTGACAAACATAATTTCTAAATGATGTCATTTTGACTTGTGTTGGCCCAAAATGCTTTTTCTTTTAGTAAATAAAGTAAATAAACCTCAAAGGTGACTGCAAGCAGAATTAGTAAGACAATTAAAATATCACCCACAGTTGTTTAGGCTCATATTATTGGTCTTTGCTTTATTAGTAAGTCAACAAAACATCTCCCTTAAACTATACATCTTAATTAGAATTAATTATGTTTTTGTGCTGCCTCCCAGCAGCAAATTAATCTATTAAATTCATTTCTAAAGAATAATCTAAAGTAGTAAGGATTCAAATTTTAGGCCTTTAGGATTTTTGTTGTTGTTTTGTTATTTTCTTCCAGACATGCCCAGGCTCAAAGATGAATTTATTTACTTATTGCCATAAAATCACCGCATTGTGGTCATTAACTAATGAGGAAGATTATTAACTCAAAACAATAACAATGTCCTCCACAGGAAAAGGGAGCCGTCTGCTATGACTTCACAAAAGACATGCATTACACTAATCAGCGCACTTCGACTCAGAAATAAAACAGATGAGAAGGGACAAAAGGGGCTGCTGCAGACTGGGAAAACCCATTCAGGACATCACAACCACTTAATGAAGTCTTTGGCTGCTAAACAATTAGTACAAGCCTCCCCTTTATTAATTATACAATAAAGACTCTGATTGCTTAATGTGGAAATAAAAGCAATTTTTGCAAGCTTAAAGATGTGCTACTTTTTTGGCTCATTTATAAGACCTCTTCGATTAAGGGTACATTAATACTGCAGGCACAGTTGAAGGGCATTGCAAAGTACCCCCCCTAAATATTAAAGATGGCTGTCACTGAAAAATATGTTGTCAGCACGCTAAAGAATTAAGGCTATGTAAATTTCATCACATCTCCTCACTTAATGACAAAGCAGAGATCAAAATGTCACGGAGGACAAAAAAGCTTTCCGTATCTGACTCAAACAAAGTCAGACACAAGATGATTTTTTAATGACCGCCTGCATTTCCAGAGGAGCACACACACAAGCACAAAAGTGACCTCACACATACACATGAATTTGGATTATTATACTGGCAGGTCAAATGGTAGGTTGGTACAAATGGATTAAAAAAAAAGTGACCTGTGATCAGTTTGAATCTGTTTGATCAACAAATTCGTACTTGTCTGTGGAAGGTATCTACAGGTACACTGTCCTAAAGTCTAAAGAACATATTCTCTATTTTTCTGACTATAAGTTGCAGCAGCAAAAACACACATTAAAAAAGAATAAAAATCGTACCTATCGTACTTTTGGGAGAAATTTACTAAACAAATTACTTGACCAAACACATTGATGAAACATAGTAGGAATCTAGTACTTTAGCACAACATCTGAACAATTATGCAGATATTTATAGCACAAAGAACATGCTAATAAGTCAAACAAACTCTATATCACGTCAAATCATTAAATCTGTTACATTCTTCATCCTCCGTGTCACTTTGGAACAACTCTACCAAGCCTGGCGTAAGAGTTAGCGGGACTTCTTCTGTGTTGCTGTCAGTAGGAAATATTGATACACATACCCACAGCGCCCTCTAGCGGTTGTTGCTATTTTAAAAAAAAACAACATATATAATTTGCACCTGAGTATAAGTTGCATTCCGGGCTAAACTATGCAAAAAACTGTGCCTTACACTCCAAAAATGTATGCATGTATGTAATATGTGACTTGACTGTTGAGTAAGGGCATGTACATTTATTTATGTCTGTGATGAACTGGAAAACTGTCTCGGCTGCTCCGATAGGCTCCTGCTCCCTTGAGACCCTGAACATAGTGTGCTAAATGGATAGATGAATATTATGCAGGGAGCCTGTGTATGTGAACAAGCCCATGCCTTATCTTGATTCTTACATCACATGCACACCTTTCTTATACACTATGCAAATTTGCTCTCTTTTTGATTGTGTAAAGTATATTTTAACAGAAATCCTTGAATTAATGAAGTTTTCCTCAAAGAACCTTCAGCTTTCCCGTACTGACTTATTTATAGCCAACGTGAACCAGAACATGATGTGATCATCAAAGGCAATGAAGCTCTGAAAATCTATTAAGTAAATGTAGGAATACTGGTAGTTAGACCTGAGATGAGGCGGTGTCGCTTGCGAGTTTTGTAGAGGTTTTAAACACAATTAGGAGAAAATTAATCTTACACACCTACTATTATTTAATTATGTGCTGATTTCCAGGAAATAAGGCCTGAATGTGATAAACCAAAAGCTAATGTCATGTTAACTATGCTTCTAAATTGTTAGAAATCTATTTTACATTGTAATAACATTTCAGTACAAAAGCTCTGGCAATTATTATGTTTCATCTTCATTTCATGAAGTTCTGGTCATGCCTCTCTGTATACCTCCTTTTATGGAATATGAAATATTAAGTGTGGAATATAATTATGAGTTAAGATTTTTGAGAGCCCTGCAAATTGAAAAGTTAAGTTTCATCTTTCATTAGGTTTTGAATTTCTGGATGTGGACTTCAAAAGGATTTGGACATCAAACGTATTTTTTAATTTTTGGATGCAAACTCTTTTCTAGTTCAGCAAGACCTTTTGGTCTGAGATTCTAAAAGAAATGTACCCCACACAGCCCCTACATATAGTACACCACAGAACCCAATCAGACGCTAATGATTTATTGAATCTGAACATCGACCTTCATTTTGTAGTCTGTGCATAAAAAGGAAGATGTCTGTGGTTAATTCTTTATCTCCTATGGACTTCTTTTTTTTTTAAGATAATGCCTTTTTTTCTCTTCTTTAAAAAATTCTAACTACTATTTTCACAGATGATGTTCCAAACCCAGTAGAATTTTTGAAAAAAAATTAAATCATAAAATCATCATGAAACCAAGAATGTGTTTATGTCATGTTCTGCTGTGCTACCAGACCTGCAGCACCTGTTGTCACTCACATCAGCCTCATTACACTCATCTGCTCCAAGCTGCATGTGTTCCTCTGCTCCACTCTGCTCCTCTGCTAGTTCATTGGAGCTTGGTGTTCATGTTTAAGCCTTGTTGAGCTCATGTTCTGTTGCTGATCTTTCTTCTGTTATTGGATCTAGCACTATGGATTTACATAAATTCTGACCTTCGTTTTCCATAATGGAAACCCCTTTTGGATTGTTTGCTGGATTTATCTCTCACCACCACCCTGATCATCACAGCTCTTCATCTTTCCTCGTTTTCTCAGTAGACTCATCGATAACCTCCTTAGCATATCAGAGACTAACATCACTGCTTCTTCCACATCATCTGAAATTCTACAATAAAAGTGTTAAACTGATTGTGAATCTCTGCCTTCCTTGCTGTGTCTTTCTTCAATCATTAGTTTATTCCTTTATTTATTATTTGCAATATTTATGAACTTAAATGGCTCTGTGGAACAACTATAATTTTTTTGATGATTTTGTTTTTTCATCCTTGACCTTGTACATATAAAGTAAAAACATGATGAGCTTTCTAACTCTGTAAGGACTCACAGAACAATAATAATAAAAAAAAAAAATGCTGGAAAACAAAAGGTGCTAAAGATTCTTAAAATGCTAAGAAGATGTCTTTGAAACATCGAGCAAGGCTGCATGTGTCAGAATTTGTAAAATATAAAAACTGTTTTTTGAAGCAACTAATCTATTGTTTATTTCTCACAGGACTTTATTAAAAATTAAAAGTCTTAGAAAATTGAAGAAGCACAGATTTTCTTTAAATAAATACCTATCTTTTGTTTACAGAAAATAAAATGATAGCGTTTAAAGAAAAGCATTGCTGCTGAAGCATTAAATTATAGCTTGGCAGAAAATAGATAATAGTATTGTGAGTTCAGTGGTTACAATGAAGATGAAAACACAATGGGAATCAGCTTGTTGGTATAATGCAATCAAGTTCAGCGTTAATTATTTTCAGGAAATAAAATCTCTCCCAAACTCCTCTGCTAGGGTTATGTTTGCTACAGCGTATCCTCTCTTTAATATGTGCCCCAGTTTATGAGCAATGAATGAGAGGTAGTTCAGAAACTGTCTCAAATATAGTGGTTAAAAGTGTCAGTGTGTATGGATCAAAATGATTAAACCCAAAGAAAAGCAACTGATGCATATGTGTTGTGTATTCAAATTGGTCTAGGCTTTCTTCAAAATCTTTAGAGAACGTTTCTCCATTTGTGTCAAAACGTACAGTGATTTTGCTCTCTGTTGAGTGTTTTAAGGTTATTATGCAAATGAGTTTTCCTGCTTCCTCTTTTTGCATTATTCCTCGTCTCAGATAAGAAAAGAGACAAATTTGAGAGCATAAACGCCACAGCTGTCAAATAAATGTTTGTATCTATGACAATGACAAATTAGTGACATCAGTTTATGAGCCATATGTGGATGTGTATCAATTTTATGTTATCTCCCTCAGCAAAGACCTGAGATGGAGTTTATTTTATTTTTGTAAGGAAGAGAACAATGGTGATAGAGTAGAAATAATAGTTTCCAGATTGCAAAAGGTGTAACAATCCGAGTTGTTTTAAATGTATCACCCTTTTCTTCTTTGTCTTTCGGCTCCTCGCTTTAGGGATCTCCACAGTGAATCATCTGCCTCCATCTAACCTGATTCCTGTCTAACCTGATCTGTCAGTCTGTCCATCACCACAGCAAAGAAGAAGGGGGTCAAAGGCAATCCTGGGTGCTGTCCCACCTCCGCCTTGTAATCCTCTGTCACACCACTGTTTTACAGCTCTCATACATGTCCTGCACAACTCCAGCATAATTCTCTGCCACTCCAGATTTCCTCATGCAAAACCACACCTCCTCTTTTGGTACTCATTCCTGACCTTTCTGAGATCTACAAAGACACAATACAGTTCCTTCCTGCATTTTCAACCCTCTCTTCATAGTGGTTAGGTAAAATGTTTTTATATTTAATCCATTTAAAGCAATTTCCACAAAATATCCCACTGTATGTTCCAACTTAAAACCTTATAAAGGCACATCGGTGCCGGCATCATCCTTCTGGATTAGCTATTGCAATCAATTTGGAGGTCACAGGAGGGTTGCAAACCAGCTGTTTCATATGTTTATTGGAACACTCTTCATCTACATAAATATTCCTAAAGATGCTGCTAAATTCTTAAAAGGGTTTAAACCAGAGATGCTTTTGCCTTTTCTTACTCCATTCTTTTTCTTCATTTTTCAATTTGTACCTTTATTCCTGACAGCTTCGCAACAATTACCACTGATTCTTCTTCTTCAATGCTCTCCTTGTATCCAGGTTTTGGTATCAATCTAGAGTCTACACAGCTCAGTAACTGTGAAAT
Source organism: Oryzias sinensis (assembly GCA_037389245.1). Classification (NCBI taxonomy): domain Eukaryota; kingdom Metazoa; phylum Chordata; class Actinopteri; order Beloniformes; family Adrianichthyidae; genus Oryzias; species Oryzias sinensis. The sequence continues at coordinate 32,161,163 of CM074489.1, forward strand.
ATTACCAGCCAACATTATCTGCATTCAGACCTGCATTCTTCACCTGCATGCAGTTTTTCCCCACAGTGTACTTGTGCTTCCTTTTCTCAAAGCAGCTGCTGATCTTCTTCCATTTGGCCCTGTTATTCATTAACATGCAAGGAGCTCTGTGCCTGGATAATCAATTTCATAAAAGATCCAATTAAACTAATTTAAAAGGTCATCATTTTATTTAGGGACAATCGTATACAACAAGGGAAATATTTTTGATATTCTACAGTTGCACTTTTCTTTTTCTTTTTCTTTTTACATTTATAGTGAAGTCCTGTTCTATTTTTTCACAGAAAGAACAACCAAGACTGACTTCTGAAAAATGAAATGTCAAAAAACACCAGCAAAAACAAAGGATCTGTCAGTCATAGCCAGTTCAAGATAAAGATCTGGATTAACTCTTAAATTCTTAGTATTTGTTTGCTCAGCATTTGAACTGGCAGGCTTGTGTGGACATCAGTCGGCTCAGGCTGAAAGGACACTGAAGCATCATCATCTTTAGTAGCTGTCCCGGTTCCAGAATGAATAAAGAGAGAAATATGCAGCAAAATTAGAGTGATAAAACATTATTTTAAACTCTTCTTACATCACATAACATAAAGACAAACATTTGCTTGTTTGATGTTGTATTGTCTACCACAGAGGCAGCGAAAAGGCTGTTAACAGAGATTTAGAGCAATAAAATGTTCATCTGTTCCTGTTTCACTGCCTTTATGTTCTAAAGCACAAATGAAAACATCCTGACTCGCACACAATAATAAAACCGATTTTGAGTTTGTGGAGCTAAAGCACATTTCCCCCTTTTACTGTCTGCACCAGCTGCTTTCACCAGTGCAGCAGTGCCAGTGAGGACTGTCTGGGACTTAAATTGCCCGACATAATGTGTCAGCTCCTTGAAAAAGTTCTGCTCGCTGTTGGCCGAAATGTGCTATAAGATCCTCGGTTTTGGTTTTTGGGGTCATTAAGGTCTCCATTATGAAAGGCTCGGTCTAATGTGATTGTTGAGGGCACGACAGCTGCTCATTTATTGTTTGATGTGTGCCAAGGTAGCCACCAGGCATGCATTATGCAAATGTATTTCATGCTTAAGCTATCAAGTAAAGTAGGAAAAGTAGAAGCCATGTTGGCCAAATGACAAAATCAGACCCTTTAGTGGGTCTAGGGCTTTGTAATTGCAGATCCTTCACACGCACCGAATCTTCTCAGTTGTCAGACAGTAAAAGAATAGGCATACCGTGTAACCTTTCTATTGTAAGTAGAGAAGCTCTTCTAGTTCTTTTGCAGGTGCTGATGCCAAATGGTATATTGTGACCCAGAGAAATACCCAGTATGAAACATTGCAACAGAAAAGATTAAAGGTCTAAAGGTGATTAAACTCGAAGGTAATTCAAATTTTCCATTTATGCGTTTTGAAGCCTATTATTATTATTTATTTTATTGTTTTGCAGATGTGTCCTATGTGACTTCTCTTTGTATGATTTGCCCACAAAATTGCAATTCAATAAAGTTCAAGCAATATCAAACTGAGGTCAAATCTTTTGTAAACATTCAGCTATGAGTTCTTTTACACATCTTTTGGCCTTCATGGTTCAATACGAAGATAAGTGTTAAAAAACGGGTTAGTTATAAATGAATAAAGGAACTTCATCATTTGTAATTTGCTCAATAGTTTCTGTTGCAGTTCTATTGGAAACCAGTAGACTTCAACGGGGAACACAGTGTATTATCACCACGGTTTCACCTTTTGCCACTTTCACATAATAGTGTAATCTGTCCAGAGCAGCAGAAAGTAATACGGCCACATATCTCAGTAGGTCTCAAAATACTGTTCCTCTGAAATCCCCAAATTGGACTGATTTCATGGCGCATCACCCCAGATATGCCAATGGAGCGTGAAATTGAGTCACTCAATGTGAAAAAAATGAATCAGAGAAAAAAAAAAAGAAAAAAAAAACTTTTCTCTGCAGAGAAGAGTATGGAATTTTTTTTTGTTTTGGTAACGGTTTGGTCTTTTGTTCCCAAAGAAAACAACATAAAGTCATGCTTTACATTTTTACATGAAGTGACTGACAGTATGATAAAATCAACTAATACATGAAACGAGCATTGAGGGGAAAGATGTGTCAAAGTTAAGCAACACATTTGACAGTAAAGGTGTTAATGCATGGCATTTTCATTGTTTTCTTCTGTGTGTGTAACTCCCATGAGCATTGTGCTTCCCAACGGAAATAGTTTTTCAGCATGGCATAAACTTTGATATTCACCTCCTTGTTAAGCCCGATGTGAGCTCTCTCCTCCTGTTACACTATTTACATTCAGCCTAATGCATCTGAGTTTGAGCTTTTACAAACACTATTTCTTTAACTCAGATAGTAGTTGAGCTTACGGTCCTTGTTTTGATTCTTATATAATGAAACTAATGTTCTAAGAACACATTTTTTAAATATTTTTTTGACACAAACACTGGTGAAGAAAGTAGTTTTTAAAATATGACACCCAACATATGACGTTTTTATTTAATAATATATCAATTTCATGTTTAAATCAATATTTTATTTAATATTTAAGGGGTGAACAAATTCTATAACAGGACTATTTTTATAAACCTGTTCACTTTTGTTTCCAGTTTTTTGAAAATCATCTAAAACATTTATATTGATTAAATTCACAAACTTTGCTTTTACATCATGTTTTTTTAAACAGCTGGCAGTTTTTCTAGCTGTCATGGAATTTAGGGCAGACAGGGTCACACTGGACAGGTCACCAGTAGCTACGGGCCAAGCATTTACACTAACTCCCAATGCTAATTCAAAATGCAGAGCAAACAAAGAAAAAACATTCTGGAGATGAACATGCAAACTCTTTTGTTAAAATCTCAATTAGCACTTTCTAACTGTGAAGATATAACTGAAATGACCTATAGCATGATAGTTTCATACAACAATCTTTACACACAGTTTGAAAAGCCCCAAGACTACAAAAACTTATCAGCTAATCTCAGTGACATGAAATATTGTAATGTGTGGTAGTTTGTCTCTGTGTGGCCTAGTGATGGCCTGGCGAACTGTCCAATTAGTGCCCCGCCCCCCGCCAACCGTAGCTGGGATGGACGCCAGCAACCCTGTGACCCCAAAAGGGATCAAGCTGTCTTGGAAAATGATTGGATGGATGACTAAATTGGTATTTTAGGGGTTCTAAATTTAAAAGGACAACATCAACAGCATTGAGTTTCAAAAAATCTATTCATTGAAGCTGAAGGTCTTTTTTCGTTTTTTCTTTGGTTCTGTCTTCACTAACCAAAAGACAGCTTGAGTTATTCAAAGTCTGAATAAAGATTTATATGTCCTTATGTGTTAAAAGCATTTCATCTGATTTTACAGCATCAGCTAAAGCTCTCTTGGTCATGTTTTCTTTCATTTTTTTTTGGAACATCATCATATTTATTTTCTTCCTCTTCACTAGAACATGAACACCTTCATCAATTGACAGCTTCCATCATTGTTACGCCACTTTGAGCACCGACTGTTATTTTCAGTAATGTTTAACTTTTTTCAAGAGCTAAATTGATCTAATTTTTCTGACATTTTTTTGTTTTCAAACGACTTTCATCAGTCATCTATAAATTTGGTTGTGCAGTCTGAGCTTCTCTTTTACTCGCTGCTTAGGAGGGGCTCAGACTTTTCAAAGTGACAGGCACCGTGCGGGCTGCTGCTGCTCAGAATTGGTGGGTTGCAGGCAGGTAATGGTTCCATACCATTTCAACGCCTGCATGCTATATGTGGCAGTTGCACAGTGGAGGCTCTCTCTCCTAGTTTTTTCATCTGTCTTTCTCTTTTCCTTCTGATGAGCACACAGGCTGGTATGAAAATCTAATATTTCCCCTATTTTGCATTTCTGAAGCACAATGCAAGGTTTCAGAAAACAGTGAATGAGAGCTGTGCACTCTCCCAGATGTGCACAATCAACCTGCCAATCAACCCGTTGATCACCCCCCTGCTTTTTACCTCTGGTATAGGCAGGTTTATATTTTCTCCGTGGATTTGAAATACTGTTTTGAGCCCCATGATAAATTCACTGGTCTCTACAGCAAGCAAAGTCTTTAGTCAGAAGGTTGTGTCAGTGATTCCAAACTTCTGCTGTCCACATGTCCAACTGTTAGAGGTTGGAATTAAGGTTAGCAGAATAAAAACTAAGTATGGACTTACATTTTGAAATATAAATGCTTCTTTCACAAATACCATACCAGTTTTTGGCAGTTCCTTATATTTCTAAGAATGACTCAATTTATCATACAGGCTGCCATAATCAATCAAGTCAAGGACTGCACTTTGGTCAAGCAGCAATGACGCCAAGCACTCAAAGCAATCTCCATTCATCAGAAGTAACCTTGCCTTAGCCATCCCCAATACCACTTTTTAGGCATGCCACATCCAATACATTTTAAATGTAACATTAGTTATGAAAGAGGCCTAATCTGGACAACTCATCGCTGTTCATGGAGTAGAGGTTGGCAGTGCCATTATATAGACATTTCTTGAATTTTATATGCCAGAGAAAAAATATTCAGTATGCTAATCCAAGGGCGAACATGTACAGCCTGAACAATAACTGTTTTATAAGAAATCTGTAACACAGAGGAGAGTCTGATGTTGCAAAACAAAATGGAAAGCTGTAAAAAGAGATGATTGTTTGTACAACTTAAGACTTTCATCTTGAAAGTGAAATCTTTACCGAAATATATTTTCAAAAAACAATTCCTGATGTTAATTTAAAGTCTTCAAATTATAGAGAGGTGTAAAAAGTTAGACATTTTCAACATATAACATACTGTAGCTAAGCCCTGTGAATCAGCGTGACATCAGTAAAGTTCCTCCCAGTCCAGTTAAACACCCAGTCCAGTTAAACAAAAACCCCTTTCCCCAGTTATTGTTTCTCAAGCATTTTTTTTAAGATCAGTGAATAAAGAGAATAAAGTAAATAATAATAAAGTGAATAAAGAGCTGACAGAGGGGCAAGAAAGAAGAAAGAATAAAGAGCTGACAGAGGGGCAAGAAACAAGTTTTGTAAATGAGGCTTTAATCAACAGCTCACACACAGTCCATACTGAGGAAAGTGAACATTTACAGAGGATTGTCCACGGTGACAAAGCTGCGTTGCAGATTTTCACCAGATATTTATAGCACATCCAGATTGACAGTCAAATGAGTAATATTGAAAGCAAATATCAATTTTTACCACATAAAGAACTAAAAGGAAAATCAGAGTCTTGTTGGAAGTTCTAACTTGACTTCAGTCATCTGTTTGTCCGAAAAAATGCACACATTTCTAATTTTCTAGAAGGCTTCTATATATCACTGCTGAGGGTACAAGGAAGCACAAAATGAAGGAAAAGAGGCTTGATGGCAGGAACTTAAAATCTCTAATAAATAAACTCAAATAACAAAAAAGCTATGAACAAAAAGAGGATGATTAATTTAAAAGTGGGTAATCAACAACTTGACCTGGACCTGGTGTGACTGTGACAGGGCGAGGAAAACACAAATCCTGAAACCAGTACATGACAAGAACCAAGAAAACACAACTGAAAACAAACCAACCTAAAGGGGACAATCCTGACAGAGAGAACAGGACTGACATTAAATAAAGAGTTGCAGTACAAGAGTTTGCGTTGAGCTAAAAATCCAGTGTAGATCCTTAGGCAAGACCCTTCATGCTGCTGCCTATCTGGGTCTCTCAGCGCCGTGAAAATACAGGGTTGTGTCAGGAAGGGCATCAGGTGTAAAAACTCTCTACCAAAACACCTGTGTGAATCAGTGTTGAATCGCTGTGGCGACCCCTAACGGGATAAGCTGAAAGGTAAACAACTTGTTATTATGACATATTTTATTCAATATACATGTGAAATTACCTATTTCATGTAAGGCACATTGGCTTTTGAAAACAACAAGATTCCAACTGTTGAATAAATTTGAAACCAAAATATAAAGTGTTTTAAATCACTTTGACTCTTAACATTTTACTCTTTCCTCCCACAAATAAAATATAAAACTTGTTTTATGTGCATGCCTACTAGGCCTTGTCTACTCAGAGACTACGAAGATTAGGGTTTCCAAAGTCAAAACATAGTTTGGAAAGAAACTAAACTATTTACTGTTTTAACTCCACATAGAGGGAGGTTTATTTATGTATCTATTTAAAGCAGGGGTGTCAAACTCATTTTAACCGAGGGCCACATCAGCATAGTGGCTGTCCTCAAAGGGCCAGATATAACTTAGACATGTAACTAAATGTAATGAAACATTAATGTAACTACTCCTTAATGTTAAACAACTCATTATTTATTTATTATAATATTTTAAAGTGACAATTACAGTTGCATAAAAAACATATGTTTTCTTGTTACTTTAGCATAAATCATTTTACATTTGATTCTGTCAGGTTAGGTTATATGGACAGTGTTTAAGTCCTAATGTTTAGTTGCCCATTCCGATATTTCAAGTCCAATTCCCCTTAGATATGAATAAATGCGCAAGAATTTTTATTTTAAGAAATTAAAAACTTTTATGCTCTCGCGGGTAGAGCTGTGACTCTAGAATGTTTGTTTTTCGGCATGTGTTGAAGCTTTGAAATTTTCAGTAAAGGCAAACATGGCTCCTTACAAATGAAGAAACATTTAAACTTCACGAATGTCACTTGAATTTGAATATAAGCCTTTTGGCTTTGTAAATGCAAGCTCTTCTGTCTCTGATATGTTCCACATTGCTTTAGAAATCCTTTTTTACACTACAAGGCAAATGTCACTGCCACACATGCTAGATTGAAGATTAGTTTTCAATAAGGATGAATGTGTTTTGGATTATATAAGCAGACATTTTGTTTTTATCTAGGTGGGCATGAAAAGCATTTTACGATGTTTCAATCTGACTTTTAACACTACACAGTTTGCTCACTGTTAAATAATAATTGCTGTTGAAAGTTCAGCTTCAAGGCTGAGTAAAATGATTTTTCTTTTTGTGGTATAACTGACATGACTTTTTCATTGCTTGTGTGCCGTTGTTGTCTTTCGTTGATGAAGCCACTTCAAAGTTCATGCTGCTCCTTCAGTTTTTTTAGACTGACAAGAAAAACCTTGAATAAGATGATGGAATTAAATAAATACACCTTGTATTTATAGAAGTTTGTGTGGCAAGTGTCAGTTGATTACTTGTACCAGTTCAAGCAACCCTTTCAATATAATCTTAATATCTGAGACGTGGATATACCATAAGAAGGGCTAGACAAACATGAATTATTATGTGCAAACAGATAAAATACAGCAGCACTGATAGGTCTGAACTACAAAAACAGTGTGGGGATAAAACATGTCAGCTGAGATTGATAACTTACTTAAATGTCTCACAACATAGTAGAATAAAATCAAACTTAAAATGAGAAAAGTATTTCCAAGCTGTAGATTTGAAATACCAGACTCATACATGACCACGTGTATAAAACTGGATGAAAGAGAATTTTGGAAATGTACAGCATAAAGCAATTCTCATTGTGTTTGTCAGACATAGCATAAAGCTTAGTGCAAAACACTGAGTCCTGGTCCAAAGTCCCACAAATTTCCCTATCAATAAATGGTTTTGTTCTAACTTGTTTTCAATTGTGCATCTAACAAAATTACCAAGATTTTAATTAATAAGTAATTTATGCATTTATTTTGTAATACAGGAAATCCACCAATCAGCACAAAATGGACAGACACAAGATCCAATCAACACAGCGACAGTTATCAATAACACATACAGATGTATTTACATTCAGTTTTGAAATCACTTAAAATGTAAACTTTTGATTTGTCTGGCCGACTTTCTGGGATTTTGTAAGTCAGACATTGTGACTTTGACAGTATTTGAAAATAATCCCTGCTGGAGCCTTTGAGTTTGTGATTACCCCCCTTGTGTTTGAAGAACTGGACTATTTATTTCTTTTACTTCCAGCTTGGAGATACAATGTAATAGATTTTCCGCCTATAATACCCTGAGTCATGGTGAATCCAGATGAAGAAAAGAAAAAGCACGTAATGTACACTAAGATGTTAAATGCTATTAATTATAGAACCATTGACAAACGTTATTAACTATATATAATTTGTTAATACTGAAAAATTCTGAAACCAAGACAGATTACACAACAAGACATAAGACTAAGCCAGACAAAAATGAAGTAAATGGGGCGGCCTCTGTGCAGAGAGGTATAGTGATCGACCTCTGAGAGGAAGATCGCTGATTCGATGCCCGTCTGTGCGTTGTAGTGTCTCTGGGCGACACTGAACCCCATATTGCGCCTGGTGGTTATAGGTTGGTGTCGGTGTTCAGCAGTGGAGCCTCCATCACTGTGAGAATGTGTTAGTGTATGAGTGACTGTACAGTGGTTTGGGCCATTGGAAGGTAGAAAAAAGTGTCTTAAAAGTACACACCATTAACCATTTACTAATGTGTGTTAACAATGTTGTAAAAATTAAAACAAACAAAAGACAATCAGTGGATGTCAAAAGGATTGCCATTGGCCTATAAAAAGAAAATACATGATAAATTGAACTTCTAATACATTAAAAAGAGGCACAGCATGAACAAGAGAAGTGCAAATATATTTTACTTAATGAAAACTTGTGAGAAAGATTACTATCCTATGTAATAATAAAAAAGACATGAGTATGTTGACCATTTCTAACAATGTTAGAAGAAGTAACTCAAAACAATTCAAATAGATTTATTTATTTGTTGAAAATGAATGGTGTGGCTGATAAATTATATTATTTTTGCAAACATTAAACCAAACTTTGCATCAGATTTCCAAGATTAAAAAAAAATAGTAACCAAATAGAAAAATATACTGCCACAGAGGGTTTTTTAAACAAGTAGAATGAAAGGAATTTGAATAGTAATGTCTAAAAATGTAAAAAAAAAAGCCATTCACTGAACGACTGTTGTATGAGAATAGTTAAAATTGTTATTCGTGGGATTCGTGTTATTCTAGCTGTATAAAACTAGAGAACATCACAACTTTGTTACCTAAATTTGTTTTACTTCTTCCAAAAAAATCATTACAACCTTTTTAGAAATTAAAAGGCACAATTGTCATCTATCTAACAGTGAGTATGGATCTAGAAATAACCTAAAAAGTGAAAGAAATATCAAGTATCGATGCAGAAAAAAGTGCTGTAGGGCCACTCATTGATCAAAAAGTGAACATTTAGTAATGGCACCCAATTAAGCTAAATTTCAAATGTTGTAACCATTGGTGACTCAATTTTTCTTACTCTCAGAGTTAAGCATAGAACTAATTGGCCATTGAAGAAGGTTTAAAAAAATAGACCAAAAATAAATACATAGGAGTGGTAATAGTAGCTTTGTTCTAAAGGATTTCTACCTGGGGTGTTTATCTCATCACTTTAAATGTCAAATCACAAGAATGTTTCTCTAGTTTTAAGGGGAAACTGCCTGTTCTTTTAGGAATCAAACAAGTTTGCTTTAGGTAAATCCAAATGTTTAGTCGTCTTTGCTGGTTTTACCTGCTAAAACTATATTTAAAGATATTTACAGATAATCAAAAGGACACTTTGTTACAGGATAATATATTTACAAATTCAAATTCATTTTCAGGAACAACTAAAGTTAATATCATGAACATTTAAAAGCTGAGCTCTAAAACACATAAGCCACAAGTGTGACAACATCATTTTGTTGCAAATGTATAGCAATACTTTGACCTTTTATCATCAGTCATTAACCTCAAAAATTTTTGAAAGCCCTATCAGATGAGTGGAGCTCTTATCTGCATGCCTCCGTTGATTGCTGCATCCTCCTACAGAGGTGTATGTTGGACAGCACTCAAAACAGAAGGATGTGCTTGTACCGACAACACCCTTAGCAGCGTGTCATTACTGAAGTGCTTATTGTTAACAGTTGTCCTGGTTTACCTAATAGCTCCCGTTCTTTGTGCTGCCTGTGAATGTTGAACAGACATAAGGAAGTCAGTTACCTAAATTTGCTAATTATATTTCATAACAAATTCACTACAAAGCCTTTTAAAAATATACCTTAGAATTTCAAAGCTTGTTTAGCTCATCATCATGTTACATGAAAAGAAATGTCGGCCTCTTTCTGAATTGCAGATGACATATTCATTCTGTGTCTCCTAATCGTATAAGCATATTAAAGAGTGTGTGTCTGAACCAATTATGCAGAATCAGAAAAGGATGTCTGTTTTCTGTCTTGTTGCATTACAAATCTAATTCTTCACTCAAATCATTTACATATGACCCTTGTCCAACCTCTTAAGTACTCCTTTCTAAGATTTGCTGTCACACCATGGCATGACAGGCTACTAAACTTAAAACATTTCCACTTTGCAGACGGATGTTTACAGAAGTTAATTTGTGGGTGTCACTGATGACATCAGTTTGCTGGGAGACAAAGAGCAGCATGCAAACGAAGGCGGGCATTGTCGCTTTGAAGCAGCGATGCTGGGTAAAGACGGAAACTCTGTTTTATTGATTTTGAAAACAAGCATTTAAGTTAATCACTCACATAAAAAAAGCAGTCACATTGCTTATTTTTGTTTTTTTTAATCTTTTCTCAAGAAAGTACATAGTATAGCCTGATTTACACTGGTCTGTGTGCGGTGTACCTTCCTTGTGTTGCATAAAGATTCCGTCTTGCGACCATCATAGTCTCAGTTGCACCTCCGGTCCATCCCTCCTCCCCCTGGCTTCTGGAGGAGTGGTTTGTTTTGGCACCCCGTGTCGAATACTTCATCCCTCTCTATTCGCTCATGGCTGCTTTGTCAAAATGCTTTTTTTGTATCGCTGATAATATGTTTTTGTACTTCCCAAATTAAACTTTTGGAGAAACAAAATGGACAGCGGTGTTATCTACATGTGTTAATGTGCTTTACTGCGTGGCCAAATATGAAAATAAATAAATAAAGATATATCTATGTTTAACAAATTTTATTTTGAAAGAGCAATACAAGTTTTTTATTTCAAAACCCTTACCTGTTTTCCGTTTCTCCACATTTTTGCAGCAAAATCGACGCATCAACTGAGTGGAGATAGAACTTCTGCGTAAAGCTTGCGTTGGCTTGCGAAGGGACAAACATCAGATGCACACATGACAGAGGCAATGTAAACATTCCTGGTCATCAATGAACATTCTAGGAGATACACAGCAGACAGACTAGGGAAAATCAGGCTTAAGAGTTTCGTTTTAACAAACACATTTATCAACAGTCTACATGTGCGCAAAATATATCAGTTATACATCAAAATTGTCTTTTATTACAGGATTGTGTCAAATAATTTGCTTTTTTTTAATTAAATACTACATATTTCAGTCTGAAGGGATTTTTGCTTTACATCATGCAATAATTCCATTGATTGGTTTTATCCCTCTCAACTTTCCAAGAAATTATTAATATATCTAATATTGAGCCAGCACTATTCTTCACTTCCCATCAACCAGCCTTTCATCTAAACTAAGCTTTATGGTGAGTCAGGGTGAATCCTACTTTGTCACAGTTGGCCAGAACATGAGAGTTAAAATAATGATTGGAGGAAAAAGAAGTGGGCGGAACAAAAACTTTTTTTTTGCTTGAATTAAAGACACTTTTGAAAGAAAACAGAACACTGCAATGAAGGTGCAACAATTCTGCAAATAACTGGATTCAGTACAGCCGAGCATCGCCAATTATTTCCTCAGTGCCATATTTGACATGACAAGCCAGCAGGTGTTATCATTTCTGTCCCTAACTACCATTACTGTCAATATTCTCTCTGAAGCACGTGGCTAAAGACTTTTCAGCCCCAAGAGAGACAGGCATATGTAATTATTCTTCTTAATTAGTGGTCTGAAAGTGTATCTGATTAAGTAGTAAGATCGGATTTGAATTCAAATTGGTCTGCAGTCAGCATCAGTTTGAGTGCATCAGGCCGTTGACTGAAAATATCAACAGTGGCCTGCACCAAAGAATAAAACACACACACCGGTCATTACATTTTACCTGTTAGATCCAAACAAACTGCTCCAGCTGAGGCATGTATTTTGTCACACAACGGTTCGTCAGCTAAATTGTATTTTTCTCCCTCTCTGTTTCCCAGATACAGGATAAGGGTTTAACTTGTTCAGTGTGTGTAAACACTGTGATTGAGTGTCTCTTCTTGATTCAGACTCAGCCAGCCACAGTCCTACCTTATGTTGGGGTTTAATTATTTGATTATCATCTCTCTGAAACATCCTTTAATTTAAATTAGATTCAATCAACAGGGCAGTATTTTATCAAATTGAAAGCCTACTATTAATCAGTTCTAACTACAAACAGTTTAAGGATTAGATTTTTACCTGTTCCGGATAAAAAAGCAACTATTTTTTTCAAAGGATGAACGTTTTATTTCTATACTTCAATAAACTGCTGAAAGTGGAATAATAAAGATAAAACATACTGTAATTTTAAAGCTTTTACACAAGGCATTAACTAAATGGTGGATTAAGCTTTCATGTATGATTGAGAACAACAATAAGTGGAAACAGATCAATATCACAAATCCCAACTTTTGTACAAAAACAAACTTATGCATTTATGTGGGATAAAATCATTTTTTTTCTTTTTTTACATACATAATTGGAGTTGTTACAAATATTTTAAAAAAGTAGTAACATTATGATGGGGAAAAAACCCCACAAAACTTTTTCAACCAAAGGCATCTTGTAATTTCTGAAATACATTTGTTTCTATTTCTAAATATCATTTTTAACAGTGTTCACTAGAGCAGGCCTTATGAGGAAGTGGCTAAGTAGCATTTAGGGAGTAAACACATAACTACCACCACTATTTTTCTAGTCATTTCTTATCTGGTTTAAAACAAAAAGCTTTTTGATGCAAATCTTTAATCAAAAAACCACATTTTAGCATTTAGACTTGTATATTGGAGAATGTGCTGAGATTCAAACTTCAGGAAAGGGCTAACATTCACCTGTCATTTTTTGAGTCGCACCTACAAAAACAAAGTCAATTCAGTGTCAGTAGAAGCTGACAAGCCATTTTGGAGCCACACATACATTTTACAGTCTATTTAGAACAATCACCTTCTTTCATTGCCATTGTGTAATTTCACATTTTTTGTCATCAAAAATGTCTTTTTCTACAATGGAAAAAGCTTTGTGGTCTTTCATGTAAGCGTGAATTTAACAGACCACTGCATCTTTTTCCACATATCATTTCATAAATTATAGATACTTACGTTAGGATCTGTAGACACACACGATCACTTGGTTGCTAAAATTTTTCTGAGCAAAGTGGCTTTCATAAAAAGTATTGCCATTCACTGATTGTTGTCTCATTTCTGAATCTTCTTTTTAATTAAATACAAGAATGAAGTGTACTTGAAATCCCAGCAGATCAGCACTCAAATCAGATCTGATGTTAATAATCATAACAACTTCAGAGTCTCAGCATTCAACTTTTTTTGAGATGGTGGTGAGCTGTTAGAACTTCAGGAGAAGACCTTCACAACGTTTTACTGCTGTGGCTCACCAATCTATGATTTGCCCACAAGCCCAAACAATACGGACGTGGAAATAAAATTCAGAACCCTGTTTTTGCTTTGTTTTTTATCAAAAGAAAATCTCTATGAAATCTGTGATGCATATGAATATTCTGTGAAAAAAATGCTACTTATTCAGGACAAAGTAACATAAATGTAAACGTAAATTTTGGGTTGCGTTTTGCTAAAATATAATAAAATATAAATAAAGTGACTAGACTAACTTAAATATTCTCTGAATGCTTGACTGTGCGTTTGATGTTTTAGTAAAACTATCTGCATTGCCTACATCTGGTTGCCAAGCTGCTAAGTATGCATCTAAGGGTGCTAAGTTAATACCCTGTGACGCCATTAAAAACTTCAGCACAAGAATAGACTGAAAATAAAGAGACAGAGGCATAGTACTGTCACTGGATCTGTTTAAGATTTGCAATATCTTAAATATATTTAACTTTGCACCATAAATCAGCACAAAGTCATAGATCCCTTATTGTTCACTGACAGGAAACTTAGCTTGTAATAGTCGGGATGTGTGCAGAGTCAAGAATGAGCAAACAGCAGACACTTCATGTCAAGTAAGGTGTTAAATACTCAGGGCAGTGAGGAGAAAGGTTCATCCCCACAGAGAATCCTAATCAAAGAGTAAGGATAAGTGAGGGGAGTCAGGCAGATTGATCCGTATTACAAAGCTCTGCATGCAAAATTCAGATGCAAGAGCAAATATCCCATTTACTCCAGAGTCTCTCTTTTTTCAAACTATCTACAGTCTTTAGGAAATTACAGATTCAAAAAAGCCATGTTTTGACAGTGGTGCAGCTTTAAAGAAAAGGATGTACAGCTGCTGCAGGAGAGAACTGATGCACTGGGTCAGCATTTTTCTGGATTTCAAAGGAACCTTACATTCTCACTAAAAAGGAGTTTGATATTAGATGAAATGCAAAAAAGAACAACATGGAAAGGAAATCTGTTGATAATTCTTTAACAACCACTGTTAAAAATAAATATTGGTGTATGCACAGCAGATAGCTTTCTAGCCTGTTGTAACTGTAGATGATGAGTGGCTTTCTATGTGTGTTTGTTTGAAATAAGCCAACCATCTTTGCTGTATTCTCTTTGAGATATCTTCATTCTACTTGAGTTTGTTTCCTTTAGAGATACAGTACCTGCCAATATTCCATTTGCTCAAATATGAAAAATGTAGCTTCATTCGGGCTGATGCAGAAGCCCTGGGGAACTAATCATTTGACATGATATCAATATGTTTATTTGTTCTCCACTGTCCGCTGTGTTTCTTTGATGGGCAAACGTGGGCGGGCACAAGTCTACTCACAAGTCTTCGAAATCTTGACTTCACTTTGCATAAGTAGCCCTAATAGATAAAGGTTGCTGTTCATGAGATTTGGGTACCGTTTGCACAAATGGCCACTAATTTAGATTGAGTCTTTTTTGTGTGCTACTATGTTACATAGGTACAATAAACATAAAATTACTTTATTGTGTTTCTGTTTATTGTTTTTATTGTTGCTCTTCCCCAAACCACTAAGGCAAATTTGAGATTCTATTGTGTCGCTTGGAATGAGGAACATAATGGCTTTGTGATTTCATCAGGATGCTTCAAAACAGACTTTGATTCATTATTTTTTAAATTAAATTTTAAATTAGGGAAGTGAATTAATTGGTTTACCTTCATTAAATAATGATTTTGCCATGTAGCAGTGGATGCAGTTTATTTTGAAAGAGGTAAAACACTATGCTACTTAATGGAGGGATAAATTCACAAGTCTGCATTTTATTTTTTTTGATTCTGCTCTACATTTACTTTTAAGCAGTGTTGATCCCAGAAAACGTTTTGCTGATATGCAATGAAAACCACAAATATCAAGTGTCACATCTAAATGTCTCTGTATTCTTTTAGAGAGCATCATAAGGTTACTTTCGCCGTATATTTATAAACCCCAAAATAGCGTTAACTGCAAAAAAACAGTTTTACTTTTTTATGCTGATGTTTTGATGTAAAAATAACATTTTTCTTTCCTTTTTTTAACATGATCTTTGTATTTAGATTATTCATTCAATTTTTTAATCCGTTTATACTCTTACGGGGCTGCCGGAGCCTAACCCAGCTACTTATCAGCGAAGGCAGGGTAAATTTTGGACAGGTCGCCAGTCTGTCGCATGGCCACAATTACACACCCATGCCCACTTTTTCACCAATGGACAATTTAGAGTAACCATTTAACCTAGGAAATATGTTTTTGGATGGTGGGAGGAAGCCAGAGTCCCGGGAAAAAACCCGCAGATGCACGGGGAGAACATGCAAAACTCCACACAGAAAGGTCCCGTATTGGGGTTCTGTTTCAGGTCCCCCAGCCGGGACTTAAACTAGGGGCCTTCTTGCTGTTAGGCAAGAGCCCTAACCATCTAGGTTATGGTTCAATTTTTCATCGAACATGTTGAATGTGAGTAGTGCATCACCCACACTCCCTCTGTTAGAATCAGGGCGATGTTTTCTATAAACTTAATTAAAAAAAATGGTTAAAAAAATCTGGTGCAAAGATTTGAAGGGTTAGCATTACCTTGCTATAAAAATGCAGAATGACACCCAAAGTTTAATCCTATTTTTTTTTTCTTAATATCGTCATCCAATCCAATTTTATGTTTTTACTGAGAGATAAAAAAAACAACAACAAATCTAAAGGGACCAAGTGCAGGATCCTGGTCAAATGTTATATCAGCAGAGGAAAGTTCAGGAGAGTACTCGAGTTTAATAGAGACAGACTGCAGATAGCTTCAGGGAGCTGCAGTGTTATTGAAACCATTGTGACACTCCAATATCCCTCCTTCTAAGAAATGAATTGTTGCTGCTTTGGAAGAAATAAGATTAGTAATATATAATCTAGATCACATGTCAGAAAATTTATATTTTTGCCTAAATACATGTTATTCTTGACTTTACTTAGGATTTTGCACATCTGCTTTTTTCTTATACAAACTGCCATAAAATATCTCATTTTTTTTATCACAAATCATTGTTAATGAAATAAATGGCTGACAAAAGGCCAGTAATGCTCATTTTCCCTGCAATTGCTCAGATGAACACCATTGTGGGCTAAGGTGAACTCCTACCCCCAATTCATTTATGTGCCTAAATTCATATGCACCTCTGCTGCTCCACACCCTCACTCAGGGAGAAGACCGTGGACCCGATCACAGGTTAAGCTCTTAATCTTTCAGGGAAGACGAGCAGAAAAGGCTCAGACAACACCTAGTGACATCGCAGAAAGCATGGCAGGGTCAAGTAGCATCGCCTGCCCTGTCCTTGTCAGCGAGACATGTCGGTTTTTCAGTATGTCATGTTTGTTCACATTGACTGCATTTCTACTCAGTAAACTGAGTGCGTAGTTATAAATATGTAAGTGTGGCACCAAGCATGTATCTTGGCGAGTGGCTGACACACAACTGATGCTTGTATCTATGAGCAGTGACCGGTTGCATAATTGCCATGGTCAAAAATGGTCAGTCTTGTTATGCAACTGTGGCAGTATGCTAATCAGGCGGTGGGCCAGTTTTAAAATTAAACACATTTTTACTTGCCAGGGGACGCAAATCCCCCCCCCCCCTCCCCCCATGTGTCAGCAACCACACCTGCTCATTTTGACACAGAGTCTAGGTGAGTGCATTCCAAGAGATATACTTTATTCCTTTTGACTTTAAAAGTAGTAATAAAAACACAAACCATAAACTGCTCGGTTGAGAGAGAGTCCACGAGCACCTGCAGCTTTCCTCCTCACATGCCAGTGTGGGGGGCAACAAATTAGAGAATAAACACTTTAATAAGCTGGCTGTTCTGCCTTGCAGATAATGTTGACTGACTACAGCTGAAAGCAGTAAACAACTGTCTAATGTCATGGCAACCAAAAGATGGCAGGCCTCTTTATAGCGCCACCACTAGCGTCTATAGGTCATGCACAGGTGGTGGCTGAATTATCTGATCACAGAGTAACAATTTCCACCAAAGGTATCTTCAGGTTACAGCGTGAACAATTTTTTTTAGAAATAGTTACTAAATATAAAAATGAGATTTTACTTTCATTATATAATATACAGTAAATGGGGCAGTAAGGGCAATACGGATTAAGACAACTAATAACAGATGTACAAAACCTTTCAGACATGTATAAAGAAAAGGCCAATAGATTTGCTGTTTGGGGTAGATGGAAACTTCAGCATGATGGGGTTAAATGTGTCGAAGGTGTACTGTTGGCACGTGTCATGATGTGATGTGATGATGGAACATAATGAAAAGTGGAGCAGTTTTAGTTTAAATTAGTTTAAGTCTGCGTTGTGCTTCTCTTTGTTTCTTTTTACAGAAAAAGCCGTCATTCATGAGTTAAAAACAAAGGGTTAAAGGGTGACATTAAGGACATATTTCTTTAAAAAAGGGAATTTTTGGTGTTGATTGCTGGTGAACTCATACATTTTTTTCATATAGCCAACCTGGATAAAGTAAAAGCAAAGTAAATAAGAAACTGGTTGTGGCAGCTTTGTTACTTTACAGTCATCTTTCTTTGTATTTCACTCATCTGTCCCAGTTTCTGTTCACATCAACAGCAAAGCACAGCCTTTGCATCTCTGCTCCCTCAGCAAGGGCCCTCGCTGACCCCCAGCAGTAATTTCAGACTTCCTGTCAGATGTGCCAAGGTCATCCTTGGTTTTACTATGCTGTTTTGGAGAACAGACACTGACCTGCTAATGGCTCCTTGCCATGTTAGAAACAGCTGAATCAATGCAATAATCTGTGATCACTCAGCCAGTACATACATGCAGGTTAGGTAAGACGTTTTTTTGGTCATTTTTATCTTTGATGGGGTTCTGGCCCAACAGAACCAGAGGTAAAAAAAAAAAAAGAATGAAAATATTTACCATTTTTTGACAAGATTCTTTGATTAGTATAGATAAAACTGTGGCAAAAGTAGAACCACGCTGGGGAATTGCAGCATTCGGACAGTATGGAACTGGATGACGTAAACACAGGTCTGTCTGCCATCAGGAATTTGAAAGTGGTACCAGTTATCAGTCACATTCTTGTTAGCAGTCGTGTTCGACATGTTCTGTAAATGTTGAAGGGATGTCAGATGCGGCTCTTTGTCATGCTGTGTCAAAACTTGAAGGGTGACTGTGAAATCCGTTTTGACAGCTTTGGTGTTTCCAACTATTCCACCACGGGACATCATTCTTCCATAGACATTGTGGTCAAAGGCTTCTGACATCTAAAAAAACCACATGAGGCTTATGCTTTCTTTTCCTTTTTTCTGTTTTTTTCTTTTTTACCAAATCAGCTGGCAATTAAGAAGCTCATTGATTGTTTTCAAAGCAGGAAATCTGAGGTACCTTACAAGTAAAGATAATCAACTGGAAAGCTATAAATGGCTTTTAGCTCTTTTCCAATCAAAATGAAAAATGTCAATTGGCAACACATACCGGTGGATGTTTTTAGCTTTTGAGTTCTTTTTGACTCCGTTTTTACTTCTTATCAGTTTTCCTTTCCTATTTATTGCCAACACTTGAAGGGTATCTGTGTTTTAATTAAGCTATTGTCTGCTGTGTGTCAGTTCATTTTTATTTATCTATAACACTGTCTGGATGACGGATGTGGGTTGGCTGCTTTGGAAAACCTGTGTATCGTCGAGTTTCGCTCACACCTTGTTGAGATCGATTTTTGTCTTCGTCACCTCCATAGGATCAGATCATTAGATTTGCCTGGTTAGGTGACACCAACACATCCGATGGGTGATTGATGTTTTATATATTGAGACCAAATGAAATACCCCCCATCCCCCATCCCTTCACACACCACACTTCTCAATACAACCTCTTGTCGAACGCGTTCACATTTTTGATGTTCCTCCTATCATCTTCTATCAGAGAGGCACGATAACCTCAGAGCCAATGACAAACTTTGACGAATGGCTTGTCTCCAAGCACCTGCAAGAAGATGGAACTGACAGACTCCTTCACCTTTCCTCTTCCTCCAAGCCTTGGGCTGTGCCAAACAGCACAAGTGATATACTACAGGACATTGCTGGGTATAAGTCATGCACCTTCCGTTTCCTCCAGATTGTGAGGGTCTCCATCCATCATTGTCAGTCACCTCTCTCCCTCTCGCTTTGCCTGTCTGTCTCACTCCGTCTGTCTGTCCTATGAGTCTTGTCTCTTTACTCATTCACCCAAAGGTCACTTTTCCATTCCTCCATCACCAGTGTTTCCTCTCTCCACCATTGGAGCAATCTGCTGATATCTATAGCACCATACAGATGGCTGATAATCTGCCCTGGGGTCATTATGAATCCCAGCCAGGATCCTGACCGATGGTTACTCCCCCCGTCTGTTAGTCCATTTCTGCAAATGGGGTCTAACATGAGCAATGCCTCTAAATCTCCAGACATTTTGTCTAATTGGCAAACACTGCTGAGTTATTTTGCTGTGAGAATGGAAATTTGTATGTTTTATTTCGTCTACATGATATTAGAGAGGCAAACACTGGCCATTACCACATAATGATTAACACACAAGGTTAATTCAGGGTTTTGAATAACCAATGCAGTGCAGTCCTGTGACATCTAATACTTGGATGTATTTTTGTTTGTATGTAAAATGATTATAGAAAATATCCATGCTGTTTCAAAACTTGTCCAAGTGGAACTGGATTGAACCAAAAAAGGGTTAACAAACTTGTGTTTGCCAGGTACTATTAGCTGTTCCAGCAGCTTAAATTGACATTTAATATACTGTAAAAGCAAAAGATCATATCATTGCCATTGTTGCTTTACTGTGTTGAAAATATGTTTTTTTATTAACCGCATATGTGGGTTAACCCAAGTCATCTATTAATTAGGAAAGACTGCTCGTACTTTTCTAATGGTGTTTGTAATGTGCAGAAAATCACAATTGCTTTTGTATAATTTAAATGTGTAGACGTCTATCAGGAATTCTTGAAATTACAGCAGTTTAAAAATAAAAAGTAACATGAGACTATGGCTTGTAGTTTTTAACTTAGTCTTTAGAGTTAATCTGTATTCCAACCTCTTCACCCTCCCTCAACTGCTGCTTAACTTTGATGTTGTCACCTGACAGCCCACTGTAGTCCCCACCCATCTCCCTCCCTGGTGTTCATCATTGCGTGACATTGCTGACCTTCACCGGACATTATTTCCATTACTTTGACAAATCTGGTGCGTCAGAGAAGCTTTGTTGATATGCAGGTATAATATTGCTGCTGAATGAAAATGCCAGAGGAGGCGATCGTGTCTGTTGGAGGTCAGCAATTACTTTCAGCTGAGGGCCATGTTTTTTAGCACTTTAAGGACTGGCCAAAAACTATTTTTTTTTACTTTTAATTTTTTCCATAACCTTTGCCAGTATCACTGAAAATTTTCGTCATTATGGTCTTTTTGTTTATTCTTTCACAATACAATTAAGCCGAAAACAACTGATGTTGTTTTTCTAAATTTCAATGCATCTATATGATGTTATACATAATGAATCAGAGAAAAATAGTCAAACACGACAAGAAAAATGTCATACAATTTTGCTGAACAGTAAAATATTTGAAATGAAATGTGTTTGTGTTTGTCTAGAAGACATTTTGTTGGTTTCAGTGGGCAGCATTTGCTGTTTCACACTTAAATGTCCCTCTCTCATCCTCTTTTGATCTGAAGGCGTTACCAGTGGTCTTTTAAATTATGATTATGCTGTTTTTTAGCCCAAACTCTTTTTTTAAATCTGCAGTTTTCTGGGAGATAGTGTTGCAGAGCTGCAGCAGTTCATTCGAAATTTGCCTCTGAGTTGTGGGCGGGAGTGTTGTTGTGGAGCAATCCCAGTCCCCCCTTTACCCCTTATAGCCGGGAGCTCAGGGAGGGGGGCTTTTCTACATCACAAATAAGCTCATTTTCAAACTGCATTTTTTGTTTGCTCCTGATTCACAATGATTTGAAAAATTCTCAGAAATGCAATTTTGAACTTAATTTACTTAATATATATACTCCATTATCAGAGAAATGTCACAAGAATGTTAAAAACACCAAAATACAGTTTTCATTGACATGAGTATTTAAAAGTGTGTAAGACAATCTATGACTGCCTAAAGATGCCTTAATTTGTGTTTCGATGAGCTTCATTGTACATGCAAAATAACTTTTGTTCAGAGTTCATACAATTTTAGATTGTAGTTTGCTGTTATTAGGACAAAATGCTCCTTTTATTTTGTGTGGGTATTAATAATCAGCAGTTTTCTTTGAAAACCCATAAATTGTCTTAATGTCACAGCAGTGATTCAAGCAATGCAGATTAATTTTTAGTAGCATATTTTTAAACTGTAGCCTGTTTCTGAGAATCTCATGTAAGAGAAAGCTCTGGTTGTTAGAAAAGAAAACCCAGTTTGTGAGTGGCAAGAAGACAGTGAAACAGAGAATGGATTTTTATGACTTATTTTTTTCCCTGTCATTCCTCAACACTGTAACTTGCAGTCGTCTTGCAAGATGCCCTTTTCTTTTGAGTTACTAAACAAGTCTATTTTATGATCAGTCCACAAACTGCAAAGGGCAAGGTTTTGACTTTTGCATCCAACTGCCTATCTTTCCTTCAAGCAGGCCCTTGATCCTAACATATCAAGACAGTGGAAGCAGCTTTCCTTAAGACTGAGAAATGTGTAGGCAAGCCAGCTTTTCTCTTGTAATAACACCCAGACCTTGATTTCTTTCTTCTTTTGCTACTTTTTTAAGACTTCAACATTCATCCAGTGCCCCCCTGATATATTCCAGATCCACGTTTTTATGTCTTGAAGGACATAGCAAGTTTTCTGTTTTGCAAGAGACTTGCTTCTCAAAACAGCCATGGAATGATAGTGAAACATGCCCTTTCTATGACGGAACTCCCATCCATCAAGAGGACAAGTATCCCGAGTTGATTTCCTCTCTGGTTCTGAAGGTGTACGTGAGAAGA
This sequence comes from Oryzias sinensis, assembly GCA_037389245.1. NCBI lineage: Eukaryota > Metazoa > Chordata > Actinopteri > Beloniformes > Adrianichthyidae > Oryzias > Oryzias sinensis. The sequence continues at coordinate 32,183,781 of CM074489.1, forward strand.
CTGCGCTTTACAGGACCTCCACATGCCTGCATAAACCTTTTATGTTTTAATATGTCAAATGTATCTAACGCAATATAGCTGCAGATCTGTTACTATTTCAGGCCAAACAAAAGTTATGTAGAAAGGTTTGTTCAACAGGTTGTTCGAATATATAAAAAGGTTTCACTTGAATTAAATGGAACACATTTCAAGCAGCAGGCTCCACATTTTTGGGACACCTTGCAATTTGCAGATTTAACTCTTTCGTTTTATTCTCAGCCAATTTCTCCCAAATTTCTGCATCCTTTTTTCTTTTAAACCCAGTTTTAAGTTATGTAAAACTGAAGCTAGACATCTTCTTATTGCTAACATTGAAACAGTCAAACATTTAATTTTGTATTAATTGTCTTTTCTTTGGTATACTATTGGACTCATACGATTTTTGTACACCAATGGCAAAGGAAGATTTCTTGATTGAAAAAAAAAATGTTGCTATAGTTTGTTCTGCAGCTTCAAATGAAACTTTTCCATCTTAGTGAGCCCTGCAAGCATGTTTAGATATAAACACACTTGACCTGTTTGAAAGACAGTGGTGTTTCTAAAGAAAACATGAAAGCTGCTGGTTGAGATAAAACAGTTTCTTCCTTCCGGATGATACAATCAGAATGATCTGCTAAACACAAAATGGAATATAAAGAACAGTGGTATTGTGGTTACGAATTGCACTACATGTTCTAATTCATTGTGACATTTTTGTTCCAGCAAATTTTAGCAAAAAAATGGGGTCATCTAAGATGACCCCACCCTTACATTGACGTGTTCTCCCTACCATTACAAAGGTGGATAAAGGTGGAAAGATTTCATGTAATCCATGGACACCAGTGAAGATCACAAATCATTGAAGAAAAAAGGTTCAGGGCACTGTCTAGTGGGTCTAGATGACCCAACTCCAAATGTTAAAGTGCCTAGGATAGCACAAGGGTTAAGTCCATTACGGTTATTTTTTGTGTATCTTGCATTATAGCGGGTTCTTGATGTTTGCGCCTCCCAGAGATACAGCAGCCATGGTTAATGTTACAAAAAGATTTTGTTCTCGCCGTAATGGGGAGCCAAGTATCAGCAAATAGGAGAAACCTGTCATTATCTAAAACAATGCATTTCCCCCGAGGGATGCAGTGCTCTTGCAAACTCGGTTTATCTAACTCTCTATACATCTGCCTCCCCACCTTCATCACCTCACTTACACACACACACACAAATGCTTTCTCTGTCTGCCAGATACAACCCCACTATACAGCAAAAAGTAATTTATTTAAAAAAAAAAAAACCTGATGTATTATTTGTAAAGCTGCACCATTTTTCTGAAGTGAATGAACAGCACATTTCAAATCTCCTGGGACCTTGTTTGTTACCCGCGCATGTTGTTAGAGGTGTGTGCTCATAAAGCTATTATAAACTCAGAGGTTGCACGTGTGTGAGTGTGTTTCTGCTCAGCTGTGCATGCTTATGTGTGTCTACATCTACATGCCTGCAGTGAGGGGCATTTTTCACTCAGTCCTCCACACTCAGTTCACCAAGAAGGTAGGAAAACCATTCAATAATGATTTACTATGTTGAGTTGTGGCTTAAAATATGGACTCAATTGTCAACATGACAGACAAAAAATAGCTGCTGCTGAGAATTTTTAAAACTGCTGTCTGACATGTCACATTGGGGCGATTTTCAGAGGTTCACAGACCAGCTGTTTTTTTTGTGTGTTGGCTGCAATATGCTTCCACTTATAGGATGCATTTTTTTTTTCTTTTCCCGTTGGACCCCCTTCCTCTCTCTCCTTCTGTGATCCATATCATTTGTTCCCTGGAGAGGGAAGAAAGGTGACAAACAAACCTATTCATCATCAGCAGGTTCTCTTGGCTAAACTGTTATCCAAGCCAAACTCTCTAAAGTTTTCCCAGCGGCCTGTTGTTTAGGGCTGCATCTTTTAAATTTACACCCACCGTTTGTTTTTATCAAGTGTGCACAGGAGGTGAGGATCGCAGATAGAGGCCTGATGTCAGCATGTTTCCCTGTCCCACATCCAAACAGTGATATATGGTTAAACTGAGCTTCTATTTGTGGTCCTCAGCTCATTTTTGTATATGACACTATTGTTTTACACCAGCTAGTTTTAGAACCACAATATCATCACATTACTAAGCTCTCTGAAGAGGGCTTATTGGAAATGATTGGAGGTTATTCGCAGGGCTGTGAGGAAGGGGCTGGAAGAAGGGCTTTTTCAAGAAAGGGAATGGAGAAAAGTGCAATACCTGTATACTGAAGTGACTTCTGAAATAAACAGGGGCAGTATGGGCACGTTGCCCATATAAAAACATATACATTGAGTGTCATGGTCTCAAGCTGCTGTCTGCAGGGTTAGGTCATGCTGTGTACCGTATAATCCTTTTTGTTTTCTGTTATTTGTTAGACTGAAATAAATTATTTTTGAGTTGTTTATTTGGAATCAGAATAGTCTGTTCATTATCATCAGCTGACAAAATGGTTTGCAGAAAACTTCCAAAGATATGTCACACTTTCAGCTTGGTTTACCTTCAAAAAGTTTAGAAGGAAAAACAATAAATAGATAGATGAAAAAAAATGTAGCAAATGAATTATTAAATGGAAATTCCAACCAACAGAGACTGAAACAAAAGTCAGGTCCTTTTTAATCAGAGTCCACATTGTCACGGAGACAAATTGAATTAATTTCATTTTTGCTCTCTGAGTGACAAGATTCTATTATGCTCACGGTGAGGCTGTCTGCAAATCGCATTACCGAACAATGTCTCCATGTATATTCTGAAGCACTCTTTGAAACACAAGCAATGGTGTGACTGATTGATTCATAGTTGGGGAGAAAAATAACGTGATTTATTGGGGGACTAAAAGAGATGCTCAACAATGCAAAATGTTTTCAGTAAATATTTATTTATTTGTCTGGTTTTAAATTAATTTCGAAATTAAAGCCATAGTGGAGTGAGCTTGGATGTTTACAAAAGATACAGTGTGCATTTGTGAATAAGATTGTCATGCTACGAAGATTTTTTAAGCTGATATTAAATACTACTTGCAAAACCCTTAAAAAAGTTCAAAGGCTTCAGTTTTCCTCATTAATGTTTATTTAATCTTCAGTGTAAACATAAAACCTTGATCCTAGTGGTTTTAACTCTACGCATTGTTGTACTTTTTTTAGTCTTGGACCATACATTTTTGAGAACCTTTTTTATGAAAAGGAAAATTGAAGCTGTCTTTCTGTTTTAAGATTTAGTTCAAATAAACAAAGCAATATAACACATTAGTTTTTTGCCTGATATTGCTTCATCTCTGAAAAGTACAATTTAGTACTGGTTAGAATATGTTAAATCATTCTAACAATACTTGCAGATTACAAAATGAAAATGTCGCTAAAAGTGAGAGTCGATGAATCATGTAGCATTTTTTTAAGCATAAACTTTTGGTCCCATTATGCATTCCCAATCTTATTAAAGCTCATGCAAGATGAATTAACTGATGTTTTCCCCCTGTCAGAATCCCCTAGGTACTAATATTTAAACACTGATTAAACCACAATATTTTTTGTCATTCTTTCCTTCCATCTGTGTTTTACTGTATAATTTATTCAACCACTGACACACTTCATACCTCCAGAGTACCAGACCCAGTGGGCTCAGCAATAGAGAATGATCCATCAAAAAAAAAAAAAAACAGTTCTGCCAGCTGCGGTTACAATAAATGCTAACTGTACCTGTTTAATGTATGTCTTTTTTGGGACAGGGAGTGCATTACAGCTCAGATATAATCAAACAAATACAGAAATGTCAAATGTCTAAAATATATAAATTGTGATATTTAAAAAGTACCACTTGTGCTTTTCCTTTCCTTCTTTTTTTGAGCTTCAGTGCCAACAATCTGCTTTCCAGGGTTTGCAGTGTACCTTGTGGACAGCATTCTGCTGATGTCGTAGCATTGTGGCCAGATGCAGGGGTGACTCAACTCAAACGGGGTCAACATCTCCCCTGTGGTGCTTTAGTGTCCAACTACCAACGGGGAAAAGGAGGAAGAAAAGGTCCCACTGTGTGTGTCTCTGTGCTTTCAGATGCACGGATCAAGGTTGCGGGAAGTCCTTGTTGTCATGGAATTGTCGAATACAATTACTAAAACACATGCTTTGCAAGGAAAACTATTAGTAGTGATTAAATGTACAAAACTGTGACAGAACAATGGAATAAGGAAATCACTGAAAATTGCAAATCCCTTCTGTGTAGCTGTTGGTGTTGCTGGATCCTGACCTTTAGTGGCATAGTTGAAAAAAAAAAAACACAAAAAAGACAGCCTAGTCCCCAGCTGCTGTGGCATACTCACCCCTACAAGCCTATTCAACAGCCAGTGAGCCTCTGGGAACCTGCAGGGGGCCAGGGCAAGGGGCTCCAGATGTGTGAATCCCCCTTGGTGACACATCAACCGTGGCCTTGTATTATATGACCTTCCCTTTGGGAAGGACAGCATACTTCTGCATAGGCATGCACCATTGGCTTTCAGTGTGGACACAACAGATTTGATCTCATTTGTAAGCCTTCCTCTTAAATTTTACCTCAGGTGCCTCTTTAGGGAGGCTTCACAGTGAGATTTGAGATGTAGGTTCGTTTATCACCATGAAATACAGTCAGGTGAGTAACCATTTCACGATTTCAAGTCCACTGTACCTTATGAGCTACAGTACGCAGGATGCCATTAGAAAAGGAGATTGCTTTTTAAGTGCTATCAGTACAGAGTAAGCTGTTTAATCTGAGGAGATTTATGGAAGGCAATCACCCAAGTAAAAATTGTAGATGCCATTTATCAGGCAGAATAGAAATTACAGCAATAATTTTCACCACCGGACACAGATGAGACCTTATAACCACATAAGCCCCCCTCAAGGTCCCTGGGCTCATTTTTAATGTTCCTTCTCTATGTTAGTGTGACCTGGAGGAGTGACTGGCTGACTAGCTCTCCACATCCTCCCTGAGGTTTCTTCATTACCCAATCATCCCTTCAGAGAGTCACATAGTGAGAGGGACTAGTCTATGAAAAGGAAGAGAGGCTTTCTGGGCATCCGTGATTGAAGCTTGAGAGAAAAGGCACAGCTGCTCATTCTTCCCTCCTCTTGATGTTTTGCAACTATTGACAAATGCTGAATACATGTTTATCATTCCCTTGTTGCTTCCCAGGTGTTCCATCAGCAAGGCGGAAAACCGAGGATGTAAAGTTGCCTTTGCATGGCTCAAGGGTGGTGGGGGCTGCTTTAAGAGCCTGCAGATTTTAAGTGTTTTTACACTGACAAAGTAAACTCCACCGAGTAGGGAAGATGGACTCGCGGTACGGTTTGGTTCTTAGCTCTTTTTTCACATTGATGAAAGCCTTGGTTTGTGCCTCTGCCTTGAAGAACAACCATGTCACACAAAATGGATGTTTCAAGTAAAACCTTCCTGAAAATACAGTTTAGAACAGCACCGTGGATGAAATAGGCTGCAAAATGGACCATCCATCATATTGTCTAACTAAAAGTGACACATGGTGAAGGGGTTTAAGGCACTTTTCATTAGGCTTCTGCAGCTCTGGCTATCCAGATCACAGACTAAATAATGACCTCTGCACCCAAAGTGTTTTCCGACGAACGGGAGACAGAAGACATACTGTACTCCAGATTCTTTCCATCTTGCACACACGCCCACTCCCTCTCACTCTCCCTGCAGGAAATAAAATGCCATCTATTTTCTCCGCGCCTGTCTGCCTGTTCTTTATATAAATCCCAGCTCTTTGGCCGAAGACAGAGAATGATATAGATTGTTCTTGGAAATGTACAGCAGCACAGAAAATGTCCACAATAAGTGTGCTTGACTTAAAATCTATGGAGGTTAGTTCCCTCTGAAATTATTTCAGGAGTTTGGCAAAGTTCCAATAAATTAACCCTTTTGATGTATTCTCCAGGATATTACTGGCATCCCAAGCTGATAAAAGCACTGATTTGCTAATGTATCGATGTACTGTGCATCATGAAAAACAATAGGATCATTCAAGTGCAAAAACTGAGAAAAATATCATTTTTAATTAATTATCTTAGCTTAATCAATTGACTCATGTGACATCAGTAAAGAGCAGTAGGCACTTGTCAATAAGAATAGTTCAGAAGAAAATTATTAGTGTTTTTTTTTAAAGTCAAAATATGCAGAAATACAGTAAAACAGAAAAGAACGTAAAAAAAAAAAAACTAGGTGTTCAATATTTTTATTTACATTTTCAACCAATAAAATAATTTTACTTGAATTTTTGTTTTATATACTAACAAATGAAGGCTAAGCAACGCATCAAACTATACGGAAATCTTTCATAGGAACATGCAGCACATTAAAAAAATGACGCGTTAGGCTCACCCAAAGCATCAAATGTGATGCTGAGAGGGCCCCCCATCAATGTATTCATACACCCATAAAAACACAACACAAAACATTCAATTTTTAAAAAATTTGATCTATTACTGATAATATTTATTATAATTAGTAATAGATCTAACAGACCCTTATAAAACACTATAAAAAGTTACATTAAGCAACATATTATAATCACCAATTTTCTAAAACTGTTGTCACTTTTTAATACGACTCTTCATAACCATACTATTCCATTTTTTTTAAACATGTGCTATGATTCACTGTTTAAGTCAATAAACACCATGAGAGAAAATTATGATCTGTGGTGCTCTTTATAACTCCCTCTGTTAACTGCATCACTGCCATGGATGTGGATCACTTTACAACAAAGTTGATAAGCAATATGTAAACAAAAGAAGGAATTTTAACCAACGAAGCATGTTTTTGGACAGTGGGAGGAAGGCAGAGTTCCTGGTGAGAACCCATGCATGCATGGGGAGAACATGCAAACTCCAGACAGAAACCTCCCCCATTTATGTTCCTTTTCAGGTCCCCTAGCCAGGACCTGAAAAAGGGGCTTTCTTGCTGTTAGCAAGAACGCTAACCACTGCCCCACCGTGCAGCCAAGTGGCCAGGAAAGGCTCCGTCAGCCCAGTGATCCCGAAAGGGAACAAACAGATTAGAAAAATTAAAAAAAACTTAGGATGAATATAATTGGTAAAAGTGTGATTTTTATAATGTTCATATTCGTAAATTGATCCAGTTGAGAAAGATCAGTTGCAGTTGGGTTTGGTGAAATCTTATTATCATTCCTAAACATAATTTTACCAAAAATATTTAAAAAAGAAGAGGTTTACAGTCTCTCAAATGAATGACACAAACTGGAACTTGCATTCTAAATGTCCTCTTTTTGTCTTTGAAACAAACTTATTCTGGCAAACCCTTTAAAATTCAATGCTACATCCTAAGAGGAGGCTTAAGAACTCTTACTAAGGATCAACTTGTCTTTACTAAAACCTCTTCCAAAAAAAAACAAAATCATCTGAAATAATTTATTTCAATGTGAAAAAAAATTGAAAAACCTTATCAACGTTTGCTGTGCAAGAATCTGTAAATAACAATTTATTCAGAAAAAAGACACTGAAAAATATCAGACAGCAACAAACATGTCACATGGTTAGAAAATCAGCTTTAAGTGCAGCGGTAGGGTTGATTTGGACAGTTCTGTCAGTAATGCCCCTGTTAGATTGAGCTTTGGGTTAACAAAGCTTTGTCATAGCCTCAGTTTAATCGGGGAAAATCATTATGCCCAATGATTTCTAACTGAAAATGAAGAAACCACAAGAGTTTATCATTGAATAAGTCAAAACTAGCAAACAAGACTGCAGATAAATAACATAAACGTGATTGGCAAATTCTAAAATTAGAAAATTTGGAATCAGACCTGTAGTTTTGATGAGAAAAAGAAACAAATAAAAATAAATCAAATATATGAGTGCATGAAAGTGACAGGAAGAGACTTCCTAAATCTTCCTTGCAAGGAAATGAGGAAACAAGGCATACTTTCATTGTATTACTATACACTGCATCACATTAGGGTTGTAGGACAGATTCAGCTTCAATAAACAGAAGATGAAAAACATCAAGTTGTAAAAGAAATATCGCAAAAATTCAACACAATTTCAACACCTTTCACTTTCAAACCATCTTAATTAAAATGTTTTGATGTATGCTACCATAACTTTTATCTAGTTAGATAGTAAGGAAAACTATCATTAGGACACACAATAAACTTTTTTTGAGTGTATTACGCCCAGTAAACACTTAAAATACTCTTACTTTATATTTTCCCTAATGCAAGGTCATCAAACTTTCATTTCTGGGACTAAAGAACTTGCAGATGTCAAAGCACAATTGAAGATTCTTCAGTCACTGATTTATGAAATAGAATAGACTAATTATATACTAGACAAATGAACCATGGAGAACGTCGAACATTTCCATTTAGCTTTTAAAAGAGAAAGCAGACTACGTACTTGTGTGAATGTGGTCGTGCGCTTGTGCACATGCGTGCGCCAATTGCAAAGGCAAAAGAATATGCATGGTATGTTTTGCATCCTCTTTTTGTCGCACCCTGATCCATCTCGGTTCTATTGTAATGTCACTTTGATTTATGTGGCTCCATACTTGCATCAGCCTACAATGTCAACCCTATGAAAAATATATGCAGCTGTTCATATAAAGTGTGATCATATCAATGCTCTGATGAATGCCTTCAGTTCGATCTCCCTAAATAAGATGACTCCCATCCAACCGGTCACAGCAGCCATTAGCAAACGTTATGGCATGCCTGGAATGTTAATAGGATTAGCATTTGATTCAGGTCCCCTACCTGTCTTGCACAAAGACTGTGATCTGCTCCAAGACAGAATGAAGAGCAGGCCGTTAACGAGGGGCTAACACGTGTCTATGCTCCTTTTCCTACAAAGTAGAGCAAGAATAAAAGCACCTGCAAAAGTGTCTGTAGTTAAAATGAATTCATGTGTATCAGAACAATTCTGTGATCCAAGTGTGAGTAAAAGATGAATGTTCACACATTGATGTTTGAAGGACAATTTTCTGTCTTCAAAGAAGAAATGACTCATACATAGGAACACACACTTGTCTCTAGCTACACCGACTCTTTGTCTTCAAAGTGGTTAGTAGTTTGACATAGCAATGAGAAGATGTCTTTGAAATTACCTAAACATTTGCATGGTTTAGGTGGTAAAGCACTCTCAAACAGATGGCTCTTTAGGTACTGGAGAGTCTTATTCTCTTCATGTACATTTAATGAACTTAAAAAAGGAACATGGAGTGTCTGCAGAGTAAAGGGTCTTCTCAGCCTGTGTAAGAGTGCAGTATAAAATCTATGTATGGATTTAACAAGGTACTGGAAATACTCTGCAGAGAGTTTGTTGCTGTTGATTTGTCGGCTGCACATCTGTGATTCCAATCTCCCATTCCACCACATCCAAAATGTGCTCTATTGGGTTGAGATCTGGTGACTGTGGAGGCCATTTGAGTCCAGTGAACTCATTGTCATGTTCAAGAAACCAGTCTGAAATTATTTCAGTTTTTTGACATGGTGCGTTATTCTGCTGGAAGTAGCCATCAGAAGATATGGTACACTGTGGTCATAAAGGGATGGACATGGTCGGCAACAATACTCACAGTTGGTACTAAGGGGCCTAAATTGTGCCAAGAAAATATCCCCACACCATTAAACCACTTACCACCAGCCTGAACCACAGAGACAAGGCAGAATTGGTCTATGTTTTCATGTTGTTGATGCCAAATTCTGACTTTACCACTCAAATGTTGCAGCAGAAAATTGGAAAAAAAAAAAATTGGGTGGGAAATGCGAAATTGCTTGGACACATATCTTTAATAGTATTGCAATATTTGGGAATTCTTGGTTGTCTCAATTTTGGTAAAAAAGGATAGAGGGATGAGTGTCCAGTTGCTAGGTAAAAGCAAAAGGTGACGTGGGTGTAAATCTAAAAAAAAGTAATAAAAAAGCAAATAATGTGCAATTCGAAAAACACAAATGAGACCTTTGCTGAGGAGAACTTAAAACTGTCAAACATGCTTTAAAGGGGTTGTTGAGACAAACAACTTGGGGCTGGTGGAACTTTTGCAGAATCTCGTGTCAGGCGTTTTACGAGCTGGCACTTGTCTAAACAGAGTGATGTGAGCAGTTCCAAGGTGAGATTTTAGGTCACTTGTCAGTTGGAATGACAGTAAAGGGTGAGATGAGACCACACAAAGGCTAGTCAACTCTGTGTACTCGGGCCAAGTAATGTTACTGTAAATGACAGGCTGCCTCTCAGTCACAACAGTTTGGCTCTGCTAATGAAAGAAAAGAAGAAAAAAAAGTTGATTTAAAAAAAATTAAGGAAACAAAAAATGTCAGCATCACTCTGGGGACTGATGCTTCTCTGCTGTCAGAGGATGTAATCCCTGAAGAATTTTTAATGCATAACAAACAGCATGAAATGCAAGAAAACATGAATCTTGTAGGTTAACATAATGTATGGAATGCACACATTTGAAGTTCAATTCTTGGTTCAAACGAAAAGTGTGTTTACACTTTTTTTTATGAACACTTGACTAAATAATGGTGCACCTTTATGGGCTAGTAAAATAGTCATGTGACTGTCAGATGTGTGTGTCACTGAGAGATGGCGGAGTGACAGAGGTCCATCCCCTTCAAAAAGAGAAACTCTCCGCTTTGCTGCAGGCACCTCAGTGTGGTAGAATCTTCCTCACATGCGAGTAGATTGCCAGATGCCAACATACTGTGACAGCAGCAACTTGGGCAAAACTGACAGTTCTTCTCCTATCTTTTTTGTGCTGTGCTGACTTGGACCCACTGTCTCTTTTTGTGTATGCTTTGCTCATGCAGCTGCTCCTTACATTGCACAAACTTCACGTTTGTCCAAAACTGTATAAGTTTTAAGCATATTGTTTTTTTTTGCTTTTTTGCCAAGTTAAAGATAAAAAAAAGGTGGAAAAATAAAAACGCATCTTTTAATGTCACACACATGAGTCTCTAATCAAGTGAACCCCTTTAGCTATGACTGAGTGTGAGTATTTGTAGATAACTGTCTCACTGTGTGCTTGTTATGAACTGGTGTCTTGTCCAAAGTTGGTCTGTTCCAAAACCTGTGACCTTAAAAAAATTGAGACAAACAAAATGAGTAAGTAATTTACCGGGAAGCCAAAAGAGCACTTCTCCACAGAGGTGGAAATATGTGGTTATAAGCTAAATCCTGAGTCCTGACTTTTTAAATTTAGGACTTTTTAACCTCTTCCCCAAGTCCAATCCTGCCATTCATTCAACCCAAATTATGGTAAGAAACTTATCTTTAAAGACACTGGAAACCTCAAGCAATAATTTCAATAAATTCACATACCGAGAAAACGTTACACTCTTGCTTTGGTCCCTCTTAACAAATTATAACTTTAAACAAGCATGGTCTTATTTGAAGGACAACAGTCCTGTTGACTGTTGTCCTTCAAATAAGACCACCATAAGATTCACCTGCAAGATTGCTCTGCAACAAAAATGATGGTTTGGGGACAACAGAAAAGCAAATAAAAATAAAAAAAAGTATTGAATTCATGATAGGCATTATAGAAATGAGAGAGACATGCAGCAAAAATGTCTGGAAGAACCTCAGGATAAAGGTTGTATAGTAAAATGCCATCAAACCCATATAATATTAACAAAACCCAGAAAAGTTTGCATTTTAGCTAACAAATTTGAAATATGAAAAAAACATTTTGTCTTTCTCCATTTGCAAGCAAGAATAATTTTATGAATTTACTGACATTTTAGGATCTTCATAAGGGTCTTTTTCATTTTTGCTGCAGCTAGGCAATTTTTGGACCAACAAAAATGCATACAGTGGTCCCTCTTCTATCGTGGAAGTTACTGTACATTCTAAAAATAACCCACAACAGCAAAATCCCCAAAGTTGTCAGTTTCTTTTTTTATTTAATTTATATTTTCTTACTATTTTTATAGATGTTTTAAGGCTAGAAAACCCTCACTTGACTGTTCACACACTTCTCTCAGACAAGCATTAACAATTTCACACTTGTCTTTCTTGTTGAAACTTTCTTTTTTTTAACTTGTTTTGTCCAACAGCTTAGCAAACAGATTAGAGCTGAAGGCTTTTTGTGTTGGACAGGTTTTACTATCACAAAAAGAGGTTATATAGCTTCGAGAAACTAGAGTGTAGCTTTGTATAAACCCCTTTTTGTTGTATTAGTTTTTATTTATTTGTTACATTTAGTGTGTGTGGGGAGGGAGAGGGGAGAATGTGAGGGGAGGGTGGAAGAGTGTAAAAGGAAGAGGTGAAAAGGTGGGGGATACAAGCACTGATTTGAATAAGTTATTATTTTAAGCTGTAACTTAAAGCTTGTTGAAACTTTCAAAGTTCAAATCTTTGTAGAAAAATAACTCCAGAGCTTCAGTCACACTGCTAGCATTCAAAAATTCATGTCCATTTAACAAGATAAAGGCATTTTGTACTGTAAAGGAGACAGGAAAAGGAAGAGACTGATGGACAATTATTTACAGCCAATCAAGATGGAGAACACAATGGACAAATTAAAAAGTAATTTTAAAAGCATGTACATTTGGGCTTAGAAAAATCTGCAAAACAATGAAAGATGCAGTGTGCTTTAGCAATGGACCGCTGCATACCAGCTTAAAAATGTGGTTCTGTGTCATTAAACTGCAGACATGCGGCCCACTGACTTTAGCAATGATAAACAGGACAAATATTCAGAGTTCTTTTAAGCACTTAAAGAAAAAACAACGAACAAACAAAAAAACAGAATAAACAAGTTTGGGTGTAAAATGTCGCAGCAACTAGTTTGATTCCCATTTGCTGTTCTTCACATCTCCCCAATCTCTGATAGGTCGACAACTATGTTATTTTGACCTATCAAGGTAATATTATGTTATTTCTCAAAAATTTGCTGGGATGCCGACAAAAAAGGCATATTAATAACTTTGGTAAAATATTGGTAATAATTAATCTATTGTATAATATTTGTTTCCTACAGTGAAAAGGCTCTCCTGGAATTTAATATGAAACATATTTAAAGAACCTAGTCAGGTTCATCTCTTTCAATATATATATATATATATATATATATGTTTTATTGTTTTGCACAAATGCTTATCACAACTTACCTGCTAAATCAAGGAGGATTTAGGTTATTATTTTATGAATAACATTTTTTTCTCACCAACATAATGATATTTTTGATAGGGGAGCATAAAAAATCAAAGAGTTTCTCGTTTTCTTGTCTGAGGGGCATGTTGGTAGACAGGGTAAAACCTATCTTTCTCTTGACACCTTTGCATTGATTTTTCATGTCTTATCTCACTTATTCACCAATACGAACTATAAAACCAGAACAGTTATGAAGATATGGTCAGTTAAGTTTTACTTTTTTTTTTCCTGACTGCTCCAAGCAGAGGGGTAAGAAAAGGTTAAACTATGATGATATTATGATGTCCGTTACTGACTTTCACCATCCATTTGAGTCGTCTGGTTAAAACCGACTTATTGGACGCAAACACTGTTTAATTAGCTAAAATGTTGTAGTGTCATCAGGGTAACCTTGAGACAAACTTTCATTAAAAGTCTATAGTTTACAATCACTTTTATTTGTCTTGCCGTTTTACACTTTTACTTGTGTTATGCTTTTGACCAAACATCTTTTCACCCTCATATTTCATTTATCACAACAAACACATTCAATATCCTACTCCTTCTTTTGTCTTTTCATTTCCCACACAGTTCTTCTCTCTCCCAGAAGTCATGCCTGCTGATGAGGGTTAGAGGAGACTGTGGAGGGGTAGGAAGGAGGGATTATTTGACCTGCAGGTGTTTCCCCGTGAGCGCAAAGACCTCTCCACAGGTCGATAATGCACACACTAATGGCAGTGAAGTGACTGGCCAGGAATGAGAAATAGCCCTCATCAGTTAGGGTAATGGTGTCCCCAGGCCCTCTCAGCCAATTCAAGGGGAATACTGTCAAGTCTGCAGGCTTCCTCTGTGTACCTGCTCATGTTAATTACAGTCAATAGCAGACAATCAGTGTTTCATAAAACCAGTCCCCTGGTCATCTATCATCCTTATGAGGGGAACAGTGGAGGAAAAAAGCTGATAGAATAAAAGAAACCTTTATGTGGCCTGAAGCATGAATATGCTTACCTGTACGGCAAAACTTGGGGAGTCGACTTCTTATGCATTTCTTGATAAATCTGACGTGGATGACAGTAATGGTGCATTCCACAGAGATTATTAGCAAAAAATGTCATTCATCCCGTTTCATCAAACACTCAATCTTTCTACAAAGCACCTTTTCACACTTAAAAGCCAAGACCCACTCCAAAGAAAATTGTGTTTTAGGTGTTTTTAACATGTTCTTGTGGCATTTTTTTCTGATGATAGCGGACATACATAAATAAAAGTAAGTTTCAAATTGCATTTCTGAGTATTTCTTTATTCAATTTTCATACCTCAAAGATAAATGTCTAATGAACTCCTGCTGCTCTGCAGAAACTATGTCCTATTGCTAAAAATGGAAAAAGAATAATTGAAAGACCTCTGGGAAGGCTTTTACAACAGATCAAAAGAAGGTAGGAGTAGTAATGTGCATGAGGTGATCAAAAGAAAAAAAAGAAGAAAAAAAAAAGCTCCAACTCAGTCCTTATTCCTTTTGGTGTGGGAGATAAAAATACAATGAAGCCTCGACTTCTATTTTGTTAATCATTTTGATCTTCAATAAATATTTAAAGGTAACTGACGCAGGACTTTGTAAACCCTACATATTTTACATTTGTCAATCCCTGTGGTCTTGACAGCACTTAGTAAATGGAACTGCAATGCTAATGAATTCAGAAGAACGGCTCACCACCTTTCCTTCATGTTTGACACCATGTTGCCAACACAAATGGGAGCCTGATGCTGATCTAAATATGGCATCACAGGTTGTGTATCTTTGTGCCATTGTGCGCTCACAAAGGCAAACTATTTTTGGTCCTGGCTTTATTTTGGGCAACAGAGACAGATGCAGTGTTTGAGTAAATTATGACAAAAGAAGAGGAGGGACTTTGGCAACAACTCCACTGAGTGTGTATTTACAGTAGATATATGTGTCAGTGTGAGATGAAACTTCCTCACATCATTCCCACAGTTGGGTACTGAGTGGCTTGGTGAGTCAGATAATTAAATGAGTCAGCTGTGACGACTGAAGCATGTAGGCTAAAGATGAAAGATGACTCTTGACCCTATATAAAGGGAAAAATAGGATCTGAGCAAAGGTGAAAAAAAAGCAGTTGTCCTTTTTTATGTTACTGAGAGCAAAGGCACAGAGCATTCACATTTAAGTTTTTATTCATTAGACGATGCTATAAATTATTGCGTGGATTTGATGATTGTGTTTTATAATTTACCGTCAAAACTACTCAACCTTAAATACCCATTCCGATCAAGAATTGAGTTTTTCGTGTTCTTGTGGCAGTTTTTCTCATGATTGAAAACATATATAAAGAAAGTTAAGCTAAAAGTTGTATTTCTAAATTTTGATTTATCCAAATTGTGGTGAATCAGGTGCAGACAAAAAACGTTGTTTGAAAAAACTTGTAGCTGTGACATAGAATCTACAATGGCAAGACCTTCTCCACTCCATTCTAATGTATCCACCTATAGACTACCAGACCATGGACGTTTTTGTTTTCCTCATCTGAGCGGATAAAAACAGTACGGCTAAATAGCTCCAATATTGCCCTCCCTTTTTTTGCACCGGTAATGTTAAGTCGGGGGTGTGAGGGGCTGTAAGCTAGCAGAAGAGAGTGTAAACAGATGAATGATGGGAAGTGGGCGGATTTACTGCTTGTCAACATTCCCACCCAGAAGTCAGAGTTGAATTTGTGATGAACTCTGGCCGCTCTGCAGAAACTATGTCCTAGAAAACGACACAGGTTTTCTACATTTTGGCTAAAAACGGCAGAATCATAATTAAAAGACCACTGGAAAAACTAATATAATTGATCAAAAGATAATTGGTGTGGGACTTTAAGACCTATAACAAAACATTATATTTATACTATTTATGTTTTACCCTGCACTTTCAAATGTTCTAAAAAAAAAGAGCAATTAATCAATTAATGGGGACAGACAACCGCTAACATCCTGAAGCACTTATTATTCCACAAGTTTGTGGAATAAAGCGTGAAAGTTGAGGAATTCAAGCAGTGTGTAGTGCAACAATAATAAAGCACGTTGCTTCATGCAAACCGATTGCTGCATAACAAATAAACTTTTAGATCAATACATAATTTTCTTCAGTTTAATTGCACTTAGTTCATTTGCATGACTTAAAGGACTTTTTGCTGTTTTTAATTATGCTTACTCCAAAACATTCAATATGCACTTGAATTTAACTGATGAGGAATGGATAATTTTGCTGCTGCACATCCCTTTTAATGTGGTAATTACATATTCACAATAAAGCATCCTTTAAATTTAAGGAGTAATTAATCAGGCGGTGTTTTTCTCCACATGGCAGCCTGTTCAGCGAAACTATGTGAAAGACAGTTTAACCAGTTTCAGGGATAGCTTTTAAATGTATGTTTTTTTGTTCATCTTCCACACATTGAAAATGTAAAATAAATATTGATTTAAAGAAGAAAATGCTACCAACACGAGGGGGATTTGCTAAAAAAAAATAATTTTAATTAGGACAAACAAACAATAAAAAAATATTCCTAATAGCATTTGAGGGTATAAACAGGTTTTGGAACTGTCTTTGATACCCGCAGAGTTAGAGATACTGAGGAATTTAGTTTCAGCCCCTGATAATCCATTTACAGATTTAAAGTAACAAAAAGAAACTGTTTTTATTGTTTATTTTCCAACATGCTATGTAAAACTATCTGTTTGGTGGTTTTAAAGGAAAAAAAAATATTTTTTAAAGGGCTGTGCTGTCTGTGGAGTCTCATTAGAAATTCTTGGAGCATCAGAAACCTGCTGTCTGATTAGATGGATGGATTTGGCAGTCACATAGTGTTTCATTCTCAGAGTGCTGGCCATCCTTGATCACCAGATGGCCTTGTCACATGTTGCATTATGTGTATGTTGTACAATGACAGTGCTGTAGATGTCTTGTCATTTCAAGCATCAGTCATTATTCACCCCCCATCCACCCCTCCAAATGTACATGAGATGTGGATGCATCAGCCACTTTAAGGGATTAGACCAAGTCAGTGTTCTCGATTATATTTATGTACTGCAAATTTCAAATCAGTCAAGACTGGAAAAACATTTATTCGAACATGAGGTTGTATAAACATGTTTATGGGAAGAGAAAATGTTATTTGGTCCCATGTTAATTTTTCATGTTTGATTCCATTGATTAAAAAAACAAGAACGTCCTTCATTGGATATGTATGTTTTCAGATAGACTGCATCAACAGACATGGACTGATTGACATGCTGACTAATTTTAAGGTCACTGTGTTTATTATGCGTTTTCCATCTTAAAGGTTACATAAGTATTTACAGATGCTTTTCTTGATGGTGCTTTTATTTTCATGACATGTATTTAAAGAAATGCTCTTTAAATGGCATTTAGGAAACTTTCACTGACTTGACTTTCAACAGCAGACGGACAAAGTGACAGCACAGCAATTATCAGACCCACTTCCATTTCTTTTTACCTTCACCTCACGCCACTTTGTGATTCTCTGTCAATTGGTGCAACAATACGACTTTTTGTTGCTTTTCAATTTACGCTTAACTGTCAGCAGATTTGGGACTGAATGGATGCTGCTTTTTGTTTAGTTTTTATCCATTTAAATTTCTTTACTATTTTAAATTGTTTGCATTGATGGATTGACACTTAAAAAAATGTAACTGTCCTTATTGATCATCTGCTTCAGTTTCAAAAGGCCTTTCATAGCTATTTTTCTGATTTAGAAGGAAAGTGCCATTTTGAAAATATATGAAGAGTTTGGGGGAAGGTGTGGGGTTATCCTTGCCTCTGGGCTTCACACCCAACAGGCTTTGCAGTTGATACAGGCGTGGTCTGATTCAGTGTTCATATATAAGATGATTTGCCCGCTTCATTTGAGTTGTTGGCATATGAGTGAATAAAGCTTCATGTATCGAAGTCAAGACGTGTCTTCTCATCATTGCCACAAAGCGATGGTTTCAGTTGTTGGTCAGAAGTTAGAATCATCGCCCAAAAGAGCAGATTACAGTGACAAGAGATGCAAAAGTATCACATGGATCAGTTAAATATGGCTGTTTTCATCCAAGGGAGAAAGCAATGCTGGTGAAATGGTACCGTTGTTGCTATCACACTAGAGTGGTCCTATGGTCTGGGTTTGATTAGGCAAAGAATGCCATTACTTTTAACCCTTGCCCGGTTTGCTTTTCTTTGGTTGCTTTCACACACGCACTTTTTATAAGGTGACTAAAGGTTAAAACAGACCAAACTGCATGAAAAAGTCTTACCAGTTCTAACATTGCTTATTTGGGGATAGTACTGCTTGACAAAAATGAAGAAAAATTAAGCCCAAAGAAGAAAACTGGCTAGATTACTATATGATTATCATCTAGGTGCTTGTTTCTACACAATACACCACACTTACCCTCCTAGACGTTATCCAATAATCTGTCATTTGTTTACTTTCGTTCACCAAATGAACTGAGACGCTCTCTCTCTAAAGGGGAACCAACGTTCGCATTAGAGTTGATGTTAACTGTCACACTTGACAAACTATAAAGACATTATCAGAGGAAACATACCTTATTATGAGTCAAACCTTTCAGTGCTTCAAAAATGTGTGATGCTGCTTCTTCAACATAATCAATCCGCAATATGTAATTGTCATCAAAATTGCAAGATTACAATGTGGCTCATTATTTCAGTTCTTAATGGCTATGGAAACACCTTATATTTTATGGTATATTGCAGGTGTACTGATTAATTATTTAATTAATTAATTGATTTATCCAAAATGAAATTAATCAATCTATAACCAATCTCGGGAAATACCATTTGGATTGAGACATGGTAGGTTTATTTTACTGTAACGTGGAGTGCATCACAGCAGACACAGATGTGATGGTATCAGAAAATGATCAATCCTTCATTCCAGTCCAATGTGTGGAAACACATATGTGGGCTGAACTTAATGAAACTAAAATGTGAATGGATTTGACTTGAATTCTTGTTTAGTTGTTTGTTTGCACACATTTTTAATTACACTTGATTGCTTTAACTTTTACAATACTAATTTTGGATCTTCTTTCTAAGGTATATGTTAGACTAGACTTTTTCTAGCCCAATGGTAACAGTATTTATCCCTTAACTTTAATATTTAGACCATAAAAAAACAACACATTCTAGTTGTCTTGAAAAGAAACTAGCAGTTTCAAAAGGACCACTTGCACACTGTTCTAAACATGGGCTACGTTCACACTGCAGGCTGAAACAACCTAATTCCTATTTTTTTGCCCCTATGCCCCTATGTATCTGATCTTTTCATGACAGTCTGAACAACACTGATCCCATCTTTTCAAATGTAACCCAGGCTACTTGGGTATGTGGTCCTGAATCCGATACGCATCCGATCTTTTGAAATGCGACCTCCGTCTGAACGACCAGGCCACATATAACCGACCCGTACGTCATTGAGACAAACGTCATCATTCTGCGTTGAAGTAGGCGAGAACGAGAACATAAACATCAATCATGGCGGACGATGCTGCTGAGACCAGTCAGTGGAAGGGAAGCAAGGTCAACGATTTGATTAATATTTGGGCTGACAGTCCTATTCAGGCCAAACTCAAGGGCTCCTATCGCAACTGGGCGGTTTTTGAAAACATTTCCAGCAAAATGGCCGAGCGTGGAGTTGAACCTTTCCAGGGACGACTTTTTTTCCCCCTTTCCGACCGTGGTCAGAAGCGGGGGGGACCGAAGGCGGATCCTCCTTCGGGGTTCCCTTACCCATTCGGACCCTCAGATTCTCCAGAGCGGGTTAATAGAGTCAATAGCAGTTCTGCTGGTGGGAGCCTTCTTTTATTATCATTCTCCTTGTTCCCTTACATACAATATGCCCCCACTGCCTCTCAGAGAGGAGAAAGCGCATGCAGCACAGTAGGAAATACTGCGCTGCACGTGCTCTCTCCTCTCTTACACTAAAATAAATAAATAAACTAAACTGAAACTGAAACACACACGCGCGGCCCCACCACATACACATCCCCGTTCCACAACAGTGGGAACAGACACTCCTGGCTTCTATGCCTTCTTAAAATGAGAAGACTGTAATTGTGCTGCCTCCTTTGTGAAAATAAATGTAATGATGCAACAACACTGTTGTTGACATCCATTGTTAACGTTAGCTACTTCCGCAAACAACCAATGACGTCTTTCACCATTGAGTACTCTTATGCGCATGCGGGTCACCTCTGGGTCATTTCACGGTCACACTGGAGATCACAAAAGTTTGCATTTAATTGGAAATGTGAACGGCCTTGCAAAAAAGTCCTGCAGTGTGAACGTAGCTATGGATATGTTTCTGTTTTACAGTTCCCAAGGGGGGAACTTAAGTTTTTTTATTTACATACTGTGAACATCTATTATTAACCCAAGCCTCAACAATCACTTCTCTATAGAGCGCCTTTATGAGCTCTGTTTTCACCATTGTATGTGGGGCAGACTTTGATGGGGCAAAGGTTTCAAGGTATTATATGAGGTAATTCCCTTTTTGCAGCACTTTGATTCATGAAGATCATTATATAGACCTATTACAAGCAGTGATGAAAGATCTGACGAGCTGACAATGTAGTTAATAAAGTCTCCTTTGCTTGTGTGTGGTGCAGATCGTGGGTGTTATCCATCCTTATGGGAACTTTTATTGTAAAAAAAAATAAAAAAATCCTTAAACTATCAAGAAAAGGTTTCCTTTTTCAAATGGTCAGTATAATCATGTTAAGCCACTTGAATAAGGAAATACTCCTCTGTGTACATTGCTTTGCTTTTTTTCTAAATGATTACACTGTTATTATTTCATACAATCACAGCACAATACAATCCTGTCTAGTGTGTCTAATCCACATTTGACTTTGTTAGAAATGCAGTGGTTTCCCCTCGGCTCAAATGCAGTCCAATAATAGAGAATGATTAGCCCGACATGCCCCACCATTTTTAGAGTAATACATCCATGAAATTGCATCCGCTTCAAATGCTTTTATCCCATTTTATTATTAATATTGTATATCAACAACGTATTTTCCACACAAAATTCTATCATCTAACAAAATTCACCTTTTAAATATAAAAGTTTCGACTAAAATGTCAGTCACCACTGTGGTATGAAGACGTTGGTTTGGTGATGTCAAAAAATAAGTAGGGAGAGAGAAAGGTAAGAAAGTAAACTAATAAAACTCTTGCAGTTATATATTTTTTTTTTTTACAAAACAGTTCAGTTTAAAAGCATTACCAATGGGGTCTGCTAAACTGTGGAAAGAAAAAGACATTTTTGAGGTGGAATACTGCATTTCAGGTTAAAAACATAAATTTAATAAAAGAAAAGAAAAACGCTTTAGCTTTTTTTTACAAGTTTTCATCAGGTTTATTGTCTGTTACATCATAGACATTTACATCTCACAGATAGTCTTACCTTGGTGATAACTGCTGCATGTCCAAGATATACGGTTGTATTTTTTATTAGTATTATTTTTTTTTTCAAAATGATAATCATACCAGTAAAAACAAAAATGCAGAGTGTTGTGTAGGAAAATAATAATAATTATTTAATAATAATGGATTCGATTTATCTGCGCTTTTTCTTGTTGCCCAAAGCGCTTACAATGTGTCCATTATTCATTCACTCCTCATTCATACTTGGTGATGGTAACTACTGATATCGCCTCAGCTTCCCTGGGGCAGACTGACAGACAAACAGAAAATCATAAGAAGAGATCAAATGAAAGGGAGTGTTGGGCTTAGACTAAGAACTTTGAATGTGGGGACTTTGACCCAAAAAACAAAACAAAACAAAACTAGTGAGTTGACTGGCATGATGGAAAGAAGAGTGATGGAAACTCTGTGTTTAAGTGACCAGATGGAAAGCGAGCAAGGCTTAGGGATTGGGAGCAGATCAGATTCAGGCTGTTTTATCATGGTGTAGATGGAAAAAGGAATGTAGAAATGTGATGCTGAGGGATAATTTTAAGATCTAAGATTATTCAGTGGCAGGTAGGCTGATGACTCTGAAGCTAGGAGTTGTGAAGTTCAGTGTTTCTCTGTAGAACCCCCCCCCCCCCCCAGGTAGGATGTAGGATGTGAGCAAGAGAAGGATAAATTCTAGATGGAGATGTATGACGTGGTTCAGGGTATCCCTCGAGGGAAAAAGTGGTGATTGGAGCCCACATGGGGGTGAAGAAAATGGAGGTGATGAGAAAGTGATGGGTCAATGTAGTGTTTGGTCTAGTGTCTGTGTGTAAAAGAGAAGGGCTCAAGTGGAATGGTGAAGTTGCAGGGAGCAAAGGTGAAGAAGGTGAAGGACTTTAAGTAATTAGGGCCAACAGTCCAGTTGAGTGCGGAATTAAGATGAGGAGGTGCGTGTAAGCAGGTTGAAACAGGGGGAGGAAGGTTTCAGGTATGATATGTGACTAAATAATGTCAGCAAGAATGAAAGGAAAGCTGTGGGAGATAACCAGGAGGTAGAGCTGAAAATGTTGAGGTTCTCTTCATTAGTGATGAGGATGGATATGATCATGAATGACTACATCAGAGGCTTATGTTAGATGTTTTAGAGATGAATGTAGGAAAACCAGGTTGAGATGATTTGGGCACATTGAGAGGAAGGACAGTGATTATGTTGGTAAAAGGATGCTGAGGTTGAAGCTACCAGGAAATAAGACCAAAAAGGAGGTTCACTGATGTAGCCAAGGAGGAAAAAAATGTGTTTGAAGGGTGCAGAGAATAGGATTAGATTGTGGCAGATGATTTGGTGTGGTGACTCCTAACCCTAAAATCCACAAAGAAAGCAGTCAAAAAGCAAAGCAGATGGACATAAAGGTTGTGCAATAGGAAAAAGTTTTGATGTTATAATTTAAGCATTTGCATTTTTCTAAATATAATTACTAATCTAAAGAAACTTCTATTTTTGCCATACCACCAACATTAAAACTAAGCCATCTTTTGCACACAGAGTTGAAGCTTACCAACAGATAAGTTGTCTTGGAACCCAACACTATGGGAGTCAGTGGCACAGTTGTGCACTCTCAAATTATCAAAATGTCATTCAGCCATTTATCTGAAGCAAAACTGCAGGTTTGCTGCTTGTTAACAAGGTGAAATTTATTCCGCCTTGAACAGTCAATTCACTGGTGGAAAATTGGGAAACACAGACATGCACCATCCTGACATCAGCCATGTTCTGGTGACAAAGGAGGAGTCTAGAAACTTTCTTTTCGCTATAAACATCATTTTTCAAGACTATCTAAATGCCATGTGCTTTGTAGACCACACAGGAACAAAGATCTTTAGTCCTCCTCTCATGTTTGGCATTTGTGCTCTTCTTTTCTTCGTATTTTTGTCAATTAGGATCAGAAGAGGAAATGCTCTTTTTGTCTTGCAAATAAAGAGTGTGTGAAGCCTTCTTAACTGACTGGTCCATTCAAAACCCTTTCTTCTTGTTTTGCATATATTCCTATGCAGTTCCTTTAGTGTTTATCCCAAGAACAGTCTCTGTGTAAACATTAATTATGCTTAGACAAAAAAGAAAATACCAACATGAAAAAGGAGAAATACAGTACAATGGTGGGAAAAAAGGTCTCCCTCTGTTCTTATTTCTTTTCGGCTTATGTGTTCTTCATACTGACACATTTCAGACATATTGAAATATTAGACCAAAAAACCCATAATGTGCAGATAATCCACTTTTAAGTGAAAAGGATTCTTAGATAGAGAAAAGAAATCCAACAGTCAAATTTGGTGGTGGTGATATGATGGTCAGAGACTGCGGTAGGAAGTGTGATAAATGGAACTACAATATTTGTTGTTCACCAAGAAATTGTGAATGTCCTCCTTTTCTTACATTTGTTTGAGTCCTTCAAATACTTTGGCTCAGTTTCTTCTTTTGGCTGAGGAGATGTACGATGAGGCACTTGGCCTGAGTGATACCTATTTGACTGTTTACACAGCACTCCCAGAGACAATATAATAGACACGAAAAGCCTGTTTCCTATCAAGGTCTCCATTATTATCTTGGTAATTGACCAAAGTAAGATGCTTGGAGGCTTAGTGAACAGTCAGCCTATCATATCCTGTGGAGCACAAACAAGAAAAGGAAAAAGCAAACAACCAAACAAAGCAAAGAAAAGCTGAACAGTAAAGATTTTGTTTAGATTTTAACAAAATCTATATTTTAAATTCTGTTCAGTTTTACAATTAGAGATGCTTTTGGCATTTGAAACACTTTAGAGCAGGACGTCTTGATATAGCCGATTATCTTCAATCCCTTAACATTTAGACTTATGAGAGCTTGATTAAGATGTAGGCTACATAGGTGGATTATACCTTTTAATACATTTTGAATTATTTATTGGCCTGTTTGTGACTCTTGGCAGAATGGAAATGAGAAAACACAATAATACTGTAATTTTTTCAAAAGGGTCCTAAATCTTAAATGTAGCATCCTCAGCGACGTACGTTTAAGTGGCCAATTTCAAGGAAAAGTCTATGTAAAAATGCGTAAATGTGCATTTCAAGCTTCCTCATTCAAAACTCTCGTGTTCATTTGTCGCTATGCACATTTTTAAGACTGTTTTTGGGTTTCACTTACAAAATGTGCAACTACTGAATGGATGTTGCCAGTTAATTCAGGTTGAACTTTGACCAATCAGGGACTCGGATTTGGTAGTGAAGCACAGATGGCGTCCCTTTTAATTTATGGACATGCTACCCGTTTTTAAATTGATCATGAGGGACAAACTAATAACTGTGGTTTGTGCCCACCTGGAATCTTACAAAACCAAGTCTTTTATATAGAGTTGTGAAAGAAAAAGCTTGGAGCAAGTTTTGTGATGCACCACTTTGACATTTCACACCAAGCCTCTTCCAGCTGTAAACGGTGGACATCTGCTAATAACCAATAGCAAAACAAAACGAAGAAATCCCTCCCTGCTTCTGCAGTGTGAACACCATGTGCTAAACCTGCCCGGTGTGTATGTAGCATTGGTCTTTTGTGTACTTTCCTTCAAAAATGTTTGCATTTTTTTCTTTTTGACTTCCCCTGTTCTTTTGCAATTCTTCATCTGTACCTCCATCTGTCAGGTTCTGTCAGGTGTTAGCTGTGCTTCAGTTTCACGGAGAATTGTTTCAAATCCATTTACAGGCTGACAGATAAACCCCCTAATGTTTGTTGCCAGTTTACTTCCACATGTAAAGATAATTTGGACAGTGTTCCATTCATGTCGCTTGCTGCAATTATTTACAATAGTTCTGATTATGCATGAGAATGCAGCACTGTTTTCCCCTTAAATCACTGATAGTTCTTGAGTGACAGGCGCGTTGTGCTCAAAAATAAAAATTGTTTCTTAGTTGAGCCATTCAAAAAAGCCCTTCAGTCATTTACAAAGGTTTTTCTCTGCATTGGAAACAAACAATGAAAATTTGCTGCTGTGTGCTTGAACGCTGGTTGTTTATATGACATTTCATGTGAGTTTTTTATTTGTTTGTGAACTATAGAACAGTACATGTCCTAATGCTGCTCTCACGTCTCCGGTGTACACTGTTTACTTTGTTTTTCTCTCTGTCTTGCTAGTGCCGCGTTGGCTTCTGTCTCGAATGGCAGCTTTCCAAAAAAGAAAAGCTTCCCACACTAGTGTGCTCAAGTGCACACATACACCAGGACACACACATACCATAAACACTTTGCTTTGAAAGTGATCCTCAGACATAACTAAGTCTGGTAAAAGTGAAATTGGAGAAGAGACAGCAATCCCAAAACGCTGCTTCTGCCAAGAAAAGTTTTAGTGTATATTTTCTAAGCTTTTGGATTGAGGTATAGTAAATACAGGTCTGTCCTGATTTCAGAGAGAATAGAAAAACACACACAGACAAGACAACTTTAAAATGTATGTAATACAGTAGTTGCTCCTAATTCAGTATTAATTAAGTTTCTAGAAAAAATAAAAAATGGAAGATAAAAGGAACATAGAGCAAAAATTTGAGACTAAAAAGGCATGTAAGGTATACAGAACTTTATTTGACAAAAACGTTGATCTTTTGTTGTATAAGAAATAGAGTCCTGCCGTCCTTGACCAGATGACTGATGGTCTCTGTGGCCTCAGTGCGACTCTGGGAGTTCCAGCAACACAGTGATAAAAATTCGACTTCACCAGTCCAGCAATTACAGCGTTAACACAATAATTTGTATTTGTTGTTAATTATTGTTACTATTTTTTTTTTTTAATTTAAATGTCCGCTTTTTTCATGTGTGGGAGTGCAAATTTTGATTGGTTCATGATGTCATATTTAAACACTTGTCCTCTCAGAGTGTCAAAGCATGATGCGATGATTAATTCATGGAAAATTAGGGAAATAATTGCAGGGTATGTGTTTTTTGATGTGAAGGTGACCTATAAATAAGGCTGCATTATGCAGTGTGAGTTATGTATTAATAAATACAGATTAAAATATGCAGTAGGGTGCACATATACAACGAATACCTAAGTTTGCATATAAGCACAAAGCTATCTTCCAAATAGTACATGTACTAGTTAAAGTGTTGGTCTGAGCACGTTAAAAGCTGCTGGTGTACTAGCATTTTTATACACAACTTACCCACGGAATTACAGAGAAAAGCCTGGAGAGGAGAAAATACGCACCAAGTTGTAGTTTTCAGGGGTTGATGATGCCGGAGGTCAGAGAGGAGCCATGCTTGGCTTACAGTAGTTAATCACATCGTAGCAAATCTTACAGCAAATGCTTTTAGGCATTGGAAGACCACCCCGCATTCCTGCAGTCCTCTCAGTGGTAAACAGTAAATGACAAGTGACAGATTCGCCAAAGAAAGACAAGACAGAGTTCGACAAGAGCTGCCCATCTGGTTTGTTCCAATCATGGTGACGCCTGTAGTTGATAGAGTCAGAATGTTGATTTGATAACATAGAAATATCCTACCTTCGGTAAACCTGAGCATTCATATGGTTATTAAACCTTTTATTACAAAGATAAATCCAAAGGAAGCAAAATAACAAATGTTTGTAGGGGGCATTTAGTCTCAAATGCCCAAATACTTACCCAAAATATTTTGGTGTTTTACTAAGTAACAGTTTTAAAATTAAAAAAGTTAATCTGCTTTTAAGCATTTAGAGAGCATATACGAACAACAAAAATACTCAAATGGCTGAAATAATAATAAAAGACATAACATTAGAAAATAAAAAGAGCTATTGGACTTTGAACAACTTCAGGCAGCTCATACTTCAAACAGAGAAAAGATTAAAAACACAAACAAAGCCAACAATTTATTACAAGAACCTTTAACACATTGCTTTTCTGTTATCTTTCAATTGTTATTCATAAAACAATATGCAACTTAAAATCTGTATAAATACATTGTGCATTCAAGCTAAGCACCTCTTGTTTATCTATAGTTTCATTTTTTATTTGTGGATTTCCTTATCCGTTTGTTGACTGCTGGGGTGTCCAATAAACCACCCAGTTCCATTTATACTGGGCATGAAACACTGACAGCCTAAGGTATAAGTGCTATATGAGAACTTTATCACCAATGCACCCTGAGCTGAAATGAATGAAATCCCTCAGTTGTGGCCCGAGGCCCTGAAAAACAATCTGAGCCTGGGAGGTGACAGCCCATGGATAAATAATGTAAATACTAAGAGACAACCTTTTATTGAAGTTTTTTTGCACGAGGAGACTATGAATAACTTTAGTGAGCATCCAAATGCTGTCACCACTCAGTGTGAAAGGCTCTGCGTGACATTTGTCAGTAAAACTGACTAGCATTCCAAATGAAGCACATAGCCTTTTATGAAATGGTAATCAATCAGGCTGCAGCTTTCACCAGCAAAAAGACCAAACCAAAACTGTGTAGAGAAAATGATTTGCTCAAGAAAAGATGTTTGCTTTTTATGTTAATTCCAGTGTTTGGTTTGAAGGTCCAGCAAAATCAGAAGAATAGCCTTTTTGAATTTCCACTCAGAGCCACACTACAGATCACAGCAATGCAAAAGTTTCTTTCATCAAGAGGTTAAATTATTACATTAGCCCACAGATTTTACATCATTATGTCAGGGTGATTAAAAGCAGTTTGATGTGTGCAGTTTGATGTTTTGATAATCAAAAGGATGTGACAGAATGGGCGAATCCGAATTGCTTCCCTATCCCACTAGTTACTCACTATTGGTCCAATTGAAGGGATCAGTTGAAGCTGTAGTGGTGTCCAAAAGTACTTTTTTAGGGAGGAGCTGTAGCAACTTAGAGCTGGCTATCCCTCTGCCAGTAGGGTGAGAAACACATTTCTTCACGGTGTGCAGGTGTGTACGGGTGTACTCTGAATCAAAGAAGTTTACATTCAAATCTAAGTATTTAGTTTGTGTTCTTGTATGAATTTTTAGAGTTATAATACCATTGTTGTTATGTATTTTCCAAGCGCTGTCAACTGCGCGCTTACGTACATGACCGACGACTATTGATGACATTGTCAAGAGGTAGTAACTTCTGAATTTGAAGACTATGTTTTTTACAAATCGCTACACTTGGAGGGATAACTGTAGGGGAACGGAGAAACTGTAGGGATAGGCAAGCAATTTGGATCGGCCTAAGGATGTTCTAATTCACCTCATTTGAATTTGGCAGTTAAGTAGATCTTCTGCTACTTACTCTAATACCATGTTTTAGGATAACGATAGTCAACCCCCTTAAATTCAACTCCTAAACAACTGATAATCTTGTTAAAACCTCAGCAACTTCATTGAAACCAATAATTGGCGATAGGTCAGGAGGATAGTTGGCAAAAATGCTCTTTAGAGTGGACATGAGGTGGGAAATAGGTAATGGGTAATAGCCCTAAACTAATTTGGAAAAAATGTAATTAAAATGTTCACTTGGTCTGACTGTTCCTACTTTGGATGAACACATCACCTTTGGATTTAAAAACTTGTTTGTCCCTCAGATCCTGATCCTACAGCCTGGCTGAAAGGAAGTCTAATCCATTCTTTTAGCTCTCAATAGAAATAGTTTCATGAGCTCAAATGACTGTCAGATCACTCTGAGTAATGACAGATGACACCAATAACAGCAGTCTGGGCACTACACAACGTGGTCGGCGCTCAGACTGTCTCCTATAGAATCTCTGAGATCACTTCAGCATTTGTGAGTTAAACCGTACTTCAGCTACATTGCTCTAGGATATTTTACCTTTATAAACACCTCATCTCTAAATCTGATGAATCTGTCTTTACTTTCAGCCTCTGTACCTCAGCCGTTCAGTTTTGGCACAGGGTGAAACAAAGAGCTGTCCACGAGAGCCATGGCAAACATTTCATGTGGTCTCTTTCAAAAAGGTCATTTATTTCAGAAATGAAGACAGTCAGATCAGCTGTTGAACTAACTGAGAGGACATTTTCACTGTTGTAGGCAGAGATGGGGAGGGGTAGAGACGCAGTGGAGCCTTGCATGTTGTCAGAATCTGGTCTGTGCATGTGTGGGTCTACATTTGTGTGTTTGAGGGTTCATTGACCTAGAATGGGCAAGTCAATCAACGTATTAAACAAAAATAGGTAAGCAGGAGTTACAGAACCCTGTGAGTGTGAGCAAGGAGTTGCTTTAGTTTAAAAAAAACGAAACAAGAAAATGTAGAATTTCAGGATGGAATTACTGAGAAATGTAGCTTGTCCAGTTAATGCAACAATGTGTGTGGACTAATATTTTCTCTGAGGCACACTGTTACAAGCAATATTCTATATTTATGAAATAGTCACACAGTTATCACAAAACATCTAATTTTCCTTGAATAATTAGAAGGTAAAATGTCAGCTAGATTCCAAATAGTTGCTTTTCTTGTTTTTATTTTTTGTGTGTGCATGTGTTTGTAGACCTGTGTGTGTGTATAATCACTTTGTGAGAATGTTCATTAAAGGCAATGAAGGAAATAGTCGGCTGGCCACAGAGCAGAATCCTGCCTTATAAGGTAGGCCAGATCCATCTAATACGATAATAAAAATATAAAAATCTAAATAAGTATAAATTTAAGAAAGGTAATGAACTTCATTAGTCTTAGCTACCATTTCAAAACAATTAAACCAATGGTGCCACATCTACTAAAGGCATCCAAAGGGTAGATTGGCTTGAGTTGACAGAGAAAGCTTCCTTTCTCTGTAAAAACATGGTAGCACAGTGTTGGTCTTCTTAGTGGCAACCAGTTTTCAAACTAAAGTCTTTCAAATGGGTGGAATAAATAAGCCGATGTCAGAAACATTATTGCAGTAAGTATTTTGCAATATTATTGTCATTGCAAAAGACAACACAACAAAACCTTAGAATATCAGCATATAGGATATCCATCCATTTTCCAAACCCCCTTCCTTTTTGGGGTCATGAGGCTGCTGAAGCCCATCCCAGCCACTGTCAGTCAAAGGTGGGGTTCAACAGTCAAGCACAAAGTCATAAAAGTGATAGTTTACATCTATCGCAGGGAACAAAATTGTAGCAGTGCTGATATAAATATTAACACAACCATAAACTCAAGTAGACAGTAATTTTGGACAGGAGTGGATGTAAAAAAAACAGGGGAAAAAAGTTGTTGTCTTCATGACTAGCTTCAGCTTTTTGTAACACTATAACAGTCCAGACATAAATGGCCTCAGAGCCTCAATGAAATAATGATACACTGTTAAAAAAAAGAGGCTTGAAATTCCTGAATGTTCATCAGTGTCTTTTTTCCCCCCTCTTTCACAGTTTGGCTACATTTTAGCAGCCCCATGATAAGGGAAAATGTAATATCTCTTTTTATATCTAGGATTTAGCATTTTTTAATTTTAAAGCTTTGCTGTAACATGGGATTTCTGCAACACAAACTCTTTAAGCTGACAGAGGACAAGCCTTCTGTTTCACATGACTGTACATCATATCTCAGAAACAGCTCTGGTGAATGTTAGTCATGACCTTTTGACAGATTCTGCCATCAAGCTCAGGTGTGCACTTCCTTTGATAAATCTGAAAGATCATGCCTTCCTGCAGACAACGCTTTTAGAAAAAAAAAAAAAAAAAAGCTTTCAATGCTATACTGATGTCACCTCACCTCTAAGGACAGCTGAACTGTGACAGTATGGAAGATGATGATCACCTTACTATTCTAATATTCATCCTTTACCAACGGGTGACATGTACTGATGATTTCCCAGATGGTTCTACGTCATAAACCATCTGGCATGTCAAATGACATGACATCAAGAAATATTGATCTCACAGGATGGATGAAACAAAGAGGTTGCTTTAATTACAAGCACGTCTTAATAACAAACTGACCTGGAAGACAGGAAATATTTCAGACTAAAGTCTTTCCATTCCATATTTTTTTTTTCGCCTATAAAATTGTTTTAAGTGTCTGCATACACTAAACTTTTTCATTTGTAAAATGTCAACAATAGGAGGTCTTTTCATGGTCATGGACAGAACATTTTTAGCAATCATTTTTTCCCTATTAGTTATTCTTCAACAATTCACTAAAAAGCTTCCAGCTGTTGCAAAATGGTACAATTATGGTTATTTCAGGAATCAGAAAATTAACTACTCTTCATTAGCGCTCAGCCAAAATCAAGATTTGACTTTATAGTTTTTTTTATTGGTGTACAAAGTCATTGATGGGTTTAATATGGGTAACCTCAATATGGGTAAACTTTTGAAACCACCTATCTGTAGTTAAGACCGGCATTATCCATTTTTTTCCGTATACAGTAATAATGGGTTTTTCAATCTGAGATATTAGTCATCCTACTCTCAGCCTAATCACTTATTATTTTGTGCTATCTCTCTTCCCTGGTTTCTGTTTTTCCATCTCTTGCTGCTGCCATGTGCCTTTCTGGTTGAACTTGTCATTGTCTGCCACCACCCTGTATTGTGTTTTTCAGGTGTTTTTTGTTCCTCCCTGGTCATTTACATTACAACTGGCGGAGACAGATGGCTTCCTGAATACTGATTGTAGAGAATCGCTATAATATGAGGCATTGACCTTAATATGCCCTGAGAGTTTTGACTTGGCACTTTGCCTTAGTGCAAGAAAAATAAAATTGATTAAAAGTTGAATAGCTTTCACATTAAAGAACTTTAAGGAGGAAATTTACTTTGCTGTTAAGATGCACGCCCTGAGTCACATTAGCTATATACAAAAGTTGCTTTTTCAGAGACTAGTCTTATTTCTACAGGTTATTTAAAAATGTTTCTGCTACTAGAACAGAAAAAGCTTGAAAAAGCTGGATTGTTGCCATAATTTATTACGCGAATCAAAACAAAGAAATAAGCAAAAAATTCCTGAACTTGAAAAAATACCATGATAATGAAATAACTCTTTAGTTAAAATTATATACCAAAAAACAAAAGATAACCAGATTTAACTTGGCAAAAATCCCAAATCTAATATTGTGAAAAATAATGTGATGAAATAAAAAGAGCAAAGCAGCAAAAAAAAATAATGGCTTTGTAAACCGTTGGGTATTGTCCTAATACTATTTTTTTAAATAAAATCCTCTAAATCTTTTCAAGATTTTCATGTTTTTTTTTTCTAAATTCAGCCTTTTGCTTTATTTCATATATTTTCTTCTTACTTAAAACAGCTGATATATTGGAAATAACATGAGAAAGGTAATTATAATTCTTGTTATCCCTCGTGATATCCTATGACCCCACCCTCACATTGACGTGTTATTCCTACCATGACAAAGATGGATAAAGGTGAAGAGGATTTCATGGCACCAGTGAAGATCACAAATCATTGAAGAAAAAAGGTTCAGAGCACTGTCTGGTGGGTCTAGATGACCCAACTCCCAATGTTAAAGTGCCTAGGATAGCACAAGGGTAACAATTACTGTATTTCTCGCACCGTAGGTTCCACCAATTGTAAGGCGCCCTGTCAATGAATGGTCTATTTTCACACAAATGTCATATATAAAGTGCACCAAACTTGAGGTCACAGTAAGCGAGACAAAAAAGTCAGAGATAAATCCATCAGTCAGAGAGAAACGTTAGCTGTGTAAGCATATTCACAATGCCTGTAACCATCAACCATGTTTGCAAAACCAGACCAACAAATGTTACTGTAACTACCCTAACTCCCAACATTGATAGTACATAAAAACTGTCATTTTTTAAAATAAATAAGGCTTTTAAGTGTGTGGAAAATATGGTTATACTACTGTTTTCATAAGAGTTATTCCCTGTTGGAATTGTTTCCGTTTTTGAAACTACAGATGTTTTCGCTCCCTTTACATTTTGTCATGTCGCTCCACATATGGTGAGCAAAGATATATCTAGTTGCACAGGTGAGAAGAAACCAGCAAATGCCCTTACATTGTTTTGGGGGCATCAGCAGGGTTTTGACTCTTGTACTAATCTGATGGTGGTCATATTCAAAAGGCAGGAAATTTTAAGGGACTTTTTGTGTGAACAAATAAAAAAAATTCCAAAACCTGCTGAACCTGCTGAATAAAAGAAACCTGAAGGACAAACAAGTTCTTAAATCCAAAGGTGATGTTTTCATCCAAAGTAGGAACAGTCAGACCAAGTGAATATTTTAATTACATTATGTCCAAACACCTTGCCTCCTTCGACAGAGTTTTATCTTATTCACAAGTCTGCGAAAATGAACATGATTATTTGAAATATTTCCAGTCAGCAACTGAGTGAATGAGCATTAAGTGCTTAATTGAAATAAACCTTTCTATGCTGATGAATGAGAATGAACTATTTAAATCTGAGCATGAGCATTTACAGATTGGGAATTTAACAGTAGACACCCAAAATGTTCTCCCATCTGTCCAAGAGTGGATAAATCTATCTGGCGTGTACATCTATAGAAAAAAGACAATCAAACACTGTGAGAGGTTTACCTTAAAAAATACCGAAATAATTTCAAATTAGTCAGAAAAAAATCATTAGGAACATTTACTTAGAACTCAGTTGTAATAATGGGCCCGCTGTACAAAATCACTTAGCATTTAGTCTCGTCATCATCCAAACACACAGAAGCTGAACAACATTATTTTCCTTGCCTAGTCTAATCAGCATCTTCTCCCATGTTCACTGACTGGTTCACAACAAAAGCCTAAAGACTCAAGTTCAAACAAGAACTGACGTACCGTTCTCCTGCACTTTATAGCTCCAAAAGATTCTTATCCTTTACCAATTGTATACGTCCCCTCCAATACTTTGAAAAAGCCCCAGCTGAGCTTTTCTTTGTAGATAATTTCCTAAAAAAACACACACTATTAATAAACAGTAAAGAACAACAAGTGAAGCATCCATCTTGATGAATTGACTTTGTTGCAAATTCCTCTCCAAGTAATTATTGTTGAATGCTTTCTCTCATACTGACTTGTTGCCTCAGGTGGAAACACTGATTTAAATGAGACTTGAATGGTTGTCTTTTCCTTTTTTTATTCTTTTTTCTCTTTTGATTAGGGTTGCTCCACTGCCAGGTCATTTTACTTGTTCAGAACACACTGAGGGAGAATGGCAGTTCCAGTTTATTCAGGTGTAGAGCTTGAGAGTGACTGATTTCACAGCTGAAGGCGAACACAGAGGCTAAATAATTCATGAATTTAATTTGCTGGCTGGGAATGCTCTCACACATTAGCTCACACACTAAAAAGTTCTGCCTTTTTTCAGAATTATGATTTAAGATACTACTAAATAACCTTTGTTTACTGTACCAACTTTTCACATTTGCATTTCCATCCTCTGTTATTATATCAGTTCAAAAGCATACTTGTAGGAAATAGAATTTGTAGACAAACATCTGCAGCCTCACAGCATTTTTCTGCCTTTGAAATGATAAGTGCAGGAGCATGTTTTAAGTTTGTGTTACTTCCTCACCTTGAGATGCACTTTCTGATGTTTTTTGGAGTAAAGCAGTCTCTGCACAAGTGGGAGGAGATACAGGAATTTTTGTCCAAATTAGATGCAAGACGAGAGTTTTACACGTTCGTGATAAACACCTCGAAGACACATCTCTAACCCGTAAATGCTTCTCGTGCACCATTGCTGGCTTGTATTCACTGAGAAAATATGCAGCGATGATGGGATTATTCATAAAAAGTAAACTGTTTTAATGACTGCAGCTGGTGGCTGCGTTTGGAGCAGCATAAACACGAGCATTTATTTTTCAGGAGCTGTTACGTTGGACTGCATTGATCATAATGGATTTAAAGTAATGGATCTAAATCCCAGCAACATAATAGACTCTTGTGAATTTTGTTATCCAACGCTTTGACACCTATCCAGATCATTTCCTCAATATTACTCAAATCTCTTCAGCAGAATGTAGGCTTTTCTGAATTAAACCTCCTGTTGGCCATTCACATGTGCCACAGTTGCCTTAATGTGAGGGTCACATGCATCACATTCTCTTACACTTATTCTTGGACACCTATTCCGTCTTATGTGAATGAGTGCAATAAAAAGAAAATGAAAAATATACTAAATAGATGCAGAATGGGAGGAGGTGACAATTGTCAATGTATATATGTTGTTTTGGTTCATTTCGAAATACATATACTCAAATATGTCCATGCGACAGACTGGCACCCTGTCCAGGATGTCCTCTGCCTTTGCCCACAAATAGCTGGGATAGGCTCCGGCAGCCCATGTGACCACAAAAGGGACAATAGGGTTTAGAGGATGAATGACTGAATTTACATAAATATACATCCACATAAAAAATTCAATTGTTCCACTTATTCATGAACTCTGAAACATGAGACTATTAAATGTTGAGTTTTTTCAAAAGGAGTTTTTAAATGAAAGCCTTATACTTTTTTAGAATCTGCAACTGCCTATTTAGATGTCATCAGAGAACTTCATTCAGTTTCCAACAATATTTCATCCAGAAAATCAAGTGTGCTCCTATATTGCCAGAATAAGCCAAATATTTCATCTTCTTTTCATTTACAAAACTCAGGTCCAATATTGTTTTGTGTCACAGCACACATTTGTTACAACATTTAGTAAAAAATACTTGAAAAAACATTTAATTTGATTCATGTATGCAGTATAATTATGTGTGTAGATTGATATCTAACTGAAAATCTGAATTAAAATCTCTCTGACTTGGTTAGGTACATTTAGCTGTTCGGCAAGTCTGGTCATTCTTCCCTGACCTCTGGTATCAACAGGCAATTTCGCCCACAAAACTGACGCTCTTTTCTTTGTTTTCTAACTATTCTCTGTAAACCCTAGAGATGGTTGTGTGTTAAAATCCCAGTAGATCATAAGTTTCTGAAAATTTCAGACCAGCCCATCTGGCACCAACAATCACACCACGTTCAAAGTCAGTTCAATCATCGTTCTTCCCTATTCTGATGCTTGGTTAGAATTGCAGCAGATCAATAAATGGCTGATTACAAATGTGCGTTACTGAGCAATTGGGCATGTGAGCCTAATAAAGCGGCCAGTGAGTGTATATTTATTTAAAAGTTATAAGGAGAAAAACAATTGATTACTAAGCCAAACTTCAGGATAATCTTGACAATTAAATTGTTGACAATTGTGTTTTAGATCTTCTTCTGCTTAGTATCAATTTGAAATTTCTGTCGGGCCTTTCTTTCTGTAAAATTTTATTTTAGAAAAGAAAATGGATATGGAATGGATGATTTTTGTAGTTTATGTAAGAATGTTATTTTTATGTGTAACTTCAAAGTTTAAAAAATCAAAACCAACATTGTCCTTTTGTCTTATTTATACCTTGAAAACATTTAATTAAGTGTACCACATGATTTGATTTGATGTATTGATTTATTTCAAGCATTGTAGTCGAAGCAATAAAGAATTTACACATATTTATCAAACTCATTACAGAAATGTTGAAATGCATATTAAAAAGACAGAAAATAAAACAAAACAAAAAGTCACTTAGATCACATTTGCTTAATTAAATACAGTGATCATTAACTAAAGTTAAGTAGAGCTTGATTTATTGCTTGAAAAAGAGTGGAAAGAAGCAAGTTTATATAATCCCACCCCTACGGAGTTAATTCATTTGATAGTTTTACAGTTTTTGTAATCCAGTTCTGATCTGATAGATTCTTTTCAAGTAACAAAATCCAGTACCTAGTAATGATGGATTATCTTAAGCAAACAATCATTCACAATTTTAGTAAACAGTAACGGTAACCATTATGTAATAGTCATTGTTTATCATAGAACACATGATCACATTAAACCAGTAATTATTGCTACACACATTATTTTTAACACTGGAGTATTTTTTCTACTACCTTGTGTCGTTTAGTACTTATTCTATTTGGTCAAAAATATTTCCATTTTAACTTTTGCAGGGTTTTAATACAAATCTCAACTAAAACATTCCAGCCTATTTTTTAATGTCCTTCAGCAAGATTTTCGTATTTTTTTAAACCCAGAGAAAATGAAAGGTAGTCTCATTCTGCTGTCAGCACCATCTCTGCAGAAATTGACTTCCCTCAATCACAGTAAATCCCAAATGGCTAAAAAGGCAGAACAAACTAGCCTGGCAGCTGATGGATTACAACCAGACTTCCTCTGTTTGATATCACCATTTTACTATGTTTTAATCTAGCTCCTGCTTGTTACTGATTTCCCTTATAGACTTTCTGATGTAATCTGTCCATTGTTCCTCATTACATTATTTTCATATTCCTGGTGTTTAAATTAAACTACTGCTAATAAATCATGCATGTCAAACAACAAGTTAGCCTTAAACAGTGAATGGATAATATTTTCTTTGTGTTTTGAAAAGATACCAGCTCGAGAAAATCCATAAAACAGTCATGTAGAATAGAATAGAATAGAATAGAATAGAATAGAATAGAATAGAATAGAATGATGTTTCCTCAAGTACATTCCAGTGTTTAAAATACTATGCGTTTTATTCTGTATTTCCAAGTATGGATTGTGAGAGCAAAAACTGCAATAGTTTAAAAGACAGAAAAATTCAGCAAATGAATCACAAGCAGAAAAAATTGCAAACATTTTAATAAAAACAATCTGATAAACAGCAGCGTGGAAAAAATAGTACATAACATACAATTGTACTCATAGCCTGATAGAGTGACAGTTTGTGTGCATGAGTGTGTGTCCAGTGAGAGTGTGAAGTGGGGTGGGTCTTGCCCTGTTTAATGTCACGTTCACCAGTCTGACAGCAGCTGAGAAGTCGTGAAAGGCGCCCTTGTGAGTTTTGATTCCTGCTGGCCTGTGGTGTCTCAAGTTGTAGCTTCAGTTCTCCCACCTGAATAGAGAATGAGATATGAGCCGTTTGTCCCTGAGCGCGCTTTAAATTTTCTTCCTGCAGCACCGGGTGTAGTTACTCTCCATAGAAGGAGATGAGGGCCAGTGATCTTTTTCTGCAGTTGTGATGAGTCACAGTAGCATCTCTCTGGGGGTTACCAAACTACTGAGATGTTGCTGGTAAGGATGCTTTCAACAAGTCCTGTGAGGGCCTGCATGAGTGCCTGACATCTGAGTCAGGCCTTCTCTTTAGCAGCCTGATGAACTGTTTTTTTCCCCCCTCTGTTGCAGAGGCTCTGTGAAATGTGGAGGCTTAGGAACTTAAAGCTGTCAGCCTGCTGCACCTCCATTCCCATGATGGTAAGAGGCTGTGGAGGAGTGACTCCCCTTTAGTACCGCTAGTCTTTCTCCAGCTTCACTGGACTGACGGAAATCCAGAAACAGCAGTCCTGCACATGTGTTTTTGTTTCCAGTACTTTTCCAGTACTTTCAGTATGTTTTTTTAAACACATGCAACCAAATATTGAAAAATGTTTCTCATGGCATGCTTTAAATTACAGCATTGTCTTTAAACTTAAAAATTATTACAAGGAACTTTTTTGTCATTACTCTCTAACCTGCACATCATAAATGTTTGGCAGTTCTCTAAAGGAATTAAAAATATGACACTTTTAGCTGTTCCTGGACTGTTTCAGGCATTTATTTTTTTTAAGCCAGCAGGCTCTATAAAAACATTTATTCTGGATTAATTTCAAATTATTGAACTTCAATATTTTCTAACAAGCACCTAAAAAAAAACAGACTTCTGTGCATCCTTCATCATGTGTAGAGTCACTGGGGTCACTGGAGCTGATTCCAGCTACGGTACTACAGAGTAAAGTTGGACAGTATGACAGTCCTTTGCAGGGCCACAACTACTTAAAAAATGGTTTTAATTCAATTTTCATCTGGAAAAAAGTTTTCTAAAATAGCTACGCTATTTAAAATGCATAAACAAACAGCAATATTTTCCCTCCCAAGATCATAGGAATATTATGTGAAATGCTTTAGGGACCTCACACTATTGTAGTGCGAGCTGCTTTTCCTGAGATGGAGAAATGCTTAAAAGGTGCTAATTTTCTTTCCCCAGAGGTGAAAAGGCCAGCAATTCTTTCCCTTCATTACAGAGTAGATGCAATGATGAACTCATTGTCTCAGAGGCAAGTCATTTAACCTCCTTTTAACCCAGCCTCATAGTTTGTCACTACACAGTCATGCAATGGCAGCTCAGAGGAAAGCTGGTAAGATGAATGTCATATGAAAGTCAATGGAGAAAAGGATATTAAGATGATATTTCAAGATGAATTTTCCACAATGCAGCTTCTGATTAGAATGCATTATAAAGCCCATGACCACCAGGGCTTCATACATGGAAAATACTGTAAAAAGTTAAAGGAACAATGGAACCAAAAGGTAAAGATTTAAAAATAAAAAAGATAAAAAGTTCAAACATTTTTAGTAAACTGCTCTGAACATTTAAAAAATCAGTGGGAGGATAGGCAATCACTGAAAAGATTTTATTGCATCCCCAGTCCTTATTTTGGACCAAAATGGCATTAAATAAGGTCTGTAAATACAGGGAGCAGCAGAAACCGAGCAAAAAAACTAGTTATATGGTAACGATATGTTCTGTGATCAAATGTCCAAAAGTCCCAATTCAAACTGTTGGAGTCAACAAAAGAAATGTTTCAATCGGTTTGTGCATTTATTTTACAGCCATTTTCATGTGCCGCTGTAAAGTGCAGACATTTAGAAAAGATAAGAAAATTAACATGAACAGTTGCTTCAAATCTGACTTTACCTATTTTGTAACTGTTAGAATAATTTACGTTTTGATGCAATTGGTTTTAGCTCAAAAACTACAAAATGGGTTGGCTTTTGAAGTAAAACTATACTGTTTGTTATCATTTCCAAACTATCATTTTCTAAGATGTATTTTGCGTGACGGTTTGTTTCATATCTGATTTTTATTTACCAGTATTAAGTATTTGAAACTATTAATTCATTTGTAAACTAGAAAAAAAGTAGATACTGGATGACAAAAAAAGGACAGGAGAAATGTACAGAAACCTTAACTTTTTTTTAGAATAAGCCAAAACCTGACATGAAAATCCATTGATCAGTAACTAGAGAAGAGTTGAAGAATGGAGGCTCAAAAGGGTGAAAACACAGTTTGGATGGAAACATGGAAAACCAAATCTGGTGTGATCATGACAATCTGGAGAAGATAACAAACTAAAACAAAAAAAGATTAAAAAAAAAAACAACCACAACCAGGAATGAAAGATCATTTAAATCATGTTTGCGAATATGACATTTTCTGCCTTTAAGAATAAAAGTAAAGATGAAGCTAAATAAATAGGGGCTTATGAGACCATTTTAAAGACAGGTAAACACAGATTGCACACCTGACAATTTTAAGACTTCAAGAAGAACAGTATCAGCAACAAGCAATTACCAGTTTATTAAGGGAGGTGTAGATCCAGGAGAATCAACACATTAATCACTGTTATCATGACTCCAACCAGTCTGCCACAATATGTGGACTGCATTAATCCGTGTGGAACTGTGGGTCTGCAAGAGGTGCATCTATCTCGAAGCAAATTGTAATAGATTTTGTTTCTATTTTAACATGATGATATTGCCATTTGTGAAAAAAAATAAAGTAGAAGCAAATTAAATGAGGGAATCTCATCACAACAAGATAAATTATTCAAATATGAGAAATTCAAAAAATTAAAAAAAATGTGGGAAATATAGTTGGTTAGACCATCAACCCACACACATGTCACAAAATATGGAAATTCTGGATCAGAATGTGTCCATAAGAGGTAAAGAGATACCCAAAGCTGTACTTAAAAAAAATGTGTTGTCTTAAGTCTTTCCAAACAGAAAGTCTTTGATTTGAAATTTTCTTTTGCTCTAATTAATTTAGAATGATTCCTTATTTTATGTGTTTGTGTTATTCCATTGTTTTTGGCAATCGTTTGCCAATAATCTCTTCTTGCACCAACTAAAAGCATGACCCTTTAGTTGAAAACAATACCATACAGGGGGATACAGTATATAATGTGGGAGTACATAGTACCTTTGATAGCGATATCTACTTAATGTACGATAATCCTGGTCAGACGTGTTATTTTCAATGATGACTAGTAATAAAGAAAGATTGCAATTAAAATTGCCTTCATCAAGAGCATTTCTACACATGTCTTTTTATGCCATGCTTGAAGCAGCTTTTTAGCTTTAAGGTCTGGAGCATCCCCTGGCACTTGGGCTGAGTAATTTATACATTATTTAAATAGTAAAGTAAAAAGAAGTACCGTTTTGCTGTGGTCAGTAATTAAAAGTGTCAGTAAAATGATCATAATCATAATCAACCAGAGAACAGACCCTCAAAGCCCAGAAGCTCCCAAGAATTCCTGGGCCAAGACCAGAAGATTCTGGCTCCAGATCATAAGTGACATCCAAAAGTACCACTTCCTTTCAATCTTCTCAGTCACTTCAGTGCATCGGGATGAAACCAAAAACATAGCTGAATTTCAAATTGTCTCCCAGAGAAATAAACACACAAGAAAGTATGGGGTTAATTAAATATTAAAATTAAAAAGACATTAATTGAACTGTATAGAAGTTCTGTATAGACTGTATAGAAGTACAGAACACAGAAACTGTACAATTCCATTGTTATGGTTTGCAGGTATTGCACAGTGTCTTGACCACCTGGATCACCAGTCACTCCTTTTTGTTGATGCCCTTTATAAAAATAACCTCTAATAACCTAAACCGACAGAGACATTTAAAAGTTGTAAATTTTAACACAGAAATACCATATACACCCCACAAATGACTAAAAATTGAGGTAAAACATTCATTGAACTTCCTACTCTTCAAGGTCTAAAAACGTTTACTATCTTCAGGCTGTGCCTGTGTTTATTAAAAACTAACTTAGCAAAAACGTACATCACATTTATCATTGGAAATGAGTAACACAAACATGCACGTTCAAGAAAACGTAAAAAACTTTTGATTATACTCAAATCCTTTTTATTTTTTAGGATTCAACCTTAAGAGATTAACTTTTTCAAGATGCAAAAAAAAAAAGACATTAATCTTTAATTTGCTTCAAACTTGAGGAAAAAATAAAAAATACCATGAATACAAATGCAAGCAATTACTGGCCAGAAATGTGTTGGTGGTGATAAAATAAGTATGTGTTTATTTGATATTGTGAATTCATATCAAAATGACTTGCATAAACTTTCAGTGTGAACTACTTGATGAACCTTCCTACATGCAAAAAACCCAACAATTTCCGCATTTATTGTGTCATTAAAATTTACTTGCTAAGGGCAAGGTTAGTCATTCTTTTTTAAAATGGCCCCCAAAGGGGAAAAAAGCCTTACATATGGCCATTAAATTTTAATCAATTCCAAAGTCCTTTTACTCGTTGCAAATTTTTTTTTTTAATTAACCCCATACTTAACTATGTAAATGGCCAGAGCTGAATGCAAAATTGCATTTGTACAAACAGTATGTTTGTGGTGTGATTAGAAACCCCTGGTTTGTTTTCGTGTCCAGGCGTTTGATGCAAGGCTGCAGCTGTATAATAACTGTCAGTGGCTACACATTTTCATCCAAAGGGCTAAGATGAAAAGCTGTGCACTTTTTAATTAGAATGACTTAAATTCACAAAGTAAGATGGTATGTTAACTTTCTCATTTTTTGTGTATAAAATAAAATTGCAATTGAATGACATTAAAATGTAATGAAACCTTCAAACTAGATTTAGTTATTTACATTTATGCTGTTTGAAAAATAGCACAAAACGTACATATTAAAGTGTAAAAAATTGAACTTGTGTCTTTCTGATACACACCAGCGTAAGTAAACTCTTTTATTATTTTTTTTTTCTTTTTTTGCAAGTCAAATTGGGTTAATTAATCTCTGCAGTTCCATAATGAAATGAAATTAAATATTACCACTAGAAGTGGACCTAACAAGCAGATTAGGTTTACACTGCAGTCTTCTGTGATCTTTATTATTTTTAATCCTTTTTGTTTGGGTAGTGTTTGGAGGTGCTTATGATCAAACATCCTCATATGGACTCTTTCAGTTGGAGAAGTTTTTTTCTTTAGATGAATGAGTAAATCCATGAAATAAATAGGATTGTGTTAGGAAAGCTAATTCTTTAAAGACTACTATTCATATCAAAGTATAGTAATCAAATGAATATTTTTCTTTTGCATAGAAATTATAATTTTTTCTAGTAGTTTTTTAGTGCAGTTTTTGGGCAATTTTTCTAAATAAACTCTTAGTTCAAAGAAAATACTGTACTGGCTTTTACAGTGTAGTTGTGGTATTAGTGTGGAGATTTTGCCTTTATTTTTCAGTTATGTGTTTTTGCTTCATGTTGCGATGTGATTTGAAGCTTGTTGTTCCCTTAGCCACAGTCTTTTCTGGTTCCATTTGCTAATTATCCACAGCTGTCTTCATTTAGGTTTATCCTCCTTGGCGTTTTATTTTCCAGTTCAGCCTTGTCAGGTCATCTGCTGTTATCACCCTTTCTGTTTCTCTCATGTTTCACGCTTTGCTCATGTTTAAGTTTACTAACTAAAGTTTTTAAGGTCCTGCCATCCAATTCAGTTTCCTGCAATTTTATGTTCTTCCTCATCGAAGCTTGACAAGCAAGCAACAAGTAGCACACACTTTTATCCAGTGACTTACAAATGAGGTAGACAAGCAAAAACTGAGTTCGTCACCACACTCTGGATTAAACACCCCAGAAAAGATGCCTCATTCGAAAGAGTAACAAGTAGTTTTATTCTTTCTAATTTTTTTAATTCACAGCGAGTCTTAAGCACCTTTTATGAGTGAGGCAGTGGTGTGTCCAGAGTTAGAAAGCACAATCAATGTGTCACAGAGCTTAAAAGCTGGCTTGTGATCTTTTGCAGAGTGGTGCAGGAACCACCAGTCGCTGTTCTTTAGCAGGACGCAGTAAGCGAGCAGCCACAGGAGGCCTGTGCAAAGATCTGAACAGAGACGAGACGTGAGTTCTTTGTG
The DNA here is from genome assembly GCA_037389245.1 of Oryzias sinensis. NCBI lineage: Eukaryota > Metazoa > Chordata > Actinopteri > Beloniformes > Adrianichthyidae > Oryzias > Oryzias sinensis. The sequence continues at coordinate 32,228,405 of CM074489.1, forward strand.
CTCGATTGCATGCAAGTCTATATGCCTGGGAAGTGCAAGAGAAGCTGTAAAGTTGAAATAGCTTTTGATGACAGCCCCAAAATTGATGGCAGACATTTAGGTGGCACGACCAAACTCTTAAAACACTGTGTTGTAGGATTAACAGGAAAAGCTGTGATGATTAAAAACTAGAAATTATTGTAAATGTGGTAGCACTGAAAGAAACTATTAACACTAAACTATTTTAAAAAGATCATTAATATGTAATTTTTTACTTATTTCACAGAGAGTACAAACAAACAACAACAAAGAAACCAAAAAAACACTTGTTGTATGTCTAACCAAAGGATAATATACATGCTTTGGGATGAGAGATTTAGTCACTTTTCTTTTAGTCCAATCATTTTTTTTTATCATGGTAAAGAATGTCTTCTTGATTTTTTTCCGTTTGAACTGTTCTTAATATGCAGTGTTGAACTCAGTGATGTTTTATGCGGTTAAGGAAATGATGCAATAAAGCCAATGAAAATATAGGGAACAGAAAACAAAAATGACACAAATGAAAAGTTTTCACCAAAGTAGATCTTTTCATCAAATCAATGAAAGAAAGTATTTCTATTTTGTGCCCAAATTAGCTCGCATAGAATTACTACACAAGCTGCCTATGTTGTTATGGTGCCTGTCAGTCTCCTCCCCCTCCCCCTCCTGCTCTGCTCCTGACTCCACCAGCTGGGACCAATTCACGTCGTCACTGCCTTCTGCTCTTAAGGAGTTCCAGACCCATCAGTCAACGCCAGTTCGTTGCCCTTTATGGTGACTAAACCTGGTCTTAAGTCTAGCTCATGTTTCTATGTTAAGTCTGGCCTCGTGTTAATCTTGCCTCTCCCTGTCTCAGGATTTCATTCTCCAAGTGTCCCCAGTGTGGATGTCAGTCCGAGTCCTCCTACAGTCCGGTGGAAACCTCAAGCTCTGCCAAGCTGCGCTCTTACCTCCAGCCACGCCACAAGCCGCTGTTCTCTCCAGCTGCCCTCCAAGCCACACCAACTTTCCTGGAAGAAAATAAAACCCTTTACTCACCGTTCACCTCCTTGTCCTCATTCTGGGTTTCAGCGTCTGGGTCTGTCAATCCTTCAAGTCATGACATATGTGCTAAAATATGAACATACTCATGCAACCAAATCCTAGAGGAAGAGGAAATCCTTGTAAGAAGGATGCCTGGCCTCACACTGCCTCTATTGATCCTCTCCTTAGTAGAGGGCAAGGTGAAGGACAAAGCCATCAAATGGATATGAAGAAGACAGTTGAAAAAGGCAGGAGATGATGAGACATGGGGTAGAGTGTTGCAAAAGGAGATGTGTAACAAGGGCCAAGAGGAGTATCCAGGACACAAACAAACAAAATGGTAAAAACAGAAAATGGTTGAAGTGAAGAGAGCTGCACTGTGTTTAAATGAAGACATTGCTGGTTATAACTGATTTTTAATACAATAAAAAAATAAAAGGGTCACTTATATAATGTTTTTACATGCATTTTTATAGGAATTAAACTTGAAGAAATAAAAATCTGTGCATCTTACAAAAGCATACCTGGATGGAGGTTTTCTAACCAAGTTTTCACTAATTAAAAAAAAAAAAAAACAGTGAGGATTTTTTTTCTTGTTAATTTTTGGTTTATTTCAAGCATTGATTGTACACAATATGACAACAGAAAACCACACAAATATATCTAATTCATTACAGCAATAATTAAATGCAATAATAAAAAATAATACAATAAAACAAAGAAAAAATAACGTAAAAGTAAGAAGAAAGTAACTGTCATTGAAATCTTTTTTAAATTATTTTGAAAAGATTTTAGCACAAAACTCCTTGAGCTGGGTTTGCGAGAAGACTACAAAAAGATCAGAACTATTTAATCGCCTGGCAACCTCAAAGGCAAAAATCTTGTAGCTTGTTAGCCCTCTATTTTTAGTTTAAACGGACATGTGGTCCTGAACAACACATATTGTTATTATATATATTTTTTTAATATACATGAAAGTTTAAAAAAAGAAAAAGAAAACAACAACTGAAGTTTTAAAATATGTCATCAAAATATTGAGGAGTCAAAGAAAGAGTGAACTCTAGAAAGATAAACCCTGTGCTGTCTAAATGAAATAAAAGCATAAGCAAATTTAAAATGCAGCATGTTTCCCACTTTTTTTTAAGCCAAATATGTATTATTCAATCTGTCCAACTTTCCACTGTCTAACCTATTTTCTTTCCTGAGATGCTGTCATACATGAATGAAATAAAAAAAATCCAGGTAAAAATGAGTTGGAGCAGTGGAAACAACACAGGGTTGCCATAGTAACTTCTCCACTCTTACCTGTCTTTGTTCGTGCAAAAAAGGAAGAGTGGTGGCAGTGGCAGCATGTATCAGTATGAATCCTAACAGACCCATGGATGGAGCAGCCATTGACACCTTTGAGAAAAGGAACAGAGAAATTTAATGGAAGTGTTCATTTCTTTCTTCAACTGTAGTTAGAATTAAATTAACTGTACAACTTCTTGGGCACGTACAGCAAATAATTCTGGTGCAAGCCAATGAATAAATGTTCTAGCGGGTAGTCTGTTTTATTGTGCAGTATCCTTTTCTCCTCCCTTAATGAAGCATCATGTCATCATCACATGTACCTGTTTCTCTTTGCATGTAGTCGTTGTGCCAGTAAAACGTGAGAAAGCCGCAGGAAATTCATAAGTGATTATGCCATCTTTGTTTGCTGCAGAGCAAGGCCTCCATTAAACTTAAACTGTTTAACTCAAGTCTAAACACGTTTGAAGATGCTACTGATCTACCTATATGTCTGCACCAACAAAAGTCTGTTTTATCTATAGTAAAAGCTCATCTCTTCACTCCAGAGTGTTGGAGCATCAATGAAAATACATCAAACAGAGAAAGCAGTCAACTTGTGCCTCCACCCTGACAATAAATCTAAGGTTAAGAGGGCCTTGTAGGATATGTGAAGAAAAAAACACATTCAGCCTGATGAGAAAGGTACGTGACGCAAAAGGACACTTCATCTAAAATGGGTTTCTGTCAGTTAAAAAATGAAGGAAATAGAGCAGCAGAAAAAAAAAGGGAGAAATGAGTGGTGGTTATGAGAAGGACAATAACAGACAAAATGCAGTTAAATTCTGTAAAGGGATTAAAAAGGGAGAAAGTTGTACCGCTCAGACATAGACAAAGTTGTAAAAAAAACAACAACTAGTGAATAGAAACGGCATGTCTTGCAGACCAGAAGGACGCTAAGAGCCTGGATTACAGGATCCCTAAAAAAAAGTGCAAAATTGCATGCACCTGCAGGTTGCACATGTTTGGGGTTTGCAAGTCATCAATTAAGGCTGATTGCGCAATGATTAAGTGGTGTAAACATCAGCATCAAAATTAGGATTTTCTGTAAGCTATGGTTTGCAAAATCAGTGACACATGTAACACATGGAGCAGAAAGATTCTGGAACTAATAAAACAAACCGAAGCACTTAAAGATGGACTGACATATATTTGGTAGAGGTGTGCACTTTTCTGTGACATGAGTGCTAAGATGGGGCACTCAGGCCATTGTAAAGCACTCGTCAGCTGGTCAGCCTGTGTCTGCGTGATGATGGACAATATTGCCCCCACAAGAGGGATCAAAAATGGGGTGCAGGCTGCAATGGGGCCTTTCAATGTCATCTGTCGCAGTGTGCAGTAGCCAGAGCTTGGAGAGAGAGAAAAGAGCAGGAACGATAAAGAAGGGGAGCGCACTGCACACAAAAGAAACATTTAAGGTAACAATGGCAAAACGGGTAAAATGGAAAGACATAATTAATGTTAGCTTAAATTACCATGGCTGGTTCCACAAGAGCAAGTAACTCAACCAGAAACTTCTAGATTGCAATGCTAAATATGGAAAATGTCTCAATGATCCCATATTTGTTTCAGGCATTCCAAAGATCTGTTTTTTCATCGCCTTTTCTGGTGTCTACTACACCTCTTTGACAGAAAGACTGCAATCATTTGTGGAAAAGCTGTGCCAGTTGGAACCCGTCTTTCAGATATGCAACATTTTAGTAAAACACATTGTCCGCAAACTTGTAGTTTCAATGAATCTCATTGCTTGTGCTGTTTTTATCTACTTCTCTTTTTATTATTATATATGTTTTTTGCATTTTGGCAGAAACTAACACACAAGAATATTCACAAAAAAAACAATTAAAAAAAACAATTAAAAAAAACATATAAAACATATTTTTCATTTACCTGATATAAAAGATGAATCCTATATGCACCTAATTAGTAAATTGAGGTCTAGTTTTTTATGCATATACCATCAAGGTTTCAAATGTTTTCAAATGTGTAAACCTTTAGTAGATCAGGGCTAGAGAGAATTAGCAAGGGAATGAGTTTCTGTTGACTTGAATCTTTGCAGGAACTTGCACACTCACAATGTCCTTGTCTAACTTCCTTGTCATATCTTTGCTACCAATCAGACCTGTTCCTAGTGCTGCACATTTTTACTTCAAGGTGGAATCACTTAGAATCACCTCTACCACCCAGGTTTGAGCCAGTTTCTAAGAACCTCAATTTATGGTGTTTATGCCTCAATACCTGTCTGAGAACAAACTTAGTGTTGAGAAGGTTTATCATTTCAGCAAACCTCATCTGCATTTTGACTGAAAATATCTAAAAACCTTTAGTAATAGCAGAATGGTCTATGTTTTAAACACAAATAGCTGCAAATAACAAATAAAAGCATCACGTAAACCTTTGCTATTTGGGGTAAGCAACAAAGAGATGGAAGTAGTGAGGACGCTGAAAGACACTGGACTAACTAGTATCCATCAAAGGCCATTTACCTCACCCATTACAAGAGAACATAGAAAGGCAGAGGAGCTCAATTCCCAAAAGACCTATCCAGCTACACTGGAAAAACTGTTGAATAACTCACCTCAGTGGAGATGATTACACACATCAGTCTAGTATCTCTGGATCACCACCTGCTGTGGTCCTCCTTCTTGTAATATATTTTTTTCTATAATAATAAAAAGGTATGTACGAATATAGAAGCTAAGATTGACAGGGGACCGGTTGTGAGTGGTACCCTTCTTTTGCCCAGTTTGGGGGTTGCAGCTTCAGGTGTTGCACTAAGGACTGACTGTCAAACACCCATATTCAAGATGAGTGAGAGGATGGGAACAAATTCACTTGTTTTCTTCTTTCACTTTTCGAAAAATCCAATAAAACCAATATAGGATATTAAATTTATTAATGAAAAAAAGATGTATGTATTTATTTATTAGAAAGCATCAGTTAGTTGTTAGTTAGTGGGGGAGTCTAAGCCGCTCCCCCACCTTTCTACCTCCTTTTCCTCTCTACCTGCTTACATCCTCTAAAGTTACGAGTTGGTTTCCCCCAAGCGCGCTCCTCCAGCGTATTCTTCAAAGAGAGTGACAAATAATGTCATTAAAGCAGCATGTTGACACAATAACTTTTGTGCAAGTGGGCGATTTTAGTCTAGAAAAACTGCGGGGAGGATAAAACAAAAAATGTTCAATAAATAAAGTTATATATAAAAAAAAAGAAAAACTGCGGGGGAAAAAAGACTGGCAATGTTTTTTGTTTGCGCCTCCTACAAGATTGCGCCCTGGGCAACCGCCCACATTGCCCCTGTTCAGAGTGTACCCCACCTTCACCCTTCAGTAGCTGGATAAGCTCCAGCAATCCAGTGAGCTTGACTTGGAATAAAGTAGGTTTAAAAATGGATGAATACATCTTCAAACAGCCCATCAAAGAACAATTGTAATTCCATACAGTGGAATTAAGGGGTGGCCGTGGTGCAGCGGTAGGACAGTTGACCTTAGATTGATGATTGCAGGTTTGATGTCCGCCTTGCCCCCCCATGTGTCAAAGTGTCCTTGGGCAAGACACTGTACCCACTGCACCCTGTTGGAAGGTTGGCGCCAGTGTTCGGCAGCCGAGCCGCCACCAGTGTGTGAACGTGTGTGTAAATGGAATTGTGATTGTAAAGCGCTTTGGGCCTTTGAGGAAGGTAGAAAGCGCTATACAAGTCTACGCCATTTACCATTTACAGGTTGGTCTGTCTGGCCTTACAGTCTCAAGTAACTGCATTATTAACCATTAGCTGGTGCTTTGGTCTCCTGGTTTTGTTTCCAGTTCCTGCCCTGATTATGTTCATGCATTGATCCACGTGCCAACTCATATGAGCTTCTATGATGCCTGATAGAAGCTTCAATGTTGTAAAGAGGCAGATGAGGATTCTCACGGATTTTGACTTTGTCCGTGCTGTGTTGTTAGACTGCCATAAAAGTACACCGTCTATGGTTTAGTGGAAATCATGCAGTTTAACCTCCATTACACTATTTCTCAAGTGTACCTCTCCAGGTGGGCATCAAGGGCTGCAAGTCTTGTAAATATCTGTTATAATAGTGGAGGCCCAGTTTTCAATGCCTCCACTATAGACATCTCGTGGTACTTCTTAGATATCCCTTTTATGATCAGACCTTAATGAAACTCCAATAACTGACTAACTTTGTCCCCAGCTTTTGGGTCCATAGTTACGGTATTGTTTTTATTGTTATAGTATAGTATCTTAAGGGGTCCTGTTGTTATTGTGCATATAGTTATATTGGTCTCACTAGTAGTAAGGATTGTATGTTGTGCTGCATTCACACCTGTAGTAGACTATCAGAGATCTGCAAAGGAGATTGAGATTGAGCCTTGCATTGTTTTTATGCTAAGTAAAATTTTTGTGTGTTTTTAAAAAAGTATGTATAAAAAAGATGAACACCACAACATTGTAAGCAAATACTTATTAAGTACAGAAATAAAACTCAACAATCCATGATAGAGGATTACATCAGAGTAATTGCCACCTAATAATTGAAAAACAAAAATGTGAGAAAACTTTCAAGTTTTGGGATCCTTTTTTAGCACCAGCAGAAAAAATTAAGTCTCTTCAAACGAATTAAAATAAATGCAAGTGATTTCTTTTGTTTTTATCCTTGTGTGCAATACCTATCTGGCTTTTGCTAGACTAGAACATTTTGTAAAAACTATTGAAAGGGCCACGATCTGTCTTCTGCAAGCTGTTAGCTTGTCATGCAAAATTATTTAAGACATTACTCACAACAGCTTAAATTTACTTACCACGTCTAACTCTGATAGTACATACCCACCAGGCATGTGATTCCTATTCAAGTATCATTCCTAAATGGGCATCTTGAACCTGGTTTTAGCATGTGGTGTTCACACTGGACCTTTAGTACATATTTTAGCACATGTACTTAGACTTGAAATAGGCTTGTTGCAAAATGTCGAAATGGTGCAAATCTCGTGAATCTTGCTCCAGGATTTTTCCTTCGCAGCCCTATTCTAATATTTATAAAAGACTTGGTGTTATACAGTTCAAGCTGGGTACAAACTGCAATTATACATTTCTCTGCCTTATCAATTTTCAAATGGTTGGCATTTTTGTGTTTTGAAAAGGACACTACTCAAATGTCACTACCAAATCTGAGTCCCTGATTGATCAGTGGTCAACTGGTTCAACTTTCAATGCACCTTCAATGTATACGAGTTTTGTATGTAGAGCTCAAAAACATACTTAAAAAATTAGCGTAGCAACACACAAATGTGAGAGTTTTGGACACGGAAGCCCATAACGCACATTTTCAAAGACTTTTCTTTGGAAGGGGTCGATTGAATGCACATTTTCAAGCCTGGTATGAATGTAGCACAATATATTCACTCTAATACATTTACTCTCATACATTAGACAAGGTAGGCTATATTAGCATCAGGAAATGGTAATAGGGAAATAATGGTTTTTACAATCAATTACAAACATTACCTTTTAGTTTGATGTCCAATGTGATTATTCCCTATACCTTTAGATAGCTATGTTATTAAATGTTTTTTATTCTGACATGTAGAACAGATTTTATTGAGATTATCCTAAATCACATCTTAAAACTATTGCTTTACAATGCTACTTAACATTCATATTTTAGATTTTGTTATGTTTAAATTAATTAATGACCACAAATGATCTAATAAGATATCTATAATGTATTAAAAATTAGTCATAAGCTTTACTTTTGCATTGTGAGAAGGATGATGTGTGACTGATTCACTGCCCTGGAACAGTTTTACAGCAGTTAGAAAGCTCTATGGGCTAGCAGTGATTTGTAATTTGTAATTACAAGAATTGATTAAAATGACCTCACCAGGTTACAATTTATTAAGGAAAAAAAATCCAATTATTAGACCATCGGGGCCTTCAGCTGTCAGATTACAAGTATGGAGTGCATATCTTGGGGAGACGACGTACAGCCATCGATTTGCAGAGGTCATAGGTTATAAAAATACTGTCTCCTATGAGCAAAACAGCCATGGTTTCAATGCATCTTCACATTCAGCATTGATTTTCTTGCAGGCTCCTCTGATACATGCAAATGACGTAAGACAAATAGCATTTCACATCCATCAGTGTTGGTGAATCCTTTCTCTTAAAATCCATTATTAGAAAGAAACTGAATAAATTTCTTTACTTGGCAGATACATTAGCAATTTCTAGGTAATGGTATCAGTCACTGGCAGCCAAAACATCCATCATCGCTTTCCAAAAGCTCTGAAATTTTCATTCCACTTTGCCTTTAATCAAATCTTTCAGACAGTAATGTCACTCAGTCTGTCTCTTCTTTTGTTTTCCACTCATTTTGAGTTTGTCAACATGCTTGCATGCCAAGAACTGTTTAATAGACTGTTTCTGCACAGCTTTAGCTAGTTGACTTGCATTAAAATCCATATGCTGAACAATTTGCGTGGCTCCTACTAAACAAATTAAGTCACAAAGATGTGCTTTTTGTAATGTAGCTTCATACATCTTAGTCAAGAGTGGTAATTAGATTATCACTCAGTTGATGAGCCTCCATCACATGCCCATGCATTTACTTCACCTCTGTGTGCACTCAAATGCACACCATCTCTGCCTTTTCAATTGAAGTCAGCAGATACTGAAAACTGTTTCATTTAAGCCTGTGCCAAATAATGAAAAGGAGATCAAAACATTGCACTGGTGACAAACTAGCCACCAAACCAAGCAAACAAATAAAATATTTGCAGATTTCTAAGCCTTATAAAAAATGCAAAACCAAAAGTCAGAAGAGTCTGTAGCCGCACAGTATGATGAACTCAGAGCAAGAGGTCTGAGAGGAAAAGAGAATATGGAGGAAAGGGAGTGAGTTCTACAGAGAAATCAAATAATTAAAATGAACAGAAGGAAGCGTTGTTAGTAAAGATATTGATGAGTCATTTTTGCTACCCTTCACACCAGGTTTCATCAAGCTAATCAATGATGAATATAGGCACACAGAGAAAGAAAATACTTCAACTCCCTGCTGGCTCATGTTTTCAGGAGCAGCAGAGCTTCACAATTAGAATAAATTAGAGTTTAAATCAGACAACTAAAATGTCCTTTTAACATCATCAATGTGACAAAAATTATAGTAATTTCTCTACACACGTAATTTTTACACAGCCCTGTTTGACGATGGAAACCGCTGTCAAACATGTTTTTTTTTTCTCTCATTTGTATTTGATTGTATAAAAAGACCATCTAAAGCTCCTATAAACAGAATTCATTTGAAAGAATATTTTACTTTTTTCCATGAAAATACACTGTAATCTTGGACAAGGTCATAGAAATAATAATGAATAGAGGAGGAATAAAAATGTAACAAGAAAAATCCCTACTTAAAATGTCAATGCCTGAAGATAAAACTTTAAAGGAAGATTGTGTTTGAAGTAAGGAAAGGATAGAACACTCAATATCTGAAAACTCAAATCTAATCTTAATAGAAGCTGAAGAAGATCTGGGATTGAGTCACATTTTTTTGGCCAGCTTTAGGGTCTGATCCAACTTCGCATCTTATTCAGGACCTCATCAAGCTTTCACAGCTGGCTTCCAAAACAATCTATCTTCAAACATTCGCCAATCCATTGTGCCTTTTCATGCTGTTCTGTACACGGGTGAAGAAAAAAATCTGGGGAGTAACACATTAGACAAAGAGATTAGGATGGTGTTTTGTACATCTGCACATAGTCCTGTCCAAACTATTAATCAAAGATTCATTTTGTCCTCCATCATGAGGAGTTTTAAATCCTTTGGGAGATGAGAGAATTACTACACCCTTACCTCTGTAAGCTCTTCATTTTTGCAGATTTAAAGCGGCATTGTGTCAAAACTCCTAGCAGACCAGCCGGCTCACTTTGTTCTAAAAGCATTAGTCTCCTAATCTCTTCTCTTTTTTTCGTGTGGGGCGACAGGAGTGCGGAAATTAAGCCACAACCACTCTCAAAGTTAAGATGGTGAATAAATCAAATCTGCTCAAGCAGCTTATATCTGTGGTGAGATTGAACGCCACATCTGAAAGCATCCACTTTTGCTTGTTTATTAAATGTATGAGAGGATTGAGTTTTATTGATATTGTGCATAGGCGTCCATGAATAGCCCGGCTTCTGGTGTTTACCAATTCTTAGGCTGTCAACACGGTAATAAATAGGTGCTACTCTTTTCCCATTTGACTGAGTAAAAACAGAACTTTGTTAATCATCTCTGCAACATTCCACATACTGAGCCATTATTTGCCAATAAGAAAACGTTGGTTTGGGACTACCTTGAAGTAATTGTTTTAGTAACAAACTGTGATCTGACTCTGGTAACATGTCAGCTCACAGACAAGGACAATTATTCTATCATCCACCCCATATGGGGCAGTTAGGCAGCCAATTACGAATAGACGCCTCTGTCCTAGATCTTGAAGGATAATAAAGGCAGTAATTATGATGTGTTCATTTTAATGCGGTTTTATTGACAAACATGGTAGCAGCTCGGCCTTGCCCCCCCCATTGCAGCTGTTTGTGAAAGCAGCTCAATTAGCTTTGACATTGCACTTGACTTAAACAGAGGTAGGTGAAAGGAAAAGAAAGCTTAAATGACATTGAATTTTAGTGAATAAAGTCTATTTTCATATCATAAAGTAAAGTTCCTTTTACTTGGTTTCAGCACAGCTTGCCCTCTGTTGATAGAGCAATTCTGTCACATCCATGTGACAATGTTTACAAAGATCTCCGTGACAAACATTGGTGCAGACAAAAAAACACATACGCATCTATCATTTCATTTACATATTTTGTCCTTGCTCATGCTTTCAATTAACCTCTTTTGTGAACCCGTTATTGATTTCACACTCTCTTTATTGCTCCACTTCCCCCTGCACAGGAGGTCTTTACCATCTTTTTATATCACACTTCGTCTTTTCCGCCCTTTTCTTGTCCTCAAGATCCTTTTATATTTATTATACCAGGATTTTACTTGTGATTCCTTTTTCCTAACCGCACTCTTCCTCCTCTCTCGTTTCTCTTGGGACTTTTAGGTCATGGATGACCATTCATAACCAGGTGTTTTAAACGCTTTGCAGCCTTATCTCTTTATGCTTTATGGGTGTTTCATGACTGAAGGCGTAAAGCCAGAGTACTGTCCTCCAGGTTCTATGACAATAATCTTCATTCTCTCTCGTTCCCTGACAGCTATCGTCTCTCATCTTTTCTGCGCATATGGTATGCAATGCATCATGCATCACACTTCCCAGTATACCAGTAGGCGAGCTACAGCTGACGGGGATGTGGATGGCCAGTCACATGATTTAACTAGCCCATGTGTTGCTCCTTGAAGGGCACTGACGTCATGGGCAGAAGTGGAGAGCTGGTGCAATGACTGTGTCAATGTCACCTTATGTTCTGCTTAGTTGTTAGCATAGAGTGTCGCTGCTCTAGCTGTTACTGGCCTGGCAGACTATGTTGTGGCAAGGTGGGGGCAGCAGCGTGGCTGACAAGTCATCCTAAACTGCCACTTTAAAACCTGCTGTGGCTAATGGTGTGAGTCTAAAAGTGGTATGTGCGTGAGGCCATTTGCATGTGCCTGAGCGCACGTTGAGAGCATGTGTGCCGCTACATCTGTGGGTGTCAATTTTAATGTGCTTTCATTTAGTTTAGCAATAAAAACACTGTCCATTAACCTTCTAATATAAATCTAATCTATTTTAACCCTTTGTTAAAGGTCAGAACACAAGAATAATCTAAATAATGGCCAAATAATGTTGTCTGTCATGCACCTCTTCTTTCATTTCATTAGCATGCCATCCATTTGTGCTGCCTCTAATATCATTATTAATTCATGAACATATAGTGTTATTTAGCCTTAAGGAGAAAGGGAAGTGTATATTTTAAGGTCAGCTGTTTAAGAAAACTGAAGCTGCAGTGAATTAAATGTTGTAGCATATCTCCACTTTATGTGTTTTTCAGCCAGATGTGCTGTTTCCCTGTCACTTCTTGAACTGTAAGGGTGAGGGTTCACAAAAGCATCTGAAGTTGTACAGAATAGTCTGTGTGTGAACTTTCAACTTGGAACTACAGAGGAAAATACAGACTGTTTGGTGAAATGTTCTGCCTAATTACTTGTGATTGTCACACCCAGACTCCATCAAAAAGAAAGAAAAAGAAAAGAAAGAAGTCTATTCTCTTTTGGTGCTTATGATATTGTATTTGCGAGCTCCTGTTTAAAACTGAAAAAGCACAGCCTGCACATACACATACTAGTATGGCAGAGTTTATGCTGTAAAAAGCCCTCAAGCCACTGTCAAAATTATCTTTTGTTGCAGGTCCCTGTAGCGTTGTGTGACTTTATGACTGCCTAAGGGTTAACCACGCAGTGGCAGCTCTGCTTGGAACCTGGACAAATTGCCTCATCACAAACTCAGTATATCCAAACATCACTGCAGACAACTGTGATGCCGCATAAATAAACATGTCAATAGTAAAAAGTTACATTCAAGAACCTGTTATGGCAGCCTGCATTTGCCTGTCTCTCTTCCCAACTCTATATATCTGCACTGCCATTTTCAGTTGCCAGGATACCACGTTTGTGATGTACAGTCCTAATTGTTTTGAATGAGTAACAAGCTGTTTAATAAAGGCACCTTGTACAATGTTGCAATTCGAGTCATGCACCAGCTCTGCGGATTAATTTGAGGAAGGGGCGGAGGGGGGCTTGAGTTGGTGTTCATATCTGTTCCTCTCAGTCAAAACACCACCTCATACCCAACATGAATTCAAATTTAGCCCAATATGAATTCATGATCTCTGTCTCTTATCTATTTCAGATCTTGGCTCATCACCTGTTTGGTCAAACACAAATAGATAATTCAGGTGAGTTTTTTCCTGCATCTACAGAGTAATTAATTCTGAAGAGAAATAAAGAAAATAGCCATGGTTTTTCTGTTGTGATCTATGTCTCAACTCCTGAAGGTGTTAAGTGCCATTCACCAAGAACCACTAGCAAAAGCAAATAATAGAGAGCTGTGATAAAGTATAGATGCTGTAAAGCACATTGTGAGTCTGAGAACTACAGCTTTTTGTTGCATCCACCACAGGAACCCATTCACTTTTTAGCAGCTGGAGGTCTTTTTAATAACATGTCTAACAGGCTTTTATCAGTTTTAGAATTGTATTCAGCCTGTTTATTTCTCAAGAAAATCTCTGTATCTGATTTATTATTTCTATTTTTTTTACTTGGCTTTTGAGAAAAACATGCTCATTTTTAGAAAGGCTATTCATTCGTGCATGTTGTGCAGGGTTACAGAGGTTACTGGAGCCCATACCAGCTACTGTAGGGCTTAGTGGGGTACACCAAGGACAGTTTCCCAGTCAATCGCAGGAACCACACATAGACGCACACACACACACACACTTCTAAGGGGCGTCGTAGTCACAGTTTTAGGACTGTGGGAGGAAGCCAGAGAGCCTGAGGAAACCACACGAATGAGGAGAACCGGAAAACTCCGTACAGAACGGACCTAGTTGGGATTTGAACCCATCATCCTGTGAGGTGACAGTGCTAACTCCATGTCCACAGCACAGCCCCAATTGAAAGCTTTTGAGTAAAATGTAATAATTAATAATTTACGAATTTACTGAAACAGAAACCACTATGGATAAACTTATGAATGAAACCTTGTGGGGCTTTGGCTGGGTAAACACAACATGACAATACATGACCTGAACAAAGGACATTAGTTTTTTTTTTTTTACATTAAGGAACTTAGAGCAGAAAACCTGACTTCTTTAAAACATGCAATGGGGATCGAAACTGCAATAAAAAGTAAAGGCTTTATTGTTCCAATCATTGGCTGTGAAAACTGGCTCCTGGGACATGAAACATTACCTCGCCACGAGTCTGAGTTATAGTGCACTGTTGAGATCTATCCACCCTGAAAGAACAAATCTACTTGAGAAGGGATTCTCAAGTTGAGAGGCAACGACCAGCTGTACCTTCCCAAGTTGAAGCCAGGTCATTAAATTCCTCCTCAGGGAATAAGCTTACCAACTGATCATGTCCTTGGTAAGGAAAAATCTTAGAAAGAACTGTCGGGCCTAAACCTGTTGGGAAGTTTTGTTAGGAATGTAACTTAAAACAATAAAATTCATCTAGGACAAACAGTTTTTCGCAATAAATATCAACCTCTGCAAATGACCTAAATTATATTTCATGCAGTATTAGAACATAGCTTAGCATTGCTCGTAGGTTTATTGCCTTCGGTCTTTAAAAATTACTGGCTTGTGCAACCTCCCAGTGGACTTGGAAGCAAGATGGCATTGAATCCAGCTAACTGTGTCCTGGTGATGAGATTTGCAATGAGTGTTTCAGTCAGGATAGATGCTATTACTTTATCCTTATTGGCTATGATGCTAGCGTCAAGCTTTATGCTTTGTGGTTGTTTGTGGTAAAAGCATTCCACACTTTAGATGAGGTACTGCAAAACATTCAATAAACTGTTAACAAAATCAATTAATACATTTGTTAAGCTTGGAAGCAGTTTAGTAATACGGACTTTGAAGTCAATGGGTTCATAGGTCAATTGGCAACTCTAAATTTTCCCTATATTTGGTCTTCAACTATATTTGAAACTATGGGTTAAAAATCACATTTAGATAATTGCTTAGACTTAAATTTCATGTAAAAATTCAAACTAGAACAAGGCAATTATTGACAGTCTTCCAACCTGGCTGTCACTACTTTGGAGAACCTCACTCATCTTTGCCATCTAATTAAAAGCTCTACCTCAAGGCATTCATTGTAGTGGGCTGCATAAAGATATGAAACTCACTGAGGAAATCAAAGCAGGCTACAGTGTTAGGCAAATGGAAAATTTCTTCTTGTTTGTACTAGTCAGTCAGTCTTAGCATTGGGAGGTTGGTGTGAGTGGTTGGTGTGCATGCAAATGCCTGTGTCTGGGCTCAGAGTATGCATCAGCTTTTCTTTAAAATACAACTCAGACTCAGCGGTCACACAGACATGAACCTGTACCTGATGAGGCAAGCCATGTCCTTCAAATGAATCCGAATCAATCAGCATGTGACAGGATTACCAACCCTAACCCTGCAGAGTCAGCCCTTTGTTTCTAAGGCAGCTGTAATAAACCACAACATTTTTACACTCGCATTGGAGAAACAGCTGATGGGTAAGTAGATACTTGCATGAAGATTAATTTCTTTTGAAGTTGCAGGGTTTTGAACTTTAATACGTTTGGGTCATTAGTTGGAATGAATTGATTATTTTTTATGCAGAAAATTGTGTTTTAAATGAACATACTTTATTTTTTTTCTATTTTTCTATTTTGTATATATCACAATTCACAAATAACACTATTACTTTACTACTTCTGATTTGAAAAATAAGAATGACAACGAGCTTTGGAATTGAATTTTTGATCATAACCCTGTAGTGAAAATATTTAATGATAACATCAAAAAAATGTTCCTTGCTTTATTGTGTTTTAAAAGATATTTGACTACTCCAACATGTTTTTTTGCCCTTAAGCTCTCACTTGGTCATTTAGTCAAAGAACCTTACAAGTTTCTTTTTTCTGATGAAAGAATGTCACAATCTTCAGTTTTGTTTTACCTGTTGTGTCTGGTGTGCAAGTTGGCTGTGGGTTCTTCCGAAGGGCTCCGCCCCCTCTCCTGTGACTCTCATGAGGGGCGCACAGCTGCCTGCACTTTAGGTTAATTTTTTTTAGCTTTATTTAAGTGTTTTCGTTTCTGCTCTCTTTGTCGGAGTGTTGCATTAGTTCAGTCTGTTGTCCTGGCTTCCTTGCCTGAGTCATGCTGTTGTTGAGGCATGTTATGTTTGTGGAGTTTTTCCCCACCAAGAGTGCCGTTTTGTTATTAAAAGAACTCTGGATCTTCCCTCAACCTTTTTGTCTAGTCCTGCATCTGGGTCATCTTGATACACCGTGACAAAGAAACCTTTGCATTGAAGTTCAAGTTGCTGAACTTTAATTATAATAAAAGACAATTTACAAAATCCTTATGAAACTGCTTAAAAAAAACTTGAAACACAATTACAGTTGGTGCTTCTACAATCCCAATACAAAATAATTATTAAGAGAGCTATTGTCTTTAGACCTGACAGTGATCCCCTGGGGATAAAAAATATGAGCTAACAAATGAACATTGTTCACAAGTGCCAAACCTCAAGTCTTAAATCCTTCAGATTAAGCCTCAAGTCAAGTCTCAATAAAACATAAATGGTAAGTGGCGTTTACTTGTATAGCGCTTTTCTACCTTCCTCGAAGTCCCAAAGCGCTATACAGTCAAAGTTCCATTCACCCATTTATACACACATTTATACACACATCTGCTGCAAAACACTCACGCCAGCCTATAACCACTAGGGACAATGTGCAACTCAGGTCCAAATCTTGAGTGCAAGTCCAAAATTTCTGTCTACATGCTATATAAACCTCAAATACCCCCTGTGTTTTTCTCCGGAATAAAACAGAGGTAATTGATGCGTGAAAAATCAATATTTCAAAGAGTTTCAACATTCACAGAGCTTTTATGCTTATTTTTTGTAAGGCTTTTAACTATTGTTCTAGATTTAAAGCCTTCACAGTTCTTTCCTGTTCTTTATGATAAAGCAATTTATCCCTAGTTGTTCTTGTCATGTTGTTTGTGCTTAAAGATGTTTTATTGCTTGTCCGAGGAGCTTCTCCCATCAGCCATTTGGAACTGAAGAACCTACTCTGATGATGAGAACAATTTCTTCTAGCTGAAACTTTGAAATCTGAAGAACACATTTTGTCTGCTTTGTCTATATGTTTTTTCCAAGTTTAAGTTGATCAAATTGTTGTTTTTTTACTGTTTGAATTATTAAATTTTACTTGTGATTTTCCATGAACCTCATTACAATCTATATTCCCCCCCCCTTTTTTAGCATGATCTGATCAATGTTTCTGTTCATTTTTATTTCTAATCATTAATTGTTTAGCCAATACCTTCATGCTTTTCTGCATGAGTGGTGAACTGATCTGCATCTCAGTCCTTACTGCATAATTACCATGGAAAAACCCATGGTATCTCCATACCTAAAAACAGGGATGATAAAAATTGATGTTGTAGCGAAATGCCATAATTAGTGTTTGGTTTCCTCCACCCATACTAATGGCAACTGTTGCATCTACTTTGTAACCAGAAAACATTTTTTGTTGAAGAATCTTTCAGCTTGTTTTTGATAACTTTTCACAAGTTATCAAGTTATCAAAAAAAACAACCTCTACCTCTCACTTTCATCTGATTTACAACGGTAGAGTCTTTAACATTCAGTTTCATGCCAAATCTTAGGTTTTCGCTAACAGAAGCACATGCAAGTGCAAATCTCTGTTTAGCTTTTACTGTTTATTCATTTCATTGGTTGTTGTGTGAAAGACTGCAAGGCTGGAGAAAGACTTTTTTTTTTAAATAGTGCATATTAACTACAGCATCTCAAATGGAAGATGATAATAACGTCTTGTAGACATAAAAGATAATTTATTTAACCTAGACAAACACTGGAAGCTCAGTCTCAGTCTGTTTGCGTGGGCTGTTTTGTAAGTTCCAGGCAATAATTGTAAAACATTTTCATTCATATTCTTCTGTTTATCCCTTTCAGGGTCACGGGGCTGCTGGAGCCTATCCCGGCCACTTATGGGTGAAGGCAGGGGACACCCTGGACAGGTTGCCAGTCTGTCGCAGGGTCACACATATCACACACACCCATGCACACTCACATTAATACAATTTAGAGAGACCAATTAGCCTATGAAGCATTTTTTTGGACGGTGGGAGGAAGCTGGAGTCCCCGGAGAAAACCCACGCATGCACGGGGAGAACATGCAACCCTCCAGCTGGGATTTGAACCAGGGTATTCTTGCTGGGAGGCAAGAGTGCTAACCACTGCAGCCCCATAAAACATTTTTTGTTAAAAAAGCTATTTTCATGGAAGACTCCAGATCATTCTTTAAAATAATTTCCTCAGGATTGTTTATGAAGACCCACTTCGAAGAAAATTATGTTTTTGTTGTTTAACATATTCTAGCAGCATTTTTCTCATGATGGAGGACATATATAATGAAAATTAAGTTCAATATTGGATTTCTGAGTATTTCCTTATTCAAATCATTTTGAATAAGGAGCAGATCAACCCTTGTGCTATCTTAGATGACCCCACCCTTACATTGACGTGTTCTCCCTACCATGACAAAGGTGGATAAAGGTGGAAAGATTTCAGACACCAGTGAAGATCACAAATCATTGAAGAAAAAAGGTTCAGAGCACTGTATAGTGGGTCTAGATGACCCAACTCCCAATGTCAAAGTGCCTAGGATAGTACAAGGGTTACAAACTGTAGTTGGAAAAAGCTAGGAGTAGTGACGTCAAATATACAACAGCAAGTCACAAGCTCCCTGCAAAGAATGATTGGGCTTTAAATGTCTGACACACAATTATTCATTGGACATTTTGGAAAATCTTTAGAACTCCACTGTTAATAGGCAGTAACAACGATGTAGACGACGGTGATGCCAAAAGGTAAATTATCTTGTGTACTAAGAAGTCCACCTTTATCAAACAGTCAATACACTTTGGTGGACTTCCAGATGAAGACAATTGTGGTGGTTTTTTGCTACATTGTATGTGGCTTTGCTACTATTCACTGGTTTGCAGTAGCTGACACTGAAGTTTGTTTCACACCACACCACACCACACAGAAGGTACCAGAATTACTAGCGATAAATGTACCTTATGTCTTTTAATCAACATTTTGGAATAAAACTTCAAAACACAAACATACCATTGAGAAGTGTCTGGTATAGAAATTAACAACAGTGGATTTTTCTTTCATGAAAACTTTTAGAATAATTGACCAATATTTTTATTATTTTTTTTGTGTATTTATTTATGACTGTCCATTCCCTTTTTCTGACATACCAGCAGGAGCAGCAGGTCTGCACAGATCAGTGTAAACATCTTCTGACTTCAGTTTGAACACCAATGCCCAGCCTGTCAAAACCGGCTGGTATGAAGTGATGTGTCAAACAGGCACATCTCTTCAGGGGATGAGAGATTATACAACACATTTGTGTTCAAAACACATTTTGCCTTAAAAAGTATCAAGCTTGTCCTTATTTGCACTTACTGTACAATCAGATTGTACACCGTCTTGATGGCAAGCAGAGCAATTTCTCTATAAAACATGCTGAAGAAAAATTTGATTGTGCTATACATCATCATATTAGCATTATTTGATGTTATGAATAGATTTTAGTAACAAATTTGCATCTCACTGTCATTATGACTATGGAAGTTTGCTAGACATTTCTTGTGGTTAGGTTTGAGGTTATTTGTGAAAATGCCCTAAGTGGATGTGTAGTATATTTAACCCATAAGGCTCACAGGCTGTTCACTTACAATTAATAAATTCTTGGAAGTGAAATTTATTATTACTAGAGCTTGAGGAGCTGATTTGAGCTTGTCACAATAGGACCTCCAGACTTAAACTGGCAAAAGACTAGAAAGATAATTGAAATGAATGAAATTGGAATGTGCAATTGAGTGCTTTGTTTATGCTTGATACTAAATGATGTTGATTAAATAAGTGGATGCTGTTGGATTGGTTAGTGTGAAGAAAAGTTGGACCAGCGGTGAAGGGGATGTATTTATCTTAAGAGGAGCGCAGGTGTGATTTGCAGTATTGTGAAACATTCATAAGGATACTGTAAGGTACATGCACATTTGCCGTATGGTGCGTGCACCTTTAGTAATGATCAGTAATGCCGGTAATGATCCTTCCGCAGGTTCACCTACGGAAACCTGGTTACGACTTTTACTTCCTCTAGATAGTCAAGTTTGATCATCTTCTCGGCGTTCCACTGGCTCCTTACTGGCCTCATGAAAATGCTGCAGTAAGTGGGATTGTTGGAACGAACCCTCCGCTCATGTCCCATCCCGTCTTTGTTTACACTCTCTCCTGCTAGCTTGCAGCCCCTCACAACCCCAAGCTAACATTAGTGATACAACAAAAACGACAAGCAAGATTGGAGCTATCCAGTCGTACAGTTTTAAGCCAGACGGTAACTCAGACGAGGAAAGTGAGCACATTATCGTATCCATTTGTTTGCAAGTGGATGCATCAGAATGGAGCAGAGCAGGGAGACTTTAGCTCTCCTATTTCAGTCGGTGCATCACAAATGAGAGCTTTTTCAAACAATGGGTTTACATGTTCTCCCAATCCATCATAATTTGAATAAAGAAATACTCAGATCTTCAACTATTGTCTATTGTCCTCCATCATGAGAAAAATGCTACAAGAACATGTTAAACAAAAAAAAAAAACACAATTTTCATTGGAATGGGTCTTTAAGGGTTTTAAAACCACACAGTATCTTAGACCATATATCAGTTTTGCACAGAAAAGCGTTTGCACAGTAGTTACTGTGCTTTAACTTTTTGAAACATGGTCCTTTTGTCTTTAGTGTTTATGTTTTTTAATAGTTGACTTTCTTTTATCGGGATACTTATATACCGTATTTTCCGGACTATAAGTCGCACCGGAGTATAAGTCGCACCAGCCCAAAAATGCATTATAAAGTAGAAAAAAACACAGATAAGTCGCACTGGACTATAAGTCGCACTTTGATGGGAAATTTATTTAAAAAATCTGAGACCAAGAACCTTGAAAGGCAACTTAAAATAACAGGGGGTTAGAGAACAGGCTAAATAGCTACATGACGCACAACAAACTGAGTACGTGCCTGCTTTATTAACATAAAACCACTGCGTGAGTGGGACTTGGACTTTAAAGGGCTACTGGTAAGCTCAATGCTGGACTCCTTTTTTTAATATGTCACGTTGTTGTATTGGGTTAAAAGAAAAAAAAATAATTACCAGTAAATGTTCTAAAATGTTATACAAATGTTTGTATTAAAATGATACATATTTGTTAACCTGAAAAAAGATAATTATTAGTAAAATACTACTTAAATTAAAATAAATTGTATTTAAGTGTGGGAGCATGCAGGTCACAAACACACTTGACAGTATGAAAGTACCACTAAGTACCACTCCGAGCCTGGAGCGCCCTCTTGCAGTTATCAGTGAAAATAACGAACATGTGAAATTATTCAACAATGTAATTTATTTCAAATATAAGTCGCTCCGGAGTATAAGTCGCACCCCTTGCCAAACTATGAAAAAAAGTGCGACTTATAGTCCGGAAAATACGGTACATTTGAGAATTTCTTTCCAACTTTGATTTTCATTTATTTATTTACAGTATTTTCTTTTCTTTTTCGTTGCAATTTCTTTCTGACTTAACAAGATTCCTGAAAGGGATTTTTAATATTGATCCTTCTTTCTGCTTCTGTTTATTCTGAAAATCTGTCAGACTGTTCCTTAGCAACCAAAAACATCATTATTCTTCAACAGCATTAGCTCCTCACAATACCATAACATTCTTTTCTTTTGTATGTTTTCTCCAGGTCCCCCATTAAAGGAAAGACAAAAAGTGAATCTTTTTTTACGTTGAAAACATGATGCGAACAGCACCACCAACACTGTGTACCACAGTGTTAAAGCAAAACAAAGTCTAAAGAGGTGAGGAGGGGTGACCCTTGACTTTTCAATCCGTCTTTGCTTTTCTTAATACAACCACTTACAATCACTAGGGTTTCTCATTAAAGGGCACCTCCATTATCAGCCAGTACTTCAGGGTGTATGGTTTGAAGCTTAGGTAATTTCAGTCATATGAAGTTTTCGTCAGGTCTTCTCTTCAGTTTCTTTTTTTGACATGAATTAGACAAATAGACAAATACAAAAAGAAATAAAGGCAAATCAATATAAACCTAATATGTATGAATTAATTTATATTTTGCTTTGTGGATGATATTCAGGCATCTGTGTTTAAAATACACATCGTGCCTTAGTCACATGGGGGTTAACACATGAGGGTTTTTGGGTTATCTTTCCCTGTAAAGGGTGGTAGACAGGTGCAGCCCCATCTTAAGCCCTAGTCAAAACTGCCCTTACGCACTGTCTACAGGTGAAAAATGGGCAAATATGTACAGTGGTCAACAAGTAGCCCTCATAAAAGTTTAAGATTGTAGACCACCCGGTGAGCCCATAAGGCAAAAGCGTCAAAACATTTTTTCTGATGCATGCTGTGGGCGACAGGTTGTAGTGAACATTTAAGGCACACATAAGTGTAAGTAAGAGGTAAATTTCTGATGAACTGCTGCTATCCTGAAAAAAATGTGTTCTTAAAATACGACACAGGCTTTTTCATTTTGTCTAAAAATTTCATAATCAAAAAAAAAAAAAAAACTGGAAACTTTTCACAATGGATAAAAATGTAGTTAGAGAGGGACTTTAAATCCAAAACAAATTAATTTCAATTTTAAATTTCAAACATAAATATCAAAGAAAACTCTTTCTTATTCTGTAAAATGTCCAGTTCTGTCTTTGGTTTGTTTCTAATTGATTTTATCACCAAATCCATCCATCTATCTTTCAAACCTCATGGGGTCGTAGGGTTTCTGGAGCCCACCCAGCTGCTGTTGGCAAGCTGGTATACACCATGGACAGGTGTCTGTTGCAGGGCTAGTCCCAAATCTGTTTGCCAAATTAAAATATGAAGTAATCCCACTTGTTAATTAATTCACTAATGTTCAGATGTTTTTTTTTTTTCCAGTGCTTATTTGTCAACATTTACTGATTTGGATTCTCAAACAAGAAAAATGCATTTTGAAAAGGATCATATTTGTAACTCTGGACGGGCCATAAGCTCTCTGCTCTCCTCCATTCTGATGCATCCACTTGTAGACGATTATGCCTACGTCTTTGTTTTTCTCGTTCAAGCTGGCATCTGGCTAAAACCTGTAAAACTGAATAGCTTCAATATTGCATGCCATTTACGTTGCACGCGTAATGTAATGTTGGGGGTGTGAGGGGCTGTAAACAGGTTGTGGGAGTGCATGTACCAGAAGGATCTCTGGAAGCAGGGGCAGGGTTGCTCCATACCAACAGGTCCGCCCACAACTCAGAGAAAATTTTCTAACGCACTACTCCCGCTCTGCAGAAACTATTCCACAAAATGACACAAGTCTTTGGATTTTGTCTCAAAACACCATAATCTTAACTAAAAGACCACCGGGGACACTTTTACAGTAAATCAAACGATGATTGGAGAGGGTCTTTAAATATTGAGGTTTTTAATGAGAGGAAGCATATTTTTAAATCAGTGTGAGTATAGATTAAAAACAGAAAGAAAACCCTTAGGATTGACATTTACTCAGTTTGTCTGTCACCTGGGTTAATGAATGATGTTGTCTGTTATCAGGCTGCATGCACCAACTTGGCCATGTACCAGCTGGCTGAACACCTTCCAACTCTACAGGAACTGAGGGAAAAGCAAAGGCTTTTGCTCCAGAGTCTGCTTAGAAATACCAAATAATAATGAAATCACCTGCAACAAAACAATGTAGTCTCTAAACAAGTGAGCTGAACACAGCTTATTGAAGACACCAGTGAGCATGTGTTTTAAATAGATTTGTTACCATTCACATACTCGTTAAAGTCCAGCAGCATGGAAAACAAAAGCACAATTTAAAACAAAGAAAAGGGAACTTCTGCAGCGTTTTCTATATATCCAGATGATGGCATTTCAACTCCAATTGTTGGGAAAAGCAGCAGTTACTTTTGCTGTGTTTTGATAATTCACTGTGATAATTCACAAACCATGTTTTTAGGGTTAGGATCAGACAGTGTGTGGTCTACTAACAAGTTGCAGTTGTTGAGGCTCCTATAACTCAGATTTAAAAAATATATATAAATTAAAGACTTCTTCTTTGATTAAGGAAAAAAAAACATTTTATTTTCAAAAACATGTTTTATTGGCTCTTTAATACTTTTTTAAAGTGATAGTGAAAGAGTGAAATATATTTTTCTTTCTTTGTGGTACCAAAAAAGCTTCTCATTGTAATTCTGTAATTGTTTTCCACTGCTATTCAAGCTAATACCACAACTTGCTAAGGAATTTTCCAAATAGGTATCTACTTAGCTGTTGTTTTATAAAATGTCTCTTTTTTTCAGAGTAACAGCATTGGTTAAAATTAAACCAGTGGTGCATTGTAAAGAGTAAAATAAAATAAGACAAATTTTAAATTTCAATTTAAACCACTGAAATGTAAAATTGAAAAAAATGGATTGACATCGGAGTGCATGGTTTACACAAACTTGTATGTGACAAAGAATCTCAAGTAAAACTGATTGCTTCTTCTTTTTGCTTTTGTCATCCTACATGGATCTGGTCACGATTTGCTGCAGGATTGTATCAAAAAATTGCATCCAAAGCACTGAAAAAAGTGAAAATATATAATCATGACCCAATATTATTTGTGTGCTATTGGGAAGTATTGTAAGAAATACCATATTCTTGGAATGGGAGGAGCTAAAATGTGAGCTGAGGGGATCTAATATGCTTGAAAAGAATTCGATTTTATAGCCACAAATATTTTAAACTTTTTTGACTGAAACATGTAATGTATTGCTTTAAAACAGAGGGAGGTTTTGTCAAACAAAAAACCTAAAGTATAACTCTTTCATAGTTATTAAAAGCATTTACAACTACTAATCTTGCTGGTACTTTTCCTAAAATGGCTTTCAAAGAGGAAACCTCATAAGCATACTTTTTAGTTTTTTTTTTTATTTGCATCAGAGCATCCAAGCAGTATCAGTCAAGCAAAGTCAGTGATAGTTCCTAGAGATTTTTTTTATTCATTTTCCAAACATCTACATAATTACGACTGACTTTAAAAAAATGCAAATGGAAGGAGAACGGTTTGCATACAAAAACTTCTCTCATTTTGCACAATTATTCTATGATTTGTTCAAGGCTTATTAGCATTCTGTAAGTACCCTGGCAAATTGTTGAGCTACTTTCTGAACACGGAGCACTGGCACTTCCAAATGGAAGTAAATGTGTGTTTCTAAAGGAGACATTTGAAGATAATTACATGAATATCGTAAAAGCAAATGTGCAAATTACTTGACATTCAGAATTCTTTATCAACTGGCTAATTAGCTGTGGTTTGAAATTTCTCTTAATTAGAGTACTTGATCTGCCATGCATAATGAGAGTATCAGAGTTTATGATTTAATGCATTCTTTGCCAAACAAGGGTTATATAAATAGATTTTATTGTGTCAATGAAAGTTACAGGTACAGGTTGGATCCTGCAGTGGGACAGAGGTACTTCTAAAGTCAGCACTAGATGGTGCTGATGTGATTGCTACCTCATTAGTGTCTATAAATAGATTATCTTAGTAATATATTTGAAGCAATGGGGTTAAATAAACATTTACGGATACATCTATTTTTTACACACTGATGTATTCTGTTTAAGGCTCTATGGTTTGGGTGAAAACATTGTGAGAGCTTTGGTCTTTCTGGGGAGAAAACTTCCTGCTTGGGCTTTACTGCAGAGCTGCATCCTCTGCAGGATCAAATTCGGTTAATTGTCAAGTGGGGAGTTTATTTATGAAAATACATCAGGAGAGAAAATGATATAACAAACTTGTACAATTAACCTTTTATGCTCAGTTTGTAAATGATAAAAAAAGGTCCAGGGAAGAACAGACAGAGGAAATAGTATAGGTTGTGAACAATGAAGTGTGTTCAACAAATCAATACAGAGAGCTAATAAAAGTCATCCCATCTTATGGGAGTATAAAAAAAACGTTGTTTAGAAAAGAGATAAAAAATGTAAACATGCCAAGATTTAGCACAAGAGTTCATGTCATTTTGCTTGTACAACAAATCCCTCATAATGCATACAGGGGCTTTTTCTAGAGTCAGAAAGTTGTCTCCCTGACTGTTGTGTAGCCACATCAACTCATGATTAATACAGCTCATATGCATACTTCAAGGCCTCAGGAGTCTGCAGAGATGTCCGTAAGTTCAGAGGGAATCGGGTGTTCCACTTTTGTGTGATGCAGATCTGAGCGCAGGATCCACAGTGCTCTGTGGGCATGTTTTTTTTTCTCCCTCTCATCCCCTTTGATAACTCGTGATGTGAGGGTAGATGGTCAAGCACAAGACAGAGAAAAATACAAATGTGAAAGAGACAGAGAGTGTAGTGAATTCAAGTGGGTGTTAGGAGGGATCGTTGTTAGGCGGGATCGTTCTTGGTTTTTCTGACCTCTATATTGGCCAGCTCTGTGCCACGGAGCCTTGGAGGATCACTGAGTACATTTGTTTGGTTTGTTATTTATATGCTTAGAATAAGAAACAGTACAGAGGTTGACATCATGATTGAACAGCCCACCCAGTCTCGTATTTCCCTGTTACTGCAAATACAGAACATTGAACTCAATCAGTGAAACCGCATTATGAAACTGGAGTGTTATTGCATCTAGTGACATGTAACCCCAATCTCTGCATTGCCAGTGCGCACTCTGCCACTCTCAGTTTTCACTGTAAATATTTAATTCAGAGCCTTTCTGATCAATATGTCTTGTAATAGAAATATGAAAAATATAATTATATTATTGAAAACACAACATTTGAAGGTGTCACACACTTCAAAATCTTAACTATAACGATATACTTTTCATGAACTTGCAATGATTGTTATGTAAAAATTGCAATGAATCAAATTAAACTTAAAACCAAAATCATTGAGTACATGTGATCCACTTGGACCTGGTATGACAATTCAGGTAGGATTTACAGGTTAGTGCCAGATTGAAAACCCTGAGATATCAAGGAACTTTAAAAGATAAATTGTATTTTAATTTTATTATTTATTGAAGACACACTCAGATAAGTGTGTCACCTTTCTGTGTGGAGTTTGCATGTTCTCCCCGTGCATGCGTGGGTTCTCTCCGGGGTCTCCGGCTTCCTCCCACCGTCCAAAAACATGCTTCATAGGTTAATTGGTACCTCTAAATTGTCCCTAGGTGTGAGAGTGAGAGTGAATGGGTGTGTGTTTGTGGACATTCTACCCTGCGACAGACTGGCGACCTGTCCAGGTTGTCCCCTGCCTTCCCCCACAAGTGGCAGGGATAGGCTCCAGCAACCCTGTGACCCAGAAAGGGAAAAACGGTCAAGAAAATGAATGAATAATAATGAATGACACTCAGATGAAAATTGTGTTTTTAACATGTTCTTGTGGCATTTTTCTCATGTTGAACGTCATGTATAAAGAAAATTAGGTTTAAAATTACATTTCTTCATTCAAATCGTTGTGAATCAGGAGCAGACGAAAAAAATGAAGTTGGAAAAAGCTTATAGCCATGATGTAAAGCCAACAATGGCAAGCGACAAGATCCCTTCCCCTCTCCATTTTGACGCATCCACTTGAAAACGACTAGACTCATTGTTTTTCTTGTTTGAGCTGGCTTCTGGCTCAAAATTGGAAAGCTGGATAGCTCCAATAATGCTTGCCCGTTTTTGATGAGCCAGTAATGTTATGTTGGGGGTGTGAGGGGCTGTAAGCCAGCGTGAGAGAGTGTAAACAAAGGTATGATGGGAGATAGTCCCACCCACAGCTCAGAGGAGAATTTCTAGTGAACCCCTGCTGCTCTGCAGAAACTATGTCCTAGAAAATAACTTTTTTTTGTCTGAAAATTGGATAATCATAATTATAAGAATGCTTTTACAATAGACCAAAAGATGATTGGAGTGAGACTTTAAAACCAGTCTGTATTTAAATCTAACTGCTTCAACCAGCTTAACACAGGCCTAGTGTTAGTGGTTTGAAATGTACATGCCAATATGTGATGTTTTCAAACATAAACAAACTAATGGGATCATGTGCTAAAAACTACTCACAATGCCTTATATTACTATGGAGCCAATCTCCAATCATAGCATCACAAACATGGATGTGAGCAATATCCCAAGATGCATCACGCTTACCAGAGATGCATTTCGATCAGCCAATCATTGGTCTTTTTGTTACACCTCAGTTACAGGGACAAGGTGATTGGCTGAAATGCATCTTGGGTATGCATTTCGGCTAGGATCTAAAAGCTAAGTCCGGCGAAGCAGGACTAAAATATCAGCTAGCTGTCTGTCTACCGGCCAGCCAGCTGCCCGAATGCCGGCATGACAAGCAAAAGAGCTCAGCGGCGGAGCTAGTAGGAGCTATGTCCGGTGAATTGTATGGCAAAGCAGCAAGCCTATGATAAATCTTATGTAATTTTTCTTATTTTCATTGAGACAATAATAAATTGATCATTCTTGTTTTTTTATTTCCTTTCTTAAACGAATGTGGGTCACAGAGACACGGAAGTTCCCGATGCAAGCGGCTTTTGCGGCCGGATGGAGAGCATTTCCGTGTTTATGAATGACTTATGACGTGAATAATTATTGCGTTCGCACGAGTTAATCATTTCGAGGGAACAAAATAGTATTTCGAGGGAATGCAATTTTATCTTGTTGGAACGGAATAGTATTTCGTGCGAACAAGATATTAATCTGTTGGAATAAGATATATTTACATTTTTTAATGTCAGGACACGGGCTCCGTACATCACTGTCATATACTGGATTTAAAACTGTTAATGAAAGGTCCTAAAACCGTCGAGAACTAAAGGAGCATGAATATTCTTAATATTTCAGCCTTTTTTGTGTTAAGTTCAGTGCTTTAAAACATTTGTAACTGTTACAGAAAACAATCCCCAAAAACTTATTTTTTCAGTTCCTGTAGAGACTGCACAGTCTGACTGTGAAGTTATGACATAGTTTGTTTAATTTAGAATCAATTGTGAGAGGAATCTGTGCCACAATACATGGTAGGTACAGTGAAAGTTAGGAATTCTACTGAAGGTTCTTGAGTGATATTTACTTTAGTAATTCCTCTTCACAATCTTTGTTTCTTGTGTGATGATAGTAAATGATGTTCTGAATACTTTTGCAGCATCTTAGAAAAACAGTGTTACTAAAATATAAAACAATACACAATTTTGTTCTAATTTGTTTATAAAACCAGACAAGAATCAGATAAATCATCAGAATCATCATACATTTTTTCTATCAATTTCTAAGCATAACCTTTCAGATATGACATATAATTTTTAGGACAGTTTAGTTCCTCCCCTGCAACTGTTAGCCCATTTGGCTTGTTTTCATGTCACACTGTCATAATTAGTTGTAGCACACAAAAACTCAATTTACAAACCGTAAGATTATGTTTACATGCACACAGTAGTTTCCCCTGGTGGGATGAAAGAAATCTAATCTTACTCTGTAAAACTAACCTTTAGATAGGCTTGCCTGTCACAAGATATAAATGAGATTGCACTGCTAATTCATGCTACTTCTAAAAATAAAGCAAACATGTTTGTGTAATTTTAATATGTTTTAAATGTTGTATAATTTGTTGAACTTTTGATAAGACTTTGTTGAGAAAAACATCAACAGATCAAAATTTACCTACTATTTTTCAGGTTCTTTTAAACCAAACTTTTGATAACATTTTACAAAATTGAAAAAAAAAATTTTTTTGAGTGAGATCCATGGTGTTAGATAACGGGGGCGGCCGTAGTGCAGAGGTTGGGCGGGCGGCCCATGATCGTAAGCCTCCATGTTCGATTCCAGCCTTGCACACTGATGAGTCAATGTTTCCTTGGGCAAGACACTGAACCCCACCTTGCCTCTGGTGGGATTTTGGCGCCAGCGTTCGGCAGCGGAGCCGCCACCAGTGTGTGAATGTGTGTGTGACTGGGTGAATGGGCCTGTGCTTTGGGCCTTGTAGGTAGAAAAGCACTTTATAAGTATACACCATTTATTTATATTTTAGGCCAATTATGCGTGTTTTTGGGTGTACATGTTTTCGAAAAATGAACTGAGAATTCTTACATCTTTAATATTAAAATTTACTTTTAACTTCTTTTAACAAGTTCCTGACAATATCAAAATATCTGTAAACATTTTCTATTTACAATCAAATCTCACCACACTGTCACTCTTTTCATCATTAATGCGGAAAAAAGGGCTACTGTGTTTGCATGTTTGTCTGTCTGTCTGTCAACTGCCTGACATGTGAGATGACGGAAGTGACTGTGAAGCAGATGGACTCTGATGGGGATGGCTTGATCAAGTGGAGCGTTATCAGACCACCCACTCTGGCTGACATAAGCTGTGAGGGCTAAGCGTATTAGGAGGCAGGGGGTCTACGGGGACCACAGAGCCACTTCAGAGTAATATACTCATCAGGAGAGAGACAGATACACCTGTTCACCACAGGGTGATGGAGAGAGAGGTCACTGAGGAGGAAAAAGGAGGAGGGAGTGGTACAGGGGACAGACAGAACAGAGGGGTTGGCTGCAGAAAACAGGGGACAGAGATATAAAAAGGAAGAGACAGACATGCTAAGCCACTGAGAGCCCAGTCTGTGACCATCCCTGGAGTCCAAATCGCCTTAGACAAGACAAATTGAGCTGGCCCAGTTGATTCCAAGTCAAGCCAAACACCAAAGAGGAATTCTTAAATCCTCTTCTCAAATGACAAATCCACTCAGAAGTGTTGGCTGAAGTAGAACGATCAAAATGAAACGAATAATTCTAAGAACAGTGCTCCGATGTCAGCCATAACTGATAGTTTTATGTATGCCCATTTCTGCCTGATACTCTTAAGAAAAGCATGAAGCATGAGTTCAAATTACTGAATGCTTTTCAACATAGAAAGAAACTGTGCTTTTGCAGCACTTCGGCTTTGACAGTCACAGGAAACCATTCTGTAACTAATGGTGACAAAGAACAAAGGTGATGAAGTTCAGATGAAAGGAGATGGAATGTAAGACACAGTGAGAAAGAGATAAATCTACACCTGCCACATATAGAAAACCTAACGCAAGACAAATATAGACATTCTTGTAGGTCACCTATATAAAAATGATTGGTAATTTTTAACAATGCGTGCTCTTTCTCAATTGCCAGAAATATTGCAGTGACCCATGTAATTCCATTTCCTCAGTAGAAAATCACTTTGACCTATTTTGATGTAAAGTAGTCCATGTTCTTGTTTCTGTCCTAAGTCTTCTAAAGGAATGGTGCAAACGAAACATGTGGACAGGTCTAAAACACAGGCTACGCCACACCTCAGACTTTTATTCAGTGTCAATCAAAAAAGTTTTCATTATTGGCCCTGCAAGGAGCAAGCCGGTGAAACAATCCTCCATCTAAAGCACGGCTTTTGCTGATTTTGGAATACACGTTATTGTGAGTTTGTGATATGATAAAAGTTTGAGATTAATATTGAAATGTGAAATCACAAACTCTTCATCCGTGGAAGACCTGTTAAAGAATCAAATTATACATGAAAACAATTATTTTTAGTGTTAAAACAGCAAAGGAAGCTCCTCTGGTTGCATTTGTGTTGTAGCAGTCACATCTAGTCATTTTCTCCATCAATAACATTGTGTAATTTCAATTATGTTTCCTTAAAATATGCTGACTCTTCAGTATTTTCAAAATGCGTGTATTTCAGCAGGGCAAAATCAAATCAAGAGCACTGCAGATGCTACTTTTAATACTGAGAAAACATGACGCTAAGATTAGACTTTCAGCTGTGTTTATTTAAAGTTTTTTGTTTTTATTTATTTATTTTTTTATATGAAACTGAATGGATGCATGCTTTAGTATTAGAAGGTAATGCCTTGGTCACAACTGCCCTTACAGATGGACACAGGCTGTCTGTGGGTGAATAATGAGCAAAGCTTCACATAGGTGGTCCGCACAAAATTTTAAGACCGTAGACCGCTGTTCATGTACATTTTTTTTACTGACATGCTGTGGGCATGTCGTATGTCGTAGGGAACACTTAAATCACACATTATGGGGGGTAAGTAGGTGAGACTCTGGTACAGGTTTTTCATTTTTTTTTCAACTTTCCCTTCATAGGTTAATTGGTTAATTTAAATTGTCCATAGGTGTGAGTGTGAGAGTGTATGGGTATGTGATTGTGGCCCTGCAACAGACTGGCAAACTGTCCAGGGTGTACCCTGCCTTCACCCACAAGTGGTCGGGATAGGCTCTGGCAACCCCCTTGACCCAGAAAGGGATAAAACGGCAGAAAATTGATGAATGAATGAATGAATAAACTCTCCCGAAACCTGCAGATTGCACAAGGGGCTTGTCAATGCTGTTCAGGTGACGCACTCCTGTTGCGTTTTTCATACTTCAAATCTGACTGTTAATAAATAGACAATCAGAGTGTAGTTTGTGAGGGCATTCTAAAAGCGTGTACTCACGTTTCATGCGTGCTACAAATTCGAATGGTCAGTGAGGACACAGTACACGCACCTTACAAATGACAGGAGTGTGGCGTCAGAGGAACGTACAACAGCATCACCCGTACATCAAAAGGTGTGTTACTTACATAATCATTACAAATACTTCACAATACACTTACCACATGCATAACATGGGTACGTTCCATTCTTATGAAATCCCTTACGGTGTCCACACAAGCCTCAAGGGAACTCCAAGACACACCTGCACTCCCTTTAAGATGTGGCCACACCTGTTTATGACCCCCCAACGGGCCCAGAACACCCACAAACCTGCAGCACCCCCACGGGTCAAAGCATGTGATTAAGACATATGGGGTTGTTTTCGCACTACAAACAGACAATGTTAAGAAGGCGTAAAGAAAGTATTGTCAAACGATCAACTTTTTTACTTGTTACTCCATACGTTATGGTTTTCTTGCAGATATGAAATGAAAGAAAATGCACCAACTTGAAATCCCACATTACACCATTTGTATTCATGTTCAAACTCATTTTAGCAGTTATCTTTTGTAAAACTAGATTTTAAGTGAGTGCTTGGAAATTTTTATCCTTCATAACTCTGAGATCTTCTAGTTTTAGGTGACCTTATACAGTGACACTGTTTCAGCATCAGTCAAAAGCTTTTCATTGATGTTAAGGATGACTGTGTCACAGCAAAACCTTCAGCTTTCCCCCTTTTGTTGCAGGTTTGGTAATGAATTTTTTTTCTCTCTCGCTTTCTTCTTTTCTCTCTATCCCTCAAGACACCCGCAATCAAGGTCATCTGTTTGCAGGTGCAGCTTTACAGTACAGCAGCACAACATTACTAGAGTCTGCTAAATGTTCCTGAAGGTCTTTTGTAGGTAAATGACTTTGGGTTGTCTTACCATAAATCCCAGAGGAGATGTTATATTGGAAAGTTTCCTTGGTCCTCTAGAAATTAACTTGTCCTACAATGTTCCTGTTAACAGCCATTTCCTAAATTACATCACAGAGCGAAGAAGCCTTTCAGTGCGGTGATGTCTTCTGATGTCGTAGCTGCTGATCATTAGAACATAACGGTATAAAAACATAAAATGTGCCTCACATGGCCCAGATGGTAGGCCAAATGACTAAAGAAAAATATTAAATTCAGAGAAACATGTTTATTTCTTACAATGCTATGTGATTAAAAATTAAACTTATAAAGAATTAAAACAAATCCAGATTTTTACTTGAGGGTATGACCTTATGTTTAAATTTTATACTTAATTGAAAAAAAAGCATTAATACACTTAAATTAGAACCTTTGAAGAAATTTGAGGGTCAAATACTTTTTTTCTCCTCTTTTTTTCTCACAGTATTGGACAGACAATTTTATTATGGCCTTCAGTTTTCATAAAAAAAGGTTAATATCAGAAAATACCTTTAAAACTAAAAAAAAAAAAAAACATTTTATCTGAAAGATTAGAGAGACTTTAAAATAAAACGACAGCAATGAAAAGATGTAAAAGGCATTTGTAATGGATGTTTTAAAGGTCATTCTGTTGATTTAAAATTTCTGTCCTGATGTTTTTTTTTTTTTTTAAATCTCTGTGCATATTACGAACACGTAGCCACAGTTCTACATTAGGTTTTAAAGTAACCAGTAGGTCTGAGTCGCTGAATGGATATATGGATGTGGTAGCATCATTTTATCTTATCCAGGCATTTAAAATCTGGCCTGGGGCAAAGGCCACAGTTGGCCTCATCTTATTGCCTCAGCATGTTACCTGACTCTTTGAGGAAAGGTAATTATTTGCATCTCAGAATAAATCAAAATCATATTGATGGTAAACAAACCAACGCACCTTGCCACATATACCACTGCTCTGAGTTCAAAAGTCTCGTCAGCCTGGATGTGCACAGAGAGCAATAGTCGATGCAAAGAAACCACATTTAAACAACAAGTCACTTGATTTAATTACATTCATTTGACATTCAAACTTGAATTTTCAGTCTAAGAACAGTTTTTGAATATAAATATTGTAATCTCTGAAATCCTCTCAAATCCTCTACAAAAAGAGTGTAAAATAAAGATTTGCATTGTCAAGTAATGTTTAGTGTTTATAGAGATTAAAGTAGGTAAGCTGCAAAGTCTTAAATAGGTACCACAAACCTGGAAGTATTTCATGACATAAATCATCACAGTCACAAGTGAACTGAACACAAGAACTGACATTTTTAATCTAAATCTAACAGTATAAGTATTTAGTTTAGTGTTCCAGTTTTGATGGTAGTAAACGTATGCACATAATTTCCCCACTCATACCCAAATACATTTAACACTAGGTTTTCTTTTGTTAATCTTTTTTATGCTAAACATATTGTAAAAGGTTTTGTTGCACTGCTGATAAGCTGTTCTGCTGTTAAAACAGATCTGTATAGCAAAGACTCTAAATATTGTTGATGGACAGATTCCTTGCAGTAAGAAGTAAGTTAAACTTTCCCTGGAAGTCTTTCTGACCCGATCAATGCATTGACACTTGGCGCGCCTTTCCTATTCTTTCCAACTGAATGTTTAAATACAGGTTTGGCACAGATTGGCTTTAATGTCAGCAATTAACTGAATTAATTGATTAATGACATGCATTTATTAGAACAAAACTCTGCTGAGGACTATAACACACTGTGCTTATCTTACTTTCTGTTCAGCTTTTGGATTAGATTTAAATTTATTTAATCAAACTGGCTTTAGCTTATTCTGCAAATACACATGTTACATTTTTTAATTTATAAAGTCTCATCAGAACCTTAGCATTATAACATCTGTGTCTGTACATCTGCCTTCAAATAGGCCTGAACAACATTTTACCCATTTGGTGTCTTGAATAACAGATCATTAAAAATTATATTAAAAATCAAAGAAGACATTTCAATAAAATGATGACAAATGATAAAAGATTAATTATTGTATTGAGTTATGTTCTGTCACTTCCGCTTTCCCCTTCTCCTTGAGTTATGGTAATTTTCTCTGCTCTTGGTCAAAGGGGTCTCACCTTCCTTTTACCTAGCCAATCAGCAATTCTCCTTCAGAACTTTCTCATACTCCATGTCTCTATCCGCCAGGCTTCATCAATCCGTGGGGTATTTAAACCCTCCGAGATCCACCCCCAGTGTCTGGGGATCTTATCCTATTCTGTGTTGGAGTAGCACCCTGACAATCTCTAGGTCTGACCACCATGGATTGTTGTTTCTACCCACAAACTTTCTTCTCAAATAATTTTGTATTTTATGATTCATGAAAGATCCATCTTTAAAAAAAAAAGCGTTTAGAGTCAGCTCATGTGAAGGTAAAATGAGACAAAAAAGGTAAAAATAACCAATCATCTTAGAGGGTGGCACAGTCTGGACAGATTGCCAGTTACATCCACGTGTCCTCAGTTCTTACATTGACTGTTGCCAGTTTTTACACTTGTTTGATGACTGCAGTACAGGCGTTCTACAAGCACTAATGTATGATGTGTACAACCCATGCGTGCAGTATTTTTGCTCAATCAGCTATGGGGGCAGTTCCTGCACTTTACTAATGAGCGGGGGAAAGGGTTCCATACAACAGCATCACGTCTACATGATGACACAGTGCCTGTAGGATGCCCACACAAATTCTGCTAAATTTCCTAATTTCCTCTGTCCTTACAGCCTGATTCCACACAAGGGATGCACACCTTTCACTTGAAGAGCACTAACGGGCTTCTTGCACAGTGCGCTGTTTTCAGGAGGGTCAAAAAATAAACAATCTGTATGACACGCATGCATCTCACCTACTTCCCCCTTATGTGTCTCTTAAGTCTTTACACCAACCTGTTTCCTACAGCATGCCCGTTGATAAAATGTGCATGAACAACTTAGACTTACAGGCTCATTAGGTTGTTTACGATTTAAAAATCTTGTGTGGGTCACCGGCTTTTGCCCATTTTGTACCAGCAGACAGTCTTTATCCACCCATAAGGGTAGATGTGACTATGCCTTTACAGTAGCCTTATGAATGCACTTACTCCCCGTGCACGACAGTCATATGTTGACAGTATGACAGTTAGGCACTTCTCTCTATAACCCTCCACGGACCAAAAAACGAAGAACCTACAGCACCTGCATGGGTGAACCCCTTCATGGGTGCATGTAACTAAGGCTGAAATTGCAGTGTGAAACTAGACCAATTGTAGAATTTTTAGATTGCTTGCCATGCCCCAACCAAGCAAGTTTGTTGGCTTATTTTTGCCTCGTAACATTCTGAATTGGTTATAGATACCTGAGATGCACCCATTCCTATGTAACACAACAGCAGAGTAAACTGTTAGCAAGAGGAGAGGTTCAGAAGCAGATGGGAGAACAAAACAATGTGAAAAAGACAGACAGACAGAAAACAAAATGCCATGGGAGAGGTGGGAGTATATAATATTTAAATGTACTCACCTTTAGAGGTAGTTTTAGTTTTAGTCTCTTTGGTTTTCTCACTCAAAAGGTAGTACGGGTTAAAAAACAAATGTAGAAACATACATCCAGACACTGAACATTAAAAATAGGTTTCTGTCTGGTGGAAAAGAGTGAGACCTTTATTGCTGACACAAAGAGAAGTGTAATCATGTGGGAAAAGAAGGAAAAATAAATTCAGGAATGGGTTAAATAGAGTTGGCAGGAAAGGAACTTCTCTCTGTTATTACCACCTGAAGAAAGGCCATCACCATTATATTGAAATTTAATTTACGAAATAGGGTTTTAATGCAGCTGTTCACCAGCAGCCCATTCCAAATACACTTTCTGTCAGTGCATTTCCTGAGGGCCATTTAATTGGGCTAATGAAGAAAGCGGCTAATGGCTGGGTTTATCTCTGGAAGCACTGGTGACATTTCATCAAAGGCAGGTAATTTTCACGGCATTGTTTAAGCTCGGTCCATTTCATGGTTAGCGGGAGAAGAGGAAGTAAAGAAAGGCAAACATGCGACTTGGACATATTATGGAAAACAGAGAGGGGAACAAAGTGATCCTGATGAAGAATGGCTAATTCAACTTCATTTTAAAAACAAAATGAATCATTTTCAAATTATTTACACACATTGTGCATAAATCATTCATAGAAAATCATGTTTCAAAATGGGCTTGTTGCTACTCAGCAGTTTTATAGTGAACCGTTTAATTATAGAAAAAAAGGCACAATGAGTGGGCAAAGTACACAACACATTTGAATAGGCACACACCCACGCAGCCGCACACTGACACACAAGCACGCATAGTGTGCTGATATAGACAGTGATGACATTTACCTTCATCAGTTATCAACATCTTGACATTAGTACATCAAACCTGCTGTTTGATAATGAGCTTTGGTCGCCATCTGACTGAACGAATCTGACACTCTTGTCATTCGCTCCTGTCAAAGGGAAAGGTCAGCAAGGAAAGTCAAAGAGGTTGAGGCCTACAGAAATATCAAACAAAATATTTGGTCAACAAACTCCACAAAATACAGCTTGATGCTAGGTACACAGCGGGCATGTGATGCACATTCAAGAATGCACTAAACAGGCTTCTTGGACATGCTTTTAGAATACAGTGTTCCCACTGACTGTTGCTACCTAATACTAGTGCATGTACCTAAAATTGGAAGAGGCTTAGTACAAAATGTCGGATCAGTGCAAATCTCACGAATCTTTCTGTCACAAGTACAGGCAGATGGCTGGTTCCAATTGAAGCAGGTTTATTAGCTCAGCTAAAAGTCCACAAAGCTAAATCAGGGTCCGGTGTATACCATAACCGTTCGGTCTGGAACTTCCGTTTGGGGTCTGATGACGTTTCAAACAGTGACAAATTACGATACTACCATAGAAGAAAATATTATGAAGTCTGTTGTAAACAAACACAGCTCCGACATAGAGCGCGATCGTCTTCTAAACGTGCCTTTATCATAGTTGTTAGTATTGAATGCATGTTCGCTTACAGTTTTTTTTAATCCGTGAGCCCAGTGCTTTATTATTGGCAGAACGGACCCGGAAGAACAACCTTTAGCCGTGCTAACAACATTTTGCAGCCACGGCTGAACTTAAACTGGAATAACAAGCAGATTGTCTTTGTCTTTATAAAAATTACAAAGAATATTGTCAGACAAAATTTATGTGGGAAAATAACTTTAGATTACAAAAGGGAAAGTGAAAATATAAAACTTTTTGTAGAGCCCGAGCAGATCTCGACACTACATAGTTTGCCCAAGTGGGGTTCAAGGTTATAATAGTTTCGTATTTTTTATTAGTTTTAGTTTTTATTTCGTTTTGAATTTTTGTTTTTAAATTTATTTAGTTTTAATTAGTTTTTAGAGGCTGCTTTACTAGTTTTTATTAGTTTTTATTTTTTGAAATTGCTTCGTTTTAGTTTAGTTTTTATTAGTTTTAGTGTTAGTTTTAGTTTTTTTTTTTTTTTTGTAAATTAGGATATTTGTCAGGTGCATGATTCAAAATCACCAGAATAAGTATTGTATAATAAAAACTAAATCAAAGATACATTTTGAAACACTTATTATTCAGAGGACACAACAAGGACAGCCATCCTTAATACAACAGCCGATAACAGCATTACGTTATCTGCTCTCGCTTCTTTTTCGGGGGAGGGCGGGCGACAGGCTAGCTTGTCTAGGTACTGTTGATTTGCGTTGTTGTGTGCGCTTTTTAAATGTACTTTTAGATTCGTAGGGTTTTTCCCTTTGAGGAGCGTTCCACAAATGTTGTCTCCTGCTTCGACTACAAGGCACTTACTTTAGTTTTCGACGCTGTTATATTCAAAAAAGTCCCAAATAGGACTCTCCCGCTTTCTCCCAACTTTTAATGCAGCCATCACGCTCATGTAAATGTCTATGACAACGCTAGCCGGCAGTGTCTGACAGCCATCACGTGACGTCACAGACTACGTAATGCCGTAAGGTTCAGATACACAGTAAAACTAGCAGGGTGAAGTAAATAGACTTTATTTCAACCCAAAAGACTTATGTATTAACAAAGACGAAAACGAAGTATTTTTTGGGGTTAATATTATTTAGTTTCAGTTCGTTTTATACACACAACAAACAGTTTTAGTTAGTTTTCGTTTTTTTAAAAACTCTCGTTTTTATTTTTATTTCAGTTAACGAAAATGTTCTTTCAGTTCTAGTTTTAGTTTTTTCGTTCGTTTTCGTTAACTATAATAACCTTGGTGGGGTTACCATAGTGTGATGTTACCTTCAGTCGAAAGGACCCCGAACTGAAGTTCCAGGCCGAACGGTTATGGCACCTACACCGGCAGCCAGGGATCAATAAAGAGCATGAGAGCTTAAAAAAAGTAACAGGGGTAGTCAGCATCGAGACAATTTCGAAGCAGGCAGCAGTCAAACTAAGTTGGAGGCAAAACAGGGTCAGGAAACAGAAGATCAGATCCAGCTATAACACTCAGTAATGCAGGCAGAGTGGTACAAACAATATGTCACACTAAGTGATACTCAGTGCAGTGCTTAAGTATGCAGTGGTTGATAGAACTCTGTCTCCCTCTCTGGTCACCGGCCGGAACCATCCCCAAGACATCTCCCAGCAACCCCAGTGCACAATTCCTGGATGCCGCACACTTGACTCATTTATTTAGACTTCTGACATTTGCTCAGGCTTTTAATTTAACAACTCTAATCTGAAATATGAGAGATTTGAGGTCATATGATTTTGACCAGGCACAAACCACAATTATGAATTCTTCCTGCACAATCAGTTTTCAAACGGTTGTCACTTCCGTGAATTAAAGGACATTACACATACGTCTCAAGTCCGGGTCCCTGATTGGACAAAGTTCAAGTGGTTTAACTTCCATGGTCATATTTTTGAACATAGAGCCAGAAAATGGACTTAAAAACTTGCGTAGCAATGCATGAACTCAACTGTTTTTAACGACTAAAACACGGAAATACCGACATTTACATAGATTTTTTATTGGAAGTGGTCACTTGAACGCATGTTTCCAAGCCTAGTGTGCATATAAAATTAGGATTAAGTTAGGGTAGTCACAAGGTACACGTACTGCATTTCATTAGCAAGCCCTTTTATTTTTATAGTTTACATACTGAATTTATTTTCACCTGCCAAAGAGCGTATAAAACCAGCCTCAGCTATATTTAGTGTAAATTTACACATTTAATGATAGGGTTTCACTCTAATATATAAGCTCAGGTGATTAATAATAAATTATTGTTGAAGTTGTCAGTTTAACCTCTTGTTTGTTTTCAATTTGCTTTGGGCTGTTAGCAACAAATTCCCCTGTCATAAAGGATTCTCTTATGGGAAACACGCATCCCAACCTCAAAAAATGTATAAAATAATGTTAAAAGCCATATAGAAAAACTCCTTGTGAACAAACGTTTGTGTTTTAGTAAATGGTTGTAGTTTGCATCTTATTTGCACAATTTAATATAGTAGTCACATATTCAAAAACCTCTGAATAAATTCTAATACATTTGTTTTTAAAGGAATTACAGAAGTTATGGCCAAGGGAGAGATTTTACTTAATTTTAACTGGAAATATTGAAATTAACCAAAGAAAATCTTGTTTAAAGTAACAAAAACCATTTACTTATATTTAAATCTCTGTGTTTTTACCAGTTTTTTAAATTCTGATCTCCTGATCTAAATCAAGATAGAAATTATATGTATTAAATCATTATCATTTGTATTTTAATACATCCAGTAAAAAGACATACATAATGCAATTGTACAAACATATAATATTAAAAAGAAAGAATCATGGTTTGATCAATGAATCGTTGAGCTTAATTCGTGAACCGAATCGGATCGCCACCTAAACAATGATCCACAGCCTTAGCTATGGAAACTGAAGCTGTCTATAATGTGACATAGAATTGCATCTGAAGGTCCATTTAAAGACAACCAATAAAAATGTTGAAATTCTCAATTCGTAAAAACTTATTTCAGATGATAACCTGTCTGACACAGTAATATAAAACACAAAGACTTGATCAATAAATCCAAAATAAAACAAAAATTCCAAAATTCTTAGCTCTCAAGCTTTCACAAATGTGCAACGACAACATAATCTGAAAGGCATTATCTAGAAGGGCTGCGTGAAACAACACCAGTGCCGGCAATATTCAATTTGGCCTTCTCGCAGAATGGAGGCAAGTTCCCCAGAAAAACTGAGCAATGTCATGTGTGAATGCAGAGGGTAATCCTCCAGAGCATTCATGACAAAATGCTCCAGAGCCTGCAATGCAAGAGCCAGCGAGGAGAGAGCCATCTATACTAGAGCCAAGTACAACTCAGCCACTGCCAAGGTCCACGGTGCTGCTAGTGCCAAAGCCTACTTGGCCCAGCTGCTGCCAAGGTCTACGTCATGGCTGGTGACAAGGTGCATGCCACAGTCCGTTTCTTTTCCACCTGTCTACACAGGAACGATGTTCACCTGCTCCCCAGACATTTTTACTGCTCCAGCAAGGTGAGAAGGTGATGCAGGATCTGCAAAGCCAACTCTTGCAATTCTTGAAATTTTATGCATATATCCCCATTTACTCATGACACTGGAGATCATTATGCTTTATTTGTTCTTCAAGTATATTCTGCTCATGGTTGTTAGTCTTTGTTTCCCTTACCTTTTCTGGAGTTCAACTATATGAGCCATGGCTGTTCTGACATTCCACCACTTTCTTCAGCCCCTGATTCCATGCTTGTCTTTAAGTCTCTGCCATTGACTGTATAAGAGAACTAGTTTTAGCGTGTGTGACGTCACCCATAGAAAATGCATTACTTCTGGCTCCAGCAAAATGAAGCCAATTCAGTCGCCATTTTGGAGCCACTCGACGGTGCGAGTTGGTCTGAATCAACGTTTCTATGGCAACTACAGTTCACAATCAGGAGTTAGCTTGTTCAAATTCCATACCCTTTCCACTGTACCCGGGCTTGGGAGAATGTGTCAATCAAACATAGAGGTGGGGACCAGCGGACACCACAATCTTTTATTGAGGCATCTGATTGGTCAGTTTATTACTTAATTAACTTGTAATAAAGAAGTCAATGGCAGAGATTAAAAGACAAGCGTAATAAAGAAAAAAAATCATGAAAAAATATTAGGATTATCAAAAATATGTTAAAAAAAGATATCAGAGCAAGAATGGTTATTTTGACAATAATGACTGAGTTATAGCTGTTTATTTCTCAATAACAGTGTATGAGATTTTGGCTTCTTGAAGCCAGTGAGTACTTCTTGTTTGGAAACTGAGGAGGGAGGAGTCAATCAGTCCAAATCTCTTTTACAGTCAGTGGTCTCTGCAGTAACTTCATCAGCTATGGAACCAACTGATGTGTCTCTCCAAGGACCTTTTGAACACTCCCTCAGAACCTCCAGTCTGAAGTCTGGACTCAAATCTGGACTTTAAAAAAAGCCAGAGAATCCTAATAATGAGGTAAATGTTTTATAAGCAACTCCAACAATAGTAAATGTAAGCTTCTATAAATGTTTTCCGCTTTCCTGCAGATGACTGGTCATAACATTCATGAATCCTACTTCGCTTGAACTCTGCTTTTCAATTAGATTTTTTTCTTTTTTTCAGTTTTGGTTG
Source organism: Oryzias sinensis (assembly GCA_037389245.1). Lineage (NCBI taxonomy): Eukaryota > Metazoa > Chordata > Actinopteri > Beloniformes > Adrianichthyidae > Oryzias > Oryzias sinensis. Next base: position 32,271,724 of record CM074489.1, read on the forward strand.
TAACATATTTAATTTTTAACCAAATTTTCTTCCTTTTTGAGCAACAGTTACATCCTTCAAACACAAAAAATGTAGCAGCTTTCCCTTTTTTGTGTACATAGAGAGGATGATAGGTTCTTGAAAATTAAAGTAACATCTTTATATAAGTTTGTGCCCTCAAAATCCCACTCCAATCATGTTTAGATTTATTTTAAAAGCGTTCCCAGTGATTTTTTAACCCTTGTGCTATCCTATGACCCCACCCTTACATTGACGTGTTCTCCCTTCCATGACAAAGGTGGATAAAGGTGAAGAGGATTTCATGTAATCCATGGACACAGTGAGGATCACAAATCATTGAAGAAAAAATGTTCAGTGCACTGTCTTGTGGGGTCTAGATGACCCAACTCCCAATGTTAAAGTGCATAGGATAGCACAAGGGTCAATTAGTCGTTTTTAGCCCAAAAACAAAAACTCTATTGTTTTCTAAGACATGTAGTTCCTGAAATTAATCTCTAAGTTGTGGAAAGGTCTGTTGGGAAGAGTAAGCCTTCCACTCGTCCCATAATTCCCTTGTTTACATGCTCTCCCACTATCTTACAGTCCATTATACCCCAACATAAAATTAGCGGTGCAACAAAAATGGCAAGCAATATTGGACCTATCTAGCCCTACAGTTTTGAGCCAGATACCAGCTTGGATGAGGAAAATGAAGATGTACATGGAACTATTTGTCTCCACGTGGATACATCTAAAGGAGTGGTACAGGGAGCTTGTGTTCCGCTGATTGCACCTACGACACTGCTAAAAGCTTTTTCCAAGACATTTGTTTGTCTACTCCAGATTCACATGCAGTTCTAATCTTAATTTTCTTTATATATGACCTTCATCATCAGAAAAATACCAAAACAATATGTTAAGAACATAAAAAAAGACAATTTTAATTGGAACTCTGCCTTTTTAATATTTTTGAACCACACAAGCATAATTTTTTATATGTTCTTTCATTCATCTTCTAAACTCGTTTTGTCCCTTTTGGGGTCTCGAGGCTGCCGGAGGCTATCCCAGCCACTCGTGGGCGAAGGCAGGGGACATCCTGGACAGGTCGCCAGTCTGTCGCAGGGCTTATATGTTCTTCATATTCATTTAAACATTTTTTTCCCATTAAGGATTATTTTAATTTTTTCAGCACTTTATAGCTTCATTTAAATACCCTAAATAATGGCCAAACTAATCCCTTTTTGTCTAAATTAGACTTTGAAAGTAATTCCCATGGGAAGTAAATGAAAAGTCAGACAATTTAGCAAATACATGCCCTTTTGACAAATGTGCTTTTTACAAATGTGCAGTCATAATCCTGAGCCTATGAAATTCGAGAAATACTTCATTTGTTTTACTGTCATCTGGAATGAATGGACAGAATTCAAAAGTCTTCTTCCCTAATTTTGTTAATCTGGAACTAAACTAATTTTTTTCTTGAGCTGGATGTCACACACACACACGCACACACACACACACCCTTCCGCTCTGTTTTTCTACCCTTCCAACTGAAATTTCAAACCCCATGCGTCCGGCCCCCAGCGCGCTGGAGTCCGTTGGTGACCATGTTCAGCGCACCGTTTCCTTTAATTGTCGCCCGAACAACAATGAAGACTGATATTTGAAAAAAGACAGCTCCTCCACCGGTGAACTCCCAGCCACCAATCATTTGTAGTCTGGACCCACAGCGGCATTTGAATCCCTCCTCCTCTTCCCCACCTCCTTCAAAATCATTGGCTGCTGCGAGGAGCAGCGACAATGTTTAACGCACCGTGCGGTGTCCGGAGTTCAGTCAGTGAGAGGAGGCGCTCTCTGTGGTTCAGCTGCCACTACGTGTTGACAATAGCAAGCTTGTAGGTGAATAGATACAAATGATAAACTGCATCAACAAATAAGTCCGTTTTTGACAGCTACAGAAAGACATGTGCCAGAATGCGCCATTCTCTCTAACCACCTTGAGCTGCCCGCGTGCGGACTTTTGACGGGGACGCGCCACAAGGACAACATGCCACGGAGAGCAGGAACTCAAGAGATGAGTCGGACTTGAAAGAAAACCTCTGATCGTCTTTTAAACACCTGCTTTGGATCTACATTATCACTCGTGGGGATGTTTTTTCTTCTTCTCTCTTTTTTCTCATGTCTTTTCTTCACAATAGTTTTCCTTCCTGAAGAACGGTGACTCACTGCAGGCAGAAGGAGAGACGCTGCATCCTAATCAGACAGCAGAGAGGATTTCAGCTCATTGACATTACAGTCATACTTTGGAGGACTTTTTATCCCCCTTCAATTTGCGCTGTTCTGTACTGTCGCGTGCATGCGCTTTTGAGGCTTGTGACTATTTTTGCGCACAGAAAAGGAGGATGCGGGTGGGAGAAGTGGTGTGAGGATGAAACTCTCCCTGAGCCCCACTGGAAATGACTGTTATATTTTTTCCGGTCTCTGTTACTATCTTGAACTGATAGAGGAGTGTCTGAAGGTAAGATTGATTCATCTTTGTCTTTTTTCACAATGTCCTACTGCAGGTGCAGGGTGTCGTTCATTTGCCTTTTTATTTTACATGGATGCAACAGCTTCTTTTAATGATTGAATTTCTCAGACAGAGCATCAGTGGAGAGACTTACACGGCTGTGCTGAGATGCTGGCAGCTCATTTCGGATTTTTTTTTATAAGGCTCATTTTTAAATATCCGGATTATGCGGATTTGTTAATGCCTGTAAGAGGCTCATTTTATACTCACTCATTCAAATAGCCGCCACAATAGGTCATCCTTAGTTTCATTCCTGGGATTTTTACCACATTATGGAAGTTGCTGTTTTTCACCCTAGTTTCACCCAACACTCCTATCACCGGGAATGAGTATTTTGTTCCGAGGTTTATGTAGTGCACTTCACATCAGACAATAAAAATCCTGTATTGGTATGGTGAATAAACTGACGGAAGAACCTGTATTTACCTGTGTCTCTGGACAGCAGTCTTTTCCAAGGTTAACTAATTGACAAGCTTCTCCTGTAATTGTGGAGATGAATTACACATGAGCTGTGCTTCATTTTTGGCTTGCCAGTGGATCTGATTTCCTACTGGCAGAGATTTTTCGCTTTTAAATATTATTAATTTATATATTAGAACTTCTAATTGATTGATATGTAATATATTTATTTTCCTTTTTTCTTCTCAGGTGGTATGATTGAATACTTACAATGAGAATTCTGTTTGGAGACTGGAACACGATTATTGTTTAGTTGAGTCTGGGTGCTCAGCTGAATATAAATTAGGTGTTCAGCACCAGAGATTGCTTGCAGAGGAAGAAAGCAACGAAGCCAAGACAATCTTCAAAGATAAATGCCGAGGCCTCACACGATGAACGGGACTCTTTATTTCAACTGGAGAATTAGAAATACCAAATTTTAACAAAACAGCAACAGGTTAAAGGAAGTGCAAACCTTGCACACATATAAGTAGTCTTTACAGTGTGGAGATGCATCTTTCCATTTTCTTTTTTCTCCTTTTGTGGGCTCAAGCCCAGACACTGAAAAACTTGAATTACTCGGTCCCGGAGGAACAGGGACCAGGGACAGTGATTGGGAATATTGCCAAAGATGCCAGGCTTGGACTGGAACAGATTGGGCAGGGAGGACAGGGTAAGAAAGCCAACTTCAGGGTGCTGGAGAACTCTGCACCTCATCTCATTGATGTGGATCCCCAAAGTGGATTGTTGTACACAAAGCAGCGCATTGACAGGGAAACATTGTGTAAAAGAAACCCAAAGTGCCAGCTCTCCATGGAAGTGTTTGCCAATGATAAAGAGATATGTATGATAAAAATAGACATTCAGGACATCAACGACAACTCACCTGTTTTCCCCTCGGATCAGATTGATATTGACATTTCTGAAAATGCAGTGCCAGGAACACGGTTTCCCCTGACCAGCGCACATGACCCAGATGCTGGGGAAAATGGCCTAAAAACCTATCAAATTACGCGTGATGACTACAACCTCTTTTCCTTAGAGGTAAAATCCAGAGGGGATGGGACAAAATTTCCAGAATTAGTCATACAGAGACCACTGGACCGAGAAGAACGAAGTCATCACACCCTTATCTTGTCGGCTACTGACGGCGGGGAATATCCTCGATCTGGAACCATGCAGATAAATGTTAAAGTTATTGACTCCAATGACAACAGCCCTGTGTTTGATCCACCATCATATGTTGTGGAAATTCCAGAAAATTCAACTCCTGGTAAAGTCTTGATTGATTTAAATGCCACTGATCCTGATGAGGGAAACAACGGTCAAATAGTCTACTCTTTTAGTGGTTATGCCCCCGAGAGAATCAGAGAACTCTTTTCCATTGATTCCAGAACAGGAGTCATAAAAATTCAGGGTGAAATTGACTACGAAGAGAGCCCGGTTATTGAGATTGACGTTCAGGCAAAGGATCTTGGTCCCAATCCAATCCCAGGCCATTGCAAAGTCACAGTTAAAGTGCTTGACAGGAATGATAATTGGCCGTCCATAGGCTTTGTGTCTGTGCGACAGGGAGCCATCAGTGAAGCTGCACCCCCAGGCACAGTTATTGCTCTGGTTCGTGTCACAGACAAGGACTCAGGCAGGAATGGCCAGCTTCAGTGTAGAGTGCTCGGTAATGTCCCATTTAAACTTGAGGAGAACTATGATAACTTCTACACTGTGGTGACAGAGAGGCCCCTGGACAGGGAAATGCAGGATGAGTACAATGTCACAATAGTAGCTAAGGATAATGGCATTCCTCCACTAAATTCTACAAAATCTTTCACTGTCAAGATTCTGGATGAGAATGACAATGTGCCTCGCTTCACCAAATCAGTATACATTCTCCAAATCTCAGAAAACAACATTCCTGGAGAGTATTTAGGTTCTGTTCTGGCACATGACCCAGACCTTGGACAAAATGGGACAGTTTACTACAGTATTGTTAACTCCAATGTCAGCGGCGGGGATGTTAACACATATGTTAACGTAAATGCAGCCAATGGAGCCATCTACGCTGTAAGATCTTTTAACTATGAGCAGATAAAATATTTTGATTTTAAAGTTCTCGCTAAAGATGCAGGATCTCCACACCTTGAGAGCAATGCTACTGTCCGCATCAGCGTTCAAGATGTCAATGACAACATTCCCGTTATAGTTTTGCCGCTCCTTCAAAACGACACAGCGGAAATCCATGTTCCACGAAATGTTGGTGTTGGCTACATTGTTACCACAGTGAGAGCAGTGGATAATGACTATGGTGAAAGTGGAAGGCTCACCTATGAAATTTCAGATGGCAATGAGGAGCACCTCTTTGAGATCGACCCAGTTACTGGGGAGGTGCGAACAGCCCATTCCTTCTGGGAGGACGTAAGCCCTGTTGTGGAGCTAATAATCCGAGTGTCGGACCACGGCAAGCCAACACTAACTGCTGCCGCTAGACTCATAATTAAGGCTTCCAATGGACGGCCTCCTGACGGACTGCCCCACATCAAAGACAATCAGAATTGGGACACTTCTCTGCCTCTTATTGTAACTCTAAGCATCATATCTCTTATGCTTCTGGCTGCCATGGTGACCATAGCAATCAAGTGCAAACGGGAAAACAAGGAAATACGTACTTATAACTGTCGCATTGCAGAATACTCACACCCTCAGCTGGGGAAAGGCAAGAAGAAGAAGATAAACAAGAACGACATCATGCTGGTGCAGAGCGAGGTGGAGGAGCGGGATGCCATGAATGTGATGAATGTGGTAAGCAGCCCTTCCTTGGCCACCTCTCCCATGTACTTTGACTACCAGACACGCCTGCCACTCAGCTCACCAAGGTCAGAGGTCATGTACCTCAAGCCCACTACCAATAACCTCAGCGTGCCCCAAGGCCACGTGGGATGCCACACCAGCTTCACAGGCCCAGTCACCAGCACTACAGACACACCTACTAACCGCATGTCCATCATACAGGTAAGAGAAATGGCACCTTTCTCCTTCACTGTTGTGCCACCATTACTACTCCACAACCCTCACAAACCTCCCAGTTCCTCCACCCAACATGTGACCCTTGTTTTGTATGAAATCAAAAAGACAAGAACAGACAATAGCTCAGAAGCCCAAGAGCACAGAGGGAATGAGAAGAAAGGGAGGGGTTGAGCATTAGAAGGATTAAGCAGTCATTCTGCTGCTCTTATAGAACAGACCCAGTCACATAAACACTCATCAGTTGTATCTGTGGGTTGTAAATGCAGACTTCTGCAATCAACTTTGGAGCAAAACATTTTCATTTGAAACTGAAATTAAATTGTTTAATCTGTAAAGAGAACACAAAAGTCTAGGTTCTGGCTGAAATTTTCAGTTCGTTTTAGTTAATGTACCAATCCCAGTCTGAATAATCAACTATTTCACAGATTCAACCATTTTAATTTTCACGATAAAATGACAGTTAAATGTGTTTTTAAACATATTTTTTTTTTACTAAAACAGCCATATCTTAAATTCACTTGGTAAATCAAATTTTTTTTCCAAACAGAAGGAACAGGCATGTTTTGTGTTGTCATGAATTCCTATAACACTTTTGAGTTTTATTCTAGCAGATTTAATACCTTGAGATTAGGAGATTGTACTTATTTTCACAGCTTCTTTATACGTCTTTGTGCGGGTTACTTTGGTATATAAGCCTCTAATGTGATAACTTCTCTCTGTCTTTGGCCTTAAGCTCATTAAAAGTCTGTCGTGGCAGATGAGGATTATACTCCGCTTAGGACAGTACTATGTGACACTGGAGATAATGGACAGTCCCAGCAAAGTGAACGGGTATTCTTATTATTTTGTGTTTAGTTAAAGCACATGGCCACACACAGTACGGTTATCCTGTTTAAATGGACATTTTTCCCTTCCTCTAGTACCACATGTTTTGTTAAAACAAAACAGTTAGGTTCTTACTGCTATTAAGGTTGCACAATGTATGTTCCAGATTATATTTGACAAAAACACTATAAACCTGTTTCATATGCTCTAGCTGTAGCCAAGGGCTTTTCAACACAATCAAGGAGAAACACTTTATAATTCCATCCCAATGGATTTCATCTAGTTGTGTTTAGATTGAGCGGCCTTGTATCTTTTATATCCCTCTATTTTCACTAGACATGGATGTGATGATGACTGTGATCAGATGTGACATTTTCTCACTAGGGAGAAAGGCCAGTGTCTGTTGTTTTCACTACCGGTTCCTCTTCTGCATCTATTATGAACCAGCTGCATAGGGCAGGGGTCAGTTCAAAGAGCGTTAAGGCTTTCTAATCAGAGGGACACAATAATAACACAATAAGTGTTGTTCCATTCAACAAATCTGGTGATGATGAATTGGACTGAGACAGCCTGCCACACACCCATTTGTTCGTAGACATCTTTCTGTCTATCTCGTCAAACACAAGCAGCATCAACACATTTCATAGTAGGTTGTTTACAGCAGGTCTCCTTAACATATCAAGCTTGGGTCCTCTGTTGTATTATTCAACAGAAACCTGTGTTTAGGGAGATGGCCAGAGGCATCAAATTTCTTCAGAAGCTGTACAGAAACGTATCACTCTCCTTCCTCTTGTCCTCCGTTCAACTCTATCCGTGCATGCGAACAGTAAGTAACCTGAGCCAGGAGGGTGTCTATGGGAAAAATGTCAGGAAACAAAGACATAATTCCCTTTTCATCGATCCCAAATTCCTCAGCCCATCTGTCAGTACAGTTGCCATATTGAAAAACACATAAAAATTGTAAAAAAAAAAAGTGGGAGGGAACATTATCTGCTCACTCAGTCACACAAGGACACCTTAGTGCGTGATGTGCTTTGTGGGAAAACTATGTGTAGAACTTGTATCCTGTTCAGTGTAACTAGACCTTTTCAGTGATGTTCTGTAGAGTTGCACAGGTGGACACATTGTGTCTAGATGGAGAGGGGAAATTGTGTGAAAAATACACAAGAGCTCTTCTAGCATTATTGATATCAAGGCTGGTTCTTTTGATCCAGCAGAGAGCCTCAATTTCATTTTAGGAATTTTTTTCTGAGATTAGATGAACTGTAATGTCTAATTTTGGTAAAGGTGCTGAAAAGAATACCTTAATCCTGAGTCAATAGTAAAACCAATATATAACAAAGTTAAAGTCAAGTGTTCAAGACAAAGGGAGATGTAGTATGTTTCAGAGAGTTAGCCTCAGCGTGCGTGTACTTTTTTTTTTTTACCTTTGTAAGAATTTGCATTCTCTACGACCATTCTGAACAATGTGAGCCTTAATCTGAGACATTTATTTACAGTTCTTTGTCTTTAAATTTATTTCTGAAAGGGAAAAAAGTCCACTTAACCTTAAATAAACCAGATTCTACGGGATGTTTTAGATGCAAGAAATTCAGTCTAGAGCTACAGCACAATGACAAAAGTCAGTCTAAAAAGGGTGTATAAGCTGCCTTTAGGTGGCAGCATACTGCCTTGTGTAGGGTGGCATTGAGATAAGAGTGGCAAGGACAAACGGGGCTCCAGTCTCTGCTGACTTGATATCATTACTTGTCACTTTGTAAGAAGGCCCCTCCTGCTCTACTGAAAATGCCTGACATGGAGAGATGAAATATGGCGTGTCATTTTTAGATCTGCCTCTCATAGCACTTCAGTTCAGCACTTTTGAATGACAATGACTGCATTTACATCTGCACAGAGTCTAGGATTTTTACAGATCTCCTATACAAATTTGAGACAATCTCATTACAACTCACATTGTAGCATGGTTTTGGGACTCATGGCCTTAATCCTGTAAAAATTGAAGAAAGAAAAAATGTGTAATAAATGTGACAGTGGTTATTAAGGCTTAATGTTTCTTTCTTCTAAAGATGTCAAATCTGCATGTAAGGAAATTAGCTGATGTAGATGTTGAAAATAGATGTTTCGAGGAATGGCTCTACTTTGCACAATTTGAAGAGATTGTGCTCATTTGGGTGTGTGGGTGTAACTTCATTGTGTATTTCAGCCTCCTGATTTAAGCATTCAGCCGGCAGCCTCTATGAAAGAGCTCCACTCTTTTATGAGTCTGACAATCTCGCATTTGTCCAAACCTCAAGACACCCATAATGCAAGAAACACCAACACAAAGACGGTGGGATGTTTTTTAAGGATTCCCCCCAAAAAAGATCCATCAAAGCCTCAGCTGTGTATTGTGTTGCAGATGCTTCAGTGGCCAATGAGCCCATGAATATTAAATCACCCTTTATTTGATTTACCTTCATCTTCAGAAAACTGCTTTCTTTTTTCTTTCTCTTCCTTTCATACATTACTAAACCTCCATAGTGTAACGTACTTGCATTCTGGATTTCACAGTTCTGAATCTGCCATGAATGTTCAAAGAGTTATTGATAGGAAGGAAAGACAGTTTAAGAAACCTACTGTAAGTTGTTTACATTTGCCCCCCAGCAGAGACTCGTGAGTCACTTGGCCAGATTTGTTTTTATTTGAGTGTGCCTGTACATGAAGAAATATTATCTTACCTAAGGGTGCATTTTCATATCTCCTCAAATAAATCTGCCCCTACTGTACATAAAACATCACACGGAAATTCTAAATTATTAATAGACACTTTTATTTGTCTTTGTTGCCCCCGAACCTGATAGAATAGAATAACCAAGAGGAAGTGTAGTCAGCCTCCACAGTGTTTTTCTGAGGAATCATTTTAAATGTTTTTTTTTTTTTTTTTTTGCTGCTGTTGTTTCTTTAACAACAAGAAAAAAGTTTAGATTAAATCTTTTGTGTATTAGCTACCATCTCCGGTGTTTTATCTGTGGTTTTGGCAAATGTGTATGCCTCTATAAGCAGCAAAATACTTTGTGTTCAAAGCCAAGAACAAGTCAGTCATATTTGCATTTTTTCATTAATTCATGATGATGTTTATTAAACGGGAAGAAAAACTAAACATGTCACAATAATTATTGGAGGTCCCTGCCTCTGTTTATGAAACGATGTGCACAAAGGTGGCTGAAAGCAGTAAAAGCGAAGCTGAATAAATTCAGGCAATCTTTTTTCCTATTTTTTTTTTATAGATGGAATTGGAGAAAGCTTATGTAGTAAACTCTTCAGTAGGTTGTTTACCTCTCCATGACAGTTCCATTTTAGCTTATATCAAAAAAATACCAGAAATTATTGTGACTGAAGTGCAACCCTTGTTAAAGTCCCACTCCAATCATTTTTTTCATCTACTGTCAAAGCGTTCCCAGTGGTCTTTTAATTATGATTTGGTAACTTTTAGCCAAAAAAAACTGTCGTTTTCTAAGCCATAGTTTCTGCAGTGGCAGTAGTTCTTTTGAAATTCTAAAAAGCCCCCCCTTCCTTTCACTCATAACTGAGCTATCTCTTTACATCCAGTAGCTTACAGCCCCTCAGACGTCTAACATAACTTTACTGTTGTAACAAAAATGGTGAGCAATATTGAAACAATTCAGTACAGTTTTGAGCCAGATGCCAGCTTGGATAGGTAAAACAAAGACAAACATGGATGTAGTCGTCTATAAGTGGATGTATCTGAATGGAGCAGAGCCGCCGGATTCTGGCTTGCCCAGCATATTGTCTATGCCATAAATAAGCTCTTTTTCCATCTGCATTTTTTTGTCTTCTCCTGATTCACAAAATTCAAAAAAGAAATATACAGAGATGCAATTTTGAGCTAAATTTTCTTTTTGTATATTTAAATATATCCTCCATTATGAGAAAAGGCCACACAAACTTGTTAAAAACACCTTAAACATTGATCTTTAACTGATAGTTTTCTTCTCTTTATATTTTGCTTGGCCAAAATTTGGAGGGTATCCCTACTCAGTAAGTATTGATAGGCTTGTCTATTTATAAAATATTTTCATGAATTTTAGCCAACACTGCTGAAGAATAAAATTAAATCTTTAAAATTCAAAGCGTGCACCGTAGCTGAAAATCTCCCCCTTGTTTTTCCATACGCCCGCTATAAGAATCAGCCTGTTGACAAGGCCTAAATTTGCCTTCCTGGTCATTGGGTTTGTATCCTTTCAACATCAGCGTAGAAAATTTAATATTTCCTCACCCCTTACCTGAGCTGCATAATATTCATTTATTTAACTGACCTTCCAACCAACCAGTGCAGAACACAGGAATTTTATTTTTTTGTGATTACAAAGGAAGGAAATGAGAACAGGAAATGACCTTCCTGATAGTCAGATTGGCCAGACACATTAAAGCAATTTTCTTGGTTCAGTAGGAAGCAGCCGATGGGAGATGACATGGGCATGATTGTAAGACTGTGTCATTGTGTGTTTTATGGTACAGGAAGCAGTGAATGATCGTGACTCTTTTGTCTAATTTGGTGAGGCCGGAGCTTCAAAATGTCATGTTATCCTGTTGAACAGCAAGAGTCTTTGATTTTTTTTTTTTCCAGTCGTCAAGACAAGTCTCATGTGTCTCACTAATTACTTTTCTTTTCTGGCAATTGAGATCATGCCTGCTAATTCTTAAAGTAACAACCTTTTTCTTTCTCTTTTATTTGTGGCTGTTGTCTTATGTGACACTTTACCTTGTCTTCCTGACCTTGTTGCTACTTGCCAGCATTTCTATTACTCTGCAGGTGCACACACCCACACAAGATGGAACAACGCATTTTGTGGCTGACAGGCATTGTAAAACCATGCATTTTCTTCTCAATGTAAACCTCCTTCAATATAAAATGTTGAAATTGTTAAAAAAAATAAATATATATATATATAAGATGTGTATAAGAGACAGTATATATATATATATATATATATATACTTGCTCACAGTTACTTTGTGTTCAAAAAAGTCAGACGTAAGACAGCAACTTGGCTTTGAAACAGGCAGTACAAACAAGACAACAAAGAATAACCTTCACAGCTGAGGAACCTATGATTCAGCTGCCATGGATCTATGTGTGAGCGTACACGTGCACACACAAGCATGCACCTGTGTTACTGCCAGCTGCACTCTGAAGCACAGGTCTTGCTGGTTTCCTCAGATTGAAATGGGCTCCCCTGTTGGGGCCGCCAGCCCCCTGAAGGCTTAAGATCCCACCTGGGGTCTTTAGACTTAAATTTTTAGGCAGCAGGGTGTCTTTGATGCCGCATGAGATGGGTCCAGATAGGACTGACCACACAGTAATGTGTGGGAAAACGCATAGGTAACATAGGGTTGTGTACTGTAGGTGTGCACGGCACGGTGATGTATTCTTTGAAGTGCCAGCAGCTGGGTCTCCTTGCTGTAAATCAAACACGCTCAAAGTCAAACAAAGTGGAGCTGGCTGTGCTGTGTCTTGGAACTGGTCCAGCCAGGAAGAGCTTCTATTCATGCCACATTTTCTTTCTCTGTGCCCCCTAGACATGTGCTTTAGAATCAACACACAGCTCAAAGCATGAGTTGTGCGAATCTGTTCTCACCTTCCATCTCATTAGTGTAAGAGAGATGATTTATCCGCCTTTGCTTGAATCTCTCTTGCTCTCCTTGTCCTTGCTTTTTACAGTTCAACACTTCTTCGGCTTCATCAGTAATGTGATTAATTGTTTGGAGGAATAGATCTTGCGTATTATCTCATTTGCTGTAATTCTACCTTACTGCGTGTCAAAACAAACGGTTATGACTTTTTCTCTGCTGCGCCACCACTAGTGTGATACTCTCAGATTCCAGTCAGCCAATTATGATTTGCTTTGCAATTTGAGGATCATTTTCCTAAAAGAGTGAAATGGAAATGGGAGCAGTGGATTTCTGTTTTTTTTCATTTCATTTTATTTCGTGTGTGTAATGTGTCTTCAAAGAGAACTATCTCCTCATTTAGTCCTAATATTTGCAACCCAGTTTGTAACCTAACGCCTGTTTCCAAGCCCTGCGTTGTCTGAGAGGAGTTGACAGCCACTGTGTTTTGCTGCCACTGTTGCGTGTTTTGTGGCAACAGAGGCTAGACTTACCACTCTCAGATGTTATTGCCTAAACAAAAAGGCTCTCTAAGAGGTAGTCGCACAAGATTTGTGGTCAAACGTTGGTGGTGTCTGTTCTTAGGCGTTGCAGTTGATTAGCTGAGGGCAAGGAGTTTGTAAAAAGTTGTAAAAATCTTTTTATTTATTTATTATTTTTTTCTGTTGTACAGAGGTACAGAGGTAATTGGTCCCTCACTGCGTTTATGTTTTGGAAAGAAACCTTTCTTTGCTCTTAAGCATTTGGATCAATTCGTGGTTCACTCGCTGTCTTATTGATTTTTTGCTCTGTTTGGTACTGAAATTCTGGTTTTCATTATCTATTGCTTTAAGCATTGTTAAGTGAAATAAAAAAATAAAAAAAGCTTGTCCTTATTGGTTCAACTAATATTTTTTGGAGTTCTTTTCTATTCTCTACTCTTGTCATTTTGGATAAGCATCGCAATTGCTCACGTTACAGACGATCCAAGCCAAATTCATAATGATGAGATTATCTTGTCAACATTACATGGTGTATATGTCTGCTGTATTGATCTGCACGCAGCTCTAATAAATGAAGTGACACGATGAAAGTGTTGGCTCAGTGATAACACTGAACAGATCTTGCTCTTTATACACTCTCAACACTGCAGAGATGATGAATGGAACTTTTTTCAGTTTTCCTCCTGGTTGCTAGTCCTGTCCTCATCTCTCTCTATCCTCTCCTCTCTGATGTGATCAGCATGTCACGCTGACATGCCGCGTCTAGGCGGAGAGTCATGGGTGCTGCTGTGTGAGAAACCCATCAAATAACAGCCTGCGACTCACGACAACTGGGAAAGAAACAAATTGCCAGGGCTAGACTCAGTTGTGTGTGCGCAAAGTAACTGAAGTTCGAACGGACGTTTATCTTTGCATTTGGGGAGAAGGTCAGCGGGGTTTAGAGCCTTAGATTACACGTGATTGCTTCTTCTGTAGGCTAGCTGATTAATGCTAAGGCTGCACTGACAGACTCCTAATGCACAGTAGACACACTTGAAAGAGGCCGAGAGAAACTGACTTCCCACCCTTTGACAAAAGAGCATTATCCTAAAGCCTTTTCAGTGAGCCTTTACCCAGGTGCATTGACAGCTTCCTCCCTTTCTGCTCTTCCTTCATTCTCTAACTCAGCCTTTGCTAAGATACCTCAGCTCCATTGACCTGATATATATGCTGTAGATAAGTGACCTTGATATGAAACATACTCAAATCTGTTTTGTGCCTGTGCCTGGGTGTACGTGAGCTACTGCAGGCATTTGAATTCAATGCTTGGCATGAGTTTGCATTTGTGTATTTTATACATCTGGCCTTAATTGTGGGTTTTTGGGAAACATGTTCAACCTTTGCGACTCTGAACACTTCTGCCCTGTTCAATTTAAATAAAAGAATTAGATTTTTTTGAAAGTTGGAGCTCCAACCTTATTAACCTATGGACAAGCCCTTAATTTGTGAGTAATTTGTTTAAACACTATGTAAAAAAAATAAGAAAAAAAATAGATAGAAAAATGACAGGAGTAGAGAAAAGAAAACCATAGATTTAAAATAAATCAATCCTTTCAACAAACACTGCCTCACAAAATACTTGTTTAGAAATGAATCCAAACACCAAAAAACCCAAATTCATTAGTTTAATGAAGGCATCTGTATTCATTTGTTTTCTTTATCCCGTTGTTCTGCTATGTATTCATTATAAACACATCTAGTAATCCAATCCCTCCAAAAAGAAAACAATATGAAATGTTCTTTTTTTATGTAATTTTGGTTAATTGCTGTTTTACTTGAAAGCAAATTAGCACAGAAGTCAGTTTTGTTTCTTGCTTAGAAGAAAAAGGCAGGTTAATAATTTAGACCCCACTTCTGGCATTTGCGCAAGTAGGATTTTGTCTTCTTGCGAGATTTGACTTCTGATTCTTCAGTATTTAAAGGTAAATAGTTTTTTGAGGGAACTATGTTTACTCAAATTCTTGAATCTACTTTATTTGTTTTGAACAATTAAACAGACAGAAATGTTTCCAAATTGCTGTACACTTAAAAAAAAAAATATATATATATCCAATATATATCCAAATTAATTCTCGTGATGTAACTCACTTTAATGAGAATTCCCTTTAGTTTAGGGCTTGATTTATTTACAAAAGACCTACCTAACTTTAATCACCACAGGGATAATCATAACCTGCACTGTAACTTAACCTTAAAAGTTGCCCTGCTGTGTCCTTTCAAAGCACTATCTTCCCCTAAATTGTAATGAATGTACTTTTGTCTTTTTGGTTTCCAAATAGAGCCGGATCCCCACAATGACACTGAGTAAACAGGTTTTGGTCCCCTACAAATGAATAATACCAGTGCACGCAGACGTGCATGTAGGCACACGCACACACAGATCCCCTCACACATGTAGACATCAATTCCCTGGTCTGCCAGAAGAGGATTATAGCAGACTTCTCACTCAGCTCCAAAACCCCAGGGTCAGTCATATGAATTCACTCAATTTGAATGTAGTTTGCAGCTTGTTAGGATATGAATTGTGCCGGTGCCACCCAGATGAAACCGGAATTAATTCTTTTGCTTGAACAAACGACACATATGGCATTTTTCGCTAACACAGTCTACTCGCCTGAAGACAAACAGCAGCTTGTAAGGTAGCACAAAAGTGCAATGTTTTCCCTTCAAACTCCTGTCTTACATCAGAATTAGGATTAGTTTGTTTTATTTTTAACAAACGAGACTTAATTTTGCATAATAAAAAACAAAAAAAAACTTGGTTCATGAAATAGATTACAGTATATTTCTTAAAAACAAAATTCTAAAACTGAAAACAAAGATTTTACTAAATGCATGCAGTAGAGCAGGACAGCTTTAAAGGGTGCATTCTAGATGTAAATATCTCACAAATATCTACAGTTGGTAAGTTTAATAATAATTAGGCCTAAATTGCTACTGTTATCAGCTCTTCAAAAGGGTTATATTTCATTTTATATAGATAATTGGATTTTTACATGCGTCAGTGAGCAAGACATGGGTCAAATTGTTTTTATTGCAAAATACTATACTGCATTTAGCCCAAATAAACTGGTTTCAGTTGTTTAAATCATATTTATTTAGGTCTAAGCTTTATTAATAAATAATCTCAAAGAGGATTTCTAATGGTTGCTACGGTGTCTAGTTATGGTTAAGCGTGAACCTAGTTTTCATTAGTGGACCTGTTGTTCTCCAGGGATTGATCCTTCCACCTCTGATGGTGATCTGCTGTGTTTGTGTGAAACAGGACGGGCTGGAGCTCAAAAAGTAGATGAATGAAATCTGTAGGATTCCTATTTTAGGCAGATCGTATGCCAAATTAACCTTGCCCCACTTGTTCTGTGCTCCTATCCTTTAATGTAAGTGCACACAGGGAAGAGTTGTGCTCTGTTGAAAGTGATACATGATGTCCAACTGAGTGAGATTACACTACCTTTACAGGGAAGTGACCGGGGTACTTATTCATGCGTGACGCCAGCACTTTCAACTGCCATTACATTAATAGTCTTATAGGACTTTTGGATCAAAGCAATTCTCCTTGACAAATACTTTAATTTAGTGGGGTGGGTCACCGAATTCCTTATTTTTACTTATTTTAATTGTATGCAACTGGTGTGTGTGTGATATTTTCCTATTTGGTTATGAAGCACATGCTTTTGTCCCACCCAACCTACAGGTATGATGCAGTTTTTCAGAAAGCTGCAATACACATTGCATTAAATCAAATCCATCTATTTCAATGATGGTGCAGGTTAAATATGTAGATGATGAGAATAATTTATTACATGCAAAATAGTTACATGCAGCTCTTCTTTTAACTCTAAATACACATTAAATCTATGCTTGTTAGCCATTTTACTTGTAATGTGTCATTCATACTAAAACTATCCTGGCTGTGAGACCCTTTTGCGCCTATATTAGTGCAAGTGTTTAGTATATGAACTGAGGTGGTCAAGGAAGTGATAGAAAAAAACAAGTTCAGGTGAATTCCTTCTCTCTGGTGTGTGTGTTTTAGTGTAACCTACGTGAGCTGCTTCTCAAGATGATAATGGCCTGCTCAGGAAAGCATTCAGGCTTTCTCTCATAGTCAGGGTCTGTGCACCTACTGGAGTGTCCTTTCCATGTCCTGTGAAAGTATCAGGGGTAAAAATGATTGCCGAACACATAGACTGAAGAAAAATATTAAGTATTTATGGTTAAATGCCTACTTTATGTGGGAAAGGATTAAAAAAAGAGCCAATCCAAGGTAGTCGTGTTTTTGTTGTTTTTAACATGTTATTGTAGCATTTTTCTCATGATGGAGGACATATTTAAAGAAAATTCTGATTAAAAAAATTTAAAAAAAAAATTAATTCAAATTGTTGTGAATCAGGAGTGGACGACATAATGTCCTTGGAAAAAGCTGGTAGGTGTGATGTTGAAGCTACTATGGCAAGGCACAAGCTCCCTGTTCTGCTCCATTCTGATGCATTCACTTAAACACTTAAAGACAAATAGATTCATGTACATTCTTGTTTTCCTCGTCTAAGCTGGCATGTGCCTCAACACTGCACGCCAAATGTGTTACTAGGTTTGGGTGTGTGGGGCTATAAGCTAGCGTGAGAGTGTGTTAACAGATGGATGACGGGAAATAGGTTTCCCCCTACAACTTAGAGGCAAATTTCTATAGAACTACTAGCGATCTGCAGAAACTATGTCCTAGAAAACAACACGTCTTTGATCTGGCTTAAAAACAGCATCATCATAATCAAAAGACCACTGGGAACACTTTTATAATAGATCAAAAGATGGTTGGAGTAGGACTTGAAAATAAGCAAATCTGTTGTTATTTATGTTTAATCTACATTTAAGTTCTGCTATGATGAAAGCTGTTAGGGGATTTTGATGTTTTTATAGCGGTATTGAAAGGCAGCTCTAATGACAGTTTATAGTCAACCAAAATATTAGCTGATCAATGAGAGCTGCGGTGTTTCAATCATGGCTATCGAATTTTTTCTGGGGAGCAATTAGAAAACGTGAGAGGTCATTGTGTTTATGGAACTCCACATGAAAGCCTTCCAAGAGCTATTTAGCGCTCTATAATAAAAGAGAGAGACATGTTTTATCAATAAATGGACGCTTGCATACACACAAAAGGCGAAACTCATAAAAATAATCCAATGGTCTGTTTGAATAAAGTAAAGTCATTACTTACATGATGAGGCCGGTACATTGCATTACCAGTGCCACTGTGTCACAGCAAACCAGCAGTTTGTTTTATCAGAAGATATTCTAAAATAAATTTGCAATTAAGTATCTTAACTAATTCATATCAAATCTGTTGTATAAAACAAAGCTTAGAAATAGAAAATGAGATCAGAGGCACACATACACAGAACACAGAATAAGATCTTCCTGACTATAAAAAAAGAAAAGTTCTAGAAGTTCAGTTTGAGCATTGCACACTAGCTGTAGATTTTGAACAAAGAAACTGTACATTTTTACTCTTGTAGTGTTTATGCCAGAATTTTTTTTCAAACTGGTTTATTTTATGAAATCTGTTAAATATTTGGAAAAATTTAAAAGCTGTTTTTCAAATGTGAAATGAGTCATATCTCTCTTCTTAATTTGTTTAGAATACATATTGCAGTGAAATTACAATGACACCATATTTTTATTCGTGTTCCATGATTTAAATTAACCTCACGAGTAGAAATAAGCCAGGCTAAAAGTAAAAGAAAATTTGAAGAATTTTACACAAAATAACTTTATCTGCTCAAATTTAGCTAGAAGAGCCAAAATCATCCACAAACCAAATACCTTCAAAGTGCATAAGAAACAAGAAAAACAAATGTGTTATATTCCATTATTGTTTCATCTCTTTTGTGAATTACTGATAGTTACAATACGAAAACAGCCAGTCTGGAATGTTTGGGTAATTAGAAAACGTGAGTCTCTCTTTTAAAAATATTTTAGTTAAAAAAGTATTGGACTTCTGTTATGTAAAAGATAATATGTTTTAATGAAGCAGTTTTGTTTCTTCCTCATAGCTGTTAAGCCTCATGACAAGGAAACAATCGTAAACCCTTCAGGTGATATGATTAGATTTAAGTTATTTTTACCTACTTCCAAGAGGAAAAGAAAAACAGCCATCTCCTGTTTTACAGTTCAACATTGCAAATTCTAAAATGCAGGTCAACATCCTAAAATCAGTTCTTCCCACTTTTATTCCGCTTTTGATCTTGCAGTTGGAACTGAAATGTTTTGTTTTCCTGTGTCTGTGGAGCCAACAGAGCACAAAAAGATAGCATGAAAAGTCTAAAAGAGGTGCATTAAAGCAGGCTGTAGAAAGAAGGTATAGCCATTCCAACCAAGATTAACTACTGTCCAACCTTGGACAAACAGTAAATGACAAACCTGAGATTCTAGGGTTTTGTCTCATGATGCTGTTTTTGAAAAAGGCAGTGGATGGAAACAATATCATTTTTTTTGTATAAAAGTCACCCAAGAACAAGTCAGCAATGCAATAATGTGAATATTGTGACAACTCTGAGACACATCAAAATCCAACTCTTTCCTTGTACTGATAAGGCATCTTAGAGATAACATCCCATTTCAGTTTGAGACCTCAACTCTTTGTTATCTGGCATCAGAAGATCAGCCTAACTGTCAAAGCATTCCTTTGGAGCAGATACGCAGAAGAACAGAGGATACATTCCACTGTTAGCCTTAAGTTCATTCAAGTACATTTACTGAACAGTCTCTTATCTCTAGGAAGACGCTTCAATGCTAATTAGATCTGATCACTTACAATTGCTCCTTAGCCACCAGATAATCAATGCAGTGTAATTATTGTCTTGTTTGCCCGCCCATTCTTTTCTACTCTTTTTGCCATCCTCACCAGTTGCTGTTCTGCAAATTCCCCCTTCCCACACATTCATTTTTGCTTCCTTTTTATCACAATTCTTTTTTATGTCTGCTTAATTGAATCGTTGTCTAATAATCATATATTTTTAAGATAAAAACACATTTTTATAATTGACAAATAACACCTGTAGATATAATGAGCTTAATGACAAAAACAGGTTAGAGATTCCTCACACCATCTGATCGGGAGACACAGATGTTCTTACAAACACACGCAGACACACTCACACAATAAGAGTTATGTGCATCTTCTGCAAGACAGCAAAGGACAAACACATGTATCATACCAGGCGGGATAGGTAGAGGGAGGGGTCCCCACTCAGGTTCGCTGAATAAAAGAGAGCTGTCCAATGATGTGTGAACGAGAAGCTGCAATTTTTCCTCATTCACCATTCCTACGTAAGGTACCAAACCATGTGCACACAACGACACCTAAACACAGGTGTAGCTTTACAGAAATGAACAGTGTTCGAAAATGCACCAGCATGCGCCGACGGCAGGACAGCACTCCAGCATTTTCTCCCTATTTGTCTCAATCGGCCCGCTGTCTGAGCGGTCAGTCTTTGGCTTCATTGGGAATACAGAAGAGAGTGCAGCTTTTTACACTTACTCAGCCTCCCTGTACTCAGTATCTCTGTGACCTTTGTGGCCTTGCTTCATGAACTACATATAACCCATCAGTCACTGCTACTTTGCAGCATGCTTCCATCCAAGCTAGACAAGAGAAATTGCTCTGACAGCCAAACATGGCGGAACAAGACGGCATCTCTGTGCATTTTAAGCATGTCTCTGAAACTGCATCGTACAGGTTGCAATGCAGAGATCACCACTTACCTCCAATTAACTGAACCCATTTAGAAAAATCTAACCATCATTCAAAGTCACTTTAATGGGTAATTCACAGATGTCCCTTTTTTACCACCAGTTGGGGTCAAAGTTAAGTTGAAGTTAGATAAACTACAGTCAAACCTTGTTCACTAAGATTTAGGTTAAAGATCAGATGTTGGGGCTTTACAATAGTGTTGTTAGTACTTTTACCTAACATCAAGAAGTTCTTGTTTCAAATCTGAGCTGGCTCCTTCTTGTGTGGAGTGTCCAATTAATACAATTGGTAAATTGGTAATTGTATGGCCCTACAATTGACTGGCAACCTGTCCAGGGTTTACCCTGCCTCCATCCACAGTGGCTGGGATAGGCTCCAGCAACCCCATGACCCCAAAATGGATTAAGAAGGTTTAGGAGAAGGAAAGATTGGATCAGAGGTTGTTTGTTCAATAAGTAAATTAGTTGTTTAGCTCAGCTCTGATCTTTCCAGTTCTCTCATACTTTGCCCATTTCTCAAATTTAGAGTTTTGAAGGCTTTTAGGATGAAGCATGATATTTTAAGCATTTAATTGATTAAACACTCTGTGTGGTTCAGATTATCAACCTCTCCTAAGCTATCTTGTATTGGTTGTGAGCGCTGACTGGCTCAGTACAAAGCAGCTCATACTGCCCGTTATCGACCCATTCATTTGAAAGCGCTCCATTGTACTGAAAGGGCTGTGCAGTTTAGACAGACAGGAAGAGATGAAGGCTTAAGATCAGCCTGGACTCTTAACTGGCAGGAAAGAGGTTTGTATGAAGTGGAGTAATGTGTTTTTTATTGGCTTGTAGGGCTTGGAAGGCAGGTTTCTTAAGCTGTGATCTTTGTATTAAGTGGAAGAAAAAAAACCCTCTGTTAATTAAATCTTGTAAGATTATTTTCATTTAAACACATGTTCAAAGACAAATCTTACCCGGGTATGTCCTTATGCCAGTTGATGATCAAGTTTTTATTTAAATTTATCGTTGGAGAAATTTGGCACATTTTTTTCAACTAGTTATAAAAAATAAGCGAAAATGCCCTTTAACCCTTTTTTGTTTGTCTGAATGCTAAAGCTATTGAAAAAGTATGTCCAAGTTCGCCAATCATAAAGCACAAAAGAGGTCAGTGAATAAAAAAAAAAACCCACCTTACCTTTCTCTTGAAAAAAAAATCTGTTTTTCAGCAGCTTTTATTATTTCATTGCAAAACATTGATACCTTCTTTTCTTTATGGTCAGATATCAGCTTTTGATATGTTCTGTTGGGGTTTTCTATGAATACTGGTGAAGGCTGAAGTGGAATAAAGTGCTTAGGTGGAGATAAAGCTGTTAGTAAAAGCATGGAAGGTCAAAGTACCGAGGTGGCCTGTCTGACCTTCACGCACCCCTTTTTCAAACTGAGCTACCGCAGTGCATGGATGACATTGAAATACTCTGTTGGCTGTGAGTCAAGCTGTGCATGTGAAAAACCCTGGCACAAGGAGACATTACTCACTAAACATGACATTTTACCATTATGAATTCAAGACAGCGAGTTGTGCACAACGTTGGGTAATTATGTGTGTTGCTGTGAGGAAAAGAACGGTTGCTGCATGAAAGCAGTTCTCTGTTTAAGTCATTTCTTCCCTCATTGCTTTATCTACATGAAATCCACATTGTCTGTATTCCAGTCATAATTTGAACTAAAGAAAACAGCTTAAATGTAGTATTATTTTTCTTTTATAGATTGAAAAAAAAACACGACGTACATGTCGCAGAAACACCTGACGTTTTTTCGTACTAATGGGCTTGTGTTTCAGAAATTTGCCAACGAGCGCACTTAGATCTATGTGACCTTTTAACTGCCTTAACATGATTAAAACCCCTGATGCACTCTACATTGATATAATTACCAAGAGAATGAGACAGACTGAGAGAAAGATAGAGTGCTTCATTGCCAATGTGATTGATCCAGTTTGTAAGGCGGGGCTGCACACAGTGCTGACCGTTCAGTGTTTGCATGCTCCCCCATAGGGGTTCATACCAGTTTTCCATTATTCTTCCATACGCTGTTACTGTTTGGTAATAATGCTTTGTGAGTCCATGTTTGTACAAGCATTTGTTTGCTTGGTTTTTTTGCCCCTATTGATCTAAATGGAATGAAGACCCCAGCGTATGATTGGGTACCCCTTGGCGAATAAACATAATACAGTTCAATAACTACAAGCTGCAGTTCTTTAAAATACAATTACAATGTGTCAAAATGGAAAAAAAATAAAAAAGTTAGACATTCAGGAAGTCAGCGGGTTCTAAAAGTAACAAGAATTAAATTGCAATTTCACTTGTAGTCTGGTTATCAAGAGTCTTACAAAAGAACCATTTGTTTTGTTTTTTTCTCAGAACTGTTTTATGAATCATCAGATCTTTTCTGTCTTGTGTTTAATTCAGGAGCACACTTTTTAACAGAAGACCATCCTCACTATTGTTACTGAAATGACAGCTTAAACTTTCCTTCTAACTTTTATACCCCTCATCTGTTATTTTCTCTCTATAATTAGTCATATTTTGTCAGGATTGAGTGTTTTACATTCATTTTCTGCAGAGCTTACTACATATTTTCTTCTGTCTTCTTCACAGACGGACAATTTCCCCACCGAGCCTAATTACATGGGCAGCAGACAGCAGTTTGTTCAAAGGTAAGAGTTGGAATCTATAGGCACCCACTGAATCTCAGATTTTGATTTCTTAATATCCCCAGCACAGTATGCTAATAACAGTAGCTGTGCTGATTGTTTGTACACTTAATAAGGTTCAAAGCTTCACAAGAAGACAGACAATGTATTAAGTGCAACTCAGAAAATGGTGTACTTCCTCAGCATGGCAATAAGTGAGGCTGCAGAATTTTGCACTTTGTGGCATTTTTTTCTTAATGATTTTCTTCCTTGTTTTTTCATTTAACTATGTCTATCACAGTTACTACAGTTCTACCAAAGCTTCTGAAAACATTATATTGTCATCGATCCACTGCACACTAACACGTTTGTATCTTTTTTATTTTGTGTGGTTTGATTTTTCTAGTAGTTCCACATTCAAAGACCCGGAGCGAGCGAGTCTTAGAGACAGCGGTCATGGGGACAGTGACCAGGCTGACAGTGACCAGGACACCAACAAAGGCTCATGCTGTGATATGTCTGCAAAGGAAGCCCTCAAGCTGAAGGCTGTGGGTGTGAAACCACCACCTCTGGAGCAAGGTGAGCTCTCACAGGGAAATTTAAGTGGATCTGAAATGAAAGAGGGAGCGTTCTTTTCTTCTTGTGTTTGTGTATAAATGATGGCATTGTCTGACTTGCCTGAATACTCCTGCGTTCTGAACTTATTGAGCTACTTTTTTCCCACTACTTTTTTCTTTGCACTTTTTTTATCATTTAAAGTGCATGTGTTGGAGGGTGTGAGTGTGTGTGCATTCGGTTCACGTGCTCGGTTTATCAAAGCAGACAAGGCCATTGTGTTTTTATAAGCCCAACCACTTCAGCCTCTCCATTTAGTCCCCCTTCCCACAGCAACCGTTTCTGAAACTTTGATAATGGAACATGGAAAATGACTTAGTGAGCGGCAGATGATGTAGCTCGGTAGTGAGGTGATTAAATATGAATAATTATTCTAAGCGCTGTGGGTCGGGCAGATTACACATGACATGTGTAGAACAATAACTCCCCAGATATGAGGTGTTGCAGTCACCCCCAGCCACTTCACGTGATTAGCACAGGGTCAGGGGAGGCAATAGACTGACGATTATACATTAAGTAGATTTAGGTAGAAGTAATGGGATAGGAGATAAATTTCTCATTGCTGCTTCAACAACAGATGCGCTTTGGTCTGTGTCATTACCTGCTTAACAAAACAGTTATTGCCACAGAAGCATAAACGTACTACCAAGACTAAATCGTATAAATTTCTCTGACAGAATCAAAAAGAATAATCTTGTAAACTGAACATGGATTCCCTTTAATGGTGCTATTAATCCATGGAGCAGAAGGCCTGTTTTACTCCTCTGCGGAAGGACAATGACAATTTGTGCAACATTCTGCGCTGCAATATGCATGTCTGACTAGATAACAGTTTTTGTTTTCCATTTTCATTGTTTTTTTAGAATGGGTGGAGAGAGAAAAAAGCACACATGTTGGCAAGAGAAATTGGCCAATTAAAAAGCTCCATATGTTTCTCATTTTGAAAATGTTCTAATTTAATTGTCCATGAGAGACCAAAAGGATCGCGTTTACACACACAGGGCACACGACAAAGGGACGTACGAGTGGTAGGTCATGTTGAATGTTTGTTGGTGCCCCCATTCATTCACGTCTCCGCATGCGGTCCTGAAGCAGCACACGGTGAAAGGCCACGAATGCCCTTTAAGGTTTTTATTTTATTTTTTTTACTGCCCTGCTCTTATGACTTTCATTCCTCTTCTCCATCTCTCCTTGTTTGGAGAAATTGACTGATGCAAGATTAGACAGTTAACCGACTGCAGCTGGCTGTGTTTAGCCAATAACATAGGGGGCTTAGCTAAGCTGTGGGGGAGGGCAGAGGCAGGAGGGCAAGACACAGTGCAAGAACGGCGATGAAGAGTGAAGGGTGGCAATCATCATTCTGGCAGTGTTCCAGTGGATCTTTATTAACTTATAGAAATACAAGTTGAATGCACAAAAGAGTTTTACATAAGGAAGAAAAAGACACTATGGCTGTAATGTCTGTAGCTGGTTTTATATGCTGTGGATCATGATGGACTGTAAGATAAGGCCTTTTTCAACAGAAATACCAGTTTTTTGTTTGCTGTTCCGTCAGGTGCAGGTGCTAAAAGCTTGATGTGACCAATTAACAAGGCATGATAAAAAATTTAAAAAGGGCAAACCGATGATATTACCTTTTGAAGATGGTGTGTTTTAAGACCCACTCCAATAAAAATTGTGTTTTTGGTGTTTTGAACATGCTCTTTTTCTCCTTATGAAAAACATATATAAAGAAAATTAATGGCGGCTTTGGTGCAGAGGTAGATCGGCCGACATCTATTCGGAAGATCGCAGGTTCCCGTCCTGCCCGTCCCGTCGGAGCTGGCATCTGCCTCAAAACTCACTCCACATAAACAGTCTGGCCAACTGACAACTTTGAGGCCAATTTCTAATAAACTACTGCCGCTTTGCAGAAACTACTGTATGTCCAAGAAGACAACACAGTTTTAGAATTTTGCCTAAAAACGACATAAGAATAATTAAAAGACCACTGGGAACAGTTATACAATAGATAAAAAAATAATTGGAGTGGGACTCTAAAATTCTGCCCAGAATGAATGGTTCTTGATAGAATATAGCTATTTGAGTACACTTGTATAGACTGCACACTGTAAATGGAAAGACAGTCTATTATTGAATGGGGAAAAAAAGAAGTTTGTTGTTGTTCACTGGTCATTGTCCCTTGGGTTGCTTTCCTACAGGCTTATTTTCTTCACATCTCAGCACTTAGCATCTACTTCATAGGTCTTTCCCTATTACCCACCCACCCCTTCCCCCATGTTCCTTCCTTCATCCAATCTTAAGTCCTCTGTTTCCCTCTAAGTGTAGCCTTTGCAATTACTGTGGAGCTCTCTCTGCTTTCCTGCCAGAACACTGCAGCCTCTTTCCTTTCAGTGCCTCTGTATAAACAGAGCAGCAAGTGCATAGAGCATGTACTTAAAGTCCTGATCACTCCCTGATCCTGTTTAGGTTCCAAGCATTCAGAGGGATATATTATTCCCTTTTTTCACAAGTTCACACAAGTACTAAGGACTTTATTGGAATGCGATTTGATGAAAGCATCATAAATAGACGGAAGCACAGCTCAGTGCTTCATTTTTGTTTTCCTAAATGTCTCTCCTTTGCCCCACTTTGTTTTTTTGTTTTTTCTTAATAGGCACTGGGTGGGTAAACTTACTCCATTATAGAAAGCCTGCTTTCTTTTCAGTATACTACCCATAATCTGGATAGGCCAGCCCTGCTCATCAGTCTCAGATTGATTAATTGGCTTCACCAAATTGGTAGCGATCAATAAATTAGGCTTAAGTACATCATACCCATTTTTTTGTCAGTTTTAAGCAGCGATTAACTGATGCCTCAGTGCGCCTGCAGCAGACTTTAATACAGTCCTGTCTGGCTCTGTTGGAGTGGCTGGCAGCACGTCGCCTGCCTCTGTGGAGAAGACTGCTAAAGCTGCTATCACGAGCAGACAGGCAGCAGGGGTGGAAGGAGATGCAACCCTGATACGGCCGTCCAAGCAAATGAGTAGGAAGAAAGAGACGCTGGAGTAAAAATATGGAGTGGGGACAGACACTGCTTGACAGTACCACCTGACCAATCTCAATTAGCTGGAGCTGGATTAAGATATTCAAACCGCATCTTGTCCTGTTTTAGAAAAGGAGGGATGAGCGAGAGAGGGGGGAGGATAATGTGAAACTTCAAGGACAATGTGGATATGAAGAAGAGGCCACAGGAGATTTATTCCTTTCAAAGTAGAAGACAATGAGAATGACTTTACTCTGAAGTTTATAGCTTCCAGATAAAACAAAAAATCCATCCGAGTGTTTTCATGCAGCTCATGAGCTTCTTCAATTGTTCTTGGATTATTATTTGCACACATGCAACACACCTTAACAATTATGCAAAAAGAGGCTGTCATGTTTAGTAGATAAGAGAAAATAAATGATGCTGGCATCATACACTATTGAGTCATTACTGACAAAACTGTTATGCAGCAATGCCTGTCCTCTGTGCGAATAAGAAGTTTATAGTAAAGTGAATGGAACTAGAATTAGGGTTACATAATGAATATGCAGTTTTAAAGACACATTTTTTAAAATCATCTATTAAGCTGTCAGGTTAGCTCTTTGTGAGAAGGATGAAAGGAATCCTTGCGAGAACCAAAACGTTTCATTGATTTGATTTGATTTGTTGAGCAGAACCTATGTTTTTTTACATTTTACCTGTGTTTTTATTCTGAATGGTTTTAAAGTTGGTAAAAATCCAATCTTTTCTGTTGATAGTTTGTTACTTTTGTATTTTATACCTGTTATATTTGTTGTAAGACTTGGCATCAATAATAGATTCCCTTTTGTTGGAAGTCTAAGTCTTTGTTTCTGTAAGGATTTCTACTGACTGCATTTCAGTCCATCTAATTTAGGCCTGCATAATATACCGCCAATTTATCGTTATCGCAATATCCAGCTCTGCAATATGCATATCGCAAAAGACGGCGAATATCGCAATAAATCGCAAACCCAAAATGTGTTAAAACAATCTTCTAGCAGCTTGAAGCTGCTTGCAGCAGTTAGATGTTGGTCCCCCATGTCGATGAGGGTCATTTGGAGTATAATTTTTAAACTGTTGCAATGAAATGGGAATGATGTTTTTGTTTATTTTTCTATTTGTTTATTTACCGCAAATTTATCGTTATCGCAATATTGATCACTAATATCGCATATCGCAAGTTTTCCTCATATCGTGCAGCCCTAATCTAATTAATGTGTTTTTATGCAAATGAGATGTCATCTTATCAATCTAAGCCTATAGGAAGGACAATACTTTACATTTAACCATGTGACTATAATCATAAAGTAAATCAAGTATTTATCAGTGTCTATTTGTATTTTTTTTGTATGTCTTTCATTTCTTATTGACCAAGCAAACAAAATATTCAGAATGTATTCATCTCAAATATTAACCCATCATCCCTTGTGGCAGTCTTAATCTTAAAATGGCAGCATTACAGTGGAGTTTTCAAAGAGTTTTTTTTTTTTTTTTATCCTCACAATTTAGACTTTTCTTTGTTCTTTTCATTTGGCACAATTAATGTTAAAGCAAGGGCGAACCTTTGATTAAAGTAAAAGAAAAGAGGTGGAAAAATTGCAATTGCAAGATTAATTGACTGGTCAGGAGTCAGAATAGATGCCCTTTTCACACTTGTAGCCATAGCAACCTCTATCCTGCTCACTCCAGCCTTCAATAAACCTTTATCAGGCTCTTTGAAAAGGGCATTCCATTCAACATTATTCATATTTCATGGCCAGATGAAATACAGACATGTTTTTCAGTCAGTTGGGGCATGCGTGTTACATCTGAAGTTTAATGGCCTCTAAACTTGTTTCAAGTTTCAAGACCTGAGATTTTTTTGTTATTGCTTGATACAAATAGTTCACTGCAGACACTACATATGACTGGAAGATTTTAGTAATGCATGCATATGAAACTAGTTTATATTTGGAATCTTTCTAATGGTCTAATTGATTTTTGCCTAAAGAGGTCTGTGTATGTGTATAACATTAGCATCTTAAGAGCTACATTAGCTCATAAATCAGTGATCTAAGGAGTTACTTTGTTTCTTTCTAATCATATTCACTTGTTGTTGTGTGTGAGTTGTGTTTAATATTAAAAGTTTTAGTTGGAGAAAGAAAGGCAGGATGAGAGGGAAAGGGGAGGGGGAAAAAAACGGCTCGATCACGGCACAAAAAATAAAAATAAATATATAAATCTAAAATGGAGGAACAAAGCAGCACAAAATCTGGCTGCTGAATGACAGGCTGCTTGAAGACACGCGTCTTTTGAAACATTTCCAGCGGGCTTTGAAGCCTAAGTGAAGAAGTGATAGAGCCGTGGCACTGCCAGAATGGAACTCAGTCATATCTCGTGGACAGGAAAGCAGACTTTTTGACATTTATTCATTGCATAAAGACTTGAAAAGCAACAGTTGCTGCTGCTGCTGTGAGGGTCTGGTAACTGATGGCACAGTGACATTTGATGGGGCTGGTCCTGTCTCTTATTACCTTTTAATATCTCCATATCTTTTATCACTTTGCACATAATGTGTGACATGCATACACATCTTTCATACTTTCTACTCACTAAGTATAAATACAATATTGTGTAGATAATCATGACTGTCTGCCTATTTGTTGAACCTCCAATGATTTCTTATTGAAAAACTGACATTAAAAATGTGTCAATATGCTTTAATCTATTGAGTTGATAAGAAAAAAAAAAGAAAATACTGTTGGGTGGCGCTCTCTGTTGCAGGGTAGTGTTACTGAAAGGTACTTCACACATTGGTGAATTGCTCTGAGGGGAAAGGACAAAAAGCCGCTGAGAGACAGACTTCATCTGACAAAGCTGCAATTACTCAGTTTACAAGCATTACTCTGAGCAGGTAACATATGGAGGAGTCATGGTTTCATGTGATGGCATCACATCCGTCTGTTTCAACATGATTAATTTAGGCCATCAGTGGCTGTTTACGCCAGTTGCCCTAATGGAGATACGCGGGCGCATCATTTCAGAGGACTGTCTGTATCTTGCATGGCTCTCTGTTTGAACCTCCTCTTTGCTTGTGTGCATCTTTTATCAGCTATTTAGTGGACAAATGGGGGATTATTATTCTAATATCTTCAAATATAGCACCTTTTTTTTCAGTTTAAATATTCCACTGAAGCATCTATTGATAAACCAGCGTTGGCTTTGAGGAAAACAGAAAGCGAGGTCCTTCTCCTCAAGGTGTGTGTGTGTGTGTGCCAGTCAGCAGGGAGGATTTGTCTCAGAAATGCCCATTTTTTTCTCACCCCTCATCTCCTCAGCCTGTCCCTGGCCGGGCCGATACTCTGATTCATGGCGGCATCACCAGCTTACTTTCCTGGTGGGGGAAATAAAAACCATCACCAATCTGGAGTTCTACAGGATGCATCAGTCAAAGTCAAATAAGATTTGTGAGTGTTATTGTGCTCACACACATGTGCCAGATTGCGCGCATCTCACCCCATTCTTAAAGGATGTGGCAGTATCGCAAAGCAGTGAGGCGATTTGCAGCTAAGCTAGTGGAATCCTTTGGAAAGCCTAAAATCTTATGGGGTGAAGGGAGGGGAACTATCACAGTATGAGGATAGCTTCTGTCTCATTACGGAAGATTTAAAGGGATTATTCAATTTTCTTTACCGCACAAAGTTTTGGATGAAATTCCATTGTTATGATTTTAGTTGAGAAGTGAATCGTCCAGTCTTGTGCCCTTCTTCCTGCTCGTGAGGGGTATGGGATTCAGGGCTAAGCAGGCTGCTATAGGGTGTTATTCCACCTCTTAACCCTGGCCTGGATGGTGGATCACCTCCTGATCCCCATTTAGCAAGTGTAGCACCACAAAAGACTGACGAGGATCTTTGACTTTTACCGCTTGGGCTGTAAATCTCTGACATCATCCCCTCACCCTGGTTGCAAAGGTGAATAATTATTAGGTACTTATAGAAGCACTAAGTATAAAGTTTTCTGATTTAAATTTAGGTGTCAGGAAAATTCTCAGCATTTCTTCTGATTCAACCTTTTTGCCCACTATTCCACTTTTCTATGTTTTTAATAAGACTTGTTGAATCTAAAAGTTTTACAGATGCCTGATTATGTATAAGGAACCAATTGAATAGATTTTTAAAAGTAAAAGATCAAAATAGAAACCTTAGAGGTGACACTATTTGTTGACGCTTTAGATCTGAAACTGTGGCTTGCAGCATGGCTGTATGTTGACAGGGCACTGCGACATCACAAACCTGCAGCGGTCCAATTATCCAGCCTTTACCTCTTTATATGCACCCAGCTTCATATCACTCTTCAGTCACTGCCCCTTAGACCTTGTTAACACAAAGCTCTAACACTGATTATCAAGCAAGCCACAGCTAAATGAAAGAGGGGGGTGATATTTAGTGGCTCAGTGCCCCAAAACCTTTTCTTTTTTAAATTTGATTCTCTATGGAGAGTTTTTTGACATGGGTGCAAAAACAAGAGGATGCAGTTTATTCTGTTCTGTTTGTACCCTTTTTGTCAGATTTCTTTCAAATTTCAAATGGAAAAAAAAGGAAATAGGTTCTTTAACAAACATTCAGTCAAAGCCTTGCCTTGATGGTTTTGATGCTCCCATTGGAGGCCTCACCCTGTGAACAGATTTGAATGTCTTTGTTTTGGGCCCTCATTTTTATGGAGCTCAGACAGTAAAGCGTGGTGGTTTGATTAGTTTGCATATTCCATGTTTACAGTTTATACAGTACATGCACTCTGTTGTGCTTGATGTAAACACACTTGTAACCTACTTTGTCATCAACAACGGCTGATATCACTGTACTGAGTTGAGTCAAAAATAAGAGCAGCACAAAGTCAGCCAGAGTTGTTTTATACACATGCGTGTTCCCTGCTCTGAGGAGCAGCAGGAGAGACAAACCAGTGCACTTATCAGTTCTATCATAATGACAGACATGTTTCTGCTCCCAGTTGTTCTCTTTGTAATCACATGATCAACAGCCTTGTAGATGTGGGGTCTGTACCGCAAATAAAATTAACATTGTGTAGCTGAGCCCCTCGGCAGTGCACCCAATGCTTTTATCAATTTATTTTGTTATTTCATTTTATTCCCAGGCATTAACTCCTGTCACAAAACTCGGTTGCTTTTGTGAATCCAGCCCGAACAATTACGATGTTATCGCGACATGTGATGCAGAGATTGTATTAAAGATAGACGCTCTGGCAGTTAGTTTAGAGTGGAGATACTGTGCTGCAGTTTTTCAGACCATGAGTGGTACGCAATGAGCCTTAACTGAAACCAGACAACAAAAAAAGCTTAATGGACAAGGCGAACCCCAGACTTTCCAGCTCTCTATCCATATCAAGTTTCTGTTGCATATACAGAATGAATGACCACATTGACACCTGAAAGCCTGAATCTGACTTGTTGGGAATGAGATTCGAAACAGTTTTTATTTGTTTTCAATCCTGCCAAGACAAAGTAATTGATATCCATTAGATTTTTTTAATTTGCTTGTAGTCAAAGAACTTTTTTCCAAGGGGTGAGCAAAGGAGCAGTCAATGCATTTTTCAGTTTGTTGTCACAGGACCTCTCGAGGAGTGTGTGTTGCAGAGCAGCAGCAGCAGAACTGTTCCAGAGTCTGCTCTCAGTGGGTGAAACATGTTGTCCTGCACAGCGGTAGGGAGGATACTACGGAGCAGATTATAATAATGATACAGAACATCGTCACTCCCTGGATCAGAGCCACTCCACAACCATCTGTCCTCTGTCCGTGGACAGCCGGGCATTTGTGCATTTGTGTGTATCGGATATAACTCTAGAAATTAAACCTTTCTATTTGCATACACTTTGATAGCCTCTTTTTTTCCACCCCCTAGTTTTTTTCAGCCATACACTTCATCAACTATGTATCAATTTCCAGAGTTGTTTAAATTTGATTGAAACGTGGTGGATTATGCCGAGTTACAACACATGCTTCAAAAGAGGGATCTACTTATCCACAGTTCAAACATTACAATAACATAGGAAACAATAGCATGGAACTTCATTAAAAACCTTTTGGTAGTGTTACAACTTCTGTTTACAATTGACAGCTTTGTAGTCTGTCAGAATTGTAACCAGCATCAATTCTTTCAGGTAATTCCTAATGGTTTGTTCATGCAGATAAGGATAATGAGGATTCAGTAGTATTGCTTAAACTTAAGTCTAAAGCTATGTTCATAGCAGGCATGTGCACCACAATAAAAAATGAGCTAAATGCATCTTCTTGAACATGCGTTTAGCCCATGGTGTTTACATTGGACTGTCACTACCCGATACTAGCACATGTACCTACAGTTGGAAGAGGCTCAGTGCGAAAGTGGTGCAAATCTTGCAAATCTTGCAAATCTTGCAAATCTTGCTCCAAGCTTTTTCTTTCACTGTTCCTTTCCAATTTATGAAAGACTTGGAGTAATAACATTTCAGCCAAGCACAAACTGCAATTATTTATTTCTCTTCCATGATTATTTTATAAATGGTTGCCACTTCCATGAATTAAGAACATTTAGATAAACTTGTCATTGAAACTGGCCGTGTGGATGCATGTTGACGATGGCGGTAGGAATATAGATTTGGAGGTAAAAATCTCACGTTGCAGTGAAAAAAAAAAGCAAACGTGTCTGTTTTATCTTAACAGATTCTCTTAACGTTTATTAGAAAATTTTTGATCTTAATTTCAGTTATTTTGTTTACGACAGTGTATTTTTAAGCCACATTTGTTGGGGTAAAATATACAGATTCAGCCCCTGTGACTTGTTTTCATTGTGTGCTCTGAGATCTGACTCACTCTCATTGACAGTAAAGTGGTCGGCACTGGGACTTTATTTTTCCTGGAATGTCACAGCAAGAATCAACTCACTTGAGTTACTGATTATATTATTCTTTGACTTTCCATCTTGCAACAAAACAGTTGCGAACGGGTGGCATGCAGAAATCTGGTTTTCTTCACAGTGTTTCTCTTTCTTCTTGCTCAACGCTCTCCACAGCCGACAAACCCATTACACTGAATAGTGATTTACTCATTTGCAGTACCAAAATTGCTTGTTTGAGTTTGGAAAGTGACTGATTGCGTCTTAACTTTTTAGTAACTTTAGCTCAGTGGTGGCACTTGGCATCAGACTACTATAGATCACAGACACATATGACTTTATTGTGGGGTTCATTCAGTGTGTGTACTCTTCCGGGATTCAGACCTCAGAGGTTCACTTCAACCTATATTAAACAGAACTACACTGTTTTGAATTATATATTCTTTAATTCTCCTTTTTGTGAGGAGATTGTTAAATGTATGTGTCTGTGTGGGATTTTCTTTGGCTCCGCAGCTTATCTTCTACATCCAAAAAGGAGTGTTTGTTGAATTGGTGATGCTAAGGTGATGACTGTATGAGTGTGAGTGAATATTACCCCTTACATAAATTGGCAGCCAGTTCAGGATGTCCCCTGTGTTTCATACGATGACAGGTGGGATAAGCTCCAGAAACTCCTGCAGTCCTGAGTGGAATATGAGAAATAATCGTCTTCTTGATGAATGTATATTAATTATATTAACAGCGATGAGGTGGATCTGCGTAAGCAGTCGGTTCCAAAGTGGGGAAATTGAAATAAATTATTTTGCTGTATGACATAAAAAAAACATCCCACACGGTCAACTGCAGTCTTTGAAATATAAGCAAAGGGTCCTTCTGTCTGAGCAGTTTTCATGGCTGATGCAAGTGAATATTTGTGATGCCCTGCAGCATTGTTTTTCCATGTTTCACTGCATCAGAAACCAGAGAGACAAATGGCCCCGGCCTGTCCGAGGCATCAGGATTTCTTCTCTTTTCAACCATAACTAGTAATGTCCTCTCATCCACTGCCTGCAGTGCTGTAGATAATGGAGTAGTTGAAGAGGAGAAAAAGCTAAAACAAAAAAGAAGAGGGTTGTGGTTTCAACATGGTGGCTTATAGAATGATCGGTAAAAAAAAGGGAAAAATAAAGTGGTAGAAGTGGGGGTTTATAACCAGCAATAGAGAGGATTTGACAATAAAAAAATCGGAACAAAGGATGGGGAGGAGGAAAATAAAGCTGATGGATGTACGGAGGGATGGATGAACGAAGATAGGCAGGGCAGCAGGCGGACTCCACGGGAGATTGGTTTAAGTAGCATGGTGCCTGGCACCCAACAGCCGCCAAGTCGCCAGTTCAAATCCCAAAGAAAAACCTGTCAAAGTTAACATGCACCTCTAAGACAGGCCTGAGCCATGTCTCACTCTGGGGTATATTGATAAAATAGTCATTTGTGTCAACTGCTGCATACATTTGTCATAAATACGTAAATATGTTCTGTAATAAGCCCTTTCTGGTTTTTATCTTGATTGCATGTTTTTTTTAAACAGAACCCTGTTACATGTGTGACATTGAAGCAGTCTCATACTAACAAAAATTGATGGCATAAACATATAAGTATATGTGAGCATGTGAGAATGGCGACTGGCAGTGTTTTTCCCAGATAACCTCAGTTTGTTACTTTTTGATCCTGCTAAATTAAGATAACAGGCTTGGTTAATTAAACTGTCACATGGCAATACCTTGAGGAATTGCAACGCCAACACAGCTTTAATTGGGTGGCTGCAATTGTCCCTTCATTCCCTCCCCTCTGCAAGAAGCGGCCGCACAGAGGAAGAAAAAAAAAAAAGCAACTGAAGTGTATCATGATGAAGACAGCAGCAAACGCAACATATCTTATTTTTCAATGTAGGAAAATCACTGTGCACCACCCAATCTACACATAATTGAAGCCACTTAATACATTTCCTTATAAGTTATGCTTGCAGTTACACCATGACAGGGTCAACACCAAATCAGACTTAACGTGATTTTTTTCCCCACTGCCTTAATTTGCATTAATAAGAGTTCTTCAGTTTTCTGTACATTGCACTTTTTTGTGACTGTAAATTAGTTACACGGGGTCCACAAAGCCCAGTGGACAATGTCGGCAAGCTCAAGATGCATCTGTAATTACCAGCGGCTAATTAACAGCTGACCTCACCATCCCACCTGAAACCGCAACAAAGATCTATTATGTAGATTTGGGGGGCTTGTGGAGTTAACAATTAAGTGTGATAGATTTTTTTTTTTTTTCAGATTTAGCTTTATGTTCAGATATTCCTAATTCTGAACATTGTGGAGCAGACAAACTTATTTGTTGGTGCTCAAAAGAGAAAAGGCGGACAATATCAAAGTGAGACAATGAATTAGCACAGGAGGTTCAATGGAAAAAATGATGCACGATACTGCAGTTTGTAGAGCATACAAACATTAACACTTATGTTTGTATGCTCTACAAACTGCAGTATCGTGCATCATTTTTTCCTGAATTGTCTTAATCTGTTCATTGTATCATTGCTTGAGCATCGTGACGTTAAAGGTGACACCTAGCGATGCCTGGTATTAACTGAAAGGTATCTAATATAGTGCTCGAGAATAAATACCCTTGAGGCTATTAAGGGATCTCAGCGGCAATTTGAGGTTGTTGTTGTTGGAAGTGGTTCCTGGACAGCATAATTCCCATGCTGTTGTGGTATTTTGAAAGCAGTTGTCCATCTGTCACTGAAGGTGATCAAAATCCGCCTTGATTAACAAGGAGGAAATCTGAGTAATGGTCCCCTGTGCTGCCTCTTATCCCCTCCCAAGTAAGGATCAAAGCGGATGTGTCATGATTTGAATTTGTTGTCTTTGTTCTGTCTTGTTTCTGTTTCCTGTTTTATTTTGAAAGTCTCCTGTCTTGTCTGTTTTCTTGAGTTTACTTCCTTTGGTCCCCATCAGCCCTGATCGTGTCCACCTGTGTCTTGTCTGCCCTGTCTGTATTTAAGTCTTGTCTCTGCCTTCCTCCTGTGTTGGTCCATTAGTATTCCTGTCTGGTGTTCATGCCATGTCTTGCCATGTCCCTCGTTTCTTGTCCCTCTCCACGTCACAGTGAGTTTTGTTCTGTTCTGCCATCCTGCTTTGCAGCGCTTTTTGTTTGTTTTTTGTGATTAAACCCCTAGCCCTGAACCCCCTTGCCTCCTGCCTCTGCATCTGGGTCCAACCGGCTCTCGAGCCACTGCACCACATGACAGGATGAAGTTTTGAGCTCAGGGATTATCTGGTTCCCTCGATTGTGATAATGCTTCTCTGGATGATCATGTGAACAAGAGTGGGTCTGAGTGTGCTCATGACTTAGGTTTTGCGCTTACATGTGTTGGTGCTCAAAAGAGAAAAGGCTGACAATATCAAAGTGAGACAATGAATTAGCACAGGAGGTTCAATGGAAAAAAAAAAACACTCTTGCTGTAGCCGTACCCAGGCAACCACGGCAGAATTAATAGCAATTTAGACAAAATGCAATTACCACAATCTACTTTCTTCATCTTTAAAATTCATCCAATTTGAATGATCGAACAGATGTTTTCAAAACTACAAAAAAATAGGAAAAATTCAAATAATTTGCCAACTTTAGACTAATA
The DNA here is from genome assembly GCA_037389245.1 of Oryzias sinensis. NCBI lineage: Eukaryota > Metazoa > Chordata > Actinopteri > Beloniformes > Adrianichthyidae > Oryzias > Oryzias sinensis. The sequence goes on from CM074489.1 coordinate 32,309,366, forward strand.
TTCTTTTCTTCTGAAACATTCTTTACAGAGGAATTAGTAAAGTTTACTATGAAATGTCTAACAACGTAGCGTTAACATATTAAAATCCCCATCATTTAAGCATTACTAAATCATTACAACTGTAGAATTACTTTTACTTTGTAATGGCACATAAATGAGACAGAAATGAAAACGTCTGACTTTTGAAACTTTGCATTAAAGGAAAAACTTTTAACTGTATTAGAATAGGTGCTGGCTTTAATAGCATTTGGAAATAGTGCAATGCTGAACATGAAACTGCTGCATATTGAAAAGGGGTTAAAAAGATGTGTATTAAAATGTGGCTTTACTACAAAATTATCTTAGATGGGTTCAAGCAATAAGTAGTGGTGTGGTACTGTCAAACAAACAAACAAAAAAGACAGATGTTAGCTTTATGGTCACTTTTGAAAAAAAAAAAAAGAAAACACAAATTTGTGTGTAATTTAATAACTTGATGGTAGCAGCTTCCCCTCAATTTTCATGAATTTTCACTTTGGCCTCCTCAAAATATTTTGCTGTTCAATTTTTCCATATCTTATTTCTTTAAACAGAACTTGCCAAAATTGGATACATTTTATGCATTTTTTGTGGAACATTGTTGCAACAAGTGGACTGTATAAAAATGAAACAATACAACAGAGGTTTAAATTAAATTATACACTTACTTTTGCTCCAAATAGACTTACTAGATTTACACATGGGAATACAAAATGTAAACTTCTGGCTTAAGGAGTTTTGAAAGTATCTCCTTAATGAACAGAATACTTTGAGCATTCCTCTGTTAAAAATAAAGATGTTAGAGGGTTTGTTGGGAGTATGCCTGCAACATTGAAATGATTATTCTAATCTGGACTGTAGCTTGACCTTTCTACAACCTCCTGTTACTTCTTTCTTGAGTCATTCCTTGGTGGAATTGCTGCTTTGCACAGGACCATTTTTCTGCTCAAAAACCTACTTCTAGTTCAATTTCAACTCTTGGCCAGATCAAAACTTTACTCTTGGCAAGCTTTGATATGATGCTGAATTGCAGTTGAATTAGTGAGTGAAGCTGCTGAGTCCTCGAGGAAGCAAAGTAAGCTCAAAGCAGGACATTTTCACCACACTTTATGCTTGATATGAGGCTCTGCTCCTGAAAAGGAGAACTGTGACTTCTGCCAAAAGTCTTTTTCTTTGGCTCAACCAAAGAATTATTTTTTTTTTTCAAACTGCGTCATGTAATAAAACTGGTCTTTGTTCTAATTTGTAGTGACATACTTTTTAGTGATGTTATCCCTACTGTATACCCAGCAGCTTAACAGCTACAGGATTTAACCACAGAATCTTAGATGACATTATGATTCATCAGATCACAAGGTCTTGTTTTTTTTGTTTGTTTTTCTGAGTCAGTTGGCAGATTTAACAGTTATTCAAAATGCTTTGCTATTTACAGAGTATATTCTTTTCAGGGCTGTGGTTTAGGCATTGTCATTTGCCGTTGTGAATTCCAGACATTAGGCTTCACGTTGTTTTCTTGTAACGGTTTTTTTAGGGGTTTCTTTGCCATTCAGGGGGTCTTATTTACTTTTTTTTCATTGTAGCAAATGGTCAAAACAAGGAATTTGTTTCCAACTACTGTGTCTTAGTTCTTTCTGTATTAAATTGTTTTTTTTTCTTGTCTTTGCGGCTCTCAGTTTGCAAAATGACTCTGGGCTTAAGCTTTATACAATCTCATTTGGGTCTTAAGTTCCCTGTTGTTGCGCGCTGTCTCTTCCCACCCTGATCTGCGTCTGGTGTTGGAGTCCAGCTGTTCCATCGGCACGACAAGTGGTTTAGGAAACTCCCTCATTGTTCACTGACCAATTGCAAACACACCAGAACACTGTCAGCGAGCATTTTCCACCCACTGGTTTGCATTTGCCTGCACCTGTGGTTTTAACCCGGAGGGCAGGGGATGAAAGAAGGGGGTGGCAGAATGGGGAGAACCTGAGCACTGGGGTGGAAAGGCAGTCAGAGATGGGATTAGGCCGTCATTTTGTCTTCTGAGATTAAAATAAATAGATTCATAGTGTGTTTTTCTTCTTTTTGTTGAAAAATGCATCACAGGACAGCTGAGCCGTTCCGCCTGTTTTTGCATATTTGGGATTTGCATGGACTCAGTGGAGTTGGAGGCAACTTACGGTTGTGTGTGCATGCAGGCATACTTGTATGTTTTGGCATGAGCTCTGCAGTTTACTCCAAAATAAACAACAACAAAAAACAAAAACCTATAAAAAAAGTGGAATTTTTTTTAAATAATATCCATTTATTATCTGCCCTAATGTGATACGGAGAATTACAGTTTCTGTGAGCCCAAAGTTACTTGGGTGTTTAGTAATAGAACTGTCTGCCCTCACTGTTTCATAACTTGTTGTAACACTGTGTGATATTGCAGTAGAGAGTCTACTGTTGAGTGTTACTGGGATAAATAATCACTCTGCACTGCAGTGCTTTGTGAGCTGGATTGTGAATCTTATCAGGCAGATACATTGTGGTGGTGGATTGTGTGTGTGTGTGTGTGTGTGTGTGTGTGGGAGTGTTTGCGAGCATATCTGTGCGTGCGCGTGTGTGTGTCCAGGCCCCTCTGGAGTCCATTAATCCCAAATCTAACAGACATACTGCAGAAGCAGCCTTTGATGTGTGCTGAATCCCTCTATGGAATATTGGTTGCAGATTCACTTTCCTTTTCCTCGTCAGGAATGCTTTGTTTTGTTAGCCCCGCATGACGCCGGAGCCGTCCGGTAGGACAGGTGGCTGCTGCGTTATGAGTTTGTTTACAATGCAGGTATGTTTTCGCCTGTTCTCTGATCTGTAATTTTACATCTCTTAGCTCTTTTAATCCCATTCTTATCTTGTGTAAGCCTTGTAATCTTTGGCCCTAATCTTAAACCGCTCAATAGAACGGGGCAGTGTGGATTGAGAGGAGTTGTTTCCCCCACCTTCAAACGCATAGCCTGCATTTGACATTCGTCAGAGAGCTCAGCTCCTCCAGCCTTTAGGGTTTTTGTCACAAGTGGAGTTCAAATTATTTTACTGTTTCGTATTTTATCCGAAAGGTGGAAGCCTTAAATTGAACCCGATCTGTTTTAAAGCTCTGTATCCACTACTCACCAATCTCAGGAGAAAAACAAATGGAGAGGCAAAGAAAGTGTAAATTAGATAGTGAAATGGAAAAAGCATTTCAATTTAAATGGATTATCTTCCCTGATGGCTATACTAATAGACTGTTATTACATTTCCCTCAGTTTCTTTTAATCTAATCATGCTTATAAACAGATGAGTGATAGTGTTACGTATATTTATCCACACAGAGACATAAGCAACCAGTGTCTAGACAGCAAGCACCACTTTGGTTTGTGCATAGAGGAACATCAATGCTAAAGCAGTGCAGCTGAAACTCTAGGTGTGTTCTGCTTTTTATTTTTTGTGTTGTTTAGAGAATTTAACACCAGCCGGGTTGCATTAAGAGGAGGAGGAAGATGAGCGGTTACAGGAGAAAAAGAGCAAAAGTTGGCAGAGCTCACCGTGGCTAATACATCCAAAGTGTGTCAGTTAGCTCCCTCAATATGTTAGGCCCCGGGGCTGAAAAAGCCAACACCATCGACTCCACACACCTCACTCCACCTTCCCACTTAGCCTCTGTTCAACACCCGCCAATATCCTCAGGGAACTTAGACTCGTGTTCATTGGCACAATTGATCAAATGCCTTCATGCTAAAGTCTACATTTTTCTCATTGGGCTTATTAGTCTCATGGGTGCCTGCGCTGGAGGATGAATTTAGAGGAATGCGATGCTGGGTGGCATGTAGCTGCAGAGGCGCTGTGACTTCACACTGAGTTCCCTCTTTTGCTTGATCTGTCTTACCGTTTAAGCGGGAAGTCAGGCTGAGACGGATCCATTTTATTGCAGTTTGTCTTGAGACCGTTTATTTGCTTTACGCACTCTGGAAGAGAATAACCTTATTGCTTTGATGACGGTAATGATCAGTGCATCCAGATCTATCTTTGTTGAATGGCATGTTGGGATTGGTCACTCACTTAGTGGAGTTGAATGTCCAATAAAATGCTAAATGCTTTGAATAAACATGAATTAGAAAAAAATGCCAATAGTTAGCGCTATCCTTCATTTATATATTTCTGTGGTCACACAATCCATTTCCTACAAAGAGACATTAGGAAACTTACAAAAGGCTCTGCTATACCCTGGTGTAACTAAGCAAAAGGAAAAACCAAAGACAACGGGGCAGGGGCATTTTGATCACTAAATACTATTTTAAGATAAATATTTTTAAGCAGTTTATGGTACAAAAGATGTTCTTCAAACAGCTCTGTGCTCTGCTTTGGCAAAAACATTAAAAGAAAATTACACACAACTGGGATAAATACCTTTGTGATCTTGAATCTTAACAAATTTACATCAAACAATGTTCCAAACCGTTCATTTTTGGAATACAAGATAAAGAGTTTACAAAGTATTTAATGAGTATCCCCGTTATATTTGTTGAAACTTTACCTAACATAAATTTTTTATTTCATAATTTTATCTGTTTTTCCCACCTTCCCTCCCTTGGATTGGATTATGCTTGCTTGTCAACTTTCTCAGCCTGCATCACCTGCTCACCTTATCTTTGTAGAGTCTGTGCTGACGAACGTATTGCTTGTGGGATCAAACTGCCAAAAATCCATCAGGCTTACCTATACCCAGTTTTTCCACCGTGGTGAATTTTTGTATATTTATCTATTTATTATTCATTTATTTACACATGAGCAAGCTGTATTCAGCACACATGCTGCCACGCCAAAATGATCAAGGGAAATTGATAGCACAAAACCCTAACGTATCAACAATTCTTTTCTCCTGCAAGCAGTACTGTAATGGTAGAGTGAGGGTTTTGTTGAGAGGAAGAATCATAGGCACTTTCCCTAATCCTGCTAAGGCTATACACAGGGGGATGATTACTACCACAAAGCCATGACACCTTGGGTTGTTCAAATCCCTTTGTTCAAAAATAGAGCAACAACACAGAGACAGGGAGACAATAGGAGAAAGTGATTTCATTCAATAAATGCGACAGTATTGAGTGTATGGAGGCTCTTTTACGGTAAAGTTAGTGTGCATGAAGCCTCTGCGGCTCAGATCAGTCATTCTTGAAAAACGGCTCCTCCATTCTCGACTGATGGGAACGGCATCGTTAAAGGAGCGTGGTTAAAAGGTAAAAAATTTGGCGGAGCGAAGCACTTAAAGCGATGGCTCTCCGTGAATTAGCAACAAAAGGTTTTTATTCTTTCCGTCTTTAATGAGGTGTTTTAAACATGCTCGGATTTTTGTAATGAGTCAGTGAGCCATAAATTCTCTGGGTTTATTCTTTTAAATTCCCTGCCCCCTTCCCTCTTTTTCACTTCATCTTTTTTTCGACTCACTTTCTCTCTAAATGGGCCAAGGCAACTTTCTTAGCCATCTATTGAGGAAGGAAGTGGATTAAGGCTATTAAGCGGCAGAAGGATGCTGATCGTTCTTGATAGTCTCTGATCTCTTCACTAAGGCATGTTTTGACTCTGCAGCATTCTTCAAACACAATGTTTTCTTTGTTTCATCTGTGTGGTGGTAAAAATGCTGCTCTTTGACTGAAACAGCCAATCGGATTTTCTCAAATGGGACCAAATGTAATTTGAGTGTCAAGCAGTGACCAAACGCGGCAAAGCAAAGAGTCCAATCTCCTTACTCTGTAGACGGTAAGTAATGGTGTCTTGATAGAAAGCATGCTGCCTGCCCGCTAAGTCTATTTGTGTTGCCTATGAGTAACAAATAAAGAAAGCAAAGACACAATCATGCTATATTTAGATGGCAAAGTGCCATAAACTCTGGCTAAAGGGGAATGAAATAAACAAAAGAGAGGAGGGGGGAAAAAAGCAAGTGGTCCAGAAGCATTCCCCGCCACGATGCAATCCCCCATGTCCTAATTACACAGGCTTAGAGGAAACGGAGGATTAGCCACCGATTCACCACACTTCTCGCCTCATCTTCCAATAAGTCCCCTTCTTGTCTCCTTGCTACTCTTTGTGCCACCGCACATGTCTTACTTCAGGTGAAGGTAGCAAAAATATTGACCTGTGCAGTTTTTCCCCATCATATAGACATCCAATTCCAAATTGTAAAAGTAAACTGTGCTGCAGATTTATTTATATATATATATACCAGCAGCCATCTTAATTCCAAAATTGGTTTGCCTTAAAGTCACTGTCTGCAGTAACAGGAAAAAAAACAAAGTGGCATGCGACAGAAGATGCTCTCTGATCTTGACTTTATTACATCAGACTGAAATTCAGTAATAGAAAAAAAAACAGACAGAATTTTTGGAATTTATAGCTACAGTATACTCCTAAGTAGAAGACATTATTTTATAATAAAACAACATAGGTTTAGTGTTTAGTCAGATGTTACCATTCTATTACATATGTTATAATCTGGGCAGCAATGATATGTATATAACTTACATACAATTATTTTTAGTTAGCGTGACTGCAATTTTTGTTTATGTTTTTGTCTTTCTTGTCATTCACCATGTTGATCATTCACAGCTGTCTTCATTTAGTGAATTACCCTCCATGCATTTAAGTGTCTGCTTTCATGCTTTTCTACACGGGCAGGTCATCTGATAAATGTTTTAGTTTCTGCCACCAAGACTAGTCTCCTGCATGTTAGATCTTACCCAACCTGCTTCTGTTAGAAAAAAAAATTCTTTTTTGTTTCCTTTTTTTCAATAATCTTTTTTTTTTACGATTAAGTTTGTTTCTGGAGTATAAATTGCTTGAGTACCATCCCATTGATGCAAAGGCTTATTCGCTCCCAACATCTGCATCCAATAACCTTGCTTGTGGCAGCTTTCCTGCAAAGGCTTTACGGTTGAAACACTTAAAGGTTGAATGAAAAACTCGGTCTACCTGCAGGAAATGTGAATTATAGAAGATCTTAAGGCTCACATGGTGGGGGGGTGGGGGGTGGGGGTTGCTGGTATAAGGTTTGGTTGAGTTGAGGATCTCTGACTAACTTTGCAATATTTATCAAGTTCCTATTGCTGTCAGCACATTTGAGGTTTAGAGCTGTTGCACAAAATAAAAACACCATTTAAAGTAAGGGGGGGGGGACTGCCTGAACAGGTTTGAATGTTGTCACATGCCACAAATGTGATTACAGATAAACATCAGCTTGACTGTTCTCAGCACTTTTGTGCCCTGGATTGGCTCCCATGACTGTTCATTACTGTGAAACCATTTTTATTATTTTTTCCTATTTCTTCTTATTCTGGCACCATGTTTGATCATCAGCAGATAAGAGATGAACATCACAATCGTTTTTATTCTATTTTTTTTTTATTTCCCCCTCAGTTTGTCTCCAGGCTGACCTTAACTCACAGTAAAGGCTGGATTCTGTCTTTCTTCTTTTTTGAGGAGATAACAGGCAGCTCTTGGCTGAGTTTTGAAACCGCTGAATGCCTGAAAGAAAAGAAAAAATCATTGTTTGAATTAAATGGGTTTCAATGAGATTTGCCAAGAATACTATTAATGCAGCAGATTCACTGACAGTGGAAAAGCCCCAAACGAGAAAACACAAATACTTTCCCTCTCCTCCGTTTTGGGGCTCTTGTTCAGCTTAGTGATAACTGAAAAGTGCTGCTTGAGAACATCCACCTGCTTGGATGCACCTCGTCTCTGCAACCCACAGACCCTTTCATCCCACAGCACACAGCTACGCTTGCTCATCATTGATTAGGCCCTGTCTGTTTGTTTTCATTTCAATAGGAGCTTATGCTCCTCTTTGGTTTTTATCCATCCCTCTTCCATGCATAAACACTTTCTCCTCAGAAATGTTCTTTGAGCTACTAAGCCCCTACATTAGCTGACAAAGGGACCAAGGGCTTCATGAGGGAATGCCTAAAGAGAGGACATGTTTGATGCAAAGATATCTGTCCTTGATTCCGTCTATGCGCTGCACGACACCGCCACAGCTGCCAAGCACTTCCTGCTATGCATCAGTATTCTTCTGCCTCGCAATGTGATAAAATCTATTACACCAGAGAGAAGCGTCCTCTTTCTGCCATTCCGTGCCATTCTGCCAAGCTACCTATTGCACAAAGCAATAGACTCACTCCCTAAACTTACATCTGCACTCACAGCAGAACAGTGATTTAATAATTGCAAGCAAGTTCGCTTTTTATAGTTATTATCTTTATATTAACTCTGGAAACAGGTGCCATAGATGGCAAAGTAGCAGAAGTGTAAAAACACTACAAAGTGTAGCTAAGCTTGTGTTCGCTTCAAACTGCCGTTTAAACGAAGTCATTGACTGACCTCTAAGGTTTGAAGGAGATCTGTAGCACCAGCATGAAGAGCAGGTTTCATATGAAACCTTGATAAATATGCTAAAGCTGCAATTTTATGGAAGACTTTTCCACACTTGTGAAATAGTGTTGCCAAAACAAAGCAGCCAATGGCTCAAATGAGTCAACTTCCTCATGATGACAGAGTTTCAGGTCAACATTAAATGAGACGTTTATGTGTGACAAAGATGGGTGCAGCAATTTAATCCTAATTTGCATAAATTTGTTTTAGGCATCAGCTTTTTTTGTTTGTTTGTGTGTAAATCTTCTGTTACCAGAAGTTTAAAGACCTTTGCAAATGTTCAAGCTGAAAATATAGTGCAAATGTTTTCCTTTTTTTCTAAAGACACTGAAGAAAATGTCATTTCGAATGTTTTTAACATGTCTTTGTACCATTTTTCTCATGATAGAGGAAACACATGAAAAAAAAATTAACTTACAACTTTAAAAATTAACTTCAAATTGATTCAGGAGCAGACAAAGTAATGCTGTTGGAAAAAACATGTTGCTGTGACGTAGAAGCTACTACAGCAAGCCATAAGCTCCCTGCTCCGCTCCATTCTAATGCACCCACTTGCAAACAAGTAGATCCATGTAGTCTTTGTTTTCCTCGTCTGAACTGGCATCTGGTTCAAAAATGTTTGGGTGGACAGCTCCAATATTGCTCGCCGTTTTTGTCACACCAGTAAAATTAGGTTGGTGGTGTGAGGGGCTGTAAGCTAGCGGGAGAGCATGTAAATAGAGGGATGACGGGAAAAGTGGGTGTGCTTACTCCACCCCAAAACCCCCACCTACAACTCAGAGGTGAATTTCACATGAAGTACTGTCACTCTACAGAAACTATGTCCTAGAAAACGACACAGGTTTTTTAAAACCTGGGCTAAAAACAGCATAATGAAAATAAAAGACCACTGGAACGATCAGTGGGACTTAATGACATCACCATGAAACACTTTTTACACCTTTTCCAAGACAGTTTTGTTTATTGAATTTCTTTTCGTGTGCGTGTATTTGTGTGTTGGGGAGCTGCAGCACTTTGCACCTTTAAATGTTTATTTCTGCAACTCTGCTCTAAAAGACTTAATTGACAAGCTTTATTATCTGCAAACAGCTCAAAATGTATTCCTTAGAAATAGCCAATGTCTTTCTACTAAATTCCAACTTTTGAAATACTGTTTGATGGAGTTGCTACCTCAAAAGACATTTGCAAAACATTAGGCTCAGTCAGGGTGGAGACTCTCTTGCCTGTGGAGTGCAAATATTTAGTTAACCTGATTGGCTGAGGAAGCGGAGAAGGGGGATCAGCTGGGCTCGATAGCAGTAGGAGAGGAGATTAAAAAGAAAATAATGCGCACACACGCTCATGCACACCTAAACACACCCTGCGAGCTCCCTCAGGTGAACAGGTGCAGTCATGGTCTGTCACAGATGCTCTGCTGAATCGTCAGCTGCCACTCCTCCTGTCCACCCTGGGTAGATTGGGGGAAGTTCATCACAACACAACCTCTACACAACCTCTACACACACTCATATCATTTTCCAGTCTCACAGGCTTCTTTAACAGCTCATAGAGCTGTCTTGTGACTACCCAGGTGTGCACAATGGAGTGATTCATCACCGCTGTTGTCTGTTGCTTTACCTCCTTTTTTGAACTTGGGCAACACGCTACCCTTTTGTGGGCTCGCTCCGTGTTCAGCTTGCTGCCATTGCTTTGCTAGTATTAGCTTGTGAGCACAGCTCTGTCCCTCCTCATCGCTCCCTCCTCCTCAGGAAGCACAGTGTGTGACAGAGAGGCATTAATCACAGGCCTGGGTAATAAAGTGAGGAGGGATGGGCATGGAGCAGCCAGGGGGCAGGCGTCTAGAGGGAGAAAAGGCTGTTTAGGGAAATCACACTATGGTTTGTGACACACACACACACTGATACACAAGAGCACTTTTACAAGATCACGCACCATACTTGTGAGTTTTGAAACAGTAAAAAAAAAGCATCATCTAGCTGCTAAAATAAATATGTTGAGTGAGTGCTTCTTACTCACTGACATCAGTGTGTCCTGCATTCATTATTGAAGTGTACATTTTAGTAAACAAGTTTTTGTTGTGGGGTGGAGGGGTAGGATGGTTGGGGATAGAGGAGAGGCGTTCAGCATCACAGTGATGATGAGATGGCGGTTGGAGTTTTACGTGATACTAATAACTCACTATGAGAGACACTGATGTGCCCTGTGCTTGTTTATTATTACTCACTGCAGCAGCTTGACCCACAAATTGGACATCCTCTGGGTTTCCATTTTCAAACTTATTATCCCTTTCAGCCTTTATTTCTAGCTTTGGGAATTGTTTCTAAATGAATTTTATTCAATCACAACATTTAAAATTGGACAATTGGTTATTAATTAAAACAAATGGAGCTGCAGTAGGGGATATCGTGTGTGCGTGCAAGCCTTCAATTCACTGCATTTTTTGTCTTTTGCTGCATTTGCTCAGAGAGTGCTTGAAAATGAAACATCAATATTGTTTTTCTTTTAGCTCAGATCAGTAGGAAAAGCAGATAAAGTGCGACTCTCAGTCAAATCTTCTGTTATTGTGTTCTCATGTAAACCCCCTTGTTCAACAACACATATCCAGATGCATATCCTTCATCTGCATTTCCGGGGAACAGCATGTTCTGGTGATACAGAGATGTCCCTCTCTTTAAACACTTTGCATAATTTTACTATTTTGCATCAGGGCTTTGTTGTTCCACCAGGAATGAAGCCTTTATTTGTGCATCTGACATTAAGTCAAAATCATTTACTTTTGTTTCATAGACACATTAAAGGTATTTCTAAAAATATCAAAATATCCCTTTAACATTGATGTTTTTATTTTTTATTTTTTAAGTTAGCTACAAGATTCCCTACTGCAGTTTTGCCACTTTAATTTTAGTTTCTTGTGCTTTTAGCACTAAGGATGACTGGCAGGTGCAGAGCTGTCCTATTTAAACCATTGTTAGCTACTTTTAAAAATCTGCTCTTAAGTAATGCAATTAACCCTGCCAAACTGGTACGACAAGCTGGATCTTTGCTTTTCAGGAGACCTACACATTTACAGAACCTGGTGCAGTGTATAATTACACCTTTTTCATTGACTCTTGAGATGTTACTTTGGATTTCAATCAGATATCCAGGTTAAGTGCTTCCGGTAAAGATGTTAAGATAGGATAATGAACAGCTCAACTCCTGATCAGATGATTCGATTAGCCTTTCAATGACACGCTCTTAAGTTTTCCTTTTTTTGAGTTTTTTATTCTTCCTTTGGAATTTTATTGACTCAGTATTTATTGAGTGATATTTTGAAGGTTTGGGTTTGAGTTTTTCAGTGTCTGGTATTTTACATTTTGTTCTGGAATGACACTATATGTAAAAGAAAATGTCACTATAGGATACTCGGATTCAAAATCCTAGAGTAAGCAAATACTTTTTTTTTGTTTGTTTTTTCGTTTATTATAAAGTATAGTAATAAAAAATGCATTTATTTTATGTGGGTGTTTGAAATTTTCCATGATCAGTTTATTGCAAAAGGAGGTCCCATTATTCAGAAATGTCAATATATTTGTGTTCAAAATGTCAAAATTAATCCCACTGGCTTGCCTGCTTGCTATCCCTCTCATCCATTCGCAATATGAGATGATTCCTTTTGCTCACTATCACCAGCTTTTCTTCACAGCCCCCTTTTTTTTATAATATAATGTAGGATAATATAATATTCACACTCAAATGGTCGCCATTTCTTTGTTGTTTATATTATTTAACAAAAAATAAAATAACGAAACAGTCTAAGTGATCTAGATTTTTTGACTGATTTATGAGTGAATCATATTTGGGGCTCAGGGGTGAAACAGATTATGACAAACGATTTTATGATTCATTGCGTCTGTCGTCATAAGTCATATTGGACTAAATGCAGAAACAGAGCCTGCTCTCTTAGTGACCAAATAATTATAGGCAAATGTGTCCTTGGTTTGAGGCCTCTGCTGGCCATCTCAGAGAGCTGCCGAAGCCACAGTGAGGAATCAGGGAGCACAGGGAGAGATGAGTGTCACCCCTGCTCTCATATGTCATATTGTTAGCCAATGGATATGAGTAGAACGCCTCAAGGTTGTACGTGCAGCAGAGACATAAATAATCTATCAGAGGTCTCCTCCCACCAAATAGAGGGAAATATGTCTGCATGGATTATTTATGCTTTAATATGCACATGGTCAATGGACAATCACCTCTGAGCACAGAGACATCTTATGGCCAAGTTACTTGTTTATCTGTGCAAGTCATGCAAGCTGAGTGTGTAAAAAGCAGAGGCTGGCATCCAGTAATCATGATTAGATGTCAGTGCAGTGTTTGAAGCCTGGATGATGGAATACAGTAATAAGGTGGTTTCCTGTTAGAAACTGTGTACAGGTTTGTATTTCTTGTTTTTGACCCATTCATCAATCTGCGCTTTGACATGTTTGTATTTTCTTATTCAAACATCAAATCAGTCTGCACAAACTCAAGCTTATACACACACGCGCACGCACACACACACCCACACACACGCACACACTCCTCAGTGTTTGCAGATGCATTTACTTACCCCTTTACTATTTAAATGTAGTCCGTTTTATATTTGGTCTAGCCCCTGCTTTCCAGCTTGCTTTATTTCCTCTTCAGATGACTGGTTCGACATGGGAAATGTCAGGCTCTCCTCGCAAGCACTGTTTGCCTTCTTCAAACATTTGTGAAGATGTGCATAGCCACATCTGAACCCCATTAAAAGTTGGCTTTAGATTAAAGCTGAAGAAATGGGTGCAAGCCCTACTACAGCAAATATCGATGATAAAGGGTTGACCTCTACAGGTCAAAGTGTCCATTTTGTGCATTGTGTACGTTAAGATAAAAGTTTATTACCAGTATTTTTGAAAGTGCATGTGAATAAATTGTCAACAATGTGTACTGGGAACTAGTATTATTAAAAACAAATGTTACTATTCAGTTATGATACATTCACATGAGGCATGATGCGTTTTCAAGAACATGCTAAAAGCGCATTCTTGAACATGCGTTTAGCATATGGCGTTCACACTGAACTAGCAGGGAGGGGCATCTTCTTCATCTGTTGTTCTATTGTTGACAAGCGCTTGTCCGCCACCTACAGTTGGAAGAGGCTTAGTGCAAAATTTCAAAGTGATTTTGCGAATGTTGCTTCAGGCTTTTTCTTTTACAGCTCTATTCCGAAATCTGAAAAACTTGGTGTCATATAATTCCGTCCGGGCAGAAACTGGAATAATTGATTTCTCCTCCATGATCATTTTTCAAACGGTTGGTACCTTCTTGCATGAAAAATGTCACTACCAAATCTGAGTCCCTGATTGGTTAAGGTTTAACTTTCTCCACCCACTGTATGTGTTTCTTCTTCATCTACACATTTGCTGCATTTTTCTTTGCATTTTACAAGTTTCCACGTGCAATATTGCCACCAGTGTATCCTGAGATGAGTGAATTAATGCTCGTGCTTTTTTTTTTTTTAATTCAGGAAAAGATTATACATTTTTATTTTAGGATATGTGCACTTCTGCTCTAACAGCCCTTTTTATTTATGGCTGCAACAAGGAAGGGAGACTGTACAAATTGGCGATGTGTTGATCGTGAACGAAACGGCTCTTACGGCCATATTCTTACGGCCATATACGGATCTCATATTTTCCACTAGACTAGAAATTTTTCCAACACTGCATTCCCTGCTTCTGCTCAGTGGATGAAGTCAGGTCAAAGTCAAAGTTGACTTTATTGTCAATATCTGTAATGTTTTCACATATATAGATATATAAATTCTGTTTCTTTCAACGAAACACATCGCCATGCAACAAGTCAATGAGCAGGATGTCGTTCATGTTATAAATTAACCCTAAAGACGGTCGCGTAGTTTGAAAAGTAAAAGCACTGCTCAGAAGTCGCAGGCAAATCCAAACAACACTAGTAGGAACTCAACGAGCAATTGTGGATATGGTGCGATGACCGATCGCTTGGCTCTTTAAAGCAAACGACAAGAGCCAGCTTCTTCCTGGGAACTGCTTCTTTTTAACTATCCTTCACTCTTTTTTACTTCTTTTTCACTTCAAGCCGCTCATAATTGGTGGATACCCGTTTGTGATGAGCAGGAGAGGGGAAGCGAAAGCTCGTTACACGCGCAGCAGCACAGTGCGTGAATGGAATAGGGTGCCAGGGTAACCCTTGTGCTATCCTAGGCTCTTTACCATTGGGAGTTGGGTTATCTAGACCCACTAGACAGTGCTCTCAACCTTTTTTCTTCAATGATTTGTAATCTTCACTAGTGTCCATGGATTACATGTAATCTTTCCACCTTCATCCACCTTTGTCATGGTAGGGAGAACACGTCAATGCAAGGGTGGGGTCATCTAAGATAGCACAAGGGTTAAAAAAGAGACTAGAATAGACAACATCATCTCAAAAACGTACAGAAATGAGTGACACTGGAAAAAGAAGCAAAATCCGGACCCACTTCAATTTAATTGATGATGCAAAGAGAGAATTTAAAGTTTGCAAGAAAACAGTCCCATCTAGAACCAATTCCACAACTAACCTGCACCTGACAACTGAGAGAACCTTCTCCTAAACAGAGCAGATCAATACGGTCTGAAGAAACCAGATCAGCTTCACAAAGATGAGACACTTAGTATTTTTAAAAGCCAAATTTTACTGTGCCAAACAGTGGGCGTGCCTCAACCCGCTTAACTCCGCCCATGTTGAGGCACACGTCGGTCTGCACACTGCAGCCAGGGGCTTCTCGTTTGAATTGCAGAAAATGGTGGTCTTAGGGAATTTATGAAACCCCATGTTGTCACCCTTTGAAGTCAACTAGGATTCACAGTTGGTTGCTTCTATAGATAAAATTAACAGAGGATATTCACTCTTTATTGCCTCTTAGACAATAGATGCGTGAGGGTTACATTTATAGGACAAACACTTGCTCTTTTGCTCTGAGAGGATGGGGAAGCCTTTTATTTATTTTTTAAACCAAGTTCTCTATCCATTTGAACACTCCTGTAATCAGCCAGAGTGTGCATCCTTCTGAATAGAGATGAAAGAGGAGGACACACGCTCTCATTCACACATGAGCACACACAAACACACGGGGAAGAAGCACAAGCCATTTGGCACTGCCTCTCTATCTAGGGAGGGCTTCAAAGCCCACTGACATGAATTTATGATAACGGCACCGTGCCTTTGCCAAACCTGAGCCATTGTTGTTTTTCTCTCCCTCCTTCCTCGTCTTTTCTGTATGCTCTGCCATCTCCTTGATCAGAGCATTGGAAAATGCAAGCAGGTGTCCCCCCCCACACACACACACACTCTAGTTCCCTCTGGAAAGCTGTGTGCATGCATGTGTGTGTTCATGTGTTTATATATGCATTAGTAAAAGAACATCCTCGGTATGCTGATGCTGTTTTTGAATCTTTTCTCTTTTGGCTTTGATTTACTTTTTCAACTTAAAACTAGCACTCCATTTTATTTAACATTAATAATAGCAATGTTCTTTTTAATTACCCCGTGATTGTGTGATTTTGTATACACTGCTGACGTGAATATCCCTCTTCTATCCCCCTCTCTTTTGTTCTGCAGATGAGGATTGTGTGAATTGCACAGAAGAGTGCAGAGTACTGGGTCATTCTGACCGCTGCTGGATGCCACAGTTCCCTGCTGGTGGAAACCAGGCAGAGGGCATTGACTACCGCAACAATATGTTTGTGCCTGCAGGGATGGAGACTGTGCCCGAGACTGAGACCTATGAGGCTGTCAATCCCAACGGCAAGAAAACATTCTGCACTTTTGGCAAAGACAGACGTGACCATACCATCCTCGTTGCAAATGTCAAACCCTACCTGAAAGCAAAACGTGCCCTCAGCCCTCTTCTTCAAGAAGTTCCCTCTGCATCTACCAGTCCCAGCAAGAGCTGCTCTACAATGTCTCCCTGTTCCGCAGTCAAAAGCCCAGCAGATGGGGCTGAGGGAAAACCCCCCCCTGCGTCTTGCTCTGGCCACTACGGGCCTCCCGATGGTCAGTACCTCTCACCGACAAAACAAACAAGAGACCAGCTGATTTACCCATCCCTACCGCCCTCAGACCCGGTGGCAAAGGTGCTGGCTGAGGCGCGCTCACGGATCAGTCAGGAAGCAGCAGCTGAAATGGAGTGCGTCCTAGAGCAGGCTGAGCCGAACGTGAGCCGCGATGGTATGGACGCTGAACAGGTGGTGAGGGACATTGACAAACTATTGCAGGACTGTAGAGGAAGTGAGGCCACCGGCACGCTCAGGAAGTGATATATTAAACCGTAACTAAGGTCAACGTGGATGCAGAGAGTCGGAAGGGATGGCATCCCAAGAACTCTCATGAGAAAAACTCACCAAAATGAATTGAAAATGTTCAAAGGCTCTTAACATTGGGGCTCTTTTCACTATATTTGTTGTATAAAACTACCAATACTGGACTGTCAATACACTTTCGTATGTCAGCCACCTGGCACTGGTTTTTGTGCTACCCAACCAATCTAAAGGAACTGACTTCTGAATTTTTTGACTTTTCTTTTGGATTTTTAAGCTAATTGCTGAGGTTTTTACCTCTTGCACCTCGCAAGCTCTTATCTAAGTGCCCACCAGCTCATAATGTGTGTTGTTCATGGTCTCTCGTGGAATCCGACATATCTCAGTTTGTGTAGGTGTATTTTTTTGTTATGTGTGATGGATACTGAAACAGCGAGGGAAAAAAAAAGACGTTTTACTGTCAAATGTGACAATCGATGTGGAAACAGAGAAATACATGATAATCTCTGCAGGACACCAAAAAAACAAAAACAAAAACAAGCCGAAACACACAGCTCATTTTCTTCTCAACTTAACACACTTTTAAGTGCTCAGCGTCAACAGGTCCTGTAGCAGAAGAGATCGGTCAATCAGGATTGAGTTTGCAGAAGGTTAATATTAACAGTGTAACCATGTTTTACCTGTCATTTGTAACACGTGTAAACTGTGTCTGTCTCTTACACCTCTATTTAAATGTTCATGTTTCTGAGTAATGTAGTGGCACGCATCAATTTTACACGTGCGCTACTTTGTTGCTGACCTGCTCATAAGCACCGACACCCTGCCACAACACAAATACACACACACACACACAACAGTTACACACACTTAACATCTGTGATTTGTCTTATACATGTTCATCATCAGCTTCTAGTCCCTTGTGTACAGTGAACTATCATGTGTGTGACAATGCCCGAAGGCAATCACAAGTTGTATAAAAAGGGATATTTTTCCTCAACTGTGAAAAGACATCTATATGATTATATAGATTACTGTATGTATGACTCCATGTATAGTGTCCAAATATTAACAGAATATTTATACATTTTCTAAGAAAAAAAAGAGGAATCTCAGCAAAATGTGTCCTGGAGTTAAGGTCGCGTGAGTACTAACTCAAAGAACTGCAAAGGACACTGCCATTCTTTTGAAGACAAATATCCAAAAAACACGAGTAAACAAGGAAATGTCCCTTCACATTATCACTATACATAATATCATTATGTGTGTATATGTATCTATCCAATTTAGATGTGTTTACATAAAAAATTGACATATTTTTTATTGATTTCATTGCAATTTCTGTGCATTTGAGCCAAAATGTTACGTGTACAAAAGCTATATTGTGTATTTTATTAAATTAATATATTGTTGTGTTGCAATATACATGGGCTTATATTGTATTTGGCAAAAGTTGCCTTAGTAGCTGTCGAACTCTGTGAGTTTGCTTTAGTTTGGGATTTTTCTTTTTCTTTTTTGGTGTTTCCTTTTTCATCTCTATTTCTGCATCTTTGCAGGCTGGCTTCAATGCTTTTGAGATGTCGCCTCTTTTTACCCTAATGCCCCGCTGGATCAAAGACAATAACTCCTTAAAGCTTAATGAACCAGCTGATCTAGAAAAAAATAACAATTCAAACCAACAACAAAAAGCAACAATTGCAAGAAAACAGTCTAAATATTTCTACTGAGCAGATTTTTAAAGGGCAGCTATTTTCTTTAACAGTAACCAGTCAGTGTATGTTTTTTTTCTTTTTTGTTTATAATGTTTTTACTTTCTTTTAAAAGAAAAAATGAAACCTGCCATATGGAAAGCGGATCGATTTCCTTGGTGATCATAAAATTGCCTTACTGTCTCTGCAGAGAGCTTGTTGTATCTGTGGAGCCTTGTGACTGCTTATAAAACCCTGGTCCACCAGAATGTGCATTTTCTATAAAGGACCAAAAGAGGTTTTGTTCTTTTCAGCAGTCGGTGTTGTTTATGTCTGTACTCAATACATGTTAGAAAGCTCATACTTTGCAGATGAACTTGAGACCAGAATTTTTTTTTCTTTTTTTCTTTTTGGGGTGGTTTTGATGTCTTTGCTCTGTTGCTATATGGTTTTTATGACCAGACATCTGTCATTCAGGCTTTCTTAAAAAAAAAAAATACAGAACCTTTATTTTTGGAAATTTTGACACCTTTCAGACACTCTAGTGGGAGATGTTTTTTTTAATACTCTCTGACAGTGAAATACACCAAACATTAGGTTACTAGATTGGGGGTCTTTTGGATAATATCACTACAATCACCAAATCTGTTATGTACAGCTGTGGGGGGGAACAGTGAATTACCACTATGTGGCTCTGAAACTAAGTTGAGCTGGAATTTCAACAATAGAAGAAGCACCATTATTTATTTTGTTGTTGACACATTACTGTTTTCACATTTCTTCTCATGTTTCTTATTTGACACTGAGGAGTAAGCTTAGGCACCTATGCCGGTCTTCTCGTCCGTGCCATTCAGACTTCTTTTTTTGGGATTTTGCTTGTTGCAAATTTCTTTTTATTTTTTTGAGAAAAACCTAACCTAAGAGTCAAGGCTCTTCACTTCCATTCTGTATATACATACTGCTATCAGGAGCACCCCTGAATATGCTTACAGACGGGATTTGCTGAAAGCTAACAAATGTGTTTGTGTGTGTGCGTTCCACGTGCACTTTTGTTTTTATATCTTTGGGGATCATTTATAAAAATCAGCTTTGACAAACCTATAAATAAAGGAACCAAGGACTGTTTTTATGGAGTTTTTTGGGGAGCCAAAGAATTCATTAATTTGTAAATATGACCTTTAATTTGTGTTTGGGTTATGTGATGAGCATCTTGTCAGCAAAAATGAGAACATCCCTGCAGAGATATTTAAACAAACCTGCATTCTTTTATCCCCTTTTTATCTAAACGTTTAATAAATTATCTTCTTTTCATCTTCATCTTGCATTAAATCACACTTTTTTTTGTTTTTCCCTTTTTCCATTGATACATGTGCATTTTTGTTTTACCAGAAATACTTTTCAAGCAGCAAGACATTTACCACAGCTGTTGCTACTAACAGCTAAACTCAGCAAAACAAGCAAAAATATCAAAAGAAAACTGGCTGAAAATCAGGTTTCTTAAAATCATAGATCTATATGTGTCAAGATTTCTGTGCTAGAAAAATTGTCAAAGAAAAATCCTGCATGTGATCAAAAGCTAGCATATCTGCTGACCTACAAATCACATAGCAGGTCCAATTGTGACGAGTGATTTGGTCATCCTTTAAGCAGCAAAATAATTTTAATTTGTATACATTTGAAGCAAAATCATTTGTTTCCTGTCAACTTTAAATTCAACCTGGCTGGTGTGTCAACCCAATTTACAATGCATACGAACAGCTGAAAGTATGTTTGCAATTAATTTTGTTCTAAAAACCTTAAACACTGTTCTCTGTATTCCTTCTGATTCTATTGCTTTGATCATCTACAAAAAAAGTTAATTTTTCTAAACCCTTATTTTGACATGAATATTTGAATGTTTTGCTCTGACAGACTGCGCTCATTCATTCATTGCCACTATTTTACCAGCTCCAGTACTGTTGCCAGGCGGTTGACATCAGTGACATGGCTCTCATGCCCTTTCTTACAAAAACGGTGCAAAGGTCATCCCTCAGTTTTGTCTTTCCACTTCATAATCTTTCTGCCACCAATAGTCCAAGCTCAAAGCTCTGTCCGCTCTTATGGTCCCTGGGTCCGGGCACCATCGTCACATCCCAAACTAAGGCATAAAGAAATGAGCGGCTAGAAGGAATTCTCTAAAGCCATGCACACCCCCCCCCCCACCTTCTCTCAGGCTATTTGCTGTTTAATAGAGCAGAAGCTGCTGTTAAGGCCAACACATAGTTTGGCTTTACAAGTTTAGAGATTGACCATAATGCGAGGCCTCTCATTATTAGATAATTACTCCTTGGCATTAGACACATTTGGCAGTGATTTACTCAAGCCAGCAGTGGTGTACTTTCCGCCCACTGGAGACTGTTGGCTTCGCCGTGTGATTAGGGAAAAGGCCTCGCTGAATGTGGCTAACCAACTTTGGTCTCTCCTTCATGCAAGTGTGCACAGGCCCACGCAGTTACTGCTTTACATACACGTAGAGGCGCCATGCCTTTTTGGTTAGTTAAAGCAAGCACCCAGTTTGTGTCAGTGTTGTGCTCTCATGCCAGGCCCCCACTGCTAGCATATGGCTCCACGCTACAAATGGGCAGTTGATGAAAAACTCCAGAGGAATTCATTTGTATGGATTATTTCAACTGCTGTTGTCTAAAAGCTGTGTTCATTGTGATCTATATGGGAAAAAACAAAAAAAAAACTCAAAAGATCTAATAAATAAAGCAATTGCTAATAAGGTTTGCTCCTGTATTTGTATGAGTTGGTTGAGAAATGGTTAGTCATGGCTGTGATTTAATTTCTCTCCTCCTGAGAGATAAGCCCACAATCCTCCCTTCCTTTCTTCCCTCGAGCATCTGCACCGCCAATTTTTTTCCCGCCGTCAAATAGGATTGTAATGTTTACCTTGCAAGTGCCAGCTTACTTTCGAAACAAGAGAAAATTTTTTGATGGCATTTTTCAATTCCAATTAAATGCACATATGCACCTCTAACCAGGTCCACACAGACACACTCATGCACTGCACACAGTTACTAGCTTTGGGCAAATGATTCTTCATTCCTATTAGTTCATATTTTCACCACACAAAACATTACTGCACATGTGTCTTTTTTTTTTTTTTTTTTTGTAATTTCTCAGAGGCAAATAAATTGCTGTTTGAAATTGTTTGTACCAGCGCTTCACGGAAAAGATTTAGCATTTTAACCCTCAGCTATATTTGCATTTACAGACCAATTTGAAGTCTTTTCAACACTTGCCCTTGGTTACAGTGATTGACCATATGCTTCAAAATTGCTCAGTTAAATTTGCCTTACTTAATTCTTAATTTATGCTTACTTGCCAGCCGATGCTTCAGGGTGGAATGAACTGGAAGTGTGGCCTTCCTTGAAATGTTTGGTTCCATTTCAGAACAAGCTAATGCGTAAAAATGTGGAAACCTGCTTTGCTGCAAATGCTCATGCGGCTGTTAATTTTGGATCAGAGTTAATGTTATTAGGATGGTTCTAAGACCTCCCTTTGATAATATTTTTAGGACACTTTCATGTTAAGGTGGTCCAGTAACATTTAATGGTGTACGGGTGCAACATTTTTAATGCATGGCCAGCACAAAAATACCAAAAATTGGAACTTTTCATTCACATTATTTAAGGAAAGTTTGGATAATTTATTATTCAAGGAGACCTCAATTAAACTAATTTTTATTTTGACTACAAAGAGAATCGTTGACTCTCCAGCAGATCTTCAGTCCACTGGTCTATTGGTATGCAGCAAGGATTTTTCATGTTTGTATCTAACTAGTTGCCTCCAGGCAGATGTTAATTAAAAAGATAGCCAGTGCACTCTTCAAAAAAAAGAAAAAAGAAAAAAAACATCACTTATAGGAGTGTATGTTCACACAGGGTTGAACTGAGCTGCCTGGTGGTAAGTGGATAGTGGATTTTCTCACAATAAATATTGGCCGTTGCCCGCAATGAAAAATTTACAGATTAGATTTTTTTGCACAATTCCTGGTTGAAATTCTGGATGAATGTAGACTGATGTATTGCATTGCAAGCAGTATGGCAGCAAAAACAGAAAAATGATGCTCATAAAGTCACAATTTTAAGGCCCCTAAGTATACTGTATGCATTCTTTTGAGGAAAGTTGTGAAAGCATGGAATCTAAAACATTTGAAGTGATTTAAAGAAATAATTATCTCAAGAAAAACAAATTACAATTAAAATCTAAGCCTAATGTCACGTAGCAACATCTAAGCTTCTGACAGGTGTTTGATCCAAATAGAAGCGTGGCATCTTTACTGTATTCCTTGGAACTGAGTTGTCCAAAAGGGCAAATAGGAAGAAGAGATTTCCAACATGACAAAGGAAAGCCATTCATCCTCTATTGTCAAGCGCCAAAGATCTTGTTCTCATTTTCTGATCACATTCAGGCGGTTGCACAAAAAGAGAGCATGTGCTCTTTAAATGCAAAAAAACATTAGAGCAGCTGGAAAAATTAAGGTTTAAATCATTAACCTGGCTCTAAGTAATTATACTTCTTTATAAATAGACTAGGTTCCCAGTTCTGGTTGCAGAATAACTTACAGGCATTGTGTTGGAATCAGACCAGTACCCTTACTGCTTTACATAGGAAGACACTTCTTAGACAGCAGAGGATGTTTTTTTTTTTTTTTTAATATGGCCCACAAATTCAGTTTTCATCATCTCTCACTTGGTCCTGACTGACGGCATTTATCCAGAGTGCGTCAACCCTGGGTCGACTCAGCTGAAATCTCCACTTCCTTTGGCCTTTGGGCCACGCCTGTCCCTCCTAACACTTCACACGTCACAGTCAGTTTATCATATGTGGGCCACATCTGGACCATACAGCAAACACCATAACCCAGATTTGGCCCTGGTTATAACCTTTGGGCTGTGTGTGTCCCATATTACACTTGCCAGTGTCATAAGAGACACAAGACAATAAAATGTGGTTCAAATTGTATCAAAATCTGTATGTGCTTTGAGTCCCCAGTAATGCCCATGAAACACACACTTTTATAGTTAGCCAATATAAGTGGATTATATTTTCAAAATAGGTTATTTTGAATAAAAAAAAAAATTCGAAATTTTCCACCACAAATTAAATTTGATCTTGGGCTTAAACAAAGAATATTGTAGTGCATAAACATTCAATTTTGACATTTTTTCTTACATTTTAACACTAAAACATAAAAAAACATGTCTAATTGAAAAGAAAAAAAATACATCCACTCAGCAAAAATAAATGTTGGCTAAGCAAGAAAGGTATAGTGATTTAACTAATATATTCGATTTTTTTTGTTAAATTACTGTAAAATAAAATCAAAACATTGGAAGCTTTGAGTTACCATTACAGTCTCCTAAAATAGTGTATAGAGAAATGTTTGGCCCTGTTGGACAAAAATGTAGAAGTTTTACTGGTATAACAGATGAAATTGGCTGGGATGCCATAGGATGTCTTCTTGTCCTTACAGGCTATGTCAAAAAAATAACCATAAGGGTTTGAGTCGTCTGTATGGCTGACTTCCAGTTTCCCTTTGCATTTAAACTCACTTTACCATTTCGGTGAGTGTTCAAGTGTTTCTTATCTGACTCGAAGGAACCAAATAATGGTTTCAGACACCTCCTGTGAAGGAACCAGCTCACATTGGAGAGTGAAAATGCTGGTGATAAGGTCAAAAAGCCACACAAGAAACTTAATATGAAGTAGACACATGAATTCCAGCACATGGGTTTGTGCCTCTGGCATGGTGCAGGACGGAATGGCATTGCTGAATCAATTCATAAATATCCAATGTCTTGTGTGTGAGAGGCTGAAGTACTAAAAGGACCTTTCACAAAATGCCACCTGGACTTTTAATGCAGTTTCACTCTCCCATTTAAATATGTGGTATTTCTAATGATGGTTGAGATTAATATCAGAACTTCTCCCTTCTTCTTTCTCATCAATGTTATTTCCTAGTATCTTTTTTGTTCAAATTTATATTGTATTTTTTAAAGCATGCTTGCTGTATTTGCTTTATTTTTCTTATATTTTTCTTCTTAAAGCACTACGTCTTTTAACTTAAGGATCATTAATTTAAAATTGTCTTTGTTAGACAAATATTTACCTTTATTTGGTTTAATTTTGAAACCATTTTCCCTTCTCATTTTGTTCCATTTTATTCTTGTTTTTCTAATTAATTTAAGTTTCCTTTGTTTTTCCTCTTTCCATTTTTCATCTGTAATGAACTTTTTTTGTATTATTCTGGGATTTCTTAGATTTTGTCATCATTGTGTACTGTCCAACTTTGAAATAATTAGCGGCTACAGTGTTTTGGTAAGTATTTTTCTTTTGGTTCTTTGGAAAATGTCACAAGTTTCATGTTAGGTGTGAGTAAAACTGTGCAAAGACTTAAGAAAAGGCTTGGCACTGGTGCGAGAGTACAAGCTGATTTGCAACAAACTGTGATTTTAGATTACAGCTGTTACCATGTACACTTGACGTGTGGGTCATAATTGCGCTTGTAAGAATTCATTATGCTGGAGTTTTTATTTTAACCCCTTCCAAGCAGATATTATGTTTGCTTTTTTGCTGTGTTGTAGTAAACTACAACTCCAAGCTAAGATGGCATGAAGAGGCCATATGCCTTAACTTGGTTTATCCTGATTGCTTAGGTCAGGGGTTGGGTTGCTTGTTTTCCAACATACCCTGTTCCGACATCTTTAATTGCCAGGACACACCTGATCCAGCTAATAAGCCATGAGTAGGGCAATGATAACTGGAGAGCACTCGTGCAAACTCACTGGCCCTGGAGACATGGAATTTCCCACCCTTGCTTCAGGTTAACAGTTTAATTTAATTTTTTGCTTTTTTGTGTTTGTATGTTTTTCTCATTAAGTTAGGTTATATAACCCTTAGAAGAGCTTTTGTTATGAAGTGAAATAAAATGGGCTTTTTTTGCAGCTGGGAAGGCCAGAATTCACAAATGTAACAATACCCATCCCATCCTGAAACACCCCTAAAAACTTTGCACAAACTGTTGTTTGCGCAAATGAACCACTCTGGGAGTATTTCAGGCAGGCAACTCGAGCAGTGCGTTTACCTACTCCTCCCTGAGGGCGGTTCAGTGTAACCCTATCCTAGGTACTTTAACATTGGGAGTTGGGTCATCTAGACCCACTTGACAGTGCTCTGAACTGTTTTTCTTCAATGATTTGTGAACCTCACTGGTGTCCATGGATTACATGAAATCTTTCCACCTTTATCCACCTTTGTCATTGAACACGTCACTTGAACACGTCAATACAAGGGTGGGGTCATCTAAGATAGCACAAGGGTTAATCAACTCACCTGTTCAGTGTCCTATTTAAGTTCCAGGTGTGCGGTCCATTCCTTCTTTCCATTTCCGCAAGCCCTGCATTCGTCACCCCACCTCCCTCCCAGGCTTCCACCTGTGAGCTCCATTAGGGGTAGTTTAATAAAAGTTTTCTATGGATATCTTTGTGTTTTAAGTAACTGAACTGAGCCTTATGCCAAATTGAAAGAAATATAGAAATAATTTTCTTTACTGCATGAGTTGTCTGACTGAAATACATAAGAAATATGCAGAACAGGCTGTTAATACCAGTAGACTTTTACTTACTAATTATTCTAAGAGAACAAGCATCTCTACTTTAATTCAGGAAGTGTGTCTTGTTTTGTTTTCATCCCGTCTTCCGTGGGTTTCTTTTGGGTCGTCTTTAACATAGCCTGACAAATTTGTTAATCTCTTTCCTGACGAGAAATGCTTTCCGAGTATGTCACGCATGAATCGGTTATTTTAAAAATCAATACTACACAGGAGTGTTCTGTTTGATTTTGTTGATGGCTCTTTACAGAGGCACTTCCAGAAAGGGGAAAGGAAAAGATGGACAGCTAAATGGCTGGATGATAAGAGGACTGACCGATTGCGACGAGGGTACAGGAAGGTCAATATTACAGTAACTGAATATGACTTTGGGGACAAAGATCTTACTGTCGGAGATGTCCTCATTTGGTTTAGCTGCACCATTGATCCTTTGCTATAATATCAATTAGCTCAGCCATCATTACGAAAGCTTTACCGCAATGTCATTTTGTTCTATAGAATGTATTCTGAGATACATAAATGGAGATGAAAGACAGGCTATGGTTAATATCGCTACTCTTAGTTTTTGTGACATGATTTATTTTGATTGTAAAAATTAGCTAGCTTGAATCAAAATATGAATGCAAATTACAATTTCAAACATTACTATGTGATTATGTGATGGCTGCTTGGGTTTTGCGTTAATAGAAAATACTGATGTAATTTTGGTAAACATTTTGAATTTAGTGTGGTTTAATAAAAAAGAAAAAAATGCTCCAATATCTTTTTTCTACCAAGAAGGAGCCTTTTTCTTTTAAATCTTACTGCAGTGCTCCTCTTCATCTCCAATCAAACCCTACCCCCATCTTGTCTCCATACACCCACTTCTTAATCTGTATCTACAGCCTCAGAACAACTATCAGTGTCTATATTTGTGAATAGAGCAGCCATCAGATTTTTACTCAAGTTTGGGTCATTATAAGAATTAGATTTTTTAGGGGAAAAGGGTGTATTCAGACAGGACACATTTAGTCCACTTAAGGTGAACCAGGGTTTGTTTACCCCGATAATCTGGACCAATACACATTGTTTCTCACTGTTTTCCCTACAATCTATATGTCATAAACATTCGTCAGTGTGCCTTCTTAGCCGTCGTCTCCTCAGTAACTGCTTTGCAGCATGATTATGATGGATCAAAGGAGTAACTGAAAAGTGTTGTACCACACGTTGATACAGGCGTTCAAAATTGAAATATAAAGTTTGAATAAGGGAACTATCCCCACAAGAATTGCAATGCGAAGGATTTCCTAATTTCTGCTTGTAGTTGCTTTGCCCTTCCATTATAAATCCTGACCAATGATTGAAGATATCTTTAGTCGCGTTCTTATGTCTACAAACTTTGGTTTGAAACAGGAATAGCCGCTTGACAGTAGTTTGAATACAGACCAAACGCAAGGTTCAGGACTTGATCCGGATCAAATTAAGCGGACCAAATGTTTTTTTTAGTCTCCATTAAGTTATGTTTCCTTTAACATGAATTTACACTTGTCCGTCAGCTGTGCATCGCCATTACGTTGCGCCTCACAACCATTGGTTAGTTTACATTTTCTCCATTGCGTCTCCCCTGTAGTGATTTGTCCAACCACTGTTGTGTCAAGGAGATTGTCCCGTTCTCCTTACTCATCGAAAAATTAAGCAAACAGGGCTTTTCCCTTCATCTCTCTCACTGAGTCCTTGTAAAATGCATGTTTTATGTCATAAATGTTGTGTTTTCAGTACTTCCAAAAGTAAACACTTGATATTTATGGGAAACATTGACGCCGGTGTTATCTGTGGTGTTACGTGTGTTATCGTGTGGGCACGTCACCTTAAATATAAAATTACATTTTATATTGAAAGTACAACTGAAGTGTTAATTTTGAAACCCCAACCAATTTTTGGTTTACAGCATTTTGGCTAGAAATTGACACATTAGCGGACTGATAACAGAACACTTGCATGAAGCTGCTGCTGCGGTGCGGAGGGATGCAGATGTGATGGAGGCGATGTAAACATTCTGATTGATTATTGAATATTCTATTTTCATTTTGTCAACACAACGCAGTGGAGATGCACAGCAAATGGATCAGTGTAAATCAGCCTTGAGTTTAAGTCAGGTTTGTGTTTTCCCTCATCCAGACCATCAATAAATTCATTTTTGTTCATTAAAAAAAATATATAGTCTATTATGTTTGTAGACCTCTCAGAAAAGTGTGTTTTGTTTTTGTCATCCTTTCGTATGTCCATGAGAATGATGAAAGCCTTTTTTTCCCCTCTTCAATGACTGGAGACTTGGGACCTTGAGTGTCAACTGACCAATGGAAATCTGTGAGACATTTATCTGCTGGCACCTTTTCAAAGGCTCTGTTGTGGTCACACTGGCTTTAGAATAATATAGTGTGTGCAGCTAAAGCAACTGACATCTAACAGCCAGATAAAATCCCTAAGCTTCTGACTTCTTCCCTTTGTTTCAAAGTTTATGGATCTCCAGTATGAACACAGCAGTGGGTCTCATGAAGGGACGTCGGCCCTTCTCTGAACTGAGAGACACAGCCGACAAAGGCGATTAAAGCCTCTGACAGCTTGCTTGCATGTGATTAGACGATCATTTGGAGCTTTGAACCCCTACCCTTTACACCCCAACGACTCCCCAGTCTTATATCCACAAAAAACAAGCAGAAAATGCAGAATCTTCAAAATGAGTGAGAAAAAGGCAATCAAATAAAAATCAGCTAAGGAAAACAAAGGGTGACTAAATAAGCATGGTAACAGACAGGGAGCTTTCTCTTCGGCTAATGGCCACCACAAACAAAATAGGCCTTGAGGGATTTAAAGGGCTGCGTCTGACAGTTAAAGCAGCCTCAAGCTTATCTAAAGTGGGAACGCAATGCTTCCACACCCACCTGGAAAGGATGAGAGGCTGTAAATAACAGGCACTCCCAGGAGACGTTTGCCACAGAACACGGAGACCCCCTGGTTTGAGTGTTTGATTTGCTTGAATGCCATTTGACATTTACTTAACCAACTGCCAGGAAATTACCTTTAAGAACTCACTTTTTTGGCTCAACAGCTTGCATTTTGCTTTAAAAAAAACAACTCTCTATTGTTTGGATTATATCCAGATTTGCTGCATATTTTTTTAGTATCTATTTCAAAGATTGGTCCTGTGCTGCATCTTGATCCCGGAAGCGAACGCTGAAGCATTGCCTTGAGATAAGCTCTGAAAGTCACAGTTAAATCATGCCAGCCTGAGGTTATCAAGGAAAAAAAACACAGGGCCCATTTCCATTTATGTCTCCTTCTCTTGTTATCTGGTCAAGCATCCAAGCCATCACATCTCCGTTACCTTAATGGAAAACATTAGAGATGCCCTTCTAATGTTTCACCCTTCAGATATACTACTCTTTCTCTCTTTGTCTCCCTCTTCCTCTGGACCACCACAAAACGCAGCGTGTGGCGTGACTGAGTTACTGTGCATCAAAGCTAGTATTACAGCTCACATCACAGCCCAGTGCACAAATGAACATCCCTCTTTCAAGAGTCTGAGTGGCAGAAGGACAGTGACTTGCTGTCTCAGACCCGGTGTGACACGATGTACCTGTCATCAGTTGACAGTGCAGTGTCACATTGAACATCCAAGGGAATGAATCCGGTCAAATGACTTATGGCGCGTCTGGAAATTCACGCTCAAATCCCAATTGACTGATACATCAATTTGCTAATCAATAAGCTGCTCAACAGATTATGCTATTGATAAAAGCATTGATTTATTTCACAGCAGCATCATAAAGCCAAGTTTCCTGTCCCGCATTTGCGACTGAGAGGCATCAATATTTCATTGACAAAGAATAGGCGTGTACATTCATTAAAAATGAGATAGCGCCAAGGCAGCTGCACATAAGAAGCAGCATGACTTTATTTATTTGTACCTGTGTTTTGAAAGTAGGCTGTCGCCAACCAACTAATTGAAAGTGATATATCCCACATGCCTCAAAGTGCAACATACTGTAGATTCTTATTAGAGGAAACTGATCACATCAACATTTCAGCTGTCTGACACAGTAAACCTTGGTAAATCTGACTTCATTTTTACCCACATGTGGGTCAAACTTTCAAATTTAAGTTCAATGATTCATATTAGTAATATTTGATATACTTCATGCAAAAATAAAGGGCTAAGGGTATTGCGGACTCTGTGTAACCCCACCAATCCCAATGACTTCCATTACTAGAGAAAATCAGATCAAATGACCTCATTGAAACTGTATACGTGACACATTGTCAGTTAAATCAATGCTTGGAAAAAAGTTGCACACTTAGGACATCCCAAGATGTCCACTTTGGCACTTGCAAAGTCATTTTAACATTCAAAAACTCTTTAAAGAGCCAGATGGTTTCAGATTCTAAAACACATGAACCATTGAATTTCAAAGGTTGAGATGATGCCACGGGTGACAAAGCTACATCTGGTGTGCTACCAAGAGGCCTGTGTGGTTTCTAGACCACATCCAGTCCTGATGGCACCATCCAGGACCACAGTGCCGCACGGTGATGCCCAATGACGACTGAAAGTATAATCTGAGGCCAACACCTGCAAAATGTCAAAGACAGAAAATCGTTAGTTATTCTTATGTATGAAAAATCTCGCAAGGAATCTTTAATTTAAAAGCTTTTGATACTAGAAAATTACACAAATGCCCCCTGGAATGTCCTAGCAGCATATTTCTCTCTGGCCAAGATCTGGAGACGGTGAAACATCCCATCCCAAATATCTGCACCACCTGATAATACTTTTACAAGGCAGAGAATTATGGTTATTTCTGATGTGGTGAGCTGACAAAGTCCACAGCTTTCATTGTACACCTGTATGCCAATGAATCATTTGTTTGCCACATTTAACACGGTACAACATCTTTCCCTCTGAGAGCAGGCTGCACTCAACTGATGACTGCCTGTTGTCACACATATGTGGGAGAGGATGTGTAGACTGCTAAGTACAAAGGAGAGCACTCAGCCCCACCCTGAAAAACTGCTCATAAATACTGCAAGGTGACGCTTTGTCTTTCTGCTGCACTGAACCCAACCTCACTTACAAGACAGCTGTGCTTTGGCAATGTGCTCTCCAGCCGCACAGACAGCATCCAGCCTGACAGCCTCCATATATTCTGGTGTATTGTTGTTAATGTTTAAATGCTTTTACTGGCATGCCAATACAAAGTACAGTAATGTACTTCCTCACAAGCTCTACATGCATGGATGGAAAAAGTAAGGTGCACCAGACTTTTGGAGATAAAAATGGAAACGTAATGATCAGACTCTTCGGCTCGACGAATGTGATGTCTTGACGTGTGAACGTTTCAGCCTCCTCTGAGATTATTTATCTAGTTTGCACAGCTGACAGCGTGAAGCTTTGCATATAGTCAGGATGCGTTGTGGAAGTGGCATGACGTTGTGCTAAGCTCTTTAAGGTCACAGTCATTTCAAACAGCAAAGAAGCTGAATCACACAGCAGCCATACCTGATTAAAAACCTAAAATGCTCCCTGGTTTCTTTGGGGGAAAATATGTAATATTAAGCAGAAGAAAGTGTTATGATTGTGACAGGTAAATGTTGGGGAAGTTTGCATTTCAGCTGAAGGCCTGACACTTGTTTACTTACAAACTTGTTTGGCTTACAACCAGATATTGCTGCTTATTTAGGTAGATAGAAGCTGTATTTGCACCAACCTTTGATTTTAGGCAAATGAAAGCACGCAAAGAAGCAACAACCTCTTTGTTGGGATTAAGGGTTTATTTGTCACATTAGTCAGAATTAGCTGTGTTGGCGTCAGCTGAGTGCAATAGGAGCTGTGCAGACAGGTGGGATAGAAAGGCACAGCAAGGGTGTAACGCTTTGTAGATACAAAGAGGGAAAAGGAGAAAAGGAAGAAAGAGAGGAGATGCATTCATTCAACTCTTCATTGCCTCATAAGGTGCTCCCTCATCTCCTCCCACTGATAATAACTATCTCTGCGTACTGTGAGCCACAGGGGAGAGGCAAAGCTCCCTTTGCTCCTGTTTCCTGCGACCTGGGAGGGCTTGATGTGCTGAAGATGTGCTCGAGCAGCTTTGTTGGCCTGAACCTCTTCTCCCCTTAGTGTGTTGGCTGGATGGATGTCTACCATAACAGCTGGTGGTGTTTTTGAGATGGAGGCCTGTGGAGATGGATCACCCTCCCGCTGAAGCCTGCTTTGTGAAGTGCCGATGATACAAGCACCTACATAAAAAGACTTTGCCCAAGTGAAAGATCAGTACAGAGATTAGAGGGGTGATATGTGTGACAGGATCATGTTGGCCATATGCTGTCTTGGCTATTGCCATAACCTTTGTATGGCCCTATAGATTAAAGAGTTTTGCAGATCACTGTACCCCAATCATAGTGGTCATCCCGGGCCTTCCATGCAGACAAATTGGATAGGAAGTAAGGGGGCAGATTACCAAATCCAAACTCTGGTTTCTTGCTTTTCTGTTTTTTTTTCAGCACAGATGCTGGAACAGATGAACAACATGACATTGAAAAGGGTCAAGCTACAATTGTCCTATAAAATTGGTAATATTTTGTTTTTTGACTAAAAGACTTTGAACCAATCTACTAAACTGCATACTTATTTGTGATGCTTTGCTTTTTCTCTGCAGAGCACAAATAAATAGAAATCTCAGGGTTAATCTCGACCAAGTATTACTGCTTCATGCCACAAAAGTCCAATTTTCCCTCCCTGGCACTTACTGCTGTGTCAGTCATTACTTCTTGTTTCCTGCAGAAACAAACCTTTCCCGACACCTGCTTGTATTCACTTTTTGATTATCCGAGTCAATTGGGTCTCCAATTCTGCTCCAACCGTGTTCTTGTTTTTTTGTGCATTTTGTATTGCTGTTATTTGACCTTATTTATTTATTTATTTTAGTTTGGTTAGCGCGTTGCCCTTTGTTTTGCAAAATGATTTAGTCTTAACACTCCTAACACTCCTATCACTCCTAAGCTGATATAGTGATGCACCATACGGCTGATGCACAAAGCTCAACCTACTTTCCTTCCATTCCCAATTTAAACTGCTTTTCTTTAGTTTTTGAATCTACTTTTCTTATCTTACAGCTAGCTTCTGTCTTTTGTCTCATTTCTCTATCCTCCCAGAGCCTCGTTCTTTCCTCGTTTCTGTCCTCCTCAAACACCTCTATAGCTGAAACATGCTATGCTTTACGAATTGCAATGTTTTGCCGAAGCCGGATTCACATGCTGTGCCTCTTATCCAAATATAAGTATGTGGCGTGCGTCCGCATTTGGTTGTCACTCAAAACTACAAGACTCCACTCATCGCGGTGTCACAGACGTTGATGAGAAAAAGACTGTAACCTCTATTCTCGTATGCGCATTCTGCAGCAGCTCAGCGGCCCCATCAATCCCGCCTCCATCAGCCTGACAGAGCCATAATAACACAAATCTCTGTGACTTTCAAAATGCAAAACAATGGTAGATCAGCAGTCTGCTCACATCCTGTATCGCTCTCACAATAATGCAAAAAATCTGGGAATTTGATGTAATGAGAATATGAACATTATCCGCTGAAGGTCTCTCTTTCTCATTTCGTAATATGACGATTCAATCGTATTTCGGGCGATAACTCGTAGCAGTGTTTTCAGCTTACCCTAGGGCGGTTCAGTCAATTAACGCACCTGCTCAGCGTCCTATTTAAGCCCAGGTGCGCAGGCGTTCATTCTCTTTCTTACCTTCAGCGCTCATTTTTCGCCCCACCCTCCTCCCCGGCTTCCACCTGTGGGCTCCGTAAGGGGGGGTTTTTGTTACCGAAAGTTTTATGGAAATCTCTCATGGAATTGAACGGAGCCTTATGCCAAACCAAAAGATGTGAATGCCAACTAAAGTATGTGGAAAATGTCAAATAAATATTTCTTACTGCAAGAGTTGTCTGACTGAAATTACTAACAAGATGAGTTGATGTAACAACTAAAAACTGGAGAGCCTGACTCCCACTCAGGGTTTATCACACTCACTTTAGCAGAGTTGAACTGAACTGAGGGGCATGATTAAATGGTGAAATTGTTTAAATATTTATGTATTTTTCTCATTTTTAGTTTATTTAAGTTAAACTAAATAGACAAAGGATCATGTTGACAAAAAAAAAACATTTGGTTTTGGCCATTTTTATCAGTTTTGTATTCAGTAAAAATGTAACTTTGGTTGGTGGAGACATGTTCATTTGGCTGACCTCTACATCTCCAAAACCCATGACATTTTTCAAAACATCATTTTCAAGCATTCAAGTATTTTTGTGTGCTATTATGCAGAGACACACTGATTTTTCCATTTAATGTATAAATACGAAAATCTTTGAGGTACACCTGTGGGACACAAAGTGCACTGATTTCAGAGAATCACCCTGAAGTGTTACTTGGTCATATATTCATAACTAAAATAAAGTTGTATTGGACCATTCAGAATTCAGGTAAATCAAATATTTTGTCATTTTAATCTTTAAAAAAAAAGAACAATTTTAAAGTTTCCTCAGTGGAAAAAAAAACGTTTACGACCTGTGTAAAGGCGGTTTAATCTGGACATTTTAGTTTTGCAAGCATCCCCACCCTAAGTGAAGCTAAACCGTGATTCTGGGTAATTTCTCTTCAAACTACTGAAATTTGAATTTTAGAATGATCCAGGCTGTGCAAAAGCATGAACACGTTTTATCTTGTTAAGCTGGTTTCCAGATCTACATGAATATGGAGAAAATCTCAATAATGATGCATTGGATCTTCATTGGAGTGTTTAATTCAACCTCTGAAGCTTGCGTATATTGTTGCTGATTTGAACCAGCAGTTCTATGACTTTAAAGTATATTTTCTATCACTTTGCTTGAATTTGAGAAAACCTTGTGTATTTCCTATCAAAGAACACCACAATAATTGAATCTTAAGAGAGTTAAAAGACCCTTGTTTCAAGAAAAACTGTCTTACTTTTGTCTTGTAAGAAAATTAATCATATCAAGAACGATTTCATTAGCTAAATAATTTTAGACTTTAGACTAAACTTTTTTCCTAAAACAATAACTCTTAGTAAGACAGTTTTTCTTATCCTCTTAACGGTTTTTAGTTTAATTTTTTTGCCTCTTTAAAGAAAATTTGCCAAGGGATAAGAAGAATGTGATGAATCTCTATTTTAAAAAACATATACACACTGAATCTCAGTGTTTGTTTTTTTAATTTCTTTTCAAAATAGACACAGCGGGAGTTGCTTATTTGTCTTGGGAAAAATACAAAACACGGTCTAAAGGGGTCTGTCAAAAAAAACGTATAGATTTTGAGACTGCAACAATCACTGCCATTCCAATGCATTTTGTAACTGAACGAATGACTTCATCTGTTTTTTTGTATTTTTTTAGTGTGATAATGTCATGTACCACAAAGCTACAGTTTCTCGGAAAATGTGCACACAAACATGACTAACTCTGTTTTCTTCTCTGTCAGAAGATCCTATTAAAGAAGCGGCAAGCTGTAGTGAGCAGGGACACCACACTTCAATTCAGGACTCTGTGAGCCACTCCGTACTCTCCACAGCTCCAGAGGAGTTACTCAGTGGCAGAATGCTTCTGACAGCGAGGCAGAATGCTTCTGACAATGAGGCAGAGATAAAAAAGATCTTTATTTGACAACAAGAGAATTTGAGCAAAAGCTGAGATTGTATACAGCTGAGCGATTACACATTTTCTTCTTCTTTGTTCCCTTCTGACTTGGAACAAGTATTTCCAAAGAGAATGTTGATTATGGACAAACCCATTGTCTTCACAATAAAGTATGACAAAGTTATGTTTTTACTGTGGAGATTTGTGGAAATTTATGTGAAATATATAGATTTATATGTATATATTGGCAAAAAAAATGAAAACAGTTGTCAGCTTAAGACATCTACTTGCCATGCAAAATCTAATCAAAAAAGAAAACCGTCTCTAGTAGACAAGAAAAAAATCTTTTAGCATCACTGATCCTTAACTTCCTGCTTAGAAAACAGTAACTTCTTGCTAACAATGGCTAACTTCACAAATTTTCAAAAATGACGCGCTCAAATAAACGTAAGACCTTGTGTTTTCCAGCACCAAGGCCGCTTTGAAATAATAATAATAAATAAGCATGAAAATGATTATAAATGTTGTAAAAGTAAATCTAATGCTTTAAAAAGTAGATTCCACCAGATCTGAGAAGAAGCACTAAAAAAATTTTATGATTACTACCTTTTAGGTTCAAACAATCACAACCTAAACCTTTTATTCTACTCATTTTTTAATGAGTAGAATAATGATACATGTAGCAGATAAGAATTTGCCATGAGTTTTTTAGGGAAATCCTTGATAAGACCTATTAAATGAATATGCAACCCCCATTGCTCCAATCCGCTGACCCATGATGTCCTGCAGAGCTCCTGAGCATAATAAGAAGCCAGACAGTCTGATAACTTACTACAATATTTCTGATGGCTGATGTGGAAGTTTGACATTTCCATAGGTTTTTCGCCATAAAAAATTAAATGGTCTTTTTTTAGATGAGCATTATTTGATGTATGCTATAAATCCAAGACAGACAAGAGGGGTTATTCTTGAAATAACTACTCTGTACTATGGTTTTGGGGTGAGGAAGGAGTGGAGGGGTGCACAGAGAACAAAATGGACTGATGCAGAAACAAATGATTTTAATGGCAAGTAGATACGGTGTGTGTGTTTTTAGTCAAACATTGGGGCTTAGGCCAAGGTCAGAGCTAAAGTTAACATTTTAAATGCTGTTAAAAATCCTCTGGATTTTTGTCACAAAATCTTAGCGATTTTAATTTAGAGTAATTATATATTCAGAATTGAAAGCTCAGTACGGAGCTGGGGAAGCAGGTTTATTGCTAATGTGGATTTCCCATGCCATCTCTAACCTTAGAGGTGATAATTGGGTTTCATTTAGGGTGAAGGGCTTTTGCAAACATTAACCTTAAAATGTTCCATTTTCGTCTAATGGACGACTTTGACGTTGGACAGAATATGGTAAAGATTTCACTTTCTTCACCTTCTGGACTGTTAGCTCTACACCCATTATTTTGTCTAATTTGCTTTTACTGTTCTCTTCCCTGTTTTTGAGGGGTGTTTAAAATAACTACAATTAACCAATATACAGTTTAAGAACCAAAGCCTTTATTTTCAGAGTCAATAATACAACAAAATTGTAAAGAAAAAATGTTTGTATGCAAGATGTGATTATTGGTTTCATCATCTGCTTGATCTTCTGTTTTTGCATAATTTCCCTGATGAACAGGCGTGAAACTCCTTATGGCTACAATCCCGGACCAGTTTTTTCTCTTTTGGTAAGTAATTACTGGCCTCAATTTTTTTTTTCTCCTTTAAAATGAGTCATTTTAATTTAGCATCTGAGCTGCTAGACAGAATTGAAACTTGTCACTTTTTTTTTAACATATATTATGTTGCCTTGTGAAATATCTCCCGGTAACGTCGAGAAAATCACCTATGCTAAATATAGAGAAATGTGTGCTGCCAGTTTTTTTACTAGTGGAAAACTAACAGGGAGGTGTTCAAGGGAAACTTGCCAAATGTGACTTCAGGCAGTAAGAAACCAGGCCAACTGTTTGGATTAGAAGCGTAACAAAAGCTGCAGGAGATGAATCAAGTTAAAATACCTTAATGGAATCCATGAACTGCCCCTTTATTTTGTATTCCCCTTCAGTTGACATTTAGTGTTTTTGAATCTACTATTGATGCATTAATTAATTGAATTCCTTATGCTATGTTGCCAGTGATTGGTGGTGGGGGCCAAAAATAGATTTGAGAAAAAATCTGTTAAAAAAATCAGATTTTTTTTATTTTCATGTTTGTTTCAACCAGCACAAGTTGATCCTTTGCGAAATGTTAAGCTGTTTTTTGACTTTGAAATCAATTTTTATCATGATCTTGTAAATGTAATAACCCATACAAACCTACATGTCACACTGCAACATTTCAAACAACTCTTTCCAGGCATGACAAATACTCTCAACAGTAAAAATATTCTGTATGAAAAAGTAAGATATTGTAAAACTACATTATGTGAAGCTCAGTGAGACTAGTTGTGGTCTGAATCCCACTCTGTAAACCCTTGTGCTATCTTAGATGACCGCACCCTTACTTTGACGTGTTATCCCTACCATGACAAAGGTGGATAAAGGTGGAAAGATTTTATGTTATCCCCGGACACCAGTGAGATTCACAAATCATTGAAGAAAAAAGGTTCAGAGCACTGTCTAGTGGGTCTAGATCAGTGTTTTTCAACCTCTTTTGAGCCACGGCACACTTTAACCTTGACAAAAATCCCGCGGCACACCAGCACCCCAAAAAAAAAAAAAAAGCAGAAACTCATAGTCTGTTTTGACCCCCCCCCCGGCAATCTGACGTGCATTTTTGTGATAATTGTGGCAGAAGAAGCAGGAAGTTGCAGATTTTTTTTTCTAAAAGATATAATAAAAGTTAAGTTACATACAAACTGTATGTTTGTTGTGGTTTCAATCTGTGTAGGACGACTCATTGTACGCTGAGGCGCTGTCCCTTTAAGCCAATGCATCATGGGAGATGTAGTTTGAATACTTTCACAAAACGGCAGAAAGACTTGCGTCTCTGAGCTTCATTGTTTTGTTCATCTGTTCCACGGTCTGATACCGGATTCTGTGGAAAGCTACACCGATAAAGACGAGCTTTAGCTGGTATTTTTGTTGGAAATGAGTGAGTTATGAGCTAAATTGGAACAAGGAAGTGAAGACTTTTAACACTTCTGATTGGTCAGACTGATGACATGTGATTAAGCCTTCAAGAATGATTGGTGGAGTCGTGGAGACAGTAAAAGCTGCGGGACTTTTCAGAAAACAGTTATAGCTGCAGCTAAATCGCGGTGCCGTCATTCTTATCAAAATGTCTTTAATAGAATCAATTAAACACAAATAAAAAGGATTTTATGATCTTTCATATTCCTAACTACTCAGTGTTTTATCAGGACCTGTTTGGATGAACAAAGAGCTGATTTCCTGGAGATGGAAAATGTTTTTAGATCGGTTAATGAGGGCAATTTTCCACGGCACACTTGACCATCTCCCACGGCACACTAGTGTGCCGCGGCACACTGGTTGAAAAACACTGGTCTAGATGACCCAATGTTAAAGTGCCTAGGATAGCACAAGGGCTAAAGGCATGAAAGAAATTATGTGTTTTCTTTAGTCAAATACAGAACTGAATCGAATGGCAACACCTTTTGCACATGATATACTGAGAGTATCTAGCAGATGCTGAAAGATTTATGTATGCATGCAGTAATTGGCTGAGAAAACATTAGCCTGTGGCTGTTTAAATCACCAAAAAAAATACGACAGAAAAAGTCTAAAAGGTGTCCACATAAAATGGAAAACAAACATGATAAATGTTGGGAAAAGAACATACAAAATTCAATTTGATAGATTGAGAGCATTCACTCTAAGTCATTGAATTTGGAGTTAATTGAAAAAAGTGAAGGGGTTTTTCAAATATTTTTGTAGAATGTAATCAATATTCAGTTACATACATATTGATCATAGCAGGTGAAAAAGCCACACGAGTCCTTCTTACAACAACTATTTTGTTTGAAGGTAACTACTTCAGAATTTTTGTTGAGAAAATCAAATATTTGGCAGTAAAAACACAGCATATGTCAGGTCACCGTTCAGCAGCCAAAGCAGTGCCACTCTTTTTTTATCAGTGCGCATCGCTGCCCAGTTATTTCAGTGGATTTAAATGGGGCTCAGGCCATCTCAACAGATCATCTGATCGGGTAAAATTTTAAGTGTGAAAATAAAACAAAAGGCAGCTTAAATGTTAATCAATAATCTTTACATCTGTTAAAAAAAAAGAAAACTTTTAAGGGTCAGAACTTCAGTGGGCTTTCCCCAACATTAATGCCCTCTATATGCCAACAGGCTGCTCTCATTGTATGGCCAAGACTTAAAATCACCATCTGTGAGCAGACGGAAAGGGAGGGCTGGGGTGGAGTGACAATAATTCTCCATTCCAGATGTGACCCAATGCCAAGCTTGGCAGGATGAGTGCATTGATTCAGGCAAAGGATTGAGTGGGGGGCTGGGGGAGTGTTATGGGGATCATAGGGCAACTGGGCTCACACTTAATGGAGAAGGGCAGACTTGTTATGTGTTCATGACTGTCAAAAAGAGGGCATTGAAGCATGCAAAGTCTGGCTTCTTGGGTGATGTGGCAATGCAGGAAAGGCTCAGAGGCGACCAGTTGCTGTTTGCTGATGTTGGGGGGCAGATGGGGTAAGAGCCAGCCGAGGACAGCCATATGTGTGAAGCAGCTGATGTGTGAACCATTATGACCAGCAGCTCGTCTACAAACTGCTGTGTGTGAGGGCACCTTGGCCCCCTCAGAGCCACGTTTTACCCAAACCTCCTCATTTCCAGCTTCTCATTAGTTAGAGTGGGG
Organism: Oryzias sinensis; assembly: GCA_037389245.1. Lineage (NCBI taxonomy): Eukaryota > Metazoa > Chordata > Actinopteri > Beloniformes > Adrianichthyidae > Oryzias > Oryzias sinensis. The sequence goes on from CM074489.1 coordinate 32,350,025, forward strand.
AAGAGGAGGGGCAGCAGTGTTAGGCTGTCTGCAACCTTGGCCCTCCCACTGGAATTAATCAGGCTGTTTTATATTGTGTTGTTTTTCTTAAAGGCGGTATTTATTTTCAGAGCTTCCTTGACCTCAAGTGTCCAGGGACAGAAGTGGAAACATTAGACAATGGTTTCAAATGCTCATCAGCGAGCTTCTTTTTGATTCAATTCAAATGCACAGAAGGAACATTCAAGTTCATTTAACTGTTTGTCATTTGACAAATGTACAAATGATGTTTATATTGACAAACCAATGCATTTATACATGCTTTTCACAGGTAAGATTGATATTACAAAAGACCATTTGAGATAATCTAATAAAATTCCTTGTCTGTGTATTTGTTTTTTATAAAATGTATATTTCTGCTATGTGGCAGTACGTATCATCAATAAATACTGTTTTAAAAAAACCTTTATGTGGTAAATGTTCTTCCATTCTGCACAATAACAATACCTATGATTGAGGAGTCAAGAAGGTAAGAACTTAACAACTTTTGACAGGAAGACCTAATCTTAAATCTTGGCTGAAGACTTTCTGTGTGGAGTTTGCTCGCTTTACTATGCTACTGGAAAATCCCAACGGAGTTGCTCCACTCCAGCTTCCTCCATGAAAATATAAGCAGTTGCATTCTTGTTTGTCTAAAACGAAACCAGTGACCTGTTTAAGGTGTGACTCAGTTCCCTGGTGACAGTTTTGCTTTACCCTCTCACAACTTTTACCAGAATAAATAATCTATTTCAGATTTGAAGGTAGGACAATAACTAGACAACAAAGATGGACAGTGAACGTGCTATTTATTGTAAGTATAGACACATAAGTTATTTCAACACAAATCTGCAGATTCTGCAGAAAAAACTCATTTTAAAAATTTTAATAGCATTAGTGGTTTGTTTATTTATTTTACTTTAAAAAAATGCCTCTTGCAGAAAAATAAATATTTTCTATATGTTTTATTTTCCTTTTGAAACAGTTAAACCAAAAGTTTAAAGTGAAAATATTACCCCTTGTGACATCAAGGACATTGGTAAAGTGTGAGTAAAGAGATTAAACACCATTAATCAGGAGTAGTCATTCTGAAATAGTAATAATGTGTAGGACGTGTTTTTTATGCCCCTAATCTGTACAATCATCTCTTAAAAATTAAGTACTGTTATTGCCATGAACAAGGAAAATCATTTCCTGAACAAGATTAATTTTAAGTAATATCTAAAAGCTGAGGGGGCTAACCTTGGACAATTTAGACAAATAAAGCACATGCATCTCCCTTGGAAGGTTATTAATTTGGTAATGATTATGAGTCTGAGTTGATATCCACCACTGCCACACCCTCAAGTTATGTTCCTCCCAATTTCATTCAGCGTAAAGCTGTCTTTTGGCCCTTTACATTATCTAAAACAACATTTGCCTGCCTCTGCAATTTGTTTTGAGCAGTAGAAACTTTGGATATAATGTGACATTCAAACAAGCCAGCATCTTATTTTGCAAGACGACTTGTGACCATGTCTGTCTGAAACTCTGGCATGTCCCGGGTTTTTGGAAGGTATGTGCTGTTTCAAAGTGCATGTAGCTTGTACTGAAATTAATGATACTGCTTGTTACCTATGATTATTGTTTCAAACTCAGGCCCAGGAGTGTGTGGGTGATGATGTCTCTTTGTTTTGGGAGCACAGGCTTCTCCTGGTGGAATCTATTTTAAAACAAGAAGGGCTTTTGCTCTACAAATAAAGGCTCACACATGTGTGATGAAAGATTCTTGGTAATTTTACTATCAGAGGCATTGGCAGAATGAATATGAGGATATTTTCTACACCAGGTATATGCAAAAAATTTAAAGCACTGTAAAATATATTGTAATTTGATCAATTCACTGCAATATTTGTGTAATCTCATAGTTTATAAAAAGTGTGGCATAAAAATCTTTATCTATTTTTTTTCTTTCCTTTAATTTTCAAAATAATGAGTTATACAGCATTCAGGATGTAAAGTTGTCCAACTATTTCAATTATGTCTTTTTTAATTAGCTATCTGCAATGTGCTCATATGCGATGTTCTAGCCATTAAAATACAATCATTTGAATTCTGCAGAACTGAATGAGAATGTCTGTATATTCACCAAGGTTTTGTTTCACACATTTATTACTTTATATTACTTCCTCCTGCACATACCTGCCTCTTGACAGTTGGCCCACAACCATGAACTCTGCTTTAGATTAAACCCCAGATACCACTATACACAGCTTTACATTATTCTCAAGGGTAAGATAAAGAAAGTATGTACTGTATGTTGCACAGGTTGAAATTATGGTAGTATATTAAATGCAGTAAGAGTGGGTGGGTTTGAAAAGAGCACTTTCCTATGTTGTTGCATAGACAGCTACGATATTCAGTGTTTTTGTCATGAATTATCCATCCTAAGCTGCAAAGTTACTCATCTTGTTACATTTTTAATTTCCTAAAGAGAGCGCAAAATAGGACATAAGGAGTCTTAATCTTTGGAGCTTGACTTTACATTTGTAAAGTTTAAAAAATAAAAACTACTTACAGACAAGTCCATCCCAGTAAGAAAATGCTTAACCCCTGTGCTATCCTAGGAACATTAACGTTAGGAGTTGGGTCATCTAGACCCACTAGACAGTGCGCTGAACCTCTTTTCTTCAATGATTTGTGATCTACGTTGGTGTCCATGGATTACACAAAATCTTCTTCACCTTTTTCCACCTTTGTCCTGGTAGGGAGAACACGTCAATGTAAGGGTGTGTTCATAGGTTAGCACAAGGGTTAAATACAAAGTTATCATTTGTTGTGGGGGGTTTTCTCCAGAATCCTTCATGTCTAATTGTTTTATATAGGCAAAAAATCATTACCTTACATTTTGGAACCAGAAGTTAAACATAGTTCATTATTATTAATATTTTGCTGATGGGACTGTCTTTCTGTTAGTTAAAAACAGAGATTCAACAAAACCATGCGTTGAGGTAGAAACTAAGTTTGTCCTTGAACTAAGTCTGTGTTCTGGGGGAAAGTAAGCTGAATATTCTAACATAGTTCAAATATGCCATGAAAATCACTGTTCCATATGTTAGGTTCATACCAGAAGTGGTCCTAACAAGTTTGTATGACCAAGCAAACAAACAGACAAACAAATACACACAAAGTTCACATTGTTTAATGAACTGTAAAGATGGTGAGCAAAAGTATAAAAAAAATATATCTTGTTATGAAAAACATTTAATTGCATCATATTCTTGACCAATACTCCACAGCTGGTTTTAAAAATCATTTATGTTTGACATTATGTTTAACAAATGTCAAGAAATTATGAAACAGTGATTGACAATCTGGAGTATTTCTCCAGAGATGCAGTCTTTGCTTCAACAAACCCAGAGGAGCAGCATCATTTGCACTGTCGTCAGCTTGTATTTCCCTCTCAGCAAAGATTTCCTGGCAATCATAAACGTTTCCATTTTGATCACCCCCGATTTCTCCTTTGCCGTCACTCAAACTGTGCTCAGAAATGATTATCTTCAGATCATTCATACCTGCAAATAATCAAGGCCAACATCATTAACCTGAATGACCTCTCGCTCCTTGTTCAGCTCATTTCTCTCCACCGCCGAGTCTGTTTCACAACCATTCATCACTCCACTCTGACACGATCTCCAAACACCATGAGAGGGGAACAGTGTGTCTTATTGATCTCCTGTCAATGCCAAAGATTGACCAAGAAGAAAGTGATATGGTACTCAAACTGTGGTATGAAGCAACAAAAAAGTGAACAAAAAAGACAGCAATCTAAGACATTTGGATCTGTTATGAAACAAATTGTTATGTTGATGAATTGAGTTATTGCCTCACAAAAAGATCAGCTTGATGTTGCACTTCAGGATAAATCTAATACAGATTTGAAGTATAACTTTAAAAATCAAATGAAGAACAATCCTTGACTGCGTTCTTGTCAAGTTTAAATCATGATGTAAAAATGGTGGATTTAATTTCAAATTCTAGCCATTTTGTTAAAAATGAAAGAATAAAAGACACATACTATTGACCAGTGTATACGTATAGTGTCTGTAGATGTGATAAAGCTTATTAAAGACTTTATGTATACTCATTAGGCTAGACAGAGGCTTAAATAGAAACCAAGGCTCTGAGTTTACTAGACAGTATTTGCTTCCACCTTCACTTATGGCTATATGCTGCAGGTGGTGAACAAAAGGAAGAGCAGGTTCAAACACCGAATGCAGACTATAACAGACTACAAACCATCACTGCAAAAATCTGCTGCTTCTCTACTGAATGAGCTAAACAACTTGTTTGCTTTGAAGCAGCCAACATATCCCTGTACATAAAGCTCCCCCAGGTGAACAGGTGCCATTGCTGACCTTGGACAGAGTGAGGGAATCCTTGTGCAGGATCAACCCCAAAGCCCCAAGTCTAGAAAATGAACTGGCTTGTGGACTAAGAAACTCACAGATGTCTTTACAAGCATCTTTAACACCTGACTGAGTCTGGCTGTTGTTCCCACATGCTTCAAAACCAGCCTCCTGAGCTCCAGGGCCAAAAACAGTTGACTTTTTCCTGCTTCAATGACCACTGTCCAGGAGAATTTGCACTCATACGAATGAAGTGCTTTGAACAGCTCGTCGTCAAACACATCACATTTTACCCTTCTTTCTCCAGCCCTAATATAGTTTTATTAGTTGCTCTACTTGGTCGACCAATGAGGCCATCAGATGATTTGAGCTTTATGACATGGCGCCTTATCCTGTTGGAAGTAGCCATCAGAAGATGGTCATAAAGCGATGGACATGGTCAACAACAATACTCACATAGGCTGTGGCATTGTGACTATGTCTAACTAGTACTAAAGGGTGCAAAGTGTGCCAAGAAAATATCCTCACACATTACACCACCACCTACCTGTCTGACATTCTCCTCTGACCTCTGGCGTCAACAAGGCATTATCACTCATAAAACTGATGCTCACTGGATATTTTCTCTTTTTCAGACCATTCTCTGTAAACCTTTGAGAACATGTCCCTCCCTCCAAATGTGTGATCCAACCCTCAATCCCTCACCACCTTTTTCCCTATGCTGACCCATGACACACACCCACAACCACTTTATCAAGTTTACAGACCAACAACTGATGTCTCTGGTTGTTTACATCTCTAAGGACGACTCCTGATCCAACAACACATTATGTGGAATCACCAAACGTTTTCTGACCACAAATCACAGACCAGTCTCTGCTGGTCTGCGGGCATATACCTCTTGTATGTCTTCACATGTTCATGCTTAAAGTTAAGCTTCAGATTAGGAATTTGAGAATTGTAATTCATTGGAGAACCCTTTCTATACATCTTTGGAAGTTGTGACCAAAACATCCACCAGAGACACTGAAGTTATACTTTGGAAATTCAAGTCAAGTCTCAAGTCTTTGAGCAAGCCCAAAGTGAGGTTCAAAGTCACTCATCACAAATTCTAGTCAAAGTAAGGATGATTTTGTGATTAGACACATTTTGATGGGTTGTGTATTGCTTACAAGATGCTGGATTACAGTCTATCTGAAAATTGTCTGACGCTCTTTTTAGTGCTAGTAATGTGCTATTTTGGAACTTTGTCAACTTTGTGTTTTTCTGATGTAATACAAGCCTAAGGCTATATTTCTTCTAACTCCACCAGTGTGTGCTATAGTTGTGCTTATACGAGTGCGGCTTACATTTCAGTTATTTATAATTCAACTAAAAAAAGCACAGAATTGGTCTAAGAAGGGAAAATGTGTTTAAAAATCAAACTGAATGTACTGGTAATCTTTTCAAATCTTTTAATCTGATGTTCTTTACATAAATTACAATAATCATCACTATTTTACACTTACTGAGTGATAGAGTGTGTATTAAAAAAAAAAAAAACACAGATACTGTTTTAGTAAAATGTGCAAGCTTCACTCAATTAACCGGTTTAGACTTTCTGTCATTTTTTTTTTTGAAACAAGGAATATGTACAAAATCTACCTTTTAATTTTGGTATGCATTTGCTAAAAGAAAACACTCAGTGCCCTAATTCTTTGTGTGTTTATGTATAATTTTCTATCGTTATATATGCCATGAATAACAAAGATCCAACGTTTTGCAGTTTGCCGCGGAATAATAATTATTTTGTCTTACACTGAATGTACATTTTTTCATATTTCTCAAAAACAAATAAGCAGAGCATTTGCAAAAATATGATATACAGCTTTAGATCTTTTTAAAAGTCCTTAACTCTTGTGCTATCCTATGACCCCACCCTTACATTCACGTGTTCTCCCTACCATGACAAAGGTGGATAAAGGTGGACAGATTTCATGTAATCCATGGACACCAGTGAAGATCACAAATCATTGAAAAAAAAGGTTCAGCGCAATGTCTAGTGGGTCTAGATGACCCAACTCCCAATGTTAAAGTTCCTAAGATAGCACAAGGGTTACTCAATTCCAAGCCCATGTCGCCTCTGAAAACTGTTCCCATTTTGGTGTCATATGATCAAACATTACAGCACACATACATTTTTCTGCCTGCTAGGTTTCAGAATCCATTTAGAATGCTTAACAACACTTTATATTACAAAACACCAAAATACATTCACAAATGTGTTGTCACGTTTTATTCTACATTTGTTTAATATGTGTCTGTTTAAACATAAATTTAGCCGAATGTACAGAGGAACATTTTTCGTTCTGTTGAAAATGGCAGCTTCAAACAGAACCTTCCTCTTATTGCTGCACTATGAGGCAAGGTTTTAATTTCCTATGACTGTGTCCCGACACTTGTACTCAAAAGTACTTCTTTGTGCCTTTTGTTGTGGAGGAACACAGACAACAGAATACTCTTCAAGGGCTTCTATTTCTCCCAGCATGTCTCAGTTCAAATTAAAGTTCTAACTGTTGTCACAGAGTGACGAGAAAGGACAGATTTTTTTTGTGGCACACCACTTCAAAAGGTACAGCGAATTCCTCACAAACTTTAAAAAAGCAGGAGGCACTTGACAAAGAGAAAGTGTATCATCTTTGATTAGCTTCTTTCAGTAAACTGGAAAATGCTGTTGTGCAAATCCACAGCTATGACTGAGATCAAAACAATGACAAATTTATACCTGAATCTTTCAAAGGTTGAGAAACAGAGTTAGACTTTTGTTTCACTGGGATATAACATTTCCATAACTCTGCCCCATAGCTCAGCCATCCAGACAGAAGCTATGTGTGGGTAATTGTTACATCTGGGGATGCTGTCATCAAGACATCAGACTGCAGGGCAAATCCCATTGCCAGACATCTTGGGTTTGGTTAAAAAATGTTTGATGACAGAGCATTTGAGTGACAATGTTATCAATTAGCACTTACCCAGGGATGCCATCTGGTTGCAGTAATCACTGGACCCTCATGGACTATGAATGTCATAGTGCAGGGCCATTGCAGGACTTGTGCTCTATAGTCACATGTACTTCAGTTTCTCCTAAAAGTGTCTTTTTCTTCCTTTTTCTGCTGCTTCTGCATACACACAGCTTTAACATAGTGAGAAACTCTTTTCTTTGAGGACGTTGGTCTTTTATGCTGAAGGACAGGGATAAAAATCTAGATTTTGTTTTAGGAACAATGAAGCAAATGTCTGAATGAGCTTTTCTAAAGCTTAAAAACTCTGTGGAGTACATTTTTCAGAAAATGAATAAACAAATAAAACAGCTAGAAGTATTCATATTTTTACCTGGACACTTTGTTTTTTGGCTTCCATTCCGGCTTTAAAAGAATACAGTTATTCTGGTTTAGTCATGAAGAAAATACTTTTCAGGCTTGCGTCTGAATTTTAGATGCAATCAAGCCTCAGCTCACTGTTCATGCTGTGTGTCCTGTATGTGTGATTGATCAAAAGTATTTACTAGCATGTCAGCTATATATTTTACTGAAATGTTGCCAAAATGTTACCTGACCGAAGCTTACTTTCACTGTGATAAATTGTCTTATGAAACATAACCTCGGTGATTTGAAGATGGCATCATTTTCCCGATGCATAAATTAAAACTACTGTATCAGAAATCTAGTCAGTCTGAACAATTGATCTGTTTTTGCCCCCTGTCTGCTCAGTCACCAAATAGGATTTTTTTTGTCTTCCTCAGTGTTTGTGGAGCATTTAGTCACTTTCCATTCCTCCTGACTGTATTTTTAATTTTATCATTATTAGGTGTTGTCACCATGTTGTTCATGTTTTTAGAACATATTAATGTTTGATACATAATTTAGGTTTCCATCAATTTGCCCCAGATCCCCCACATTTGGGTCTTTTGGGGTCACAACATTCCTGATGTCTTAAAAGCTTTTCTTTTTTCAAATGTATTATTTTTCACCCCATGCTGTTTTGTTAATTATTTGATGATAGGCATTACCGTCAAACAATATTAACATTTTAAAGATTCTTAATTCTTACCACCTTGAGCCCTGTATTTATTTCCAGCTATGAAAATGAAAAACACTTATGTTTTTGCTTTCAAATACTAACTTAACGCAGTTTTGGAGCCAGCTTTAGATGCATATTTCCACAAATAGGTTTCAAGCGGTTAAATATCAATTAAGTTAAATTGTTCTTTACTCTAAATATACAGTTGGTCAAAATATTTCTAAAAAATTCCAATAATAACTTACTTATTTGTCTGAAACACTCAGTTATGTAGTAAAACTTGTGTTCTGTGAAATGAATAAGTCCTATGACTTGTAGTGAGCAACATTTTTATGAGCAAAGTTTAACCTCAACGTGTTATTTTTCACCAGATCTTACCAATGTTACTTTATTTGCACCTTTCATATGGGTTGCAAAGTGCAGCCTCAGGTTATTTAAATAACATAATATCGTTTTATCATTTTGTTAGATTGGTATAGTCTTAAAAACTGTATTTCAGAGGCAGTTTTTTTTTCATTGTTTTACTTTGAAAGGAATTTTAACATAAAAGCAAAAATTAAAATCAAAATTTAAGACAACACTCTTGAGCTGATTTGAATTTTAAGATAAACTTTTTAAACTGGTTGTTTGCGAGTAAATATTGTTAAAATGCCCTCTATAGAGGTAGAAAAAAATAATCTGTCCCTCAGAGTTTATCAGTTTCCATCTAGCTGTCTTTATCTATCTGCAGGACATAAAGGCAGAAGCTTTACCCTCTCCAAAGTGCTCATATGGATTACTATTAGTCTCTATGGAAACTGTTACAATTACTTAGAGCTTTATCACTAACCTGAGCCACATTTCATTGACCTGCATCTGCAAAGTGTCTCCATTGCAACACTTAAGAGGATTATATCAATTTTAGCAGAGGAAATGTCACCATGCAACCTAGCAGATGTAACCTATCCAGCACTATTAAAAAAGGAGGTGCCTCTGGGTCATTTATATTTAGACCTCTGACAAGATCTATCAAATTAGAAGGATGAGTGCATCTACAGAATTCCCCCCGTATTCGTGGGGGTTAGGGACCAGAGACAACCGCAACTCAGCAAATACAGTGAAATCTAAGAAATGAACACACCTGATGGCATTTTTAGTAATCACAAGGAAAAATAATATGATACGTATGCTTTGCAATAAATGCTTTCTCTCGTTCTTACGCCTAATTTGACTCACTAAAAACTCTTTATAAATCCAATTTGAATGATGGGGAACACTGTTTTTAGTTTTCGGCTACATCTCTGAAGAGTCCATTACATTTTCAAAACAACACTCTTGATTTTCCAATGTTTTAGGAATATGCACAGAGGAACTATGTCCTTGAGTAATTTGAGCTTTAGTTTTGCAAGAGTTTCTGTGCCCAATGTAATAAAAGTGCCATATTTCAATGAGAAGTTTACACAGTTTGCAACACCCTCGACATTTGTGTTGAAAGAGGATGAAAGGTGAAGGCGATTCGAGACTTTTTAATTTGTAATTTGCTTTTCCTCTATTTATTTGTTCAGTACCATACATATGCTGTTCATAATCTGACAACAGCTTGGATCTGTGAAGTCCTGGGAGAGGTCATTTTCACCCACCGCCAAACAGTCTGGGAGAAACAGACAAATACAGATTCAACAAACAGGCTCACAGACAGTGTATGATGGAAGGAGGTCAGTGACCCCTGTTTTAACACAAACAAGTTTGCCTGCATGTTGTGCAACAAAAGAGTGAAGCTCTGCTACGTCAGTGGAAGGTGTGGATAAAGTTGAGCATGAAGCCTGGCACTGTGGACATCTGAAAGTTGGGAGTGTCCAGGGTTATATTCCCTAAGAATATTCTTTTCAGAAACAAGTCTTAGCAAAATATACACAGACCTTTATTGCCATCATACTATTATTTTTCTTCTTGTTTTTTTTTAAAGTGGTTTTCTGATTGGGAATTAAAAGGTATTTAAACAGTCTTGTGAGGCTCAATTTACCAGGCATTCCATATTCCTAAGAACAAGTTGTCTGGATGATGAGTTCTGATATTTTGTAGATATTTTCAACAGTAAAATAACACCAAAATGGGAAATTATAAAACTATTTATAAAAAAATTAGCAATGTGTTCCTTTTCTTAAAAAATATAAATCATTTCAGGTTGTCTGACACACTATGGTCAGAAATCTTTTCTCTCACTTCAAACTAGTTGAACCTGGGAATCTGATTTTACTCTTTACCCTTTCACCGACCACTTTATCTGACCTAAAAACTGCAGTTTCATTAAAAGTAAAATACATGTATTAATTTCATCTCTAGTTATGCTATGGACCAAAGCAAATTGATACACATCCATCTGTAGGTTCATGTACTCGATTCTAATTAGAGTGTGAAGAAAACAGGCTCAACTCTATTATTGAAAGTATGTGATATTAGGTGCACAGGGGTCAGGCCAAAATAATAATTAGATGATAAAAGTGCTTCTTACTTCTTTTTTATTTGCTTCAGGCTCAGAATGCCCTACTTCTTTGTCTCTTCATCCAATTTCCCTCCATCTGTAGTGGAAGCTGGCCACCATCAGAGTGTGGAGGAGGTTATTGAGAGACGGTGCATTGGTTCAGACGTAAGGGAATAAGCAGGGTGGAACACAGAGCTATTTTTGTTGAGCTCTTCTGTATCTAGGTCTGCGTTAATAAAATGCAGCTAAGATGCAAAAGTTGTCGCCATAAAGCGTCTATAAGGATTGTATACTCTCAACATCTAGTTCAGAACGGAGTAGCTATTGTCACTCAAGTTATAGTTTGATTGCTCTTGTTTTGTCCAATTGTTTCTGTCTTTAAAGCTTCAATATCTTCCAGTAGATAACAAATGAATGTTACAAACACCACATTGTCTCTTGTGAGCTTCCATATCTAACCCAAATCCTTCTTTTAACTTGAAAAATTGCTCTATGTGCAAACCACAAGAGACCAAGAAGAGAAACGCCTAGTCTGCCAACCATTGCGGTATTCGGCTACTTATTGACTGTAACATCTCTCTTCATTTTGCCTCACTTTTTTTTTTTCCTATCACTGCTGGAGCTCTTCCTCCTCCAATTCTTCTCTTTCAAGTAGTTCTCAACCCCTGAGACTAGACCACCATATGGGCAAACCAGTTTCGGCTTCTTGTCTTTTTTGTTCCCCGCTATCAACATGGTAGAGGGGTTTGTTATGGAGACCCAGTTAAAACAGTGAGCACTGGGCCAAAGCCTAGTGGGGCTGGGCTAAATGGATGAGCTGTCAGGGAGCCAGTTTTGTGATGAGAGACCCAGACTTTGTGCACGCTCAGTTGGGGAAGATGTTGGTTCCCCATCAACCCCCAGAAAAAGAGGGTCCCCTGCCAGAATATAACCATAAAGATGGATTTGAAAGTGGGAGGCGTGGGCGTCTTGAGGACTGCTCAACGGCCTTCTGAGGATTATGCACTTCATCTTTACTTTTTAACTTAAAACGTGCCATACTTGAATGTTTCATGTATGACACATATTTCAAATATTCACTGAAATGCCCCAAAACACACATACAGAGTGGCACAAGCATCCACACCCTCCAAGCATCTGCTTACATTGATTTTAGGAAAAACAGCTGTAAAATATGGTTTCTTTACTGAGGTTACCACTTGTGCTTTTTATTGTCAGTTCAAAATTGTTGATCCTCCCATTGTTTCTGTCTATATTATATATTATCCCTGGAATGTTGGTTCCAAAACACACCACTGGGAGCTGAACAAGTGACAAGAGACACCAGGGAAAAACAGAAAAGGTAGGAGCGGATGATACCAGAAGGGGATGTAGACAGAATAAGTAGACAGGGTTCCCCAGAGAGAATAGACGCCAACGGTGTCTAATAGCACTCCATGGAGTGACAACACAGAAAAGCATTAGTTGAAAGGCAGAAACGAGGATGAGGGCAGGAGTTAAAATAAGGAGTGAAAATGACAGTAAGAACCAAAGAGATGCCATCTCATGTCCTTTTATTCAACAGTGAAGTTCTCAGTTTTGTCACTGCACACTTGCATGGATTTATCATTTTCTGCTTCTTTAGTCTTCATAATGACAAGTCCTTTGAGGTTTTTCTAATTTAAGGCGCAATCCATCATTTTGATCATAAAATACTTTTCCTCTAGGAAAGCAATTTTACTTTTAGCTTTTCCTGAAACTAGACGGATTCCTTCTTGGTTAAAGCTTATAAATATATTTTTTTGCATTTTCTAAATGTGGCATAAAATACAGTTTGTAACCTGAATATTAGTCCAATCCACTCATAAAATAAGAAAACAAATTCACTAAGCTTATTAAAAAAAAGATAAATCAACCGTTTTTGATAAAAGTACACATCATGATGAATTTTATTTTATATTTGCTTGAAACTCAGTTATAAACTATTAAACTTTATTTTGCAAATAACCAGTAAAATGTGTGGTGAAATCCAAAAATAACCAATTCAATAAAGACAATCCATGCACCTGTCATGTCATGACATGAGTCAACCTCAGTTACACTCGTATAATTAAGTTTTAGATGTTTATTCTAGATTAATTATATTGGGTCCCATTAGCTTTTATTGTTTCATGTGATTTGAAATGTACACAAGAGCAATGGCAGCATAGAAAAACTAGTGGACATCTCACATCAGTTTTTTCAACCCTGTCATTACAAAATTTGTAGATGGTGACACTAAGTGCAAATAAAGCAGCCAGGGACTCTTTAACTCTTTATGTTTAAATGAGAAACAAAAAAGTAATGATAATAAAAACACTATGGTAAAATTTAAAAATTGCCTCTTTGGTTACAAAAAAATGCCCTGTTTTTGGATAGTTTTTTTGTAATTCTAAGTCAAATTGCAGGCTAGTGAAAGTGATTTTTGATTCCATAACAACAATTTATGTTCAGATAGTTTCTTTAAAACGATAATTAATAATTTCTAGTATCTTTATGATGTTTGGTCATAGTGGAAAGAAGAACACATAAGGTTCAAAAAAGAAATCAAACAAATCCATCAGTTGGATTTGAAAGACATAAACAAAGGGTAGTCCTGGTGAGAAACCTCACCATGGTGGAAGACAGGCATCAGACAGAGGAAGAACTGACAGAGTTGAGAAGAGCGAGAGCAGGAAAACATCAGTGGATAACTCATCACAATGCAGTGCAGCAGAGCAGCTCCCGGCCTGCTCCACAGGAATCTCATCTTCAGGGCTCAGAGCAGGTAATGGGAATGCTCCAGCCATTAATGCTGTGAAAAGAAGAACAGAAAAAAACTTCATGTCAAAGGCATCGCTGTTCTATAGCTCACATCTAATTCAGAAGACACAGGCACAGCAAAATGACATGGATTAAAAGCAGTTAACAACTTGTTTATGATCTGGATCACAGAGTGCTCTGAGTTGAATGAGATTAAGAAAAACAAGCCATTTCTTTTCCTAAATAAAAACTGATTTTGTTCCCCATGCTTTGCAAATCACCCCGTAATTCAAATACAATGGAACAGCAGGTAAATCAGAGTATTTTTTTTAAATTGGCACAGATTATAATCAAGATACAAACAGACTTAATTAAATTTGAGAACATCCCATGCTTCTGAATTGAAGTGTTTTTTTTTCCCTTAAAGGAATTTCCAGTACATAACTTCCCTAAAATCAAATTTCAAGCTTATCTAAATCTATGAAGCTTCTCAAAATACGCTTTTTAAGTTTAAAGAAATGGCTCTGCAAATTAAATTTAGCAATTTGCAAGTGTGATAGATCAGTTAAAACAAATATGTTTTGTTTTCAAAAATGTATTAGTATTATTTAATAGATTTAATAGTTCCCAGCTTGACTGAATAGTTTTGAGTTCTTTAAAAAAAGTCTACCCCTCACACCAGTGAACACACTTCTACAAAAGCCTACTTGAGGAGACTGAATTCATCATTAAAATTAAAAAATAATAATAATAAGTAAGCCAACATTGCTTAGATGAGTTCTCTCTTCCTCGTGTCTGTGACATGTTCACAAAGTGTTTCATTGCAGATTTATAGCAGTCATTAAAAACGCCAAAGTAACGACTTTATTTGATTGTTTTTCCCCTCAAGATGGATATCTTGGCTCTTTTAAGGATAAAGACCAAATTAAACTGTGTCATATTCTATCACTTTGTTTATTAAAACTTTGAAACAATTTATCGTAAAACCATTTTTCAGACAAATCTTCTTTGCTTTTTTTATATTTTTGTTCAAAGCAATTTAGACCAGGCGTTATGCACTTGTTCTTTTGTCATCGTTTCTACAAACCCTGCAGATGGTTTCAAAAGTTCAAATATCAAATCTCGTCACTCTGTCAATACAATCTCCTAGAAGCACATCAAAATAACAAATCCCTTTTTTTCAGATTACAATACAGGATGTGACACAAACCGTACAAAGACACCCTCACTGGGTGGATGCTCTGAAACAGCTCTACACCGATTTTATTGTCATTTTGTATTTTGGGGAATGTGCAGAACCTAATGTGTGGGTTACATCTATGTGTGCTGTTGGGATTTAATTAGTTCATGGTTAGTTTTAGCTTTGTTTTGAAAAAAAGACAAAGATGCAATTTGTAATTAAAAATAGGTTCAAGTATTCACCGTCGTCCGTTGCTATTTATGGGTGTTTATGCAGTTTTTATCACCTTGTTAGATGAGTGCTCTAAGTGGTAAATTGTGTTGTTCCCCTCTCAGCTGGTTTGAGCTCATTTAGCATTCTATTCACCTAAACAGCGGCTCTAGTCAACCTATGAAAGTGATCCAATCTGATGCTAAAATAAATGTATTAAGCATTTTGACAGAAATATAAGCTTAAGAGCGTCATTGTACGACAGTGGCAAGTCTGGGATTTGGAAAAAAACAAAGGCTATATCATAGACAAGCAGTGTGGATTCTGAAGTTGGATTACTTTAAATTTTCTAGAGTACATTAGGATGCTGGAGCAAAAACCACCAACATGCGTCATGTAGCATCACCGTGTTTGTTTTTATCAATTTGTTCTATATTTGTCAAAGCTGTGTGTGCATGTACTTCACAAACCTGCTTAGGATAGAGACCTTAGCCTCTCTACCATGATTGTACAAACCTACAGTTTTCATAATGCTGCAATGAAAGGGGATCAGTATTTAAGCCATTATTTAGAACATAAAACAAACATGTTTAAATTTGGTTTTAAGTTGTTGAATTATATAATGCACTATACAATGAAAAATACTAACACTGACTAATTAAAAAAATCCATCTTTACTCACATTTACTCATTTAAATATAAATCCATTAAGATAGAAGAATCTTTTTTCCAAAATAAAGAAAAACAGTAATTATGTGTTGTCTAATTTATTTTAGGACGCTTACAATTTGTTGTGCTCAACTGGAAATTTTTCAATCTGAAATATTTGTAATATTCTCCTTTTGAAAAGTCAAACAGTGTCAGCTTCATATTATTGTGCAAAATGACATTCATAAGTGCGTTTGGGCTTTATCAGAAAAAAGGCCTAATTTCCATCAGGAAAACAAGACAGTTGATCAGAAGGAGCTGCGTATTTCTCGGCTGGCATCATGGCTGGTTGTCTTTCTTCCTTCTAACATAATCAGCAGCATAATCAGCTCAATCTGTTGGTCCTGTGCTACAGGAGAAACTGCAGCCACGCTTGCCAGCTTTTATAGATGGCACTCACAATCACATTGAATCCAGATCAATTGGTATTCAGCAAGCATCCCTCATTGCCTTCCTGCATTTGTCAAACTCTGGCATGGATTCTTGCTCTCGCATGATTACGGTCGATGGGTCATTTGGCTATAATCGAGTTCATAATGTCTTCATCATTCTTTAAAATCTGCCTTATAAACAGCTTTGTTCAACTATTTCACTAAAGCATTTCTGCGTTATTTCGGGAAATATATGCAACCTTGATCCTGGCATTGTAAATGTGTTTTTTCTCAGCTTTGCTTTTTTCGCTCCCAACATCCAACAACCATATCACTGTCAATAAAGGACAATCGTAGCATGACTAAACAAGATTTCGCAGAGGCAATGGTTGCTTTGCCACGACAACAGCAAGTACGAGTGTGTGCCCGTGTGTGTCAGAAAGGCAAGTGCCAGATTCTGTCACACTTTACATTTTAGGTCATGATGAGATATTCATCTACAGCTTTCAAAGATTAAGGAGCCAACTGCTTTTCTATGTCTTATGGAAATGAAGGCTTGTTTTTAATAAGCTGCCTCTCTCGAAGCAACGTGGAACTAATATCTCAGACTAAGTAGGAGGGTCACTCAGGTCAAATCCAACCGAAATTGCTGCTCACTTTTCACTCTCAAATTTCAATAATTTAATGAAACATTGAAAAAATATTAAATCTGTTCCAAAGTATTAAAATTCTAAAGTGAAAGGCGTTATTTGACAACTTTGTGTTAGGAATTCCCATTTATTTCATCAGTATGTATTCTGAGCACGATGCAGTAAGTTTTCTTCTAAGGATAATTATAATGCAAAGAGGGGAAATAAATACATAAAAGTATCCTAGGTAACATGCTGTAGGTTAAATTTTGCCTGCATGATAATACTATCAGATTAAATGAAAGATCAATCCTCTCCACCTAAGAAATAAGAGCTTTTCAAACACTGCTTCAATTAACACTTGTGACATATCAAATAGGGTTTGAGACTATTAAGTCAGCATTTGCATGTGTTATCAGACCCTAGTGCACGAAAGTAAAAGTCACACTTAAAATATTGATATTGTATGTTAATGAAGCATTTGATTCCTCTAAAAAGAGGAGATCATATAGACTTAGAAGAGAGGCTTTTCTAAAGCTCTGGGGCAACTCTGAAGCTCTCACACCAATCTCATGTTTGAGTGCCATCTTCATCATGGGGGGGTGTCACATCTGCCCCAGACTCACTCCTAACCCTTCAGAGGCCCATCCTATCAATTTCAAAAATTAAGCAAGTATGCAAAAGGGACATCAGATCGATGAGTTCTCATCAGCCTGGCCATCTGGCTGGTTTGTTTTCTTACCCAATGAAGGTAATTATTGAGCATGGTGCCTAATGGAACTGAAATGTACTTAGCTGGTTTGGTTTACTTAGCCATCTGCATTTTGCAGCAGTTTTGAAATGATGAGAGGCATTGAAATAGCCTGGGATGCAACCAATTTAGCATACAAGCATTCCAGTATAATAGTCGTTGATGCTTGCAGGTGTTTTCATTCAGTTTTTTGTGGGCATGGGTGTGGCTAAAAGTGAGGCGTACTTAGAGATATCATGCACAAGGCTGCTGCAGTAAAATTGTCTTAGAAGAATCATCATTTAGTTAGTATTCCCAATGTCTCTATCAATCAAGAGGAAAAGAGTGACTCACATGGATTATAGGAAAAACCACAATTTGTGTTTCCTGCCGATTCTGTCTGTTTCATCTGAACATGATGTGCAGGACCATCAATTGCTCAGTTTCTTTTATTGATGTGCTATTTACACGCCCACATCTTTTAAAGAGGGTTGTAAAAACATTAGTACCATCTCACAAAATTATATACTCAAACACAACTCCTCCTAGCTGCTATTGACTCAGTGAAGAAGCTGGAACTGTCAAGACATTGATAGATTAAACTTGAAAACAAACAAATCATAAACACGATAGAGCAAAAATTGTAGTTTCTGTGTCTGTAATTAGCAAAATTGTGTAGAATGGGTAAATGGCTGATGATTGTCTGTGAAGTGTGAAGTTGTTGACTAATCTGTGCCACCCTCCATGCAAAAGGTACAAGCAGACATAAATCTAACTAATACATGGAGTGTTAACACTGCAAGAGAGTAGAAAATATTTTAGCCTACAACTCAAGCTCTTACAACAAATTTATTGAAATAACATCTAGTGTTTTTGCTTTTTTCTATCTTTTTGATCACATTCCCTTTATTAAAATTCTATATTACAATGCAGAAAAGAAGTTTTAACCGGATGATTTATACGCTAGTGCTGCCAATTATTAGCCCTTGATGAACTGATGGTCAGTAAGTATGAAGATGTCCATCTGCACTAGACACATACTCCAGGATGTCCCTCACTGGATACAATAAAAATAAAAAATAAGCTCAAAGTGAAACAAGGTAAGTTGACCAGAGTTTATGCAATGCAGTTAAAAAGGTGTGTACATTGAAAGGTGATGTCTCCACCCATGAGTCCATACACCTGTCCATCAAAAAACATACACTCATGAATATGTATAGATTTGACCGCTAATATAATAAAAACTATTGATTTAAAAAATGGTAATAATAATAATCCTTTCCCATCCCCAGTGGTTTTTATAAATAAGAAACAAGGCAATAACAATCTAAACATTTTCTGACGCAATAAAAAGTTGTGAGGACATGTATTTATGGTGTAGAACAAGTGTGGCCAAACTTTTGTGAGTCATGGGTAACAACAAAGGGTTCTAAAATTCTACAAAGAGCCGTAACAGGAGTAGATGCGTAGAGGGATTTAGTAATCTGCTTTATAGCAGAAAGCAATACAAAAGAATCTGGATGAAAACATGCTTCGATTTTGATTAATATTTTTAAAGTTTAAAATAATTTTCTTTCTTTTTAACTGTGACTTTTGTTCTCATTTTAGTACCAATTGCACCAATGGGTTAATGTCTATTAAGAAGAAACACAAACTTATAGAAATACCGTGTTAATGTGGTATCAGAATGATAACAAAAATGAATCTGTAAACACACATCAATGATAGAAAAACAACACATCTTCCAACACCACATGAATGCACCTAAACTAAAGTCTATATAATTATAGTGCACCATCTATGGGAGACAGGGAAAATAAAACTTTGATAAGAAGTATTACTATCATTTATTGCAGTTTGGCGGGCCAGATTAAATTGTTTAACAAGCCGCATATGGCCCCCCAAGGCCGTCGTTTGCCCACCCCTGGTGTAGAATCATACTTTTTTTTTACCACTGGAGTCAAGAGATAGCTCCTTTCCGACACCAGCCTCTAGTGGTCTTTTGAAAACTGCAACTGTTGGAAGGTAAAGGGTCATTATGAAAACATTAACTGTGTTTGCATACATGCTAATAATCCTATTGTATCTTGACAAAGCTTAAAAATGTAGTAAGATGCAAAAATCTCCTCAACTTATCTTCTTATCTAGAAAAAGGTTGTTTTCTAAAGCCCAACCAGAGAAGACTGGCTGTTTAGCTTTCAAAATAATCCTGCAGGTCAATGCTTTATTTGCAGAATCAATAAGCATGGGTAAAGGTGCAGAAGTTCTGACTCTATTTTATGATAATTTTCTTACTGATCATCAGATAAATAGAATTTTCTGAATAACACTGTCTGAGCAAATTGGACATGAATTTCAGTATAATAAGCAACATGCAGACTAAAATTATTTTTGCTTTTTTATCTTTAAATATTGGTAATCTTGGTAAAAAATATCTTCCTTGACAGATGTCCTGGAAAAGAATTGATGACAAAAATCAACAGCAGCCTTGTTGGTTCATAGTGCAATCAAAAGCATGCTTAAAATATTCATTTATAAATAATTCTGCTGCTGCAAAAAATGTAAACAATTTTTTCAACAAATTCTTCAGAAAAAACTGTAACTGGGAGTAAGTTTGACTCCTCTAACACTCACTATTAAGACGAGTAGATAGACTTAAGAAATTTGTCCCAAAAACATCTTATGTTTGGGGGAAAAGGGGTTAAAAATTCAAGGGTCAAGTCATGGTTTCTTTCTCTTAAAGAAAAATTCATGCATACCTAAAGTTAAAAAAAATACTCAGAATAAAGAACAATTTAGAGATGAGGACAAGGGCATATAGGAAGCTGATTGTTTGACCTCAATGCCTGGAACCTATGTTGTTTAAAACGCAACACAACCCAAAAGAACTTATCCAACCAATTTGGAACAACAAACCCACTAACCTTGGTCCACAGACATTCCCAGGGACACAAAAGGTGATGGTTTTTCTAAACTTCTGAGTCAGTCCAACAGAATGTACTGTTTATCTATTGACATTAAACGTCGGTTTCAAAGATAGAAGAAAGTGGGTGCTTCTCTGATCTGACTAACGGATTCCAGGCATATATATGTAATTTGATTTTTTTTTACCAATTTGTTATTTCAAATGACAGAACTTTTACCCCAAAGTGTTTGATCAACTGCCCCACTACTTAAAAAAAACGGCCCCTTGAAACCCCTCAACACTATGGGTTACCGTTAAAATGCAACGGTAAAAAGTGCCCATCCCCCAAGAAGTCTATTCACAACCCCCTCTGCCTATGCTTGTTTGTTTGAAGCTCAGCCTTTCAGCCTGACACTTTCCATTCAAAATTTGTATTCATTAGCTTCCTCAATAGCGCAGCAGCTTTTACTGTTCTTTGTCCCAGCTGCTTACAACCTGTCTTGCCTTTCCTAGTATAATTTTACCCAAGGCATCAAAGAAAAGGAAAAAAAATGTGTTTTAAAACCTCAAATTGAAAGGCTTTTAAATGAGCTTTGATTTTTTTTAAACGGCTAAATGGCTAAATAATTTATATCGTTTTAATGAATCAGATTTGTACTCTCAGTCTATTTTCAGAATTAAAACCATATGTAAATTTACATTAAAAATGATTCACACATATAATAACAATAAAGGGATCAGATATGTTTGAAAAATTGCATCTGTATCAAAATAAAACAGAACGTGGAGTGATACGGGAAAATCTGATTGGCTCAAAAACTTTAAAGGAACAAGCTGGGATTGGTGGAAGCGTGAGCATCACTTTCCTGCCCCGTTTTGAATGATGCAGCAAGCAGATGCCGAGGTCGCTGGGGCCCACTCACAGCAGATCATTGTCAAGGAAATCTCCTCATCCGTTGAAATGCTGGGAGGCCCTGTAATGCGAGATCAATAGCACAGAGACAGGATGTGATGTCGTTTTCTGGTCAGCTGATAAACACTATGTGAGTGAACAAAGGCAACAATGCAGAGCGCACGTGCTCTATTGTTGCAGTGAAACTGAGACATAAGGCCTTCCCCCAGGGGCTTTCTTCTTTCCTTCTCCATCTGTCTCTGTGCCTTTATGTGTTTCCCAAACGGTGCCTGAACAATGTCAGCGCCACAGGAAATGTTATGTTTCAAATACACCAACAGGTTTTCACACATGGTTGTTTATGAGTCAATAGTAATAATGACATTACCAACCAAAAATAATTAGAATTTGTATTCTAATATGTAATTTGATTTTCTAGTCTATTGGACTTTAGTTTAAAAATATCTATATCAATATATCTATACATATATATACTTTTTTTTAGTAAAAGGAATGTTATCTTACAATATTATATATCTTATAAACAATATTACTTTTTTCTTATCTTAAAACCTACTAAATTATTTTTGCATTTTTATGTTCATGGAGACAAAAGTTCCAGACTAAATATCCTGCTTGTCAAACTTACCTTGTATGTGTCCTTTTTCATATTTCTATTTTTCATCTTTCACACTCATCGTTGTGAAAACTATAATTAATTTAGGGATTTTCCTGGTAATAACTAAAAGATGCCAAAAGCAATCACTAGAAATGCCTTTGCTTTGATAAGGAGGAAGGGCTTAATTGTTCATGAATTGATCATTTCATGAAAGGTTGGTCAAATAAAAATAAAAACCTCCTTTTCATTTTTGATTGAAGAATTTTTGTTTATGTTAATTTTAGATTTTTCATATGAGATAGCAGTATTTTTAAATTCTCATGAAAACCACATACTTTATTTGAAATGGGGAAAAAATATAGTTCCACAAAAATACTATGGACTCATTACTGAAAAGGGAAATGGAATTGAGCCAAAATTCATTCAGATTGTCCTGCATGTCGGTTTGTCTTCGTCTGTTAGTATTCACTGATCCTCTACTATCCAATCATTGCTCTCGTATTTTCTCTTTGCCAATTACCACCCAGCCAGCAGGTTTGAAAACAAAAAAAAATGTGCTAGTCCCCCACTCTTTTCCATCTGTCATTGCAGATCTGTGAAGCAACCTATTACCTTCACCTCTCCGCCTTCACCTTCAACTAATAATGTCACTTTCCTTGAAACCAGTTTTAAATGTTTAAGATGGCTGTTTTGACACTACTAATATCAAACACTTAAATTAATATGTTGGACACAATAAGCTCATCTTCCAACTTAATTTTTATTTTCTCCTGTGGGAAAGCGTGGTAGCAAAAAAATGGAGACTCGAGTCTCACATTTTATCTTGACTTGAGACAGGTAAAGATCTTCACTTAGTTTACTTTGCTTGTATCTTTACATGACAAACTCAAACGTGTGAAACAAAGGAAAAGGTAAAGCATAAAAGCAATTACAGACATGTTACACATTTTTGACAAAATCATCTACATTCTACACCTTGGAGGTGAGAATTTTAACAAACATATGTAAGAAGTGTGCATAATTTGATGATTTGTAACAGAATTTGCAGTGACACATTCTATTTCCACCCACTGGTTACTTTGTGTTGGAAACAGTAGTAAGCCAGAGTGGCAGTCTGTGGGACTGATATTTGTAAACCTGTTTAAATCAGGGGGACTCAAGCTGGCCTTTGTTTGTTTTTGTTCTGAACAGCTAGCCACTTTACACGGGTTTGATTGGTCAAACGGTTAATTCTAAGGCTTGCACATTGTGGACGTGATACAGTTGAAACCAGTTTACTGGCAAGTTAAATGTAAATTTCCCCTTTATTTTATATATTTATATTTCTCCAACTGAGAAAAATCCACGTTTATATGCTTAGATGTGATGAGGCTGAGTCATCAGGTGCAGCATCAGATTAATGTCTAGATACTTCCCTAATAACTCCCTGCTCAGCTCCACAACAGTATCTGGAGTCCAAAAATGTATTAAACACGGCAGCAAAGTTGCTCAATTAACAAAATATTAAAACAGTGGAGGAAGCAATAATACAAACGGTGAACAAAATATTAAAAACAAAAAAAGATTATGGTGGTGAAATACACATCAATAGTGATGAAATAGCACAGATTTATAATTTAAAAATCTGATGGGGTCATCAATTTGTGATAAGTGTGAGTGACCTTATAGGAGCATGAATTAATTTGGTTTTAAGGCAGTGTTTCTCAAATAGTCGGGCACGCCCCCCAGGGGGGGAGGGGGCGGTGCCAGGGGGGGCACGCAATGATAGCAGTTTTAACAGGGGGCGGTGGCAGTCCTTGGAAAACAATCTGGGCCACTGTTGCGCAACACCGGGATCATCACCTGCCTTTAAATTACTCAGCTCATGCTAATAATATCTTTCTTTAGTAACTATTGTAGACATTTTTAGAACGGGTCTTTGTTTTCCATCAATGTATTCTTTGCTGCCTGTCGTTTAGTTGGTGTCAGTATTTGACATAAAGACAGCAGGTAATGCAGTAAAACAGCTGCACTTTCTTAAGAGATCATAAATAAACAATCAATTAGAAAAATAATGAGCACAATGTTTTTTACCTATTTCTTCAGACTCAAAACGTTAAATATATTGGTGCTGCTCTGTTAATGTTTTAGATCAATTTTTATTAAATATTATTTATTGATTGAATTGTTTTTCTCAGAATCAAATGGTTCAGTTGGTCAAAATGTTTCTAGTTTAAATAAGGACTAACACATTTATTTTATTTCAGGCACTTTAAGCTACTTTTCTGTTTTTGACGATAAAAGGGTTTCTGTGTGCCAAAAAAAAGTTAATATTTGTTGAAAGTGGATTTATATTGCTTTTTTCTTTTTTTAATGTTAAAAGATACATTTTTAAGTATACTTTTTTAATTTTAATTAATTTTAATTTTAATTAATTTTTATGGATACTAATCTGCGGCGAGTGTATGTGGGGGGGATAGGGGGCGCGCAACATTTTCTTTGTCCTGGGGGGGGGCTTGCAAAATTTTAATTGAGAATTTTACAATTTTTTGAATCTATTTTTGCAACGTTGTCCGAAGTTAACCTCTGTGTGTTTGATAAGTGAACAGGGCTGCCAAAAAAAGCAAAAAACCACAAAACAGTTTCAATAAAAGTGATGCAAACATTTTTTTGAGTTTTCACACCCCAATTTGCACTATACTGTGTGTGCTTCCAGAAGGAAAAAAAAAAAAAAACAACATTTGGTCTGTTTTTAGTTTATTCCTGCAGGGATGTAAACTACATGCTGAGCTGTGTTAGTGAGCTGACTCTTCCTACTGCCTTGTGTGTACTGATGCCAGCTGTTAAGAAAATGTAATGGTTACATTTGTTAAAGAGCTTACTATATTAAGGGCATCTCACATGGCATTAAATTGTGTCTTTGGACTGCCTTTAAAAAGGGTATATATACATGCCTGTAAATGGGTTCATGGATTCAATGAGGAAGTTATAATTTTCAAGAGATTTATACAACTTCTTTTGGACGTGTGAGTAAGCATAGACAGAAGTTATTCAGGACTGAAACTACAGACTTAATTGAAGTTGGTGTGAAATACTGGATGGACATCTCAGTTAAACTCAGGGGTGATAAGTTAAATGTTTTAATTAAAAGCTTAGATGAGAAGGATGAGGGCAAACAGCAGCTGTGGGGACGCCCATACGACAGAATTTTCAGGCAGCTGAGAACTAGAGGAAAGGTAAAAATATCTGTGAAATTAACTGAACAGAAATCAGTTTTACTTGTGGGGACAAATAAGTGTTTTGATACTATTGTGATGACTCCTACACAGGAAGGGCAGGTAAACTATCAATCAGTCAGGGTAAGAAAAGCAGCAACTTGAGAGGGGTCTTGCTCCCTGCTTGTCCAGGAGGCGGCAAAAGTGTCCCCGGAGAGGTACCAGGATTGGAAGAAGACCCTGTCCACCTGAAGTGGGCATGAAGCCCAGCATGAAATAAAGTCTCTTACGGATTTGTAGCTCTGCAGAATTTTCTGGGAGGTGATGAAAAGGGAGGAGGGGACCACAGCAGCCCTTTCCACACTGAGACTTAATCTCTATTAGGGTTCTTTATTTTGTTACTGTAGGCCGTAACCAATGCCGTACAGCTTGCCCAAAACACTTAAATTCTCAAAAACAGAGAAAAAGCTCCCCAACTTTAATTCTCTCGCTCCCGCACCAGCACTCCCATTTCTCTTATTTGGCCAAGAGCTGAACCCCATTAGTCCAAACCTCCCGACGGCAGGCTGGGCGACAGAACTGTGGGCCAACCAGCGTCTGCCTTATGCATTCAATGAACTCTGGAAGTTAGAACGAAACCTAAACAGCCACCCAGTCTGACTCAGTCCACTACAACATGATTCAAAGTGATATTCAAGAACATAATATAGCAGGTCAGAAAACGGTAGTCTAACACAGGGCTGGACAAACGATGGCCATGAGTATTTAATCTGACCAACAAACTGAAATAAATTATATTGATTACCCTTAGGAATGTTTTAATTTCTGGTGCATTTAAACAATGAAACAATAAAAAAATTTCCTTCACACTCCCCATAGATGGCACACTACAAATACATTGACCATTAGGTGCAGAAAGTTATTCCACATTCATGCAGTGTTGACTTTTTTTTTTTCCAAAACATAAATGTCAGTTTTCTGAGTTGAACAGCCATTGTACCAATCATTCCAACACCACATAAATGCAATATTTCTCTAATTTGCAAATTCTTGATTGAAAATCAAAACCCTTAATGCTACCAGAAGCATTTCTTTCTCTTATGAGGCAGATTACTAAAACATGCTACTGATCTGCTCTTGGTCCAGCCACTCTGTCAAATTTTAGAACACTTTTGTGGCTCACAAGTCAAAAAGTTTGGCCACCCCTGGTATAAAAAAATGCTAGAAAAGTTTTATTGCGTGCGGAAATAAGATCTAAAGGGTGAAAACCTAAGATGGACTGGACTTGAATACGCCAGCTGGACCAAGCAAAAAAACAAGACCAAATATTGGCAACATGGCTGGTTATGAGTGAATAATGCATTCACAGGAGACCAACCTGCGTTCAGTCAATGGGTGAGGAGCCAGGGAGACCATAATGAGGCGAGGACAATGACAGTTGAATTAAAACCTGTAGGCTTAAAGACCGCCTCTGATGAAAGTCATGTTTTTTGAGTTTTTGACATGTACATGTGGCCTTTTTCTTTTAAATGCGAACAAATGTAATGAGTAATGATTTCATTTTTGTATTTCTGAGTATTTCTCCTTTTAAATCGCTGTCAATCAAACTGTTCCAAAGACGCTCAGTTTGAATGAATGAGCCGTTGTAACGTGAGAACGGCCCAAGAGTGCATGAGCAAGCTCCCTGATCTGCCTCGCCCAGCCTGCACAAGTATTTTAAGTGCATCCCAGGTTTGTTGTTGGCTGCACATATTTAAAATTAAACTTTAACTAAAATTATTGTCCCATTAGCTGTCATGCATGTAGGTGCGTGAAATGTGTTCTCCGCATTTGATCCATCCCCTGGAGGAGTGGTAAGCTGCAGAAACAGCCACGCTCAGGAACAATTTGGTGCATTAACCTAACCCTAACCCGTAATCCTAAACTTAACCCTTCCTCATGGTCTGTGCGGCTAAGAAAAAACTTCAGCACTGACCGCATGGAAAACTACATGCAAATAGTCACTTTCTTTATGGTATTTCAGTCAGACAGCTCATGCAGTAAGATATTTATTTTCACATTCTTTTAGTTTGGCATAAGGCTTTGTACAATTACATAAGACAAGAACTCCATTAAAACTTTAGGGTAATAAACTACCCCTAAAGGAGCACGCAGGTGGAAGCCAGGGAGGAGGGTGGGGCAACGAACGCAACACTTGGGGTAAAGGAAGAGAAGGAACAACTTGCACACCTGGAATTAAATAGGATGCTGAACAGGTGAGTTGATTAACTGAACCGCCCTAAGGGAGTAACCGAAGTAAGGCATTGATAAAGTAGTCTGCCTGAAATGCTCCCAAGGTCGCTTACTTCATTTTATTTGCTGTGTTAGTTAAATCAACAATCTTCAACAGCTCTGAGCTACAGCCAGTGTTGCTTGCTGGTTCAATACAGCTTAAATTATAATCTTAGGCTTATCAAAGTTCTTTTTTGTGTTTAATTTTATTAAACCCATGTAAGAGGAGATTTGAAAACTTTGGCATCAGATAAACACGAAATATTACTTTTTAAGACATTTACATTGTGAGATTTTGGTTAAAAACTCAATATTCATAATTAAAACCCCATTGGGAACATTTAAAAAATATTTGTCACAGGGAGACTTTAAAGCACACGTTTAGTTGGATTACTTTTGTTTCTGGCACCCAAAAAATCCTTTAAAACAAATATATTTGATTCATTACTCAGCAGAAAACACTTTCACTGATTCATTGTATACCAGTGAAGCTTCGGTGTAGCTGCTCAGCCTTGGAACCACATGCCATTAAGTTATCCTCAAGATTTGAGCTTACAATAATGTCAGTGGAGGCTTGAGCTCTTCAGTCATGGAATCAATAAAGCACATGCTGATGCACACACAAGCTCAGTCCCAGCAGTGTCCAACTCTATTCTCTTACACTTTCATTGTTTTTGTCTCATGGATTTTGTCTCATGAAACATCTGTCAGTTGTTTTTACTCATGAACAGGTAAGCTTAGGTCCAGCCTAACGCAGAGGCAAAACATATGTAAAGTACACTATTTGAAAACGAATTCTTTATAGAAAGCCTACTCAGTGATAAGTTATCCCAAAATCATGATCGAAAGAGTCCCACAAGATTTCTTTGAGTGGCGATCTGGGCCTTTAAACTTTAAAATAAAAATGTTCAAAATCAATGTAATAAAACTAGTTAAACTAAAGGGATCATTTGGATGGATAATGCATTTACCTAATGCAATATCAAGTCACAAAAAGTAATGAGTTTAGTCTAAGAAGGTTCCAACATCTCAGATTAGGCAGTCAGTCGACTTCAAAAGTATGTCAAGCTGTGGTAAATGGGTATCTGTTTTAAGGATTCTTTCAGTGAGACAGCAGAAAACATGCTAAGTTGCTTCTTCTTGCAAATACAGCATTGTACAGTCTCAGTATACAGTATGTGCCTGGTGGGACCCAGGATTAATGTACCAGTAATGTATCCTTCATCTTACTGCTTTACATCATTCGTGGTCCAGCACAGATTAAACTTCATGAGCAGCTTTACTGCAAATCTTGGTCCACACACCCTAAGAAACGATTCTTGATTAATTGTTGGTGAGAAAGTTCTCATACTTTTGCCCATATGGTGTGCCACATGGTGGCAGTTAATCATTATGTGCATGTGACAAAAATGTAAAAAGGTATAGTCATATTCCAAAGATGCATTTTTGTTCAGACAGTAAAAATGAGATCCAAATCCTTGTGGTCTTGTACAGATGGGAACCTTAAGTTTGTGTGTTTGCACATCAAAATAATGTATAAGAAGTGCTTATCAGGAGTTATCTGTCTTTGAATGTGGATGTTATGTGAACTAAATGTACCCTGTATTGTATTTTCTCAAACATTATCTTCTGAGACTGAAAACATGAAATATTGTTATTGTTTTTAGCCTGTTGTTGGCCCCCTTTAACTTGTCTTGGCTGCAGGTGTTAACGGCTGCCAAGTCTTCTTAGCAATTCCTATTTTTTTCCCAGCAAATATTACCTTTCTTATCCCAAAATGCAGAAGCAATAATGAGCAGGAGCATCAATCCTACTTTCTGACATTTCACGCTTGAAGAAGAATTTTCATGTCAGGCAATAACTGCTAGTGAGTCTCAGTGGCACAAGCTCTGGGCTCGCGCCTACACCAAAGCCTAATGGGATAAATCAGCTCTTGCATAACTAGGAGCAATCACTCACTCTGTCTCCTTCATGACAGGACTCAGTTATGGCTTCTGGGTAATATCATTTCTGTTATCTTAAGATATCAAATTTTCCTTTATTGGCAAAGACCATAGTAAATGGAGAATAGTTTGCTTGCCTTAGACAGGATGAAAAATGAATTCATATTTATCCACCTCAAAAGTCTACCAAGGATGGAAAGCATGGCTTTTGGTGACAACTTCACATAGTCCAAAGAAATCTCACGAACTTTTGTTACAGAGAACTTTTATTTGGGCTTGCACTATCCTGACATCTCTGTCAGGAACTGATAGACATACAACCAAATGATTAGGCTTGGTGGCAGGAACTTCAAACTTTAATAAATAGCTTAACAAAACCCTGAAAAAAGAAAACAAAAGGAGAAACAAAAAGGGGTGACGAAAACCAAGGAAACGTAACCAAGATCAAACAGAACAAACAAAAGTGCAAAACCCTTCCAGTCTAAACAAGATTTTAAGTTTTCTAGTGAACACATATGGAAGAGTAAGTAAAAAATAAAAAATAAAGAAAGAAATGAAAACTCTCTTTATTTAAAATGAATGACCTGGGTTACGGTACATGAGAGGCTGAAACCGTGACTCAAAAACAAGACCCGTTTCTCACCATTGCCGAACTGCAGTGAACTGGCTTTGCCAAACTGGCTTTCTATGTTTCTGTATGCTGCATCCTAATCAAATACAGTTTTAAATTTAAGTTAGCTACTTCCTTGGAACTTCCTGGGACTTTTAGTCATTCATTCATTAATTAGCTTCTCCCTGCTATAAAAAGCTTTTTATGCTCTTTACAAACAATTTTTTTTGTTGACAACAATATCCCACTGGATAATGTGAAGCTGCAATACCAGTGCTCTTTTGCAGCCAATGCTGCTGGCTATGTAAACACATTCTTCACCAAACAGAAATCTGCCCTAAGTCAAATGATACAAAGCTGAAGGATGAATTGGTACTCACTACATTGTATTTTTAGGAATATCATATGCACAGGAGCTGGCTAAACCCAAGAGGCATGCAAGGTTTGTTTTGAGTAGCCTACCTGACCCTCTTGTTTCATATTCAGCGGCGTATTTCAATCCGTGCTGTAAATGTGTGATGGAGAGCTCTGTTTGTTCTGTCATTCACATGTTGCATAAAGAAAGAAAAAAAATTCAAACCACAGAAGCCAATTCACAATAAAAGTAAATGACTGTTTATTAGACTTTTTGGGTTTTAATAAAGGGCTTACATTGTGAAATCTACTGCTGTGAAGGAAATCCAGCATGTTAACTGTGAAAACACTCTCACTGCTACTCTCTTAGCAGAACTTGGTAATCTTCAGCATGAGACCAAAAAAATTGCTGAATCTCCCAACTTTTTGTTCCCCCACTGTCAATAATAAGGGTTTGAGGCTCGTTAGAGGTAAAGAGCTGGCGTGGTTTGATGTTAATGCCTCATTTCTAACATGTTAGAATGATACTAGATGTGAGTCCAGGAAATTGTAACTTTCTGACAAATGCTGCAGTGAGGCAGCTTATAGTCCCTTTGATCATCTTTTGATCTACTTTAAAAGCGTTCCCAATGGTCTTTTAAGCATAATTATGCATAGAGGAAAAAAAAAACATAATTTCTGCAAACCGTCAGTATTCATTAGAAATTAGAAATACTCCAACATACAGATGTGCGCACCTAAATTCAAATTTTAATTTCAGAACAAATTTAAAAGAACACACCTAAATCACATAATATCATCGCTATGGCTGAAATCTAGTTCAAAGTGCAACATATATTTAAAAAAGATATTAATAATAAACATTACCAACAAATCTGTACCAAACTGCTTTCCTGCTTTACTGATAAAATTGACAAGGTTGAATGAAAGCAGAAAGAAACTCTGAGAAAAGTCTGTACTAACAAACTTAATAATGGAAATAATACTTTGCAGCTCTTGGTAAAAAGAGCTCAAAAGAGGTTACATTTAATAGATTAACAAACACATTATAAGTGCCTGTGAGTGTCATAGATACCCAGCTCCTAATAGATTTTGAAGTACTTTACTTTAAAATAACACTATGTAAGAACTGTAGGTCAAAACTGCCCCTTGGTCTATCATTCACTGTTAGTGAGCCTTGAAGGTTTTTTCTTTTTCTTTTATAATGAATTAATAAAGCTTGCTCTGCAGAATTGACCCTCAGCCAAGACACATACATCAATCAGCTCCTTTCATCTGTGGTGCTGATATTGTGCTGCAATACAAAACTACCTGGCAAATAATTAGTCCGTCTAACTAAAAGTCTCAGAAAACTTTTCAAACTGGTTAAATTTAATCCAGTTTCCAGGCATCCCTGAAGGAGTCTTGTCCTCCACCAGATCTTTAACAACGACAACTATCTGTTGCAGCTTTTATTATACAGACGTTTGCTAACTTAAGAGTTAGCAATGGCTTATAATCCTTTGTTATGCAATGAAAAACTAACCAAAAACAAACAACTGGAAAGATTATTCTTAATCTAAAGTAGATCTAAGTGTTATGGGTAAAATCTGACAATAGCTGCTAAAGATCAAACTTTTTTGTTTAAGAAACTTTAGGCTCCTAAACTTTAGGCTTCACACATCAGTGTGTGTGAATGTGTGTGTGCATGGGTGAATGGGACTGTGACTGTAAAGCGCTTTGGGCCTTCTTAAGAAGGTAGAAAGCGCTATATAAGTATACGCCATTTACCATTTTTACCATTTCCTGTTCTTTTGTGTGTATTAAAGTGGATAAGTCAATTTACTGGTTGATTTTTTTCCCCTGTTAGTTTTATTTTTAATATTACACTCAAAGCCTCAACAACTGGCTGTTTTCTTCTTTTCTAGTTTGCAATATGAAGTGGGTTGGTAAGGTGGCTGAGAGCTCAATGTGCTGCGAATGAAAACAACACAGCTTAAGCAGTAGAAGTTCCTCTGTAGAACTTTAAAAACTAGTTCGAGCTGCTGTTTAGTGCAGCAAGTTTGGAGTTGTGCCCATTGACAGGTTTACTTCTTAACTCGGAAAATGGAGGTCAACTTAAACCCTGTGTTTTATTGTTTGAAGCATGCTTATCTTATCAAATATTTGCATTTCTACTCTGTGGTAAAAATAATTGTTCTGAAATGATTTTCTTTCTTTTTTTGTTTTATTTATTGCAGCAGTGAAGAACACGTTTTTCACCACATATGCATTGTCATTTCGATTTCATAGCTTTTTGCTGGGGTGAGGCGTTATCAAGTTTATGGAATTCCCTTTTTTTATGTTTTTCTTTTTTTTTTTTTTGCATCGCATGTCCAAAAGCTGTGTGAGTAGTATCATTTTATTTTCAATGTGATTTTTGAGCTCTGTCAGGCACCATAGTTAAACTAACAATACATGACTTCCAAGGTGATGACAAACCATAAAACAAAAAAAGAATCCACGCTAAAAAGCAGTTCAATCAACTCAGTTAAGGCAATATCACGACCATACTTGTAAAAAAAAAAACATTCTCCATGATCCCAGAGTATGCAGCAGCATACCCTCCTCTGGGACTAATTTGATAATCTAACATGGCTAATTACACGCTAACATAAACACAGTTGGTAGAAAAGAGCCAAACTGGTCATCTGCAGATAAAAGCTAAATAATGTGTAAAGTGGCTTGATCTTTAAAATATATATATATATTTTGTTGTTTGATGTCTCAACATTCTTGGAGGTAATTAAAAACATGACTTGATGTCAATCAATCTAACTGCCTTTATTTATTTTTGGGAAAATCAAGGATGATTTGATGGGCTTACCATTCTGGTGACAATCCTAGCGGTTTGCAAAGTTCAAGCTCTTTCTATGGGTTGACACCCTTTGATGTTTCCCTGGTTGTTTTCTTAGGCCTAAATACCTTAAACTGCTCCAGGGATAAATAAGTTCTTCAATCCCTCCCTGTCCTCCCCAATTGCTGCCACATAGGAAATATTTTAAATATCTAGTTCTGCTTCTTCTCATCACAATAATGTGCTTTGCATGGCTTCTCCTCTTCCTCTAGAATCATGGTAATCCCTAAGCTTCTGTGTAATTATCTCTCCTCCAGACTGATCTCAGTGCTCCTCACCTGCTCAGCCTGGTGACTTCACCTCCTCACTTTTATCTATGACTCTTAAAGCTGCTGCCAGCGGTGCTCTTAAGACATCACGCAACCTTCCCCATTGTACACCCCCTCCAACACACGCTGCCTTTGACAGTCCTTTCCTGTTTTTTTTTTTTCTTTTCTCTGACTCACGACAGGAATTTGATGAGTTGAGGGGAAAAACTTAATTTGTACTGCAGATATTTCCCTTATTTATTAATTAAGCAAACAATACCATTAGTAATATGACAGAAAAGCAGTAAAAATAAAAATGTACTCAGACTAGAAAAGTCCATCTGAGTCTGCTTAATTCATTCCAGATCAAGTCTTGAACCTTGTGTTTGGTCCTTATTCAGACTGTCTTTCAACAAGAGCTTTCTGTTTCGAACCAAAGCTTGTAAACGTAAGCACGTGACTAAAGATCTCTTCTGTCATTGGAAAGGAATTAGAAGGGTGGGGCAAAGCAATGTGAGAAAGAATAATGGGATTCTAAGCTTTGCAATCCTTGTCGTGTTAGTTTACTGACTTAAACTTTAGATTTCGTTGACCAATTTTAAACAATTTAAACATCAAAGTCAGGTACAACACTTTTTACTTGTGCCTTTTGTACGGCGGATGCATGCTGCAAGGCGGCTACTGAGGAGACAATGACTAAGAAGGTACACTGATAAGTGTTTATGACAGATAGATTTTTGGGAAAATAATGCAAGAAGCAATGTGAATCATGTTAAAAGTTGTTGTAATGAGTTTGCATTCATCCGACCACTACAGTGGCCGTGTTGGTTCAGATGTTCCTCTCCAAGCACGGAGATTATTCAGCCTGATGAAACTCAGAGCGAACCGGAGCTCAGTCCGAATGGAAATGATTCAAGACCAACTCAAAAGATGGGTCCAAGAGGCCAGGGTTTGCTTGGGTTTATTCAGACTGAAAATTTGTTACAGATTATTGGGGGAAAAGAATTCTGGTTCACTTGAAGCTAATCAAATTTCTCCAGTCGGACAAATTTGCAACACATTACTAACGTGAAGTGTTGCGTAACTGTGAAAAGCGGCTTTCCTCCGTGACAAAACCAGCTGGAATTAAATTACGTTTACTCAACGTTTAAAGAGTTATGGTATTCAAAACAGTATAAATGTAAGCTTAAACTCAGGTGATAAAGGGGTAATGTACCTAATCATATGAAAACCTCATTGTCCAAAAATCCACAGGAAGGTTGGTTTGAGCTAAAAGATAAAAATGCAAGAAAAGAGTGACTAAGACAACAATAACTTTCAATTTGAAGTTGCATACAGAGCTGCAAGCTTTCAAGGAACACTCACGTCTGCTATACCTCTGCTTGGCTGTGATTATTAATGGCAGAAAAACGAAATAAATTAAAAGAAAATCATGTCTGTGGACACAAACCTACTGATTAATTCTCATGACCATTTAATATTTATTTTGAAACTGGGCTCACATATTTCCTGAGACTTGTGGCATAAAGAGCTTTTGGAAAAAATTATTACTGAGTATGTAATCACTGTGAATTATTACGTTATTACAGGGAATATAAGGCTGGCAGTAAATAAAGCTGAACGAATGACAGAAAATAGAATGTTTGTGCGCAGGAGCCTCAACTGTGTGATGACAATGCGGAAAGCTCCGTCTGCAGCCCACATCACACAACAGGCTGAATTATGAAGTAACATACCTTTAGAATTCAAACTGCATCTGAAGTGCCTGTCTGGGTGGAATTGAATTTTCTAATAATCTGAATCGGGGTGGTCGGTCTCTGATGTTTTGACCAGAAGGCTCTCACCTCCACCCACATTACCAAATTTGGTTAGCAGCACTGTTTATTTTGAAGCACCGGTGCTTTGGATCAGCAAAAACAGATTAGAATTGACAAGTATCTATGCATATATTTTTATTTTGCACTCAGTGTTGTTTATCTTTAACCAATATTCAAGACTCAAGTGTAAGTTGCCTTTCTTAGCAGTGTGCCTGTTCATTTGTTTCCAGTTGTGTGAAAATTTCCATCACAACCTGTGCACCTCTGTGGTTTGGAAGGCTTCTCTTTTGGGACCCCAGAAAGGGCAGAGGTGTTAATTATTCTACAGATCAGCCATGTCAGCACACTGCTCTCATTGCACCTAATTGTCCCTTTGGGGGTGCTCAGGTCCTCATAATGAGAACACTTTGTAATCTAGTGTTGTTATTTTACAGAGGCGTTTTACAGACGCTTTAAAACATTTTGATGCACTTTGCAAACTGTTTGATTTGTTGTGTTTGACACATAAATGATCCTCCTCTTAAAAAGTGCTTAAACTTTCTGCCTCTTTCAGTTCAGTTCACTTCTTTTTTTAATTTATGGTGATTTAAGGGAACACTAAGATGCTCTCTGCTCAATGAAACTATGAATTAAAATTTTTTGGGAGATCTTTTGATTTTTGGAGTTGATTTTTGTTTTCCTTCAACTCCTCCTCTCCCACAAGCAAAGAAGAAATGTGAAGGTCTTTCTGTTTGGAAGATGCTCTACTATGGAATCTCACAAAGACTAAACCCTGCCTACCAAAATGTGCCAGTGGTCACGTTTGACACACTTGTTGACACCAGTCTTTGATGTTTAGTTAGATTAAAAAGTTTATTAGAACATTTTTAGAAAAAAATTAAAAACTGCATCCCACATTCTAAAGGGTGATACATTTTAAAGAAATATAAATTGTTAGGTTTAAAGTGAAGTGTAAATGGGTTTGGTGAAGTCTGACTTTTTTGCAATCTATTGCTTTTGCTCAAACCAATGACAGTGACATTTGTGATATCAGCAATTTCTTTATTAAACATTTTTCTTTTCATTCAAAGTGCCATGTGTGCAGATCTGAGAATGGGGGAAAAGTGTGTACTGTAAATGACAGATTGTATCAATTAGGATGTCAATTTTCATGCTGAAATTGTTCCATTCATATCAAAGGAAATTGTTAATACATAAAAGTGGCTGACAGAAACAGGAATTTGCAATTGCAATTTGTCAACAGCTGAACCCTCTATCAATCGGCTTGTCAAAAATAATTACTCTGCTGCCATTATTCTCCATATTCTAACAAGCTTTTCACATTTTAATTTACTGAGAGAGTGTTTTTATTTCACTGTTTCAGCAACACTTGGCTGGGCTGCTGGCTTAATCATATTTGTGCTTGATGCATATCTGTAGTTTCAAACACATTCTTCTCATACAGCGTTTTTGAGAGATTTGATTATTGAAATGTGCATAAGGACATTTACTGTGTGTTGAAATCATGCGATGTCTGTCCATTTGGTAAACATGAACAGACTCTACCAAGACGACCTGGCTGCAGACAACAAGATGGCAGCTGACATCAATGACAGGATCTGGACCCCCCCTCTACCTCCCCCCATTTTGCTCAAAAATAACTTTATTTTTCTTGACGCCCCTTTCAGTTACATACAAATTACATCTTGTATGTAGTTTCAAAATTGTAAGACTTGTAACTCATTCATAAAAAAATACTCAGCAAAGAATGGATCTGTTTTAAACAAATGCAAGCATGGTAAACTTCTGTTTCAAGCCTTCAAAATAAAGCACATAATCACTAACAAAAAGGAGACAATGTGACCCAGATGTGCTTTAAACATTTCTTAAAATCTTGTGGGGAGGCCGCGTTACAAAGCTTGACCATTTTGTTTGGTACACACAAATCATACTTGGATGCCTGTACAGTGTTACCTCATTTATTGCTTGTAAGATCAAAATTCATCCCACCTTAAGTAGAATCCACAAATTTAGAATTACGGATGTTTAAAGGTGTTATAAAACACTTTACTACACATTTAATATATTTTCTCAGGCAGACATTAACTTTTACACTCTTTTTTCTCTTTTTTAATAACTCTGAAAAGGTAGAAAAGCGCTTTACAACTGTACAGCATTTTTAAAACCTTCTTAAAAAGTGAAGCCCACCATTACAGAATTAAAAAACAAAGATCTGCTCATGACCAGAGGAAAGCTGCACGAATTTTGTACAGGAGACATGGCACAGAGAAGTTTGATTGACAAGGTCAAGATCCAGTCAGGATTCACAACACAGTGAACTGAAAAAGAAAAAGAAAAGTGCAAAATTTCACACAAAAAATCTAAAAAACAGTGAGAACACAAAAGGTGAATCACAATATAGCAAGGGAACACTGTGTTCGAACAGAAAGAAACAACAACTCACTCTGTCCAAATTTGTGTAGTTTCTGCTTCCAGCTGATGCTTGTAAGGCGCTGATTTCTGCAGCTGTAGGTCGCTTCCGACTCCATCCTTCTCCAAAGGAACAGCCAGGCAGATAAACAGCTGAAAGTATCTCCTTTAATTTGATAGCACTCAGGCTGAATTTGCCTCCTAAGTTTGGGAAAATATGAGGGTTTGGGGGAAAATACCTCCGGCCCGTTTCATTGACTCAGAGGGATGTAATTGCTAAGTTGAATTTGAACTGTTGGCTACAGACTTGGTTTTATCTGGTCAGTTTTACATCACGAACCAGACTCATGTGATTCCTCTGAAAGTACTTGATTTTATAGTCCAGTGTTTTTCAACCTTTTTTGAGCCAAGGCACACTTTATCCTTGACAAAAATCCTGCGGCACATCAACATCCAAAAATTAAAAAAAGGAGAAACTCATAGTCTATTTATGTATTACTATTAATGTACAGTCCCTCTGCAGTCTCACATGCATTTTTGTGATAATTGTGGCAGATAAAAGCTTGAAGTTCCAGTTGTTTTTTCTAAAAGTTGTAATAAAAGTTAAATTAGTTTTCAGTAATAATTTTTACCTAATTTATTTAAAAATTTTACCTTGGTAGTTGTTTTTTCCTCCATCTTATTAACACGCAATTTTATCTAACCTCACAAAAAAATAAATATATTCTTTCTGAATAGTGATTTCTTTTTTAAATGTTGGTGCAAAGGCAACTGTCATTTTTCAAACGAGTGTTTGTCAGATATGTTTGGGTTGATTAAGGATTAAACAATCACTTAACTTTGTGTTGGTTTTGTTTGGTTCCCTTTTGCGTGTCCCCTTTCACAGGTTGCCCAATATACACATAAGGAAGAGAACAGCCCAAATGATACGTAATGATCAATATGTACTTGTGTCCATGACACTACCTGATTTATAGATTACCTGCATGAATTGCTAAACGCAGTTGAAGCTCACACTGTATCACCATGTTTACCTGTGAGAGAAAACAAAACAGTCCCACTTAGGAGAACATGTGTTCACTTCTTTTGTTTGTACCTCAGATGAGTTTCAGAGAAAAATCAACAATTCAAAGAAAAAAAGGACACTGTAGCACTAGGTTAATCTAAAAGATTTAATTGACAGAGGGAGAAACCTCATACAAATGTGTATGGTCATTAAGACCCATCTTTTTTTAACCTGGCTTTTAGCTACCGTAATCTTTTACTACTTTTATTTATTTATTTATATGTATTTATTTATTTATCCATTTTATCTAGTTTTATGAACTTGAACAAGATTTTTTAAAGCGTTTTTATTTCACCTTATTTCAATGTTTTATTGTATTTATCAATATGTTTACTTTTTGATTCTCATTTTCATTTTTATTTCCGGTGCTTCCTCAGTCCTTCCTCTCCTCTCTGGGTCTGCTGCTGTTCAGCCACTGCAGCTCTAGATGGGAACCTGCATCACCACTTAGCTGTGGCGGAGCGGTCCGCCGCCTGTGATGGTGCATTTGGCTGGTTATGCAGCTATTCACAGAGAGGGAGGCTCCAATTATTAGCGTTTCCAACATCTTGTTTTCGTGCTCAGCCTATTTCTAATTGTCTGTCCCCATCAGTTAGGGGGTGGGAGGTGTGAAAGGAGTATGGGGATAGGTACGGGAGAGGGGCCCTATTTTTCTTTTAATTTTTGTGCTTCTTTATTTTAATCATCATGCTTGTTTTTATTTATTTTTTGTGTTTTAATGTAAAGCACTTTGTGTTATATTTTTATATGAAAAGTGCTTTATAAATAAAGTTTTGATTGATTGATTGATTGATTGATTGATTGATTGATTGATTGATTGATTGATTGATTGATTGATTGATTGATTGATTGATTGATTGATTGATTGATTGATTGATTTTCTACTGTCTTGCTGTTGTAATAAACTGTGGAATAACGTAGCATATTTTAACATATGGATTATGGTGTTAATATAATGTTTGTGGTCAGATTCATAAAACCATATTTTGGTTGTGTTTTATGATTTACTGTGCCACAATGTCACAAATTGAAATAAAAACATCTGTAAATTAGCCTTTTTACAGCAATTATTAGGCTAAAAATAATTGCAATTAAAAATTGATTCAGTAGATTAATTAATTACAGATGACAAAGAAATAATTACTCAAAAAATGATTTGCATGATGGCGCTTAGTTAATGGCTCCCTGTGTTTGGAAGTCTCTGGTTTTCATTGTCAGGTCATCTGCTTTATCGCATTTTGTTCCTCCCACCTGATCTGTCACGTTTTAGTTTATTTATTAAATGACACCAAGCCTGGTCTCCTGCATTTTGGTTCCTTCAACTCCAGTTCCTGACAGTTTTAAGACAAGCATAAGTAAACTTTCACACCTGTCCTATGTAAAAAATAAAAAATAAATCCCACATAGACATTCACAGAGAAAAGGTAAAAAAAAGAACCTCTTTAATAAAATTTTGGCATTTGTGATTCTGTGTTGGACCACGGTCGCAATGAAAATAGGACTAGCATTAATTTATTTATTTTTGTAATTGAAAAAACAAAAAAATAAATAAAGCCAATTTAAGATTTTGAACAGTCGATTCCAATCCGGTTTTATAGACCCTAAAAAACTTCTATTCATTTTGTGCTCAGTAAAATTTTGCAACCTGATCTTTAACTCATCAGACTCTTTTATTCCTTTAGATTTGGTGGTGGGATTGATGTTTGCACACTGTAATGCAAAAAACTCTGCTGATTTATGTTTTCTCTACCCAGTTTTTAATATAAAACAGACATTGAGCATATTCTGTTCCCATTGCCAAGAACATTTGAGATTTCCATACACGTATTTCACACTGACAGAAAACACTTACAAAAGCACTTGAAATGATCTGCTGCTGCTTGTGTAAACCAAAAAAGGTGTTTTTGTCTTTTTTTATCAGTTGTTTTTCATTTTGTAAAGCAGCATTCCTGAAGAAGGCAAAATTAGGGAAACCTGTGGGAACAATTACTGTAAATGAAACCTGCAGCGCAGGAAACAAATAGGAAATTGAACATTGTGTACTCAGAAAATACAAATGTATACATATTAAAGTTCTCACATGTCTCTATAAACACCAGAAGAACAAAAATAACATTAAATGACATTTATGTGCTTTCCTGTATTAGAAATGTTTATTTCGTGGACCAAATGAAGGAATTGTTTCTTACTTTTAAAAGAGGAAGTTAGCTGGTGACTTGATTTGTTTTCCCTCTTCTAAAAACAGACAAGCACTGAATAATTCAGTCTGTGGTCGGTGTATTTGCAGGTGAAATCAATGTAGTGCAGTGCAAATTATTTGGAAATGCTATTTATTTGATTGGAGACCTCACTTTTGCACAAACACCGCACACAGCAGGCCTTGACTTTTGATTTTCACGTCTGTGTGTGCTCACTGTTAATTCTCTGCCACACTGCGACCAAGCTCTGTAGCTCTGCCTCCTTTCAAGCACAGTGAGAACATGAAAAGTCACCGTAAAGCAGACAACTTGCTTTTCTTTTTTCTCTTGTTAACCCCTGTGTTGTTCCTGGTGACCATTCGAATATATAAATCTGTGAAATCATAATGTTGACACAAAATAAAATGTTCATTTTCCTTTTCTTTTTAATACTTGTCATTGACATTTCCTGCATTCAGCTTATACTGCTTTATGCATTATGTGGGAGTATTGAGTCAGTAAATGTGTATTTAATTGCTTTAAGGTCACACACTCAATTTGTTTGTTTGTTACTCTCTGCAAACATCCTTTTTCCTTTCCTTTCAGTATAAAATCCTTTGAACATTCTAAAAACTAACAAACTATTTTTTTCCAGAAAATCTCTCCCCAGCATTTAACATATCTCTT
This sequence comes from Oryzias sinensis, assembly GCA_037389245.1. NCBI lineage: Eukaryota > Metazoa > Chordata > Actinopteri > Beloniformes > Adrianichthyidae > Oryzias > Oryzias sinensis. Next base: position 32,391,606 of record CM074489.1, read on the forward strand.
TGCCACCCTCTCAATTTTTCCTGCAAAAAAAATTTTTTTTTGGTGCTCCCAGCAAAAAATGGGAAAAAGTAAGAAAAACCGGCCACTCTCCTCTTGTCACACCTATTGAAACATCGCTCATACGTCTACCCAGAAAATAAGCTGTCAGGATGCAGAAAGCCACTTGTCCAAGGATCATATTTATGTAAGAGTTGTGTCTGCTTCCAATTTCACGTAGGTGCAACATCTTTCACCCTCACACTCCTCTCCAGGAAATTCATGTATTTTCTCCCTGTGATTGCAAATTGCTCTTGCATTCAGCATCCCTCACTGTTATTTCTGCAGCCTCTGATGGATCTGGATTGTGCTCCTGGCAGCTGCATTTCACATATGGATCAATGGTAGTGTATGCTTTGCTGATCTCAGATGACAATGAATATTTGATGCCGTAATTTTATTTTGTGTAGAGCAAACAAATCCAACGTAATCTACACCCATTCACACCTCAAATGCTGTTCTCAAGTCTTGTCTTAAGCCGAAAAAGATGAAAGAAGATGAAAGAAAGACAGGAGTGTGAAGAGGTCTGGATGATACACTTTTGCCAGCTATTCTAGTGAGATGCCAGTTTGATTTAAATAACCTTTGTTTTGATTCTGAATATTGAGGGACAACTTCAGTATGTCAGATCATCTCTGGAAAAAGGTCACTGAACAACTCCATGGATTCATAGTGAACTTGATTCTTTGCAAACCCTCTGGAATGGTAATATTTGATACTCTGCCTGCTTTATTACTGTCTTTAGCCAAGTTAACCTTTGTTTGGCTTCAAACGATACATAATCTGTATGAGACACAATTCCATTAAAAGACCCCTCGGACCAAATTCTGCATTTTAGAGAAAGTTCCTATCTCTTACACTTAAATATCGCATTGTTTACTCCTAACAATTTTTCAATTTTTCACTTTCATGAAATAAAACTAATCAATTTTCTATTATCGCCCATGGTTAAATGTTGCTGAATGTATTACTTCTATTTGAAGAAACAGGGTTTTGTGTTTTTTTAACATTTCCTAAAGAGAGTTTTATTTTTCATAAATGACTGTTTATTGTAACAAAAAGACAGTAATTGAGAAAAAATGACCCTTGCATTGATCGCATAATTTTATAACACACAACTTCTTTTTTATATATATGCTTCTTCACCCATATATTTGTCAATTCATATTAGGTTTTATTTCTTTAAATACTGAACTATATTACTTTTGTTTTTCGTAAATATAATGCTCTCCAAAACATTTTTTTAAAGTTTCATATCACTACGAATCAAGTGCTGTTGTTGTTTTCCTTGGGCGAAGGAGGGGTAAACCTTGTATGTGTCACAGGTCCATTGCAGCCACTTTTATTTCAAAATAACAATAACAATTTTTTTTTTTAAAGGAAGGTCATAACAGAGTCAACAATGGGGTTGTGCTGACCAACAATGAGCCTGTGGATAACTGTTGGAAAATACCAAAGTAATATTGATTGTGTCTAAAACAGGATGAAAAAATAAACTAAGTCAATGTTTAGGCAGATTAAAGCCCTTTTTGGGTGTTTTTCTGTGTAGTGTTATAATATAGAGCCCTGCAGAGACTGAGGATGATTTTCCAGTAAAGTTTCATATGACTGCTTAGGCTTATACTTTATATAGAAACATTCATGTTCATTTTTAAAGTATAAACACTTCCATCACCAAGCCTTGACATTAAATTATGGAAGGTAACTGTGATCATGTAGTCAGGGGATTACATTTTTATTGGACCATCCACTCATTTTTATGTAGCTAACAAAATTATCTCAAAGTTTAATCAGATTTTTTATTTTAGACCTGAGTGTTTTACAGAAAAGTATCACATTTGTAAGTTAAAAACATGCTGATTTATTGCTAAAAAATAAATATAAACATGGATCTTAAATGTCAATACTATGAATAAATATACATTTGAAAGTAAAAAGTGAATGCAAAATCAAAATTCAATGTGAAAGAAATTGTTTTTTTTTATTTAAACCGGAACATTACATCCAAAAGGATATTTGTGTCTAAAAAAATGTAAATGTATTTAAATAAACATGTCTAAGTCCTTCCTAAATTTTGCAATTTTTGAATCTAAATTTAGCCTACAACTCAATGTAAATCTTATTGTAAAATTTTACAATTTAATGTAAATGTGAGGATTTGGAACTTTGGTTTTTGTCATTTATGTTGGGGTTTTGGTCATGTTTTGGTTTGATTTGTCTCTGTTTGTCAGTCACACCAGTTTTAGGTTAATCATGATCCACAGCTGTCTTCATGTCAGTAAACAACTTACTATACATAGGTGTCTGGTTTTCAGGTTATTCTTGTCAGGTCATCTGCTGTGGTGAAGTGTGTCACCTTTTTGGTTCATCATGATTTTGTCTCGTTCAAGTTCATTAAATGTCCACGTTTCTGCCACAAACTTGCCCAAATGTCCAGGTTTCCTGCATTTTTGGGTCCTACTCCACCCGCTCCTGACAGTTTATTTGTATTAATATTTACATTGTTTTACATTTTTCATCAAAATATACATGGCTTATATGAACACTACTCCTTAATTTTACATTTGGCAATAATGTCTGACTTAAATTTGATTATAATGTGACAAATGTGAATAAAATTGGTTTCATATGATAAAACTGGAAGACAGTTTTGACTAACTTTTACATTCAACACCAAAGACCTTTAAAGCTCAGAAGTCTAATCTCATAGTGTTTGACGAGTAGAGAGCAATTTTCCTTCTCCCGTTTATTTTTGAAGTTCTTGAACAAACTGTCTGAATCCTCCATGTGGCCATCTGCACAGATTAGATCTGTTTGAAGAGCAACAGTCAGGATTTAGACTACATCATAGCACAGAGTTGGCACTCGGGTTGGAGAGGGTTGCCAGTGATCTCCTCATGGCTTCAGACAACAAACTTGTGTCTTTTATTGTCTTACTAATTTCCTGTGCTACCAAAAATACAATAGATCCCTGCAGTCTGATAAGGAGAATCATAAAAAGGTAAAAAAAGAACCTAATTTGATTGTTTTGTCATTTCTAGGACAGATTTATGTTGATTGTATAAATGATTTGGATTATTTCCATCTCCATCACAGGAGCTAAGTAAGGTGTTCCATCATTATTGTGTCGCTCCATTATAGGTTTTCCTGTTAAAGAATTCTTACATCTACACACATTATATTAACAAAATAAGAGTAATCTAGTTAGTTTCAAAGTGCAGTGTTGAACAGCACTTGAGAAGGATTTTGGCTCTGTTCATTTACAATGCAGAACATTTTGTTTTACAACTGAGATGAATGAAACTACTTGTAATTGCTCTCATTCGGTCTCAGGTTCTCCTTTTGCTTAAGGGTCAAAGTCCAGGGAACACGGGGAACATGGAGAAAACGTAGAGCATGTGCATGGCACGTAGGTCAGTACTGATTAAATTTTACATTTGCTTGCAGGACTAAATTAAGTCCAAACTGCATTGTCAGAGATTAATGCCTCGACTAAAAAGAAGGTCAGTTTAGGTCTTTTTAAAGTGGACTTACTCTGTTCTAAAGACTGGCCTGAGCAAGACATTATTTCTGTTTTCAACTATTCCTCTTGAAATCTAAGCACACCAACTCAAACATAAAAGATTAAACAGCAAACTTTCGTCCTGAATAAAAACTTAAATTCGGGGTTATGCTGGGCGGACTTGAGTTAACCTAAGCCATCCTTTCAGTTTAACCGCTCCAGGCTTTTACCGCTAAGGGAAGTCCCATGGCGCGCTCAACACAGTTTCTTCTCCTGCTCTGTTTTTCTCATTTTTATTCAGTTAGTACCTTTGTAAGGACTTTTTTTGGGGGGTTCGGTTTCTTTGCTGGTATGGTTTTCCAGTCTTCTCTACCCCGACTGAATAGTTATTATAACATAATATTCATTTTACCAACTGAAATTACAATGAATTTGAGCTGGCTAACTCTGAAATAATGAGAGTTGGAATTCTCCTTTGTCTCCTTTTTTGTTTGATGTATCCTCAGCTAACCCTACATTGAGTTGATTTGAGAATTGATGTGAAACTGACTTGAAATTATTTAAACGTCAAACAACTATGCAAAAGCATTGCCTTTTCTATTTTATCAGATATTTATTCTTTTAATCAAAAGTCACTTTCCTGTGTGCACCAGGTTTTAGAATTCAAATGTCATTACAAGCCCTATTTTTACATAGCACTACAGGCTACTATTGCTATTTCACATTTGTAATATTAGTAAAAAAAAAAAAAAACACATCAGAACAGAGAAAGCCTGTGATAACTGGGAGCTTTAGGAACTGAGGAGACTCCTCTCTTTGTCTCGACTTAACTCACCAGGGCATGTACATGAGCACTGTGGGATGGCGACAAGCTGTAGCAGGAAGACAGACAGAGGCCAGGGAACAGAGATTAGAAACAGGACAGCAAAGACAGATGCATTAAGGGGGTGGGAGTGGGAGGGTGATAATCTTGTCTGTGAGTAGTGAGCGATCATGTCCATCCACCCAGCTGTGGCGCCATCAGGGGCCACGAGGCCTGCATGGTGGAAGTCTGATGAGGCGTCACTGTCGTCTACTGCTGGGCAGATCTCTCACTCAACAGTCCTTGTCAGCGGGAAAGCCAACCAGGTAGGACTTAGAAAGCAAGACTGATGGTCTGATGGAACAACAGAGGAGACTTTTTTGTCCTCATTTTAAGAGAATGGGCCAAAAAGTCTATCTACATTTGTAGAAACTGTTTTTTTTCTCTTTACCTGTAAAGAGTGGTACAGATTTTAATGACTTCTCTTTATTTGAATAATAAGGCTGCATTGATTAAATAGTGTGAGGTTACCTGTGATATCTCAGTAGGAGGGTTATTAAATTCAAGTCATAACTACATCACCTGTCATATTTCCAGCAGAAAGAGAGTTTCATCTATCCTATACACCGCAAAAACCTGTTCAGGGTCAGGGGTGCGGGTTGGGGGGTTGAGTACATCCCAGCTGTCAACAGGAAGAAGTGTTGCACACCATGGACAGGTCACCAATGCATCACAGAGACGCATAGCAAACAACCAAGCATTTAACGGTGTGGAGAAATGAAAACCTACTGCTGTAAGGGGACAAAAAATTCCAAGTTTATGTGACTGACAATTTATTAGAATGTACATTTCTGGATATTCAGAGCCACTCTTGTGATTAACTTTTTTTTTCTTTGTATTTCTTTTTGTTTTTGTTCTTTTTGTTCGAGGACATTAATTGCCTTAATGTGATATCATCTCATTTCTGAATGTCTTTTCTCTTTGCACCAGTCTCAAACACTCATGGGGAAAAGACGAAGATCAAATAAGGTGGCTCAAAGAATAGGCAAGCAAGAGATAAACGGAAGAAAGGCCTCTCTAAAAGTGTAAATAATATTGGCAGATGAACAGAGCCTCGTCTCCTAGGTGATGGATATCTCTCCTGTGTTAGTGCCTGTGCCATTGAGCACTAATGAATCATGTTTGTCTTATAAACAAGCATCAAATCAAAAAGATAAATCTGATCCTTTTATCCAACAGTGAAGGCATCTCGTGTCTTCGGCTGCAAACTGTTAAGGAGTCAGAGCATCGTCTGGGAGGCCTTTTGTCGTCAACTTGATCTCCATTTTTTTGTTCACAGGAAAAATGTACACTGCTGCGATAGACGGAGCTCATCATGCCAACATCAAATCAGCATTTTCTTTTCTCCTGAGTAGGTTCTCTTTTGGGGAAAATTGGTACTCCATTTCTTTAAGAACTCCTGCCGACCTGTCAGTGGCTTCACAAGAGACACGAAGTTTTTATGCATTGGGAATGTTTAAAAAGTTAACAGTGTAAAGTATCACCATTCTAGGAAGTGCTTCACCCCTCCTGTCTGATCATTTATCCATCTCCCTGAAGCCTCTAAGAAAGCTCCATTTCAGCACGTACACTGGCACATATCTGCTGGGTTTCCCTTAACATGTCCTGAAAACGAACACATAAATGCCATCAGGGTCCACGTGCAACCAGATTGTCGCTGTCAAGCGAACACACTCAGCTCAGACATTCTGCCTTACACTGCATGTGAAGCAGACTTAAAAAGTGAAACGATTCAGAGAAATTGCAAACCATCAAAGAGATGCTTCATGAAATCTTAAAACCAGATGTCTTCTTTTTGTAGTCCTCTTGATAACAGCATTCAGCTTTGCTGCTCACTAAAAACTTTTGCATATTTTAGCAGATATACACCATTGTACTTAGAAAAAGGTTTTAGAATTGAGACTTCTCCTGCTCTGAGTTCTGCCAGCCTATGCTGAACTTTACAGTGTCATATGGCTTAATTGTTAAAACAAATATTTTGTGAAATGCATTTGTTCATCATGGTTTGCTCTCTCTGGAGATATCCATTATAACACATTAGAAAATAAATTCAACGTTAAGGTAAAATAAACACTTAAAGCAGTTCTCATTTGTCACAAATACCATCAATTTTCTACAAGTGTTCTCTTTTCCAGGTCAGCGGAAAACAGGCCGTGCAACAAACTTGTTTTCCTTTTCCCCATTAATTACTCATGATAGCACCTTTGTCCGTAGAATCAATTAGTCCTCCTAATACAGTCACTGACCTATGACCTCTTCTCACCGCATCTTTCTTTGTGCTCCCACCAAGGTCCTTAATAAAGAGCATTTCCGCCTGCCAGAATCACTGTTCCTCTTTTTCACCAGATGATTGGATCACATTGGCATGAACCAACTGGCAGCAGTTAGGACAGCGATTGCAGATGGCTGGCCATTGTCTCTCTAGCAACACAAACAGGCATCTTCCTCATGAGTCCAAATTTCTAGCTGTGTAGTTGTTCTCCTCTAGTAGGCATAATTTCTTTCTTGCCTCACTACTCAAAGGTTACATTTTTTTTTCAGTCTTTGCTCAGTATTGCTCAGTATATGTATTGCTTTTTGACATTATTAATTTATTAAAAAACCCTGATTGCTTCAACTGATTTGTGTAGGCATATTGTTCATGTTTTGTGCACCTATTTGTTATATCAGTTTAGGAAGCCCTTTTTTATATTAATCACATAATTAAATCTACAGGTTTCTGCAAATTCTCTGTTAACAATTACAGTTATTAAATACGCAGAGCTCAACAGGGGATACTTAGAGTGGACAATATCAAGTAGAATAAAACAGGGGAAAAAATAAAAGGGACCAGAAACTTTTGATGGCATCAATTTTTAGCCATGCCTCAGAGCTACTGTATTAATACTTTAGAATGAAATGCTGTACGTTCCATAACGTTATGTTTTCTTCATAAGATTTCTTTCCTGTCTCCTGGTCCTTCTGATCTTCTCCTTCCTTCGTTGTATCCCTAACATTCTCTGCTCATGCAGAGCTGACATAGCCAAGTAGACATGTTGAGTTATTGTGCTGGAGGCAAAAGTACTCTGCTGTGCTTCACAGATGATCATTTCCCAATTCCACAGCCGAGGAGTCGGGGCCTGTAGTAATTGCAGCAATGCATCCAGCAGCCAGTCCTTATCTGATGCTGTGACACGAATAGGCCCCATTTTATTGGTCTCACCCCCTATGTAATTACAGTAGAGCTTGCATCATTTCCTGCTGAGGAGATGACCACGATGGTGTCACCCTAGGGTGCTTGATGCTGATTGGATGCACAGTGAGGCTCTGAGGAAATAAATCACTTCTACATTGTTAAGAGTAGAAACATAAGCCTGATGGGTGACCAGCCACTATCATTACTGATGCAAAAATATACACACTTAGCTTACCACAAACAATTACTGTCTGCATTCCCGAGACACTAATCAGAGCCAACACGAGACACATGCAGCATACTGGCGAGATCATAATTAAAACCTCTCTCTTGGCATATTAGGTGGCATATCCCACAAGGAAGACTCTGTGACTGTAAATATACATCACATCTAACCACCAAAACAACAGCTATGGTGCTGACACTAACACCAGCAGGCCACATGTCTAAATGTCAGAGCCTGCAGACTCTGTAAAATCAGATCGGTCTTGCCCCAAAGAAGGACAAAAATATTGGCTGAACAATGTTGACGCCAACAGTTTTTCACGTACAGCCGAATTTAAGAATTCTGCCACATCCCTGCTGGAGCCTGAGCAAAAATGTTTAGTACTCCCAAACTGGTAGTGTTTTATCATCACTGCACATTGATGAATATAGGGTGAAAAGTTAACTATTTTGCAGCTGTTAGATTTTTTTTAACTGACCAACACACTTGGTTACTTTTTAAACAACTTCTGTAAGATTGCGTTTTTTTTCCAATACAGTTAAGCTGTTATGATTTAACTTTTACCTAAATGCAAATACTGTTTTTTATTTTGGTTTTTGCCTAATGGTGCCGTAACTACTACATGCAAGTGTTGCTCAGTCACATTAGGACCAACACAGAAACTTGAGAAGACAAGCAACGCTCATTCATTAAAGTGTTGTTTTTGTGTCTTGTTCTTTTTTTTTCTCTTCTTTTATTCTCACTGCCAAACACTAGTTGTCACACTAGTTTGCATGTTACACTCTGATTAACACATATTTTCACCCGATATTTCTTCAGTACAAACCATCTAAATCTTTTTATTTAACCTTTGGTTTACAATTATTGCAGCATAACTGGTTGTCATAATTGGCAAGGTATGGGACATAAATGCACTTACAATTGAACTCAGCATGACAGCAGTGGATGTTTATGCATCCTGTTGGCTTCAAAATCCGTTTGGAATCTGAAAAAAAAAGGATTTTTATTAACATATTTCTTTGCATCTTTTTATGTGAACCCTTAGCTGGCAGCCCTCCAGTAATCTCTCCCACGCAGACAGATCGTGGTTGACAGATCCATTGCTTCTCACAACTCAACCCTTAACACTGTGGCTCCGGCAAAACGAAATAAGTATAGCATAGTAGTGTAATAGTATCTTATTACAAAAAGCAATTGGTTACAAACAATGAGAGTTTTTTTTTATTTTTTCATAATACATGTAAATTTCATTTTTATATGTTGCTATTAGGGCTGCACGGTAGTGTACTGCTTAGCACTCTTGCCTAATAATGGGAAGACTGGTTCAAATTCCGTCTGAGACCTTTTTGTATATATGTGGGTTTTCTAGCTTCGGCAACATGGAATTGGTGTATTTAAATTATCCCTTCGTGTGAATGCGCTTGTAAGGCCCTGCAACAGGGCGTACCCTCCTGTTGCCCATCAGTGGCTGGGAAAGGCTGCATCAACCTTGTGACCCCAAATGGGATTCAGTGATTTCAGAAAAAGACAGATTTAAAAATATATATATTTTCTTGTCTGTGTGCATTTGTGCGCTTACCGAAATATCTAGAATGAGTATATAACATCAGGATACATACTTCTGTATAGGTTTTGTAAAAATAAAAACTAATTAGATTCACACATCACAGATTTTTTTTGACTGAGACAGTAATCAGAATTCTGAATGCTAACTTACAAAGACATGACAAGGGTTTTTTTTTTGTTGATTGGTCAAGTTTAATTTCTTTTTCATTATCATATATTGTTTTATCTGAAATTTCTAGTTTATTAAACATTCAGCAAAGGAATAGATATAAAAATTACTGTTAAAACCTTAACAAGTTATGCTATAAACATCAGTTATTTCTTACGCAATCTATATTGGAGAGGTTCACGTCAGTCATTTCACAATAATTTTATAGTTTATAATCTTTTTTTAAATCAAAGACAAATTGGGGGGGCATGATAAACTACATCAACGGGGGACCTTTCTGTGTGGAGTTAGCATGTTCTCCTCGTGCATGCGTGGGTTTTCTCCGGGATCTCCGGCTTCCTCCCACCGTCCAAAAACATGCTTCATAGGTTGATTGGCAACTCTAAAATGTCCATAGGTGTGAGTGTGAGAGTGAATGGATGTGTGATTGAAGACATTCTACCCTGCGACAGACTGGCGACCAGTCCAGGGCATCCCTTGCCTACGCCCAAGTGGCCGGGATAGGCTCCGGCAACCCCGTGACCCCGAAAGGGAATAAACGGTCAAGAAGAAGATGAATGAAATTGAGGCTAAATATTGCAGGTACAGTGAAATAGAAAAAAATATTGACTAAAATAATTCAAACAAATTGCCAATGAATCATCTCAAAGCTGTGAAGTTATAAAATGAATGAGAGCCGGTTTGAGCTCCCTCCTTCCCGACCTCGGGTTCATACCGTGCTTTTGGTTTTTCTGTCTGCTGCAATCACGGTAGGTGTGATCTGTGCCTGCGCCTGCGTTTCTGCTCCCTAATTTAACATGCTGTTTGTTCACAGCTTTTATTTTTGTGCAGATCTCTGCTGCTGTTTCCCTACATCTTAAAGTACATCTGGATCACTGTGATGCGTTTACTTTACTTTTATTTATTGTAACAAAATCTGACAACTGCAAGGTAAAACTCTATAAGTCCTGTAATTTTTATGTAAATAGTACGGTAACGCTTTCTTTTACAGTACAGTACTTACAGTGTACTTCTAAGCCTGTGTTGATGATAACATTAGAACTGCTGCATGCTGGGATTTATGTATTTTCTTGTTTGACCAGCTATCCACCGGTAATGTCACTATCTTAACTTTGCATTTTATGGCATTTTCAGCCAACGTATTTAAAAAAAAAAACTTTGCTTAAATAAAAATGTGCTTGCATAAATCTGCTGTAGTAACGAAAATAGAACTTGGAGGTTTTAACAGGTGTAATTGTATAAAAAAAAAATTAGGTGTGTAACAATGCCCTGTGTCACTGGACCTGTGGCTGCATTCTCTTTTTCTTTTTTTTAATCAATATATTATATCTTTTTTTTTTTTTTTTTTTTTTTTACAAAAATATGTTGTTTTTCTACACAAGTTTCTGAAGAATTGTGCATCCACTGGGAACACATCATACTTGAAGAAGCACATTTAAAAAAAAAGAGATGTTGTCAGTTAAATGCATCACTATCTGCAAATTAGTTTATATAGATAGCAATTTTAAAACTGGAAATCAGGTTGCAATCTGTAATCGGGTCACCTGGTATGAACATTTTATTGCTATAGTCAGGTGAACAATTCTATTAAAAATTTGTGAGAGAAACTCTCAAAATACATTTAAGATTGAGTGCAAATATATGAAAAGTTCACTGAATTAAATTTATCTAATGAAATCCCTCACAAACACACCAACCTGAAAATGCATTTATGTCAAAACAAGAAGACTTACGGTATATTTCTCTATATGAGTAGCAATTCATACCTAGAATATGCAATCTAATAAACACTTCTGAAAGGTTTCCACTGATCTCAGGAAGTCCTTAAGAAACAAAATAACCCGTAATTGCAGCAAATTGCCTGCTAGTATTCTGCTAGTTAAGCAGCATCACTCAATAACATCATATATTAAAAGTCATTAATAGTTTAAATGACTCTAATTTTTCAGTATTCAGCTTTTATATTACAATTTACAACTTTTTTATGAAAGAATGTAATAGTGAGGTTAGGTACATAGAATGTATTTAACAACTAAAAAGCCTAAGAAGAACAAATCATTTTAGTTTCATAATTTGTACCATAATCATAACGGATGAAAAAGGTGTCTTATAAAAAGCACAATTGTTTAATTTAAATGAGGCTTTCACAGAAATTTCAAGGCTGTTTTCATATTTTTTTGGTCATACCTAAGCTGTGCTCACAATAACTGGATGTGACATTAACAGTTTGCAGAAACCAAAGCTAAGCATAGACTTTTCAGTCATCTATGAACTCTTTATTAGTCAGACTGAAGCAGAACAGCTGGTCCAAACAAAACCGCTGAGTTCATACACTACTTCTGCACAGCACAAAACTGTAATAACTGTCATGGTCATCATGAAGAATCTACAAAAGAGAAGGGAATCTAAGAATTCAAACATTTCAATCTTTTTAAGTCGATCGTTTTTTTAACAATTTGTTTTTTAATCCTGATGCAAGAGCAATGATGTTAAAACATTTAACATTAAAAAAACAACATAGACTGTTAGATGCAAAGAAAAACTATCGTAAGTTAGTTTCTAAGCTAAATCATTCTTTAAATCAAAAATCAGTTATTGTGAAATTTGATATCCTTCACTTTTGCTGTATGTCAACAAGCAAAAAGTAATACTTGTACTTTTAGTTAAAAAATGTAATTATGGGGGAAGATGCATGCTGCAATCAGTGTTTGCCTGTTTGTGACTAGTGTTTCATATGTGAGAAAACATTTCAATCTGTGATTGGTCAATCATTATATGTAATTCTTCACTACCCAATCATTGTTTATCAGTTGCCTCACAGGAACCCCTTATCCCTTGTACTATCCAAGGCATTTTAACATTGGGAGTGGGGTCATCTGGACCCCACAAGACAGTGCTCTGAACCTTTTTTCTTCAATGATTTGTGATCTTCACGGGTTTCCATGGATTACATGAAATCCTGTCCACCTTTTTCCACCTTTGTCACCGTAGGGATAACACGTCAATGCAAGGGTGGGGTCATCTGGACCCCATAAGATAGCTCAAGGGTTAAAATGGGTAACACTGGTGGATGACAGCCTGATCTGATGAAAACAATAAGCTTATTCATAGTAGCTCAGTTAATTTTACATAAACTGAGTTACTTGTATGGATTTAGAACTATTTGCATTAAAAATGGTAAAGATGGATTCTCCCCTAACTGGGTATAATAATGCAGACCAGGGAAACACAGCAGCAATCTGATGATCTTCTTGACAATCGGTGCTTGAATAAGCTTGTGTAAAGAGAGGAAATTCTTTTACAAATTGATGAAAAGATGCTTTTTGTTTGTTCAAAACTGCAAACCTCATTTGTGTTGATGGACACTCAGCTGTCAGTGTAATGTGTTTGTCACTGGGTGTTGAGAAGCAAAACCTTACCCCTTTTTTTGGGGGATTTAATAGTTATTATTTTAAACCGAAACTGGAATAAAGTGCTGCTGTTGTTATTGAACGGGCCTTGCAATCGGCACTTCATGAGCTCGTAGGAGATTCCACCTCAAACAACTGTGATGACAAAAAAATGAACGACCCTGGGAGTATTTCAGGCAGGTAACTCGAGCAGTGCGTTTAACTCGTTACTCCTCCCTGCGGACGGTTCAGTCTAATTAACTCACCTGTTTAGCATCCTCCTTAAGTTCCAGGCATGCGGTCCAATCCCTTTTCTTCCATTTCCGCGAGCTCTGCGTTCATCACCCCACCCTCCTCCCCGGCTTCCACCTGTGAGCTCCGTTAGGGGTATGTGACGGTGTGGCACATCAGATAATGAGAAACCACACCGTGTTTATTGTTACGTGTATTTGTATATATTTTATGTTTAAACATGTTTCCTGCTTTGACTACACCAACTGGCCCTAATGCAGAGCACCACCCGTGGGAGGCGTAGGTTCATAGGAAGTGTCACGGGAAGTGGAGTAAATTGTGGTGTGGCGTGCTGGTCTTGACCCTGGTAAGCAACTTTGTCTTGAATAAACACAGAACCTCATCACCTTGGCTCCTCTGCATCCTTTCTCGGCGGGACCCCATCACAGGGTAGTTTAATACTCAAAGTTTTTTATGAGATCTTTGTTTTATGTATCTGAATGCAACCTGGAGCCAAAATGAAATATGGAAACAAATCTTCTTTACTGCATGAGTTTTCTGACTGAAATAGCTTTGTTGTCTTCGCAATAGTCTATGGACTGAGAAGCAAAACCATACAGTGGGTTATCACAAATGCAGGATTTACTTTTATACTAATAATGTCATAAATTCTACTTTAGAAAGTTTCACTTTTCACAATTTAACATTTTACCCAGTGAGTGGTAGCATACTTTCCAATAAATAAACCTTCATCAAATGTGGCTATATTCCTTAGGAAGAGTGTCTGCATGCATTTGATTTGATTTGATTTAATTTGATTTGAAATGGTTTATTTCAAACAATCAAATAGAAATAATACACAAAAGCAATATAATCATCAGTTATACATTCATACGGTAACTGATCAACACAGAATAGTGGAGCATAATTAATAAATATTGCTTGGAAGGGGAGTGGGAGGAGCGAACTTATATAATCCACGTTATACTATAACCATTTATTACATGATTTATCAATATCCGGTTCCTAGGTTTTATCAGACAGAATTAAGAATCATAAGGTATTGATAAAGCACATGCAAAAGATGAATTACTTAAGTACTACGTCAAAAAATAACCCCTTTAGGAATCAACAAGGCAAATGCAGCATCTGAAATATATGCAGATTATGTTACTTTTAAAAGTCATTCATATGCTTTAAAACATAATACTATATCAGTAAAATAGACACAACACTGTTTCAGGAATTTTCATAGCAAAATTTCATCAAGTATCAAAAGTTAAAAACATGTGCAAAATTATGCCACATTAGGAAAGATTTTTGAATCAATTTATCAATTTTTAGGAGCAAGTGATAATATCATCAAAAGTCAATCAATTTAACAATTTTCAATAGAAGTGATTAATCATTTTGTTTTACTCTTTTTATATTTTTTGTATTTTTATTTTTATAATAAAGAAAGTAATGCTGTGAGAAAAAATAAAAAAGGGTCCATAAACTATGTCCGATTGTCAAAGTTGGTATTTCTTCTTTTACTGATAACAGCTGTTCTTCTGGGTTTAAACAGTTTACATTGCATTCAGTGAACTATCCAGGGTGTTCTGAAGCAGCAGATAGGCTCCAGTAACCCATGTCTTCCTGCACAGGACAAAGCAATAACAAAAATATGAATGAGTGTTGAATCCTTGGGTCCTTAAAATTATACAAATTACACATTACAAATAATCTGTTATCCGTAGCATAAAGCCTTAAAGAGGTCTAAGTTTTTATTAGATTAACAGGTTATAATTCATTAACATTTTTTGAAAAGAGAAGAAATACACTAACATCTCAATAAACCAAATGAAAATTGTGTATGAAAGAGAATACTGACGTAATATTTTTACAGAGGTTTTCTTGCCAAGATAAACAACACATACTTAGACTTGACATGTGTATGACAAAGCACTATGTACGCAACCATGCACATTGTAGAACAGTTCAGGCAAGGCAAATTACATCCCTATAAACTGAAAATAAAACAATATGCATCATAAAAACTAATATGTAGCATAAAATCAACAACTCATTTGCACCTAGACCTCTCTAGAGATAATAACTCCTTCATCTTAAATGAACTCTGCAGGAAACACCCAGTTAAAGAGGCTGCATATTAAAAAAAAGTCTAACTCAGTGTTCGTTTTTAGAACTGTTAGTGAGAAAAATTCTTTAAAATAATGGCTGTAGTGTTTGTATTATGTGATGGTAGCATACCTAATTTTGATCAAAAATAAAAACAGCAGTGTTTTAGTCTGTATACAGACAAGAAAGACTATCCAAGATGAATTTATAGAACAATGTGACGAAGTCTAGATCTGAAGGAGGTATCAAGGAATTAAAATAGTACATCAATTTAATTGAAAATATATCCCTTGTGCTATCCTATAACCCCCCCTTACATTGACATGTTATCCCTACCATGACAAAGGTGGAAAGATTTCTTATCATCCATGGACACCAGTGAAGATCACAAATCATTGAAAAAAATGTTCAGCGCACTGTCTTGTAGGGTCTAGATGACCCCACTCCCAGTGTTAAAGTTCCTAGGATAGCACAAAGGGTTAAGTCTTAGCGTGGTCTCTTTTTTAAATCATCTTCCAATGATTGCTTAGAGATGATCTGTTTCCGACTTTGGGGCAACATAAGCTTTTTATGGGATTTAGGTCAAACTAAAGTAAATGGAATAACGTTTCTTGAACTTGTTGCTTTTTATACACCTTTCTGTGACAAAAGGTGATTAACCCGGAACCCTGTGTTATTATCCTACAACATTAATAATTGTAACTACAAAAACATCAACCCACAAAAACAAGACATAACATGTAAAACAGGAACATATATACATTTACATTTTATTGAGCCAAAAAACATGTAGTTGAGACACAGGAGATCACAATCAATAGTCTCATTTTGTCTGAAGTCTTCCATTCTTGATCAAAGTTTGCTCTGAAGTAGCCTTCAGGTCAATGTGATTAGAGGACAGCTTCGTGCATGTTCCATCAGTTCACATAAATGTATGCTCCATGAACAGAGAGAGAAACGCATAATAAAAAGAGCAAAAGAAAGAGAACATATTTGAACAGCTGCCCCAAAATGCCTGAAGGATTAGATTGTTCTCCTTTGATCCTTCTTTCACAGCATGTACCAATGTTAAAATACCATTATGTTGAGTTGGTTCAGGCTTTTTCTGTGCATTGTTCTTATTCTTATTTTTTCTTTTACATCTGATTGAAAACAAAATTACTGTGAAGTAAAGTGTGGCAATTTCTCCTAAAATAATAAATAAAATATAATAATAATATAAAAGATAGGAACATGTCTTTAACATGAATTTACCTCAAGAATGTCTCATAAGACATGTAGAAATACTGATTTTTTGCTTGCTTTATATTGAGTTTCTGTTACATTGCTATGTAGCCCATTCTATTTTAAGGATTTGTTTTACCAAGTGCATTTCGTTTTAGTTGCACTAAGTTTAGGTTTAGAAACAATACAGATACAAGCCCACTTGGAATTTTTCATAAAAATTTTTTTGCTTTTATGAATCTAATATTTCTTCTTTGTTCCTCCTGCAACCTGAGCGGTTATAAAAAATACACAAATCTGTCATGGTTGATTTGAACCTTCACTCAAACTCTTTTTTTTCATCTAGTTTCCGCTGCAAGTTTTACTCTCCACGACCTTCAGGCTCTCAACCACAAATTTCAAGATATTTCAGAATCTAAGGGGATAAATTATACCTTCCATTTAGGCTTCCTACTAGTTTGATGTGCTCCAAAATATCACCCCAAGGATGCATTCAAAACAATATCTGAAAAGACTGATTGACCACCTAGACTGGCCTCTAACAGTGCACAGGGATGACATTATTTCAATCCATCTTAATCCACGACACTTCCTGAGTTTGATTTGTGACTGAAAATGTATAAAGAGTACTAGTTACCATGGCAATGTCTGCTGAAAAAAGAGAGAGAGGATACAAAAGCGGAACTTTACAAGAGAACTTCAAAGCTGCCTTTTTGTGTGTAATGTGACACACAAAAAGACAAATAATTTCACTGACACTCTTCTGTTTATTTCAGCCTGCCCTGCAAGGGCACACCAGCCTGTTCGGTGTACCCACCTTTCGCCATGACAACTGGGACAGGATCAGCAGTCCCGAACTCTACAGGAAGGATGAAGCATATATAATGTAAGTTTGGGTAGATATGAACTGTTTTTATTATTTTGATCTATTTAGCAGTTCTAAAAATATAAGGGGGGGTTTTTTCCCCCTCACTGGATCAACACACCAATAGCCATAGATTGTTCCTGTTCTTGAATATGCAGTATGGAAACTGGAAATACTATAAAGCACCAGATTTTAAAGTTCAGTATTACGAAATACATTTTTGAAGTGCTCACTGGTTGGCTGCGCACGGCATTTTACAACAACCAAGGCTTTCTTTTAAACATACAAACATATCCTCCACTTGTAAACAAAACTAGCCCTGTCAAATGACTTTTTAATTGGGTATGTGCCAATCAGGTGAAACATAACGACCACCCACCACTTGTTGTTTTGGTCTTCATTCTGCTGCTGAAACATCTCAGACTCACTGAAGCATGGACTTCATTAGACCACTGACGGTACTGTGGTATCTGACACCAGCAGTGGAACACTTTCAGCTAGAGTTCGATATTTGATATGCAACACAACTACAAGACACAAAATGAAATAAATTTAGCAAGTTTAAATTAAAAATAATACTTTGACACATACACATTGTGAAGACAGAAACCAAAATGAATTGTCAAATTGATCATTTCCATTAAAAAAAACTGGTCACTTGTCTGAATTGTCACGGCTGTGGCCATGTTGAGTGTTGTTTTTCTTCTTTTTGTTCTGTGTTGTGTATAGTCTTTCTGTATCCAAGTGGGACCTCTGTGTTTTGTGGATCTTTGTGTGTATGTGTCTGAGTATTTGCTGGGTGTGGTGCTGGAAAGTGTGGCTCATTGGACCCAAACCGATGGTAGCAGCCTGTAAGCATCATGTGGACCTCAGACTGGGGGAGAAGGGGCTTTGCACTTGACCTGTCGCCCGTAGGCGTGGCGCTCTTCTGAACCTATTTCATTGTTTTGCACTTTGTGTATATATATATATATATATATATATATATATATATATATATATATATCAAACCCGACAGAAGTGTGAATGATAAAAAATAAATAAACATATGTATATATATACATAATGTATAGAATAGCAAAAGGGGATTTGGTGGAAGTTTGGACCCATATAAAATCAATTTACAATGTCTCAGAGTTGCCATAATATAATAAATAAGACAGGATATCTATGCAAAAGTAAACACACTGCATCAGTCCCGGTAAAGATTGTTCAGGTTACTATAGCAATAATTTCAAGTAGACATGGTGTGCTTCATTAATGATCCATTCAAAATTTTCATGGAAACCTATTTACCCCACTACCCGACACCACACACCCGTTTATTCTGAATTTATTTGCTCAAAATTTAAAAGCATTGTAATCCCCGTGCCTTGACTTTTTTGACATAATTATTGGTGTATTTTAATTTATGGATAATTGTGGAAAGTTTGAGTCCAATGCTTATTCCAGAATTTAATGTCACCATTCCATACAAACACTTCCTTGTGGTTCCCGCAAATTGCCCCAGTTTGTTGCCTCCTTCACTTTCTGAAAAAGTTTTTGGACATTGCATGGTTATGTTTCACTGTTGGCCCTAAATTTAAGTTGTGCTGTGTTAGTTTTAAAAGTCTGGATTTTTTTTAAAAAGTGTTTGTACTATCAAGAAAAGTGACTTTATATATAGGACGACTGCATGTTTTGAAGTATGAATAGAGGATGTGAAGTGAACTCTTATAATTATTATCCAACAAGTAAAGTCAACAAATAGTATGTAGTTATATTCTAGCAAATACCCATATTTAAAAATAATTTAAATGCTTTTTGATACTTTGATACTCCATATACTGCTCCATCCTTAAAATGTACTTTGTTTAGAATTGTTATGATTTATTTTGATGATTTTCTGTTTAATAGTACAGCAAAGACGTATTAGAAAAATCCTTCACATTGATGCTGTCCTTGTGTTCTTTTTTATTCTTCACAGAGCATATTGCTTATTGTATTTTTTATTTGTTTTGGGTCATATAGGACTTACATTTTTGACTCCCACTGCTGCATTATTATTCAGTGACTCCATTCTTCTGTTTACCAATTTATTTCTAGTTTTTCTTGCTACATCCTTGTCATTCCTTGTATGCCTGCTAATTAATTTTTGCCACACTTGGCTTTGCAGTTTTGACCAATTTTTCTAGACTTCCCTCCAATGCATGTTTTTGGTTATATGGGATTTTTTTTTACATTTTTTTACTCCTTATCCATCTGTCTCCTGCCAGGCCTGCCTTTGGGTCCTCCACAGTACAGCCATGAAAGGCTGCACAACAAGCAAACCTCCTCGAAGGCCGTGTTAGGCAAGCATACCCACACAGTTATAGGTGCAGCCAATTAAGATAAGCGAGACACTACCACCCGAGGACTCATAAACACTTACGAAAGAGGCCAATCCCAGTATGCAGAGGGCTGTAACAACTGTGAGTTTCAGACCATCACTGCATGATGAAAGAAACCGCTTCACAGTTTGGTTGGAGATGCTTCTGTATCATTTGCCAAATGGCAGCACTGCGAGTGGGCTGAAAATGGTGGGGGTTCTTCTTTTAGTGTGGGCTCTGTCAACAGATTTAAGTATTAATGACATAGAAAAAAATGGTTTCTTTGAGTTGGACATTTTTTGTTTAGTTTCGTACAGTAGGTGAACATTCATCTGTTTACAAAAATTTCTAAGTGTTACTAATGTAGGTTATTAAACTTGTAAAAGTTTTCAAATAGGATTTGCCCTTTGGAATTAAAGAATTACTGTTTACAATAGATAGACATTTGACAACACCTACCTGTGTGAATATTCTCACAAACCAGGAAGTGTGAGTCGTTAATCCAATATTTTATGATTAATCAAGTATTTACTTTATCAAATGTGCCTAATATGTGCAGAAGCTAAAGGAACACATTGCAGACAGCGAATGTGGAGGATCATTAAAAGTGTGGATGAACTGCAGGAAGAAACTCCAGACGTCACCAGGATATATTTCTGTATAATCATGCAAATGTGCTGCTGCCACTGTTTTCAGCAATATGAAGTATTTTGACATATTTTTGCATTTAATACTTTTTCCATTTCTAAACAAACTTGACAAATCCAGCCCCGTCTTTACACCTGCTTTTTTTCCACATGACTTGGATCAACAACAAGGTTCGCATCAGTAAAGTTATATTAACAGATTAAGAGCCTATTAAGAGCTGTATATACTGGTGGTAGCTGCTGTCTTTCAACAAGGTCTTTGCTCTCTGCACATTTGACTAGGAAAGAAAAAAATCCCCATGGCAACACTGAAAAAGGCCAGGATGAAACAGATGGCTTCCTCCGTACTCTTTTTCTCCTGCGCTTGCCAGACAGTTTATGCAACAGGTATGACAAGATGTCCAAGCTGGACGAATCTAAGACCCAGGTGCTTTCTTTTTACTCGATCTTAAATTGTCACTGTTCAAATTTAGTTATTGTCTCCTGTCTTCTCTTGACATTTAGGGTTATTTTTTCATATACTTCGTCCTATAGATGCTGACTCCCCTTGATTACCCAAAGCCAAAGATCAGATGGCTGCATTTTATAAGCCAGGTGAAGAGATGTCAACTGCAACCAACGAGAATCAAGTATATCTGTTTGCCTGAAGGAGCTGTCAAAGTGATTTCTCTAGAAGTGACGTCCAGTTGCCGACAGGAAACACACAATAAAAAAAAAAAGTCTGTTGCTTTCCCTTACAGGATGACTAAAGAAACAACTTTATAAGCGCTCAACCATGAATTTTTAATGAGTTATCTTTCATCTTAAACCACAAATTCAGCATTGTAAAACAGAAAAAAATTGTTAGAAGTTTTATTTATTTGTGTTTGTAAAAATGTTTTTGTACACTGGATTTGCTCCAAGGAAATATGATCCAATTGCAATAACATCTTGAAGACTTACAGACCGTGTTGTGAGCAAAACACTAAACTTTAAAATGCAACTTGTAATCAGGACATTTCAATGACTCTAAAAGCCACAAGTAATGCAACAATTTCATCCACTTAAATACATAATGATACAGTTTTATTATTAGAATCAATGTAACTTATGTGATGCATGAGATGTAGGACAGTAATAACAGTTTTTAATGTTTTAAGCTATTGTTGCCAGAATGCGAGTGCTTCCCATAAATAAGCCTGCAACCGGCTGTTTTCCACTGCCAGCACTTCCTCTGGATGGATTATGCTGTAAACCGCGCTTTTAGTAATGGCAAGCAAAATGCTGGTTTAGTGTTCACAAAGCAACAGTTAAGTTATTGGCATTTCTCAACAGAGGAGTTCCTCAAATTCTATCTAAATGTATCTCTTCCATGATTCCTTCCTTATGAGCATAAGACAAAAACAGAAAAAAAGGAAGCAACAAAGAGCAAAATTCCCTCCTTATTTATGATTATCAGTATATTATAGCAGAACATCTAACTGGATATCTTACAGAGAAGCCATTTGTAATCTCTTTTGAAGTTCAACACTGCAGTATTTTTGTCCTTTTTTGGGAAGATTAAGCAAATGGCTACAAATTACTTTTTTGCCTTGAGCAAGATAAAACTGAAATACCACTGTGGCTACTTTAAAGCACAGCAGGTGCCAAAATCCTGCTGGACTTGTAAAAGGAAAAACTGAATAGTAAAGGCATATACAACCCTAGGGTGCTAAGTGGCACTATAAAAGGCAACTTAACCTTAGAGTTGGCCAAGCTGGTCTTTAATGGGGCTGAGATCCTCAGCACCAGTTTATGTTGAAATGAATTTAACTCAAAAGCATTTGTTAGTTAAAAAAAATCAGCTATTACTCTTTTAAGAGTGAATTTCTCATTGCTTATGTTGAAACATGTTAACACATTTTCAAGAAAGATCTTTTTCTTTCCTCTCAGTAATGACACCAACCACAACTGGTATTTTAGTTTCACTTAATGGGTAGCAAAGGGTGAAATAAGCAGCTTTTATCAATTCTAAAATCACACCCTAAATACAGCAAAATGATAGCAACAGGCTATTGACAGAAACCAGAAAAATATTTTGAATGGATTTACATCCAGATTTGTACTAACATCCTCTTTTTATTTATGTGTTTTCTTTTACAAATATTTAAAAAAGAAAACGTTGATCCAAATTTCAGCTTTGAAGAGGGAGAAAAAAACGTCATGTTAAGGGCTGATGATGAAACTAAAAAAGTAGGTGCAAAGAACTGTTTTAATGTGCTGAAATCCATTCAAGTCAACAGACCTAAATGGTATTGAGCCAAAAGAAAAACTTTTACAAGTGAGAAGTCTCTGACATTGTTTTCTTTTTCGGGGCAGTTTTCCTGTCCACTGTGTTTAGGATCTATAGTGATTGAAAGCTTCAAATAACAAGAAAGGTGATCTTTAAAAGAAAAGGAAACTGCAGCCTTCTGATAAAAGGTCCATAACACTGTCTGCAAACTCCAAAAGACCTTAATCTCTTTAGCAAATTGAGTTGACTTACTCTTTAATCATAAACATAAAAACTAATATAGTGTAATGTATGATTCACTCCTTATGAAGAGTTCCATTGAGTTATGCATACGCATTATCTGTAGTACAACAAGGACAAATGAGAACAGCTGGAACCAAAAGAAAAAGGTGAGTTCAAGCGAGATAGGTTCAGAGCTAACTTCCCTTCTTCACTAAAGGATGAGCTATCTATTAGAGGAGCACAGAAGCGGGGCAATGTTAGAAAATTATAGCACTTAAGATCTAACTGTTTCCTCCATGGCACAGTGTTGTTAAAAGGTTAGTCCAGAACAAGTGGGGATTTTGTGAAGAGCTGCAACACTTAACTACATCGTTACCCCATTGCTATTTCAATCTTCTTTTTTTTCTTTTTCCTTTCTACTGCAGTATCATAACACCCTGTGTTTTTTTGTTAGTTTATACTATTGTCATAAAACAGACATGATGTTTTTTTATTAATATTTAAATTACAAGATTAAAGTCATTGCTGTTGTATTTCTACTCAAGGAATTCAAGTAAGATTAAGGGATAATTAACAGTATAGTTGAGTTTTTTTGTTTTAAATGAGCAAAACACAGTTTAGTCTTCAAAGGGTTAACTTATTTTATGACAGTTTTTTTTATAGAAATGTTACATCTATTCACCAACAATAAAAAAAAACACAAAAGGAAGTGAAGACAGACTGAAAAAAGGAAAAACATTGATTATTTATTTATTTAGTAGAAAAATCAACTAAACTCTTAAAATGATCTTGTCTCCATCTCCAACAATATCTTTGATCTAAAATGCAAAATTTTCTTGTCCTCGTTATCTAGAAAAACACAGTAAAATGTGAAAGTCCAGTTGTATCAGAAATGGTTTGCACCTTTATCATATATTTAGTTAGCCTGACCTTTGCTTTAAAAAATGGCTACATCAGTGAAATCACTGCGGTGAGCCTAAAGGGCAGTCCCTTATAGTTTGATCTCCTGTCCTGAATATATTACCCAAAACAAAGTGAGAATGTGTGGCTTTGATAGAAGAAGCTCATAGAAAATGTAGGGATTCTCTCTGAACTTATGAGGCCTTTAGTAAGGAGAAAAGACAATATATCAAAACTGAATATTCATAGATGTGACTTCATTGTTCATATCCTTGGGCAAGCAAATCCCTCGCTGGACGTGGAAACATGCATTCAACACTTTGCTTTGATTAAGGCTTTCAACAGCAAAATGCACAATAAAGTAGGTAAAGTTGGCAAATAATGATTTAACCACACTAATAGAAGCATTGTGATGCCTTGTGGTCTCCTTTCTTTTCTCCTTTGGTTTTGAAAGTTAACACAGCGTGACCTTATTTCTCAGATCTTTTCTCTTCCATTTGGGCAGATTGGATGCAATGGCTCCATTGAGCTAACAGCAGATAGTATTTGACATTTATTTAGGGGCACTGCAGTGTGAGAAAGTTATCGGCAGGTACACGGAAGCATGCCATCTGATGACTTTCTCCTTGTAATCTTTGCATTTGAGATGAAGATTGTGCTCTGACAGCAGTTACATATCAGATTCTTTCTTTTCAGGGGACTGTGAAATGGCGGTCAGCGGAAGCGATGTGATTTACATTAACACCGTGGAAGCTTGGCTATCTTTAGTTTTGGTCTACAGGAGCCAGCTTTGCAGAATCTGTAATAAGTGTTGAGAGTAATGTGGCAGTTCATGCCTAAATATTGTGAGAGTGCAATGAATCTGGGGCTTTGGATTTCACTGTGACTTGACACAATTTGTCACATTTATACAATGAAGTTTACAGTTAAGAGGGAAATGATGGGAACTACTTTCTCCTCTTTTTGTTGTGTTTATTGCAAAATGGAAAGCACTGGGTTTTTTCATGTTTAACTGGAAAAGTGATGAAAGGCAGTTCCGTTCGTCAAGTGTGAATTGATTTGAATTTCTTTTATTATGCAAAGTCAGTTACTTGGAAATCCAACGGGGTAAATGTTGTAGTTCTTTGTTATTCAATTATTGTTCTCATATGCAGGCAGAGGTCCATGCCTTCAGCACAAGCAAGAAAGTGGGCTGCATGCACATTTTGTTTTGGAATACTATGATGTAATAAAATGGATTTCACTTTTCACTTTATATAAAATTTAGTGTGTATGTTACCACCAACTCCAGATTAGTTGATTTGCTTTTATTTCAGTGGATTTATTCTTTCTGCTCCAATCCTGTTTTTTATTTTATTTTTTATTTTTTGCCAGTGTGGAGTCTAAATCATTTAAATATCAGATGCATTTATTTTCATTTCACTTTGTAAAAATATGCCAGAAAGGGGATTAAAGATGGTAACCAACAGTATTCAATGAGTGAAAAGAAAGTTTTAACAATTGACACATAAACCAGGAAACAAAGACAAATAAAGCATCCATGGAGAACACTGGAAGAGTAAAAGAAAATGGCCATATACAATCATTTGAAACGTACTGCAACATTCAAATGAATCTAAAGTACAAAACATGTAACTAGATAATATATATTTGTTGTAAGATGTACGGCACCTGTGTGGTCGTATTACCTGTGGTAGTTGACAATGAAGCAAAACAGTTCAGTCTTTCTACACAAGCAGTGAATGGGCTAGCCTTACTCTCCTTATTACAGCAGGTATGTAACAAGCAACTATCCAATCTGTGTGTAAATCACATCAATAAGGTTTTAAAGGTGAGAAATGGATCTGCTCATGCATGACGGAATGTGCCAGCACCACTATCGATCGCTGAGTGTGTAAAGCTGCTTTCTTACATCAACGTAGTGAAGCATAATTCATTGTTTGGTGAACTTTCTTTCTGAAAGGTTTAAATATTTCATTTTATGTATACAAGTAAACATTTTTTTATTTTGATTTAAAGTACTATGAAAGTACATCTACAGATTCTTGTGATTTCATTTGACCATAAAGGACTTGTGCTTATGATACAAAATTATTTCCGTTAATTAATTCCAAGATATGTCACAGAGTGATATAAAAGTACAAACCTGGTTTGATACATGTCCTCATGGAGTTGATGATGTACAGAGCTATAAAAAAAAATACATATTTTTGACACAAGAACAGCCCAACCTTTGGATGAAGTGTCCTGTCGGGCTTCAGCTGTTGTAAACCACGCACTGTCGCACATTCAACAGATTATAAAACGGTGAAATGATTCTGAAAAGAAAAAAATAAGTAGTTCCCCTGTGACACAAACTGGAAAGGCATGCGACAGTTCTAAGTATGCCCACTAATTAACACAGTTTCATTATAATTAAAAAGGAGATCTGATGAACAGAACACAATAAGCCCCCTTTTTTGGTTTGACATGTTGAGGGGATGTACTAGATATAAAAAAGTTGTGTTTGCAATGAGACTGGCAGAAACTTCTCTAGCTGTTATTTAACATTTGACTGTTGACCTTGTTTTTTTTTGTTTGTTTTTTTGTTTTTGCTAGTCACTGTGACCCACTTTATGCTTGTTTTTGGGTAGCTTTGTCTTGTCCGCTCACATGTAATTACCTAGACAAAGTACATTTTTATCCAGTACATGCACAAAGAAGACAGTTATGACCACAGTATAAGAAATTGTCATTTTGATGTGAAAAAAACATCACACACATCGTGTAATATTACAACATGAGTATTGTTATTAGGAAAATAACTTAGGTCTTTTAGTTCTGACAAATAATTGTCTGTTGTTACTTTTTTCATTTTTTATTAATGTGTTGATGTGTTTCCTCTCTGAAAAGAATAGTCTAACTACAATATCACAGGCCAAACTGTAGTAATAGAACCCCAACCAAAGAGAATGAAACACACCTAAATTGACTAGCCCTGTATTTTGAGCCGCCCGTGTTCCACTGCATCCACCTGCTACTAACTACATCCGGCCATTTTTCTTAAGGAAAGAGTGTGGAAAAACTAAAATCTGGTTTTTGCACATCAGTAACAGGAAAAAAACTTTTTAAGTCAGAATTTTTGCTTTTATTGCTACCTCTGCTTTGTCAAAACATTTGTAGTTTGGACAGCACAACAAATTATGGCTTGCAGGAAAGGTTTTCTTCACAGTGGACATCAATCACTGTTGGCAGAATAATTAGGCCCTGGTTATTTTTAGTTTGGCTGTGATGAATACATATGAAGGACTGAAGGAGTAATGGTACAAGCTTAATTCATGAAAACATTAGCAGGACATTGTGATGGTTTCAGAGTGTTTTACACTTGTTATCTACAAGTATTAATCTTCTACACCGTATGCCAGGCATCGTTTTGAGTAGTGTGTTAAAAAAAGGTTGTCAAAGTAGTACATGAATAATGTGTTATTTTCAAAAAACCTGCCATAATAGAGGCTTCCTTTTAAAAGCAATAGCAGGTAGGCTGCTAATGGTTTGGCATTATGCTATATTAATGTTTATGCATTATGTTTTATAAAATACAAAAAATTAAATTAAATTAAAACAGACACTAAAATGCATATTGTGTGTATCAATTAAGTGTAACCCGTATTAAATCCTGTAAAATTAGAGTAAAGAGCAAGGTGGCAACAGCATAAGGTACAGAGGACAAATTAATGAAAATGAAAATTAGCTTGCAAAGATTTTTTTTATGTCTCTGTGTTTTGCTTTTTGTATGCTCTCAAGTGACCCTACCAATGCAATGTGGCTTCAATTTGCATCAAGTAATCATCGTAACCCAGTTGCAGATACACGCTTCTGCAACCCAAACCCTCATCTTTTCAGTCTTCTGTCCATCTTTGATGCACAGCTGACTCCTACACTTTAACTGAACAAGACAGAGTGTGGCCAAGAGGGGCTGTTAGGCTGATCTTTCTTTGTGCTCTTTTTCCAGGTTCTTTCAAATTGATCTCTACCCAAATGGGTTGGCGAATCTGTACTTATTAAGATGTCAGGATTGTCTTATGTTTAAATTTGAATTTCATGAAGACTTGAAACTAAAACCATCCTCAAACATTTCACAGTTAAGACAACATGAGAAATTATCAATACATGTACACAGCTTCAAAGTAAAAATTCCTTTCCCTTTTTGATCAATTACTGAGCTTTCTGTAATATTTACTTGAAAAAAAGGTTTTAAATGTAATAGTCATGCATGCTGTTAATGTGAAATGTACTGCTCAATGTCTCAAGGCAGAAGAACATAAATGCTGTATCAGTACATAATTGGTTAGTTTGAGGCCTGATTTCTGATACAAAGATAAAGATTTAGTGATAAATATCTTTTAAGGGGATTTCCAGCATTAGTTCTAACGCCACTCAACAACATTTTGCACAAATAGATGTGGCCTGTTTTTGAGTGCTATAAGGCAGAATCCTTCAACGAGATTATTAAATGTGGCGTTTCCCTAAGAGTTGAATGAGAAGTAGGAGTTTGCTTTACTTAAGCAACAACTCAAGAAAAGTCTGATTTGATGTCACAAAAGTATTTGAAATGTCAATAATCATTTTCTTGTCTGTCTTTTTCTTTCTATAATGATTTATGTCATTGTGCGGATAAAATGGTCCTTAATTTCGAAGAACTAGATTTATCCTGGGAAACTGCGGTTTGATTGAAGGTTTGATTGTGGAGGAAATGTTGGGCGGGACAGCTCATGAAAAACCAATGTGAGAGGAATGTATGGTCTATTGAGCTGCCCAACCATAGTTCCTCAAGCTCTACTGTCGTTTTCAGATAGCTGCCTGACCTGCTGAGAATACAAGCTGAAAACCATGTTAGTAAATCATAGAGAACAATTGGACAGCCTTGTTCTTGTACTTCTTTTTACATTTTTTTTGAAGACAAATTTTTTACAGCTTTTTACACATGGCCGACAAAATAATGTATCCATTAATTTGTTTTTAATTATTTTTAAATCAAATGCATGATGTAAGTACTCAATTTTTATACCATCATTGTAGTATTTATTTTTCCTAGCTTTTTTTGCAACTTTACATCATTTCAGCATACTATTGGGCACAGCCTATTTTCTCCCAAAAACCTGAACATATAAAACAGTGCTAACATTTAAAACACTTAAAGAAACCTAATTATTCTTTTAGTTTTTTACCTCGGCTTGATTTCCAAACCCGTTGCACGTTGAATTGAAAAAGATAATCAATATTGTGATTCAATATCAACCTCTGCTAATATTCTGATAACCTATATATTTTGACTCTCTAAATTGTGAAAAGTCAAAAATAAAAAAAAATTACTTGTTGATTCCAAAACAATGGTTGTTGATTCACTATGTTCAGATACATGTATTTTATGATGCAAAGTGCAGCTTAAATTCCCACAAGAATTTGCCAAAAATCGTTTATTCTCTAAGTTATAATATAAAAGACAAGTCAATTGCGGCATTCTCATATGTATGTCTTTAAAAAATTAAAATAAAGTTATTCAAATGGTTTATCAGCCTATTTTCCTTTTCCATCTTTAATGCTTAGTTAGAGTGTATAATGTAGTTAGTCTGTTGCATGACCTGTATATCTGAGATACAGTATTTATTTTGTATCCTTTTTGAACATTCAAAGATGTATTTTCCAACAGCTTCATAGTATGACAAGTTATTCTTTTCTTTAAGGGATACAGTTATTATCATCCATGTTTTTTCTGCCATCTTTCATTGGTTGCACATCCTCTTGTCAGCTGTTTTTTTCAGTAGTTTTGTATACTCATTTTTTATAAACTTAAAGTGTGTTTAACTGCTGACTGAACTTTCCTATGATGCCACTTCCCCTTTACCGCTGAAGAGGAAGAGGAGGAGTAGGAGGACAAGGTACTCTCAACCGACAGCATTCAAGCAGCATCCATCCTCAGAAAGCACAGTGTGACATATGCCACAGATATGCCACATGTATTGCTTTCATACACTAAAAAGGTGGAACGCGTCTCTGTTGCTGGGCACTCTGGCCCAAAAGCTAAACAACCCTCTGGGGAAATCTCTGTACCTGGTTGCCACTCCAAGCCTGACCACAACTAAAGTTAAGGGTTTTGTTTGACATAGTTGCCCAAATGCAAGGTTTACACACAACACCTCAGACGGTCTATAGAAGAAACTAATTGCAGGGGGGAAAAAGTCCCAACAAAGAACAGCTAAAAAAAATACATTAGATTCTGGCCGGCAACTATCACTTACAGCATCAGTTAAATTTCTAAATTGAGGGTTGAACTCTAATCAAGACAGCAGAGTAGCGCCACATTATTAGCATTGCACTATTAGCTGGGAGTAAAATCCGCAGTGTAATTGCCGTGCTCATTAACCCATGATAATAATATAAAACCACCACTCCCAACAAGGGCAAGGCCATTAATTCAGTCATTAAATCTAACTCATTAATAGTGGTTAGACAAAAAAGACTAATGTATGCCAGACAAAATACACGATTAGAAATCTAGGTCCAAGGTATAAAAAAGAGGGCTATTTAAGCAAGGGCATGTGCTCAAAGGGAAGTAAAAATACATTCCAAATCTATCATTTAAAAGTCGGATATGTCGTCTTTCGGAGAGAATAGTGAAATGCTGGAATCAGGTGTTTTCAAGAACACAGAGGGAGATTTCTTTAAGGATGTAACAGTAGTTAGTCACTGTAATTCAATAGAATGTTCATTTAAAAAGAGTCAAACAAAAACCGCTTCATGTTTGACAAAAGCTGGTGTCATAGTTGCGTCAGGGAACAGGTCAGTTTTTATTTGGGAGGATTAATGTTGGGATCTGCTTGTTCTCATTAAAATTAGAATCTGAGTTTAGAACTCAGTAGCATATAAAACATCTCGGCTGCTTTACAAGTGAAATCTAGTGGGTACAGTGTGTCTTCTCAGAGGACGATACATCCGTTGCAAGTCAGCATGATGAAACTATATTGAAATGTATTCTCTGAATTTCCCCTTGATAAGAAAAAGTCCTACTATGTCAAGGTATCACATTTACTACTTTTATCCCTCAATAAAATACTTTTATACTTTTAAGAATATACTTTAAATGTCCTCATTGTAGTTTATTGGGTCAGAAACATTAGGAATTTGAGAAAACTTGAGGGGTTTGAGTTGGATGGAAAAGTAATGATAAAATGGAGCCCACTGCAAGAGAGATATGTTATTTATCAATGCATAATTTATACACACATCTTCGGTCATGTAGGTCAGGGGCTTGACCTTAGTTTGAAAGTTTTGGGGGCAAACATGGTTATAGGGGGGCTTTGATTTCTAAAAAAAATCCACTCATCCATTTTCTCTTTGCAAATGTTGCTTTAGCAATTATCTGCAACAGTCCAGTCCATTCTATTTGTCCCCATGTTCCCAAATGGAGACAATTTTCTAAACTTTTATAAAAATTCATTTCACTCCATACTGTGAGTTCTTAATTAAAATCTGTTTGTGCAGTTTGAAATCAAAGTGCAGTTTGAAATCATAGTATGAAATACTCCAGAGCTCATAATCTTGGGTTTAGTTTGCCAGGAGGTCATGCCATGACATCATTTCAAAAAGCAGCCTGTTACTCATGAAGCTTGTTATGTTAAGGAATAGCCTCTGATATTTTCAGAGCTGTGCTAATGTAATGACCAGTATTTTCCAAAGGAACACTGTGTTGATCCTGGAAACCTATTGTAAGAATAATGTCATTTGGCAGAAGTGCAAAAAAAGGTTTTGTGTAGGCCAGAATCTACTCGTGTTTATAGGAAATGGAGAGAGTTTTCAGGCCTACATTTGTATCTTTTTATTTATGATTCTGTCATAGTTTCATCAGAGAAAGCTTTGCGTGTAATGCTAAGCTGGTTTTGACCTGCGTTTGAATATCGTAAGCCAAACTGTTGGCCTGATGCATAAAGTGACAAAGCCACAGTAAAAGCACTATTTTTTGTTTTGCAGCATCTAACTTTTTTTTCTTGTTTTAATGGTGTGGATGCTAAAATATATACACCTTTCAGTAAGGCTTATATACCTTCTCCTCAGAGGCAAAAAATGTCACGCTTTTGATCAAATCGTCTGTGCAGGTCTGTTCTATAGTTCTTAGCATTTATAAATTCCAGATAAATTTAATATTTGTTTTGTATTAAACATATTTGCACTTTTTCTGTTTACCTAGATAAATCAACTTACCTGTTACAGTACTCAATAAATTTTTTTTTGCAATTGTTTAACTTTAAAGAACACAAAATGTCGTTAGATCCCTGCTCTACCCACAGAAAGGACAAGTGTCAAAAAAGAACACTGGGATGCGTCAAACATTGCTATCATCAGTTGCCATGGTGAGCAGAGAAAATAGCTTTCTGTGGCTCAAAAGCAGACACTAGAATTGAGGATAGTGGTTGCTCCTTTTGCTCGCGTCAGTTTTCAGTCCTCTTTAAAAACATGCCATTCAAATGTGTCTGCACTGTGTCTCTGACTGTAGGTCAGATTGCAGATAACAAAAATGGAAGCTGTAAGCCTTGAAACTAATGGTAGAGTCTTCTGAGC
Organism: Oryzias sinensis; assembly: GCA_037389245.1. Classification (NCBI taxonomy): domain Eukaryota; kingdom Metazoa; phylum Chordata; class Actinopteri; order Beloniformes; family Adrianichthyidae; genus Oryzias; species Oryzias sinensis. Next base: position 32,423,935 of record CM074489.1, read on the forward strand.
TTTCTGACATGTGATTTAAAAAAAAGAATGTGTTTAAAAATGGCTAGGTTGAGCCAGTAAAACGGGCCATTTACAAAATGTAAATAACAAATATGCAAGCAGATTCAGCCTGTGATAGATTGACGACTTGTATACATATGTTTATGGAATGACTTTTTAATGCGACACTGGTGAATAAATCGTGAAGCAAGGCAGATGTTTCACCTCAGCGTGTCATTGGTTTGCAAAGCTGGTTTTTCATTTGACTGAAGTTCAGTTTCTTTTATGGGTCCAGTTGGAAAAAAGTTTTCAGTTTCTTGTGGTCTTGTTGGCCAAAGAGTTGTCTGGAAAAAACATTTTTTCAATCAGTTCTCTTGAGGGTTCACTTGTTGTAGGAGATAGTTTTACAAGTGCAGCTCATGTCTTGAATATAATCCTACCGTCCCATTAGATAAAAAGAAGCATTGTAAATGCGAAGAAGAATAAAAAATTTGGGGGAAAAAAAAGTTTTTGAAGCAATTTCTTTTCTTAGTCATCACTGCTGATCTTTTGAGGGGAAAGGGGCGAGGTTTATGTAGATACGTTGTCAGTAACCTGTTTCAATTATGAGATCATGCGATTGCCTATCATTTCTGAGCCCTTGTTTTAGACAAAGGAAGGACAGAGGTAAGCTACAGTGTACGGCTACGACGGAGTTTTAGGGCCGGTGAGGAAAAAATTCTAGCCAACATGGCGAGATTAAAGTCGTCATGTCGACTTTAATCTCGTCATGGCGAGAAAAAACTTCGACACAAAGTTTGAGAAAAAACTGCGTCGTGTCGAGATAAAAGTGAAATAAAGTTTGAGATTAAATCGCAATGTTTGCGAAATAGCAGTGAAGCTGAGTCTTTCAGAATTATTCCAGTGTTATGGCTAATGTTAGTGAGCAGTGGCTTATTTAAGAGTTTCTGACAGAGTTTTATGGCCACAAAAAAGTAATTTTATTAGGAGATAAAAATTTACCGGAAAAAAATTCATAGATTAACAAGGAGAAAACACAGAAGTTGTCTGTTTATCGGAGCCTAGCTTGAAGATGAAATATGTGGAATATTTTTGTAGAGAAGCTTTATTTCTAGTTATTATAGCTTAAAGTAAAGAGATTCTAGACAGCGACTCAAAAATCAGATTATTGTCAGTAGACCGTCTTTCGGGTTCAGTGTCAGTAAAGCGGAGTTTCATATGTAAAATAAGAGGAGCTCAGAGACGTTTGTGTGTAAGAGGATCGCTGCAGCCTTTATTCTCCTTTCATTCCACGTAACCTGAAGTTCGCCGGTCACATTCGTCATCAACCTGTCATCCGATCGCAATGCGGAAGTAAACAGTGTTACATGCGCCCACTGCTGCAGACAGAAGCGTCCCGTCTGATCATTAAAAAGCAAAGATGAATGAAAATAGTCACCATTATTTTAGCATTACAGCGTTGAAAAAGGCAAAAGTGCTGCTCCTCAGACAGAAGCATCACGCAGACGTAGAGATCTTGTCTTTAGTGGAGGAAGAAAGGATTCAAGTGGACAGCTGCAGAGACACCCGATGGCTTCGGGCTTGCAGAATCCTGCAAACCAACCATCAATAAATGAAACTTTAATGAATCGTAAAATCAATCAAATGACCTCCAGACATTTTGGAACGTTATCAATAAACATTCAGCTCACCTGTTCAACGCTACGTTTAGTCGGTCTGCTCTGCTGCTGCTGGTGTTCACCTGCTGCTCTGCATGATGCTCCTTCACAATAATCGTAAATTCTGAGTTTTTTTTTTTTCTCTCATAGCACCCAACATTGCACGACTTTAATCACAAAACTTTATTTTGACTTTTATCTGCGACAAGGCAGTTTTTCGAAACTTTGTATACCGACTTTAATCTCGTCATGTGATTAAAGTCGACATGGCTGACTTTAATCTCAAATCACGTTGGCCAAAATTTTTTTTTTTCCTCGTTCATTTAAAAAGAGTCAAACAAAAACCGCTTCATGTTTGACAAAAGCTGGTGTCATAGTTGCGTCAGGGAACAGGTCAGTTTTTATTTGGGAGGATTAATGTTGGGATCTGCTTGTTCTCATTAAAATTAGAATCTGAGTTTAGAACTCAGTAGCATATAAAACATCTCGGCTGCTTTACAAGTGAAATCTAGTGGGTACAGTGTGTCTTCTCAGAGGACGATACATCCGTTGCAAGTCAGCATGATGAAACTATATTGAAATGTATTCTCTGAATTTCCCCTTGATAAGAAAAAGTCCTACTATGTCAAGGTAACACATTTACTACTTTTATCCCTCAATAAAATACTTTTATACTTTTAAGAATATACTTTAAATGTCCTACATTGTGGTTTATTGGGTCAGAAACATTAGAATTTGAGGAAAACTTGAGGTTTGAGTTGGATGGAAAAGTAATGATAAAATGGAGCCCACTGCAAAGAGATATGTTATTTATCAATGCATAATTTATACACATCTTCGGTCATGTAGGTCAGGGGCTTGACCTTAGTTTGAAAGTTTTGGGGGCAAGCGTGGTAATAGGGGGGCTTTGATTTCTAAAAAAAATCCACTCATCCATTTTCTCTTTGCAAATGTTTAACTTTAACTTAATTATGCAGCAGTCCCAAGTCCATTCTATTTGTCCCCATGTTCCCAAATGGAGACAATTTTCACAAGCTTTTTATAAAAATTCATTTCACTCCCATGCACAATAAGTTCTTAATTAAATCTGTTTGTGCAGTTTAAAATCAAAGTGCAGTTTGAAATCATAGTATGAAATACTCCAAGAGCTCATAATCTTGAGTTTAGTTTGCCAGGGAGGGTCATGCCATGACATCATTTCAAAAGCAGCCTGTTACTCAGCAAACTTATTATATTGGAATAGCCTCTGATATGTTCAGAGCTGTGCTAATGTAATAACCAGTATTTTCCAAAGGAACACTGTGTTGATCTGAAACCTATTGTAAAGAATAATGTCATTTTTGCTTGAGAAGTGCAAAAAAAGGTTTTTGTGTGAGCCATTTATAGGAAATGGAGGGATTTCAAGGCCTACATTTGTATCTTTTATTTATGATTCTGTCTCATAGTTTCATCAGAGAGAAAGCTTTAGCATTGTAATGCTAAGCTGGTTTGACACACGTTTGAATATCCGTAAGCCAAACTGTTGGCCTGATGCATAAAGTGACAAAGCCACAGTAAAAGCACTATTTTTTGTTTTGCAGCATCTAACTTTTTTTTCTTGTTTTAATGGTGTGGATGCTAAAAAATATATGCACCTTTCAGTAAGGCTTATATACCTTCTCCTCAGAGGCAAAAAATGTAACGCTTTTGATCAAATCATCTGTGCAGGTCTGTTCTATAGTTCTTAGCATTTATAAATTCCAAATAAATGTAATATTTGTTTTGTATTAAACATATTTGCACTTTTTTCTGTTTACCTTGATAAATCAACTTGCCTGTTACAGTACTCAATAAAAGAAATTTTGCAATTGTGTAACTTTAAAGAACACAAAATGTCGTTAGATCCCTGCTCTACCCACAGAGTAGAAAAAGGACAAGTGTCAAAAAAGAACACTGGGATGCGTCAAACATTGCTATCATCAGTTGCCATGGTGAGCAGAGAAAATAGCTTTCTGTGGCTCAAAAGCAGACACTAGAATTGAGGATAGTGGTTGCTCCTTTTGCTCGCGTCAGTTTTCAGTCCTCTTTAAAAACATGCCATTCAAATGTGTCTGCACTGTGTCTCTGACTGTAGGTCAGATTGCAGATAACAAAAATGGAAGCTGTAAGCCTTGAAACTAATGGTAGAGTCTTCTGAGCTTTCTGACATGTGATTTAAAAAAAAGAATGTGTTTAAAAATGGCTAGGTTGAGCCAGTAAAACGGGCCATTTACAAAATGTAAATAACAAATATGCAAGCAGATTCAGCCTGTGATAGATTGACGACTTGTATATATATGTTTATGTAATGACTTTTTAATGCGACACTGGTGAATAAATCGTGAAGCAAGGCAGATGTTTCACCTCAGCGTGTCATTGGTTTGCAAAGCTGGTTTTTCATTTGACTGAAGTTCAGTTTCTTTTATGGGTCCAGTTGGAAAAAAGTTTTCAGTTTCTTGTTGTCTTGTTGGCCAAAGAGTTGTCTGGAAAAAACATTTTCAATCAGTTCTCTTAGAGGAGGTTCACTTGTTGTAAGGGAATGGTTTTAGAAGTGCAGCTCATGTCTTGAATATAATCACAAATCCCACGTGGGCTAAAAAGAAGCATTGTAAATGCGAAGAAGAATAAAAAATTTGGGGGAAAAAAAAGTTTTTGAAGCAATTTCTTTTCTTAGTCATCACTGCTGATCTTTTGAGGGGAAAGGGGCGAGGTTTATGTAGATACGTTGTCAGTAACCTGTTTCAATTATGAGATCATGCGATTGCCTATCATTTCTGAGCCCTTGTTTTAGACAAAGGAAGGACAGAGGTAAGCTACAGTGGCACGGCACTAAAAAAAGAGGATGGCAATGATTTTTTTATTAACAGTCTTATTCAGAGCATGCCAACACCGTAGAGATGATCTATACAACAGGCATTTGATTGCTAACCACAGGTTTCTGTTTATCAAGAAGATTTGTGTGCGATTATTGCAATACTTTTGTAAGTTTTAATATTGGATGTACAGTACAGACCAAAAGTTTGGACACACCTTCTAAACAAAGAGTTTTCTTTATTTTCATGACTATGGAAATTGTTGAGTCACACTGAAGGCATCAAAACTGTTAACACATGTGGAAGTATATACATAACAAAAAAGTGTGAAACAACAGAAAATATGTCATATTGTAGGTTCTTCATAGTGGCCACCTTTTGATTTGATTACTGCTTTGCACACTCTTGGCATTCTCTTGAAGAGCTTCAAGAGGTTGTCACCTGAAATGTTTTTCATTTCACAGGTGTGGCCTGTCAGGTTTAATAAGTGTGATTTCTTGCCTTATGAATGGGGTTGGGACAATCAGTGGTTTTGTGCAGAAGTCAGGTGGATACACAGCTGATAGTCCTAATGAATAGACTGTTAGAATTTGTATTACAGCAAGAAAAAAGCAGCTAAGTACAAAAAAACGACAGGCCATCATTACTTTAAGAAATGAAGGTCAGTCAGTCCGTAAAATTGGGAAAACTTCGAAAGTGTCCCCAAGTGCAGTCACAAAAACCATCAAGCGCTACAAAGAAACTGGCTTACATGCAGACTGTCCCAGGAAAGGAAGACCAAGAGTCACCTCTGCTGCGGAGGATAAGTTCATCTGAATCAGCAGCCTCAGAAATCGCAGGTTAACAGCAGCTCATATTGGAGACCAGGTCAATGGCACACAGAGTTCTAGCAGCAGACACATCTCTACAACAACTATTAAAGGAGACTGTGTGAATCAGGCCTTCATGGTAGAATATCTGCTAGGAAGCCACTGCTAAAGAAAGGCAACAAGCAGAAGAGACTTGTTTGGGCTAAAGAACACAAGGAATGGACATTAGACCAGTGGAAATTTGTTCTTTGGTCTGATGAGTCCAAATGAGTCTTGCGGCATGCTATTCCATCCGGTTTGCATTTAGTTGGACCATCATTAAATTTTTCAACAGGACAATGACCCCAAACACACCTCCAGTCCGTGTAAGGGCTATTTGACCAAGAAGGAGAGTGATGGGGTGCTGTGCCAGATGCCCTGGCCTCACTGGTCACTGGACCTGAGCCCAATCGAGATGGTTTGGGGTGAGCTAGACTGCAGAATGAAGGCAAAAGGGCCAACGAGTGCTAGCATCTCTGGGAACTCCTTCAAGCCTGTTGGAATACCATTTCAGGTGACTACATCTTGACGCTCATAAAGAAAATGCCAAGAGTGCAAAGCAGTAATCAAAGCAAAAGGTGGCTACTTTGAAGAACCTACAATATGACATATTTTCAGTTGTTTCAAATGTTTTTGTTATGTATATAATTCCATGTGTAAATTCATAGTTTTGATACCTTCAGTGTGAATTTACAATTTTCATAGTCATGTAAATAAAGAAAACTCTTTGAATGAGAAGGTGTGTCCAAACTTTTGGTCTGTACTGAATGTGAAGTCAGTGTGCATGCTACAAACACAAATGCCAAGAATTGTTATGGGAATGTTTGGCAACTTCAGCTAAACCTGTTTCTTATGTCAACACCTTTACAACAGTTCGTCAGCTGCTCTACCAGTAAAAACTGAACCTGTAGAATGAGGGCAATGTATCCAATGCTCATTTTAAGTTTATACTTTAACTACACATAGACCAAGCATTGCGTATATCCAATTAAACAAAAATAAAGAGCTGTAGAAAGGCAGAAAACAGCAGCTGAAGAAACTTAATGGAGATACTTTAAGGCCACATTCACAATGATACAGTGGAGATGACATCAACACAATGACAGAGTATGAAACAGATTGCATCAATTATTGCATGGTCAGATGATTTTATAACAACAAACCCTGGATTAATGGTATTCTGTAAGAGGTCGTTAAAGAGCCTTCAGACAGGTAAACAATAAATTATTGAGGAAGAAATTATATAAAAAGAAGCTGAAAGAAATTAAAATGTGATGAGTAAAAGCAGGAGAGCACAGTTGATGGTACACCCCGAGGTATAGAGTATAAAACAACAATACTCTTTAGATTCTACGAGAATTTGATTTGGTGAATAAATGACCTAAACATTTTCAACAGACTGAGCTGAGCTGCACGCTTTGTTCTTCTCTGACTTTAGCCACACAGACCTCCACGTTTCTCTGGACCAACAGTCACCTGTCACACCTCCACAGCCACATCCTGCACGTCAGTAATGGATGTTAAAACAGCTCATCTTCATCTTCTCTCACACCTGCTTCCCAACCACAGTGTCTGTCTCCAGAAACCAGGTGACATGACAGCCGTGGACACTTGACTGGAGTAAGGTTGTCGACCATTAAAGTGGGAATCTGCAACACTTTTTAACCTTTGCCGGAAAAGGTCCCAGTAACAAACACCTCACTCACCTGCCCTGAAATTCAGAGACTCTGGCATATCACATCATAAAAGTCCAAGAGAGACTGCTACAAGGACAATCCAGGACATCCTCACTGCCTGAGGAAAACTATGACACCATAGGCCTACTTGGTTTAATGTTCCACTGGCTTGATTGCTATTTCTATATCAAGTACATTCCACACCTTTTTGTAAAAGTACAAGTTTTTTTTTTTTTTTAGTTCAACAATCAACCAACGAAAGAACAAGAGCACAAAATTATTGATTTGAGTTTGTTCAGTTATGATTTTAACTTTAAACACCTCCTAATGTTCGGGTCAGGCATTCACGTTCCTTATACTTCACTGTACTTTGCTGTCTGGAATTAGGTCTTGGTTTCTTATTGTGTCTTGATTTTATTTTACTAATAAAAGGTTACAAGATGAATAACTGGTTCTGAACATTTTGTAGTTTATTTTTTTCTCTGTGAAAACATTTGGAATAATATATTTAAGTCTTAGATAAATGAAAGCAGGAATGGTAAATGGTATATACTTATATGGCGCTTTACTACCTTCTTAGGAGGCCCAGAGTGCTTTACATTCACTGTCCTATTCACACACTGATGGCGGCTCCGCTGCCTGACATTGGCGCCATCCTATAACCACCAGGAGCAATGTGGAGTTCAATGTCTTGCTCAAGGAAACTTTGACACATGGGCAGGCAGATTAGGAACCAAACCTGCAATCTTCTGATGAGAGGAAAATATAATGATACCAACAACTGAATCAGGCACTTATTTCAAATTAAAACTCATCAAAATTTGGACAAAAAAACCCCAATTCTCTTTAGAGAAATAATGACTAGAAGAAAATAGTAAATTATCTGAAAGCATCAATAACTTTGTGTTTACTTGTTAAAGTTCATTAATGAAAGGATAGTTTGTATGAATTGAATAAACTGTCAACCAAAAAAAAAATCCATTCTAACTGGAAAATTGTTCAGTTGTTGTTATAATAAACATGACAAATTGTACTTGTAGTCAAATAATTGTTAAAAATGTTGTACACACGTTCTCACTGGCATTGATATTAATTTTAATGAATTTATTTTTTAAATAGATATTGTTTAGTATTTGTGAATTTCCTTCTGTAAAGTAGACTCTGATAAACTGTTTTTTGGACTTAAAAATGTAATATATATATCAGTTTAATTGTCCAAATATATTCAACAGTGTTTGAAAAAATAAAAATAACCAGTCATTTTTCAATAAAGAAAGTTGCTAAATAGTGCAATCACAAAAGATCATATTTAGCGCAGCTGCTAGGAAGAGCAACAATCAAAAAACAACAACATAAAAGTTAGAATGTTTTAGTTTCTGGTCTGATTTAACGAATAATCCATCAGATTTGTCACAAAATAGAAAAGGGACAATTAAACAAACAGACAAATCGCTAAATTTAGTGACTAAATTGCAAACTTTGGAAATTCTTTCTGCAGCAAGAAACAATGAAATAGAAGAGTATTCCAGGCCTGTTCTAACAAAAGCCACACAGATCTTGAGCTGGCAACTTACAAACAGTTGCAATTTTATTTTTCTAAGACCTTTCTGGGTTTATGTCTATGAAGACTCATTCAGCTAGGTAGATTCCATCATAGTAGTAGATTTAAAGGTTGTCATCTGGACATGGTTTTTAAAGTTGAAGACTGAAGACTATTTCAGAATTGACAAAGCCTTTTGGATAAGAGGTGAAACATCTTCAACTTTAAAAACCAAGTCCAGATGACAACCTTTAAACCTACTACTATGATTTTCTGGGTTTAATTAGTATAGTCTACAACATACCAAAGCAAAGCTAACAAATCTAAAACAGGTCACATTGCTACGTTGCTCGTATCTCAACCTTTTTCAGTTTTTGTTTGTGTAAAAAACAAAAACATTTTCTTCCTGGACCTTTGCGTAAAAAAAGACAAAAATTCAATCTGTTAGTGAAACCATCCACCAGTAGTTAAGCCAATGAGAGTAAAAGGTTCACTTTCACCAAGCAGCAGTGTTGAATAGCCCTTAGCAATCCCATCTGCTGTTTCTTCAAAAAAGGCAATGCAAGGTCAGTCAAAAACTACACTCCTTAATAACATGGTACAATCTTATTTTGAACATGTTACAAATGTGTATTAATGCAGGAGTCTCGTGTCAGCAGGTGCACAGATGGGCTGAATACTACTGTAGTAACCTCACCACTGCTCTGTCACTGTTATTAGAAGTTTCCAATGAGTTGCACTAGTCTTTGACAGCAAAGAGAATATATGGCCTTAAGATTTTTTCTTAATTGAAGAAAAAGAAAAAAAGATGTATGAAAAATGCTGCAAAGTGTGACATTTAACTGAAGGAAATAGTGCCTTTTTAGCCTTGTGTTTTCAGACGTAACTGCTGTTTCTAAAGTCTTTTGAAAGGTGTGCTTTTTAGTCTTAAGGTTTCACCTCTGTGAAATCCAGGAAGGATAGGCCTTAGAAGGAGCCAAATCAAAGGTTATCAGTGATAAAGCATAGACAAAAACACCATAGACGCACGATTCCATGATATCATGTTCCATAATGGGTACGGTATATTTCACTAATGCTCAAATTAACCATTGCGAATGTTCCCGATCACCCAAAAGTTGTTAATGCTTTTTTGGAGGGGACTATCACATTAAAGTATTTTGTTTTTATTTGGCAGGAAACTTTAAAAAGGACAGACACTTTGATATGAGTTTACTCTTCCCACCTCGATGGTGTGCCGAAAATGGGCGAATGGGCAAACGGGCAAGGAGTGTGAGAGTTATGTCCAACCATTTTGTTCACAAACCAAACAATATTCTAAAAAATTAAACTCTAATAAAATTGAAAAAATCCAACGTAAGAAGAAATAAATATGTAAAATCTGAATTTTTACTGCAGGAAGGCTTTGGCAACCCCTCACACTCAGGCCAGCTGCACATTACTCGACTATCTGTTCCTCACAAATGTGGCACTGTTTAAAAAGAAAATGATCAATTAAAACATTCAGTGAAGCGTAGTTATTGCAAAATCAACCAAGCCCAGTTGGTCTAACTTTGTTTCAAGTTGAGTTTAAATTAAAGAAAAAAACAAAAACTTGACATTTGTCAAAATGTCCATTTTTTTATGACATAGGAAAAGGTTGTTCTTCAAACTGAAGAAACTTAGTGAAAATTAAAAATCCATGCGCTTAATGGAGATTGTGCTTAACGTCATTTTTTTATAAAACAAGTTCTTTTTTTTATGCAGAAAACGTGTTTGTTCTAAACTAACTTCCTAGTTAGACCAGCACTACAATTTTAACAACATACAATGTTCACTTTTCAGCACATCCTGTCAGGGGTTGCCACAGTGAATTTGCTTTTCACCAAACCATACACACAGTTTGGCAGAGCGTGGGACTACCCCCTTCCAACCCCTGTTTCTTATCCGGGCTGGGGTCCTTGCACAGGGAATCCCAGACTTTGGCAGCATCATGACTACATAGCTGCCCAGGAACCAAACTGGAGTAAGCTCATCAGGAAACAAACCCTGGTTTTCCACACACCAGTTCTGCAGGCAGCCAACTGAGCCATCCATGTCATGGCGAGCGTAACGGCCAAACCCAGACGCTGGAACCCGGAAGAAACACAGGTGAGTTTGTGGGTGAGTGAAAAAGGTTTTAATATAGATTCTTGGTTAGTAGATGGTTTCTGGCGGAGCTGAGATGTCCCCTGGGGAAACCACAGCGAGGATGGTTCGGTTCGGCGGCCCGTGGCGTCAGTGGTGGAATAAACCTTAAGGAGGCGGAGGTTCGTGGTGAGACAGGAGGTTCTCTGGGGTTGGATCCGGGAGGAGGATGACTGCTGCAACCACTCGTGGTGAATGAATCCTGGAGACAAACGGAGAACAAGACTTAGGCAAGAGCAAATGATGACTGTGGCTATGAACATGTCGACCATACTATACCATACCATAGAGGACCGACAAACTGGCGATGAATACTGGTCCTGGATCTCCTTATGAAGAAAAGGTGGATGATGAGGTGAGTGGAAGTAGCTGTGTCGAACAAGCAGAGAGGGGAGGGGGAGGATAGCTGACAGAGGCACCATGACAATCCATCCGCTATTGTCAAAACTCAAGAAAGGAAAATCTTTGTCTAAAACAAGAATTTTTTTTCAACATTTGTAAGTGGGCTCAAACAGATTGGACTTTTTTACTTTAAGAAAGAACTGGCATTCTTCTGCCATGTGACTCAGGTGTATATATGTTACATTGCTCTTTGGATCAGTTGCTTGACTTAAGCTAATGGATTTAACCAGAGCTACTAAACCCCTTGGTAAAATTGCAGCTTTAGTTGCTCCTTGACATGCAATTTCTTAGGCTTTTTTTTTATTTTTCTGAAATTACTTCCCAAAAAATCTCTAAGTCCTCAGCAGTGCACAGCTAATGCAATCAATGGCTTTTAAAGTCTACATTCGAAGGTAATAATCAGTACTATCAAAAAATCTTGAATCTTGGGCAAAGTGCAAGGACTTCTGGGACAAACAATGAGAGAACAAAAAGAATAAAAGGAGGAAGAGATTTTCTTGATTATTTTAATCGATTGCCATGTGTAAACTCCAACACACGTGATCTTACAAGTCCTGCTGAATGGAAAGTGGACTTGCTTTTCCCTGTAATAAACTGCTTCACGTTTGATGCATGACACGGCTGTGTGTGGTTTTGTCTGGATCCCACACACGGTTTAGTGCCCTTCAAATACAAAATACCAACAGGTCTGTAATAACTTCCCTCTGGGTTCAGATTCAGACCAGAGTTCAGACTTTATTGCTGGTGTAGAGGTAACCATGTGGTGTTTTATAGAAAGTCACTAAGGGCTCTTTTATGATAGATGTGAGCAATTCCGCTGTCAGAGTAAAAAAAAAAATGCTGAGTAAAATCACCTGTTGTAATACTATAATAATATTCATGTTCATTTATTTGCACGTCCTTTTCTTCTGTGTTTTTTCTTTTTCTTTTTTGACAGCTCCACCAACTGCCCTGTGACTGTGCTGTTTCTGCTCATGATGGATGACCTGAAAACATTCTTTGGAGATTTGCTGCGGAGTAATGAGATGTGGTCTTGAGTACATAGGGCGAAGGCACAGCAGACAAGCCAGTGAAGCCGTCACAAGTAGTGAGAGGAGAAGGGGGCGCAGCACAACAACAAAATGCATCATTTGCTCCTCACATGGAACATAAAAAACACATTTTCACAAAGGACAGTCTGTTTGGTAGTTTTTTTTTTTTTTTTTTAACTTGGAGGGTCACTGAATGTTGAACTGCCTGTGTAGTTAAGGGCATTTTAATGACATTTTCCATTTAAGATTAAAAAAATCATTTAGTTGAAGATAACATTAAGTATCTCCAGTGACTCTCTTTTCCTCACTTTCTATTTAACTTTAACTAGATGCTGAACTAGTAAACTATCAAGGTTAAAGGGGGTGAGATCTTTTGACTAAAGTTTACTGTGCCCAACTTAACAACCTCCTGAAAATGGGTGAATGGGGCAGGACAAAGTAAATGGAGCATTTTGGTTATTATAGTTATGGGTCAACCCACCTGCTATTCAAAATAAAACAACAACAAATAAGAAAATGGTTGATGGCATTTACTGTGCCCAAAGGGCTTTAGAGTCTTATTCCCACATTTACACCCACATTCATTTATTGATAGTTGCAGAGCTGCCATGTAAAACACTTCAACACACACAGGCGAGCAGAGCAGGAAATAAACCTGCAATCCTGCCATCACAGGTCGACCACTTTTCAGCTCTACTCCTAGTTGCCATGAATAGAAAATAAAGTGATGATCAAGGTTGAAATGGTTTTGACATCAGGTTGTAAAGAAGCTCTTTTTTAGACAAGAAAAGTTAGAGGAAATAATTTGAGCAACTGCAGTGATACTTTCAAGTTTTCTTCATATTTAATAAAAGACTGCGGGGGTCTTGGTTTTTGACTCATCTTTCTTGTTTACTAGTGGAGCTCACATTAGACTTCTAACTTCTAACCACTTATGTGAAGAAACATTTTATTCTTTAAAAATACTTTATTGTTCTTATTTTTTTGTTTGCTGAATCTTAACATACAATCTATGAAGACCCTTATTGTCCTTTCTGTGTGAATGCTTGTGTGTTTCAGTGCTTTATTTTCACTTTGAGCCAATCATCTTCACTTTTGCTGTTAACATCTTACACAGCCAGTCTTTATCAGTAACCTGAATGTGAGGATTTGTGCTTTTTATCTCTAATTTTCTTGGTTTGAGTTATTTAAAAAAAGATAAATTTGGTGTTCAAGAACTCTTCGGGTTCTCCATTTCTTCTGTATCACTCAGTTCATATCTACAGCTGCTTTGGTTAATTGCTCCTTGGATTGTTTAGAAGCTTTGTCTGCAGTTTATCTTTTTCTATTATCTTAGCTGTACATTTTTGCTCTCCATCATGTTTCTTATTTTTGCTTTTTTACATTCAGATTCATCTTTGTTTATTCATGAGTTTCAGTTTTGTTTTGCCTCGAGAAGTAGCAAAATGCTGTCACAAAGAACAGATATGCTTTTGAGTGTTTGTGTGTATGCGTGTTTATGTGTGCGTGCGAGCTTGCGTGTCTTTATCCTTCGCACTTACACCAACAACCCTCATATCCTCCTTGACTATGAATCTCCTCTTTTTTTCCTTTCTCTTGGCCTCCTCCACAGTAGATTCAACCTCTCCATCCTTTAACCAACATTATCACTGTCTCCTCTCAACTTGTCTCACTTTCTTTTAACCAACTTTCTCCTCTTTACATGCACTTCATGTCACCATCATGTCTCGTTGTCTGTTTTCCTCTTTCCAGATGACTCATCTTCTTTACAGTCTCCCTGATCACTTCAAATGTTCAGTTGTCCAGTCAAAATTCTTGAGCATGTCCTATAAAAGAAAAATAGGAGAGAGAAAAATCACAACACGGCGGCTGCGATTGAGGAAAAGCCTTTGACGGCAGCACACAAATTAAATAGACTGAAAATAACTGCAGCTTCCTGAAGAATAGCTCCACTTAGCAGGGTATTAAATGTGCTCTACAATCCTCAAGCACAAACATTCCAACTTTTCTGCATCCAGAAAGGGAAAATCCATTGTTCTTAGCATCAGATGGCTAATATGCTTCAACTCTTTCACTGACCAGGGGAAAAAAAACAGACTCACTAAATATTTTAATTACATGGCCAACACAAGCCACAGGGTTTGAGTACCAATACCTATATTCCTCATTGCTGTCATTCACATGGGCAGTTCATAAGCAGATGTGCTGTATCTCATGCATGACTGGTTACAGTTTGGAAACTACAAAAACAGCCTTATCCGATCATCTGTTATTGTTGCGATCCCATTTTTACAGCCTATCATACATGTCGCACATGAGACACATGGCCTCTTCTGATAACTGCTTGTAGAGATACAGCGTGAATGGAGAGAATTTGAGCAAATTTTGTGCCGCAAAAAGATCAGTGTAAATGCACAGCGGGCGAGTGAAAATGTGGTGATTATCAGTTTTTGGAGAAATCTCTGTAAAAAAAATCTTTGTAATGACTGTAATAGCTATACTGGGTCTCTCTTTTTATAATACTGTGATTGAAAAAAAAGGATCTGCAGCCATAATGTGTATCTTTCTTGTAAAAGCCACCTTTACCACCTCTAAGAAAATGTGCTTTTATACAGATAAAGGAACGCTGCTGAATTCACTGCATATTCAGCAAGCCATCACTGAAAGATAAAATGAGAAAGAAGTAGACAGAAATGAAAAATATAGATAAGAGTTGAAAGGTAAAAGAAAAAAATACAAGGATGAAGAGAGAAAAGGTGAGTCACAGAGAGAGGAAAACAAAGAATCTCTTTCACGGCAATAAAAAATGCTCTTTCTCTCCACATGAAATGAAAAGATTGCCTTGTTTATATTAAAGAAAACTGCATTTACAAGATATTTAAAGAATGATAATTTGTTTATCTGACACTTTCCATGTAATGAAAATTGTGAAGTCCGATGCAAAGGAGTTCCTATTACCAATTAAAAGTACAAGCACATAATGCAAACAGGAGTCAATATCGAACATACATAAACAAATCCACTTTACATGTAAAAAAACAAAACAAAAGCACACCCACAAAAGTGTGGCTCTCTTTACAAGAAGCAAGGGCATAATGCTCACCATGCTGTGAAAAAAAGAAAACTATATAGAGCAATTCATTGCAAAAGTTCATAAAACTGTTTATCTTAAAACTAATGTAGTGAGCACATAAACAGTTTTATCAAGCAAGCACATAAAACCTAAAACTGTATAAATAAATTATTTTATTAATAAAGAGTGGTACAACCATAAAAAAAAGCTATCACAGTCAAAAAAGGAATATCATTTGTAGCTGTACACTTTCTGTCAAAATGTTGTCCAATTACCTCTAAATTGGGCTCAGAGAGCCTCTGCCTGGACCAGCAGTGTAGCTTCTGGCTTTCATTTTCTAAACATTGCAACCCCAAGGGAAATAGTTACTAATGAAAATCAAACTCTTGGGTTCCAGAATATCAGAGTTGCCTAAAAACTACTTTAGGCAAATAAGATACACTCGGAATTAAGCAAAAATAGTCCTTTGGTCTAGCAATCTCTGTAGTTGTTAGCCACAACAAGAATTTGTTTTTCACATGCAAGAACTGTTGGCCTTTAATGACGTGGAAAATGTGCACACATCATAACAGACATCCTATATACACTATTTTCACTCAATTTCTTCAGCATTATTTGTTTTGTTCCAGGTGAAACTCAAAGACGTGCTCACATAATGCACAAACCAGCCTCATGCATGAGATCAGAGGCATAAATAAACAGGCTTCCCTATAGTTCTTGATACCTCCGTTCTTTATCAGTCCCCTCACATCTTTGTAGTTTCCCTTGCCCATTGAAGTGCCATTTGTCTCTGTTTGTTTTTGTGTATTTTCCCCCCAGTTGTTTTAACATATTTACTTCAGCAGCCAATGCAAAAAGACTGACTTTGTCTCAAAGTCTTACTGTGTTTTCTTTGTTCCTTGGAGGAACCACGACAATCAGAATTTGCACATTCTATGAAAACTGAGTGTTTTTAAACGGTGACATCAAAGGCTTAAAGTCAAAGGCAGGAGGAAAACAAAAACTAGGAAAAGTAAAATGGATTACTTGCATAGAGGAAAACACGATTACCTGTAGGTGAAGACAACCATGCACTTAAAGAGGACAAAATTGCTAAAGACACACAAGCTACTTGTCTTTGAGACGACCGGTTTCTTTTATTCACCCTTAACTGGATTCCTATAGAGAATTGAGAAGGTAACTCAGTTTCTTTCCCCCAAAAGATCTTTCTTCTTTGCACCAACTGCTGTTCACATCACAGATTCCCTACAAACATTTGCACAGTTTCTCCTATTTTGTTTGCAACTGCAAATCATTGCTAATCCGTCTTCAATGGGGTCATTAATTCTACAAGTTGTTTCACTAAAAAACATGAGGTCTGTATTTTTCATTATAGGTGCCCTTCACCTGTGAGTGATGGTATAAAAAAAAATAATCTAGAAAATCTATTTGTATGATTTTTTAAAGATTTAATTTGTGTAATGGTGCAGAAAGAAAATAGAAACAAAGAAAGTGTTTTGGCAAGAACATAACTTCACATCAGTTCCTTATAATGTAACTCTGGTTGACAACAGCAGAGGTCAAACTTTTCCCGTGGGTCTTCAACAGTTTGCACACACTATAGCTGCTATTTTGGCTCATTCTGTTGTGGAGATCTTCTCAAGAGCTGTGATTGAGGTCTGGAGGCAGGCTCGGCCACTGCAGAACATTGTACTGTTTCTTCTTTATTACTCAGGTGATGAGTTTGGGACCATTGCCACGCTGAAACAACCAGCCATGTTTCATCCTTGATGCTGTCAATGATAGAACAAGGAGTGTGGCCAATATGGGATGTGTTGACGGTTGTCCTGTCCCCCATTGCAGAACAGCAGACCCAAAGTATAATGTTTCCACCCCCATGCTTCACAATAGGTATGCTGTCAATGTCAAACTGGGTCATCCCAGCATTATATAAGTGTACAATCTTGTTCCTGTCCTTAGAGGTTGCAGTCGAACTGTTTTAGGGAGTATTTTATACAGATGACCATTTCTTTTTTTTTTTTTTTAACTTGTCCTGTCCAACAGCTGGGCAAACAGATGAGAGCTGAAGGCCTCTTGTGTTGGACATATTTTACTTTAACAACAGGGGTTATGAATTTTCTGACAGACCAGAGGTATGTCTGAATAAACCCCTTTTGTAATCAAGGCCAAACTTTATTCATTTAAATCGTATTTGAAAGTCTTCTGTGTTGGACCGGACGGAAAAGGAAAGGAGGGAAGAAGAGAGAGGGATGTTAGAGAGGGGGGGGGGGGGGATTATGGGGGGGGTTAAAACCATGAAGCAGCATAAAGCAACAAGCTGCTGGGTGTTTATAAGTTCGGTGAGGTTCAGATGTAATACAAAACTAGAAGGGGCGGGGCCTGTCCACACACACAATCAAATGTTATAAACACACCTGCTGGCTAGTGTTCACATACGCATACTTATGCCCTCAAACCAACTAGTGTGAAATATTTCATTCACTCACACAAAATATAAGGGCAAAGGTGAGCTAACACCTGTGCTTAGGTGAGTGTTTGTGTTCTTCTAAAATGGATGGTGGAATGTGAAAAGAAGGAGGGAGAGTTCCCAGCCACCCCCACACCAAAACCCCCGCCGCAGCAGCCGTGGCAGCCAGAACCCCCCAACGCCACTCGGCAGCAGGCAGAGAACAACCGCCCCCGGGCGATCACATCCGCCACCCAGGCCAGGGCCAGCAGGACCGCCACGGGGCCCCCAGAGCCAGAGAGCAGGGAGGCACGGGGGACAGATAACCATTTCAAACAGGTACCATTAATACCGGTAACAAGTCTTTGAGGATATATATTTTCATTTTAATGAGGGTGCAATGTTGGTTTAGGATGTTGACAGCTGACTGTTCTGGCTATCAATTGTTTCACCGAGTCCATCACTTAAGTGACAGCCTCATTTATCACTGAGAGTTATTGATGTAAATCAATTCCAAAAGCTTCTTCAGAAATCCATTTTGGGCACTGTAAACCTTACTTCAAGTTACATTGAGAACGGGAGCCAATCCTTATTTTTCTCATTCTCTTTACATATTTCTTTATTCTTGTCTTTTAAAGTTTTAGGGTTTCAAAATGTGTAGTGAATTTTCATGCCAGTATTTGTAGTTTTTTCAGTTCAACTTCTATTTTGACTTTGCCCTAGCTAGGTCTAAGTCCAACCAATATTGTAAATTTAAAACTCTTATTTTTTAATAAAAACGTTCCCTTCAAAACAGCAAAGTTTGTTTTTTCACTCAGTTAAGATATGTGTTTGTTTATCTATAATATGCTTCTCATGAAATACATATTTGGAAACAGAGCTGTGGCTTTTGCATGACCAGCCAGACAGCCCATCATAAAGCACTGTTACATTCCATCAATTACAGAAAGATACGATTATGTGTTCAGATGGTGAAAAAAAAAGCATAAGCACAGCAGCTCTGACAAGGGTATTAGGTTGAGAGCACATTGTTATAGCAGTAAATAATAAAAAAAGTGGACATTTTGCTAAGGGGCTGGAATGCCATTAAAGGAAATCTGGATCGAGCAAAACTATGAAAAATAAACCCAAAAAAAAGTATTTAAATGGTAGATACAGTATGAATGTGATTTCATTTTAACTTTCCTTTAATTCAGATTTTATTTGATCAATGTCATTTTTCTTGTGGCGTATTTATATCCTAACATTTTTCAGCAGATTAGTTTGTCAATCAGTGAGAGTCAGTGGGGCTGAAACATGGACAAACTTCTACCTGTTTTTTATCCCAGGTACTTTCTCATTAACAGCTATGATTGGGTCTCCCAAGGCATTTCAACCCTAACCCCTTTTATTAATTTACAGACAATGGTTCCTCTGTAACAGGTCACTGTGAAGGAAATAAGCAATTAGAAAATGATGATCTTGAAATCATGGGTTATAAAACCAGAACAAAACACAAACACATTACGCATTTTTTTCCAATCTTAATTTTTCTAGAAAGCTTGGTCAGGTGTAAAATAAATAGATTTTAGATTTCAGGTATCAATCTTTTAACAATGTTGTCAAAATTCCATCCTAATACCCAAAAACATCTGGAAATCCATTTAGTTATAAAAAAGAAAAAGACCAAAAAAGGGCAAAAAAATCGGCACGCTTTTACTTTAATAATCATAAAACATTTGTAACAGAAGATTATTAGCCATCAGTAGGTGCACTCTCGTAGGAACAATGCATTACATTGTTTGTAATGTATTACAAACAACACATGTATTACAGCCAATACATGTTTTTTATTTAGCAACACAGTTCAGCTAAGGAACAGATCGGCAAAATTTGGAATGGCTTGATGTTAAATGACTTCTTTAGCTGCTTTGTGAGAGTCATGCCCACGTGACTGCATTTTGTTTGCCAAAAAATCAATAATTAAATAATTTAAAATATCAAACCAAAATCTGCAGCCTCAATTTCTACATACTCTATTTTTGCAGGTTTACTGTGCATGACATATTGTATGGTCAATGAACAAATTGCATTACGAAGATCCATCTTCCATGTCGTTTCTCTTCCTTCACAGAAGCAGTCTGTTAAGAATAGTTATTTATGGTTCCTTTGGTAGTTTTAATAAAGGACTTGAGTTTCATATACACTGATATTTTGTCTGCCTATTTACCAAGAAGTTTTTGGATTAAATGGGAGGGTTACTAAAATAAATTCATATTTTGAATTCTGACATCCCTTGGATGGTTTTCAAAAATCCTACATTTTGAATAAATTTGAACTGAAATCATGTTCTCCCCTGTGAATGAGAGTTGCATGTGTTTCTCATGTCTTGGTATCCACTGCTCAATACTCTGTATTTGAATGTAAATTGTGTTAATGCTGTGAAAAAACACCAACTTTTACTCGTGTTTTTCTTATTTGTGATCACAGATGGAGTCTACTCTAAGGCTAATGGGGCAAGAGGCAGAGTACACCCTGGACAGATTGCTAGTCCATCACAGGGCCACACACAGACAAACTCACACTCACTTTCTCCTAAGGGCAATTTAGAATCACCAATTAACCTAACATGCATGTTTTTGAACTGCAGGGAGAGGACAGAATAGGAAGAGAAAATCGAATTTCGAATGGGGAAAGACTGCAAATTCTACTTTGAAAAAAAGCCCCAGCCAAGATTTCAAAAAGACCCTTCCTATTGTGAGGCAGCGGTGTTAACCACACCTCAACACAATGGTTTTTAAAAGCTTATTTGTATATCCAGGCTTAATAATTAATAGAGATTGGATTTTCTGGGGACTTGTTTTCTTAAAATTAATCTTAAAACAATTGAATAGTATTTAAGAAAGAAAAATCATATTTGGCAATTTCATGAAGCCTAAAGATGATAATGTTAAATATGACTTGTGCGGATCTTATCTTGATCTTTTTGTGCAAAGGCTAAGGGTGATATCCTCACATAATGAAATCCTTCCATAAAGACAGTCCTCAGTTCTTTTTGAGCTAAATATAAAGGACAAAGTCCATTTGGAGGTTTTCTATTAAAAAGCATCGCCCTCAATTTGATTGAAAAGCTGTAATATGCTCCACAGATAAAACTGGAAATTGGGCCAGAATTCAAAGCTATCAAAAAAAGCTGTTGCTCATTATCAACATTGGTGGCAAGACAATCTTCTCTGGAATGTGTGGCTGCGAGTCTTTTGCCTTTGAAGTAGATGGGGTAATGCTTACCCCTTGAAACATACAGACAGTTGATCACAGTCACAGACAATGCAAAATGCAATCCCTTTACGCTCAACACTTCTCATGTGTTATGTGCAAAATGAGCTTGTCCTTCTGAAATATCTCAAGTGTAATGTCGAGTTGTAAGAAGAGAAAATGTGCAGAGTATTTTTTTGTAAGTAATACCTGTTTCATAGATCTGAAAAATGAATTCATGAGATTATTTTATCCAAATAAGTTTTTATCTGTATGTAATTTCTTGCATGCAGTCCATTGTCCCTTTCGGCTCTTTTCAGGTTAAGCAGATCTCACTGTTTCTTTGATTTTGTGTCCAGGTGGACCACAAAAGCAAAGTTCTGAACGTCAGAACACCATGGGCTTAGGTCTTAACCTGTCGACTTGGATTTTCCTGAGTTTCTTGACACACTGAATGTTGTGCTTTTATGACTGACACCATTGTGCAGCTATATGTAGAGTTCAGACAGAATACCTCAGGCTTAGTGAACTGGAATGTTTGTCCTACTTTTAAAAGGGGGGCCCAGAGGGTGTGTTTTGACTGCAGAGGGATTACTTCCAGGTAAAGCTTATTTCAGGTTGTTAAAAGAATAGTTGAATGTCAGATTTTGAGGTAAGATTTCAGTTTTGAACCTCATCATGAAACGGTAGACTACCACTGTACCCTCTTGAGGATACAGGAAGGCACTGGAGAGTTTATGTCTGACTGATATTGGGGGTTTCAAAAATTTAGGGCAGCGTCCCTTCAAATCCCGACAATGCTCTTTTTGCATTTTCGATACAAGTTGGATTCAGTTACGGTGGGCACTAGACTCTGCCAGAGGCCCCCTTTGTTACAGTTTCTGTTCATAACATTTTTCAACAGAATTTTCAAATGCAGCCACAGGGTCGGTTTCTACCTGGGTCAACGGAGGATTGCATTCGGACCAGTTTGCTTCATAAAGTGCAGATACCCAGCAGGCTTGGAGAGGTTTACAGTCAAGTGTGAAGCAGCAGAGGTGGAAATTACCAAAGAGTCTATGATGTATGCTTCAACTCAGCCATGTCACAAGTTCAGAGGAAAAAACTTTTCCTGAATGCCAGAGTAAGATATTTTAGATTCCTATGTTTGCTGGATTTGCTCTACATTACAGCGTGTACACTCACTGGCCACTTTATTAGGTAGACCTGTCCAACTGCTTGTTAAAGTAAATTTTCCATTAAGCCAACCACAAGGCAGCAACTGAATGCCTTTAGGCATGTAGACGTGGTCAAGACGATCTGCTGCAGTTCAAACCGATCATTAGAATGGGGAAGAAATGTGATTGAAGTGACTTTGAACGTGGCATGGTTGTTTGTGTCAAACTGGCTGGTCTGAAGATTTCAGAAATTCTTGATCTACCGGGATTTTCATAACATTACAGGGAATGATCTAAAAAAGAAAATATCCAGTGAGCGGCAGTTCTATGAGTGAAAATGCTCTGTTGAGGCCAGAGGTCAGAGATGTATGGCCAGATTGGTTTCAGCTGACAGAAAGAGAACGGTCACTTAAATAACCACAGGTTACAACCGTGGACAGAGAGAATAGAAGACCACACCGTGTGACACTCCTGTCAACTAAGAACAAGAAACTGAGGCTTCAATTCACTCCTAACCCTGATCCAATTTACACAGGCTTACCTAAATTGGACAATAGAGGATTGGAAAAACACTGCCTGATCTGATGAGTCTCCATTTCTGCTGCAACATTTAGATGGTATGGTCAGAATTTTTTCATCAACAATATGAAAGCATGGGTACATTCCGCCATGTATCAATGGTTCAGGCTGGTGGTGGTGATGTAATGCTATGGGTGATATTTTCTTGGCATACTGTGGGCCCCTGAGTACCAAATAAGCATTGTTCCAACGCCACAGCCTACCTAAGTATTGTTGCTGACCATGTCCATCCCTTTTTAACCACAGCATACCATCTACTGATGGCTACTTCCAGAAGGAGAACACGCCATGTCATGAAACTGAAATCATCTCAGACTGGTTTCTTGAACATGACAATGAGTTCACTGGACTCAAATGGTCTCCACAGTCAACAGATCTTAACCAATAGAACCCCCTTGAGATGTGGTGGAATTGGAGGTTGGCATCATGGATGTACAGCTAACAAATCTACAGCAACTCCAGGATACTATTATATCAAATGGACCAATCTCTCTTTGTTAAATCTATACAAAGATTAAGGCAGCTATGAGGGAAAAAAGGGGCCCTAATAAAGTGGCCTGTAAGTGTATTTACCTTATAATCAATGATAGGTGAAGTTATTGTTAAAGCAATGTGAATTGTATTTTTTTTTCACATCTTTTTAGAGTGTGTGTATGCATTGTGTTCCTGAAGCAGAGGTACAGATCCAGCTGGTTAATTGATGCTGTGACAGAGAACATGTCAGAGTACAGTGTCATTTATGGGAGGCACATAATTAGATCACACTCCCTTTCCCCTCCTTCTCTTTCTGTCTCTCGTGCTTATTTCCTCTCCGCCTGATTTAAAGTAACACGAGCCATGAAACAGATAAGACAGCAACACAATTATGAATTTATTTTCACTTTACTTTTAATTAGAACTTTTGTAATTGTGGCAGCTAACCTATTTTGCAGGGACTATTTCAAAAGTAAAACTTGGACAAGCGTTAAAGTGAAGAAGAAATGAACAGCCATGCCTGAACAAATCGATGAAGGAGAGTCACTTGAGTTTTAATTATAAATGACATCACTATTGTTTGAACTACAGTGGAGAACATTCTTGTGCTACCGAGTCAGAGCCACATTGTTTTTTCGGTTTTTTTCAATTAATAAGACAGATTTTGACTTATCTCAAAGACCTGTGTGACAAACATAACTGTTTGTGTCAATATTAGAAAGGGATCCTATAAATCAAGAGCTGCAGCAAAATTGGAATTAAAAAAGATTTCACAATCTCAACAGGATCTGCTTTGTAGCAGTCTTAACAAAAACGAGTGCTGGTTTTAACAAAAATTCACATTAAGGCAGGCATCTGAGGAACAAAAGCTTTTGCAAAGTTGTACTCCACCAGGGTATAATGCATAATTTACAAACTAATTGATCTGAGGCATTTGATTCAGCAAGCTGTTTGGCGCTGCGTGCCTTTGGGCCAATCTCACGATGGAGGGCCTTCCCAAAATAACAATATTGATTTTTGATTTCTATTAAAGGCCTTCTCCAATCAGCATTCTGGGGTGTTTCAGGTTTGGCCTTGAGTTGAGCATGAAATTATAACATATCCGCTTGTATGTGAAACTGATGTAGGATAGACTTTTATCTAATCTAAAGAATCAAATTGAGTATAATTACATTATTTTCCAGGGAACAATTTTTCTATTTTCTGTGCTTGTCTGAATTAGTAACAAATTCCTTCTGTTGTATCTTTTTGATCTCTGTGAATGTTGTAAATCTGTGCATGCAGATATAAAAAAAAAAAAAAAACAACTACCATCTGTCAAGCTTTCTGTCCTATATTTGTAATGCTTGTGTGAGGCTCACAAGACACATTCAACCAAATAAGACCATCCAGCTTACTTAGTACACTGAGTTCATGCAATACTCAGAATATACTGCTTGATATCTGTGTTTTAAAGGACGAGATTTGAATTTAAACTCTCTAGAAAAATGGCCATCTGTCACTACTCCTAATTCTGTGTTCAAAGACAATGAAAGCATTTTTTTTACATTTTAATCTTGTGTACAGTGTGCTTTTCTACTACTCTTTGGGAACAGAAACCAAAATGTTAATTGGATCTTTAGAACTCAATCAAGCAAAATCTAAAACACTCACTGAACTTCTGTTTTTGAAAAAAGAACCCAGCAAAATATAAATACTGTAACAACTGTACTTTCTCAAGCTAACTTTTTGATGTGGGTTTGAACCACCTCTTCCAGTTTTTTTAATAAAGTCATCTCTCATTAAAACATATGGGGGGAAAATTACGCATTTTTCAAATTGTCAATATTTTTTGAATTCATAAGAGACCCAAATGATTTTTGTGTGCAATTCTAACACTGTCTTATTAGAACATTGATTTTTCTCACATTCTCTAATATTTTCTGAATTTGCCCGACATTAGGGACTGCTTTTTAAAAATGGAGTAAACATTAATGCATATCTGATTTTTTCAAACATGGTTTGTGCAGAGATCAACAGTTTAGTTTGTAATAGCTAATTCAAAGATCTGTGTGCCTAACTGTGACAGTTCTCTGTGTTATCCTTTGTTTTGCCATTTCAGAGTTCGGTGCAGTGAGTGTTAGAACTCGTATTGTGTGCTGCTGCTGAGAGTAGAAATGGCAGCAAATGCAGGATTCTGTGGTCAAACACCACTGATGACCACTCCACTTTTCAGTCCTGAAACATCAGATGTGTGATGTCACAGCAATGACCAGTGTTCATTTTATTATATAATTAGCTGTGTTAGTTCAAACTTGTTTGTTTATTTGTTCATGAAACAAAATGCATTGGATTCCCAACTAACATCAGGAGGTGTATCGATTTGACAAGATTCTAATTAGATGAAAGGAAAAAATCATGAAATGTATGAAATGACGATTCAATCGTATTTAGAAGGCGATAACTTCGCCCAGCAGTGTTTTTAAGCACCTGGCGGTTCAGTCAATTAACACGCGCACCTGCTCAGCGTCTATTTAAGCCCGGAGTGCGCGAGCGTTCATTCTCTTTCTTACCTTCTTTTTCATTTTTCGCCGGTCTGTTGCCGCGGAGTCTCCGTATCTTTCAGCGACTTGCTGTGTTCCACCGTTCTTGGATGGATGATCCCCATTTTTATGATGTGTGGTTTCGTTTGCGCCGCGTCCGCCTGCTTTTGCGATGATCCGCGAGCGGCTGCCAGCGCCTGCGTTCGTTCACACCCATGTTCGCGTGCATCTGCAGGAATTGTGCTTTCACGCGATGTTGGGATGTTCGTAGCCCCGGGTAAGGAGCAGTCCGGGTCTTCGTCTGCCGTGGTCAGCCCGACTTTCTGCGGTGGCGGCAATCAGTCGCGCTTTCCGTGTAGTTTTCTAAAGGCTGCGTTTTTCTTCCTGTTTACTTCTGTGACGTCACTTTTGGGACCCTGGGGTGTAGTTATGTCTCCGGAGTCTCATGATGCACTTCTAATAGGCTATACACACTGGAGGTGATGACGTACTTCGCTAAAATCTCAGCCTGCTAAGCCATTTTCGCTCGCTGAAGCGATTGTTTACAAGCGATATAACAGCAGCGCTACAATATATTTAGTAAGAAAAGCGTTCCATTTCAGCGAACCATCTATGAGTACAACGAGCATGCGGTGTGCTCTGTGTCAGCTTGAACAATTGCAACAGTTTACTTAGTTTTCATACATTTCCATCTGACGCGGAAATCAGGCGAAAATGGCTTGTAGCTATCCGGAGGACAAATTCACAGTTCCTCCCCATACCCGAGTATGTAGCCGACATTTTAACAAGGATGATGTTCGTGAGCCCTTATCAGAGACGGGGAGGCGGCTATTAAACAAGTCCCAGCACTGTTTGAGTGGAACAATTTCACCCTTCCCACTTCACGACCGGGTGGGAGAGCGTCTCGCATAAAATTACTTTGTATAAGTGATTTTATAATTAATGTTATGTATGCACTGCTGTATTGCACATACTCTTTGAATAAAGAACTACTGAATTATTTGCATGTTATATGTACTTTACCTCACCAATGCTTTTAAGCCATCTGTAATATAAGAATAATACTTTCATGCACAGTGATGAATTATTTACTGAATAACATTTATTTAGGGCTCCCAATTTACAAACAACAGTTATAAAATACTATTTTTAGGTAACCAATTATCAAAAAAAGTGTCGGAAGAACATGTAACATGTAATTTAATAATAGATTAGTATTAATACAACAAGAAACATGAAAGTAATATTGTTGAAAAAATATAAAAACTTGAATCAATATGCTATGTACAAATATTTTTGCAGAAATGGATTGAACTAATAGGTTACTGCCAGTGCCAAGAGAAATGGAGAAAAGAGGAAATTAACAGCACTCTATAAAAGAAGTGTGACAGGCAATCAGAATCTAATTATTTAGGAAAGCAAAGAGTTTGTTTTGTGTGCAGTTCTCTAATGTTCTTTAGGGACATCATGTAATTTGCTGATGTTCAGTGCAGACAAAGAAGAAGAGAGCAATTAGCGGGTCCCAGCCTGCTAACACAGTGTGGCTGTGGGAAGAACATCTGTGTGGGGACAGGTTTTTGCAGACTCTTTTTGCTGGCATATGATAGGATAACACACTTCCTTCTTACTTTTCAATGCACAGAAAATTCAGCCAGAGGAACATTAATGTCCATAGCCTTTAGTTGTTATCGGTGGACATACTTGGAACATCATGGTAGACTTCATCACCCTGAGTGTGGAAAGTTCAGGTAGGCTAAGACTGTACCCTTATACAGGGTGCTCCTATGGAAAAAACAAAATAATGTTTTTTTAATTTAATTTTTTAAAATGAGCCATAAAGTAAGAAAGTACAAAAAAGGTTTTCCAATAAACACAAACATCATAAATAAGTCAGTAGAACAGTACCCTGTTAAGAAACATTAGTTACCATGGATGTGGCACAACCACCACTTCTGTTTTAGTCTCTGTGCAGCTGTGTTGAGGTGGTGGTGCAGCTGGCAATAATGTGCAGTCTGGTACAACAGTGCCACATGATTACACAGCTGTACCACACAGGAGTACACTGTAGCTTTAATGGCTGCACCAGGACGGAGCATCCAAAGGCACAATCTGAAGATACACAAATCTGTTATAATAGAATAAAAGTGCAGTTTTTTAAAAGAGAAATTACACATGAGTACAGTGAATGTTTAACAAAACAAACAATTTGAACCATCGACATATAATTATTAACTACTAAAACAATTAATAACTACTAAACAATTTGTAGGCTAAAATTGTATACAATAGTATTTATATTGTATCTCACTTCTCATCATCCCCAACAGTGGACACAGAAGAACGTGTGTGTCAATGCAGTGACAAAGCCAGACTCAGTTTCTGTGAATCAGTGATTAACGATACATATTTAAATATGTCGATAAATATTCCAACACACCAGTGTTATTTATGGTATGGTAAATGAAATTTGTCTTTAAAATAACCTTTAGCATTATTAGATGCAATGATTCACAGAAACTTTGATCTGCCAAACGTAACCTGTCTCATGAACCTTGAACCAATCTGCGCTGAACCTGCAGTATAAACTTTCTCTCTAGATCTTAGAACTAGCTGTAGGCGCAGCGCTCACCTCATAGATCTGTAACCTCAGCCCTAATCGTTACCTCTCCTGTGCTTGAATCCTTGTTTGAAACTGACATTGACAAAGGCGTTAGGAAAATTGGCTGTGATTGACACATAATAGTAAACATAGCCTACGCTGCACCTGCGCTAGCCTCTAGATAGCATGCATGCTATGGGCGTATAGCTTAGAACCGTCCAGATCTTACCTTCAAAATTGTGGATGTAACGGCAGCACAATTTGAAACCCTTCTCTTTCTTAGTTGTCAAAAGTGTAGCTGCTTTTGTATGATTCGACTCACGTCGTTGACCGTTACCTTTGCAGGACATCTTAGCAGAGGGACCGGTGAAAAATGCCATAGTTTGTTATTGTGTGTAATGGCCCGTCGGCGCGGATGTAACCTGGCTAGCGGCTTGGAATGCGGAGTGAAGTGTGTGCAGCTGTTCCGCCTTTCTGCTCGTGGTTTGCGTCGTCGGTTTATTGTTTCAGGGGTTGTGGGAGTCTTTTCTGTGGTTTTGAAGGCTGGCAGTCCTCGTTTGGACAGGTTTCTCATGCTGGCTGAATTTATCATTGGCTTTTAGCATTTTTTTCTGTTGCTGTTTTGTTCTTTTAGGAGCTAAGTGTGAATCTTGACTGCTTTTTAATTTGATGCTGGCTTTATTATTGTGGCGAGTCTTCTATTTATTTTCAACCGTTGTTGTAGCTGCAGCTGGTCAGAATGTAGATCGGTATCTCTTGGACCCGTCTGCTCTGTGGATGTTTACCTATGATTGGTCTCTCTTATGCAGCGTCTATGGCTCATTTTATTCACTTTCAGCGATCCTGCGTTTGTTGCCCCGCGTCTTCTGCATCTGGTTCTGCTCCGCCTGTTTTCCCGCTCTGTGTGTACCCCAGTGGGTCATGCACCACAACTAAGGGACTTGCAGTAAAGCCGCACTGGTGAGTGTCCAATCTCGTCATGACCTTGTTTTCTCGGCTGGACAGTTAATTTGTTATTCTCTCTAGTTTGGCTGGGTTGCGGGGGCTATGTGATGGATTCTTCCGGGGCATCGTTTTCAAAGCCGCCACTGAGGGTGGCACCTAGGAAGTGTTCAGGTTAGCGTGTCTTGATCTGGACCTGCTAGCGCCTGCTGAGTTAATCTTCACAGGCATCAGTGGCCTGGATTCCCCATGCGCCTTAAGGATTGAGTATATGTTGCGTCAGCTCCATGCTGTCTCGACATTCCTCTGAGCAGATATAAAGGGCTGCGGGTGACTGTCACTGATGGTCTCATTGTTCTGCCTCTATACCTCTCAGTGCGTCTCTTCCAGCGCTTCAGTTAGCGCTCGAAGGCATTTGTCAGTTTACAGCACCGCTGTCATTCTTTCCCTCTTTTATGCCTGGAGTGGTTTTGTGATACCTGTTGTGTCTTCAGGCTCCTCTGCCTTGTTCTCTTAGTCTCACTTTAGCCTTTGGTTTGGGAGAAAAAGGACGTTAGAAAGAGTAGACATGTTTGTCGGCCGCCCAGAGAATCTCACGGCTCTGATGGTTCTTAAGGGTCGTCAGTTATTTCATCCTTGGAGATTATATTAAGGCTGTTTCAATATTGGATGATATTATTGTGTCATCGGTTGACTTGGTTAATGTTTTGATAACACCTTTGAGCAACTACCCTGACCGTATTGAAATATATCCTTGCTCTCAAGCTTAGTTCAAGGTTAAATCTTGTGTCCACAAGTCAGTCTTCTATCTGCCTTTTCTAAACCAGTGGCACTCTGCTAGATGCATCCCCATTTAGGGCTTGTTATACTCTTACTCTAAATGCTTGAGTTCAGTCTAGCAAATATAATATCAAAACCTATGATCCCTCATGGCTCTCAAGTTCTCTTTTGCAGTATCAGTCTCCTTGGCTAAATTTGAGAACCATTAATATCATATACAAGGCATCAAATCCAGCCGAGCTGTAATCCTCTGCTCACATTGGGATGTTGACCTTCCCTCGTCTACAAATCTCCATAGCTACTCCCCATCTACTACTCCTACTCCTCATTGGCCTCCTGAAGGTGCATCCCTCTGGGAAAACTGTCAAAGTTACTTTTGTCATCATTGGAATATAAAAAAAAAAAAAAAAAAAAAAAAATTGGTGTTAAGATTTCGTGCAGTCATATATTTCAATTCTTTCACTTTTGGAATTTGTGATATATGATTGGTTTCTGAGAGCGTCTAAATCCACACGTAGGTCTTTACCTTAACTATCTACTAAATTCACTTTCTCTGATTTGTTTTTTTAAAAAGCACTATTTATTTAATTTATCTCAATCATTTTTGAAACTGATCAGTTTCTGGGTTTATTTATATATTCTTGTCAGACTAATACTGCTTTGTTTTATCTGTACATGGCATCCTGGTTCTCACGAACCCCTACGCGATCAGCTTCTCCGTTTCAGAAATGATGTCACCCATGCATTCCTTGATCTGGTGCTGCATGATGACTGCTTTCGGCGTACCTGGCTGCACTGAAAGAGTGGCGAGGCGTTGGACCTCTGCATTCAATAATGACACTCTGACTAGATTAATTAATCAATGTCAACCGCAGCATGAATGTAAATTCTTTGATTGTAGATGTTAAAAGTTACTAGCCAGGTGACCTAAAAAATTTAGGATGTTCTAAAAATTATGTTATAAGTATCACGATGGGGGCTCAAAAAATTTTGGTTCTAAAGCTCAATTATACGCCCAATGAAGCTTCGGACATATGGCGTTGAGGTTGTTCTTGATACTTAGATGGAAATCTTGAATAAATGGATGTTCTGAGCTAAGTATTATGGTATGCCGATGAGGAAACATTATGGCAGTTAAAACAATTCGTAGTCCTGTCATTGGATTAAACTCGTTAAATAGTATACCCAGGCTAAGAGTAACATTTATATTTCCGTTAAGCTGCGTTCTTAGTATTTGATGAAACTCTGAATAATGGATTAACACCAGCATGTTTAGCATGCTTTTGGGCTGGATTGGATGTTAGGTGAGTGTCTTCATGCGGGTTGTTCTTGGCGGTTCAAATTATAGTTCCTTACAGCGTTTTGCGGATGTGGATTTATGTTCTTAAAAAAATTTAGGTATGAGTGATTCTTATATTTGGCTCCTGCTTTGTTTTGTTTCGTTTCACTGTTTAGCTCTCTCTCTCTCTTTTTGCAGATAGTATGTCGTGTTCCCTAGTGGTTCACGAGCAGGGAGGAAGCGTAGCAGTCCAAAGGTGCCGGGAGTCACCACATAGCAGATCCATTGATCGATATGTCATACGTGGCGCTGGACCGGATAAAAGGAAATGGAAGAGGGCATTGGCGGTCAATGGTGCGGGTCACACCTGCTTGATCAAACTGGAAATGAAATGAAATGAAAATGATGAAATGAAATGCTGCGAAATCACACCCCATTTTATTACACACTGATTTTACATTCCCACATTTTCTCTTCTTCTGGATGATTTTAGTGTTGAGGTGTATCATGCGGGTTGTTTGGCGGTTTAAATTATAGTTCTGCACAGCGTTTTGCGGAAGTGAGCTTACGTTCTAAGATCAGGTATAAGTAATTTTATGTTGGCTCCCCTTTTATTTCTTTCCCTCTCTCTTTCAGATAGTATGTTCCTCTGGTGGTCTCCACGAGCGAAGAGGGCGACCCTCGGTCAATGGTGCCGGGTCACACACTTAGATCCACTAGATAGCATGTTGCTCAGCGCTGTGTACTCTGGCTAGAAGTGACCCAAGCGGTCAATAGTGCCGGGTCACCTGCCAGATCCACTAGATAGCATGTTCCTTGAGCGCTGTACTCAGGGGCGGCCCAAGCGGTCAATGGTGCGGAGTCACACGCAGCAAATCCACTAGATAGCATGTTCCCGCCGTGGCGCTGTGCTCGAGCGGGGCCCAAGCGGTCAATGGTGCGGGTCACACCCAGCGAATCCACTAGATAGCATGTTCCTTTGGTAGCGCTGTGTACTTGAGCGAAGCGCCCAAGCGGTCAATGGTGCGGGTCACACATGGCAGATCCACTAGATAGCATAATTTCGCCGTGGCGCTGTGCACCGAGCGGGCGGCCCAAGCGGTCAATGGTGCCGGGTCACATATAAATCCACTAGATAGCATATTCCTTACATTAGCGCTGT
Source organism: Oryzias sinensis (assembly GCA_037389245.1). Lineage (NCBI taxonomy): Eukaryota > Metazoa > Chordata > Actinopteri > Beloniformes > Adrianichthyidae > Oryzias > Oryzias sinensis. Next base: position 32,456,313 of record CM074489.1, read on the forward strand.
GTACTCGAAGCGGAAGCGCCCAAGCAGTCCAATGGTGCGGGTCACACATAGCAATCATACTGAGAAATGAAATGGAAATGAAATGCTGCCGAGAACACACCTCATTTATTACACACTGATTATACATACACATTTTTTCTTCTTCTGGATAATTAATTGTTGCTGAAGTTTTATTTACCCGAAAGTTTTATGAAATCTCTCCTTGGAGATTGAGCGAACCTTATGCCAGGAAACCAAAAAGATGTGAATGCCAACTAAGAGTATGTAGAGAAAATGTCAAATAAATATTTCTTACTGCAAGAGTTGTCTGACTGAAAAGGAAGATATTTGCAATTGAAACTTGACAAAACAGTCATTTAGGATACTGAATGATGAAGAAAACAACAGTTGCTTGTACATTCTAATATTCACTCAGTAGCACCGTGGTTAAATTAAAAAAGTAATGGACTAAAGAGACAATTCTTTCAAGCTTTAGTCAGTCTACTACAGGTATAAAGATGTTTTGCTTACCCAGCACAACAGGAATACATATTCATATTTACCTTTATATTTTTAAATGTTGTATCTTATCAAGCTACGACATATTTTAGCTACTGAACACCCCAGTTAAAAGGGGTCTTTGTAAACAGAAACTCACATGCTGTGCTCTCCACTCAATTGTAAATAGCATGGGCTCATAGAATTGTAGGAGAATATCATGTTTTCTCTTTGGACAACACGGTTTACTGTATCGTTATTTAAGTCATATCAAAGGCAGTAGTGGGCCACTTGTTCTTAGCATTTGAATGAGTATATCTACCTATTTTGAAATATATTCCTCAAAATCCTCCAAAGACAAGTTACCCAGCACATACATTGGCTGCCCTTAATAAGCGATCAACTTTAAAAAGTTGTAGCATATTGTAGCATATCTTTATAAATTATCCAGTATGTTAGGAGTTTAATGACACTTGCAGTCAGGTGTCTAAGAGAGGAAGAATGGATCAAATATTTATAAAGCAGAAATAAATTTATCACTTGCAGACCCATTTTCTTGGTGCTTTGGTGTCTTCTTACTTTCTGCTGATTAGCATCCTAAGCAGAATCTGCATGAATTTCAGGCTCTGTGTCATAACCTTGATGACACTGTATTTTTTCTCCTATGTCCATGCACTTTAGTTGAGAGGACACAACCTCCAAGAAAGCAAAGTTAGCAAACAGACAGACAATCATCGCTGTAAGGAGAAGCACTGATAAACCAGGCAATGGTATGTAATGGTATGTTACTACTGGTAGTAGCAAATGTTTTAACTTAAAAATGTATATTTTTTAGATTTATTTATTAAAATATATTTGTCAATGAGAGCAGACCAAAAAAAGGAATATGAAAAAGAGTGTATTTTTGATGGGCAGACCACATCTCCCTGCTGCGCCCTGGGACAGGGCTGGGAAGTGGGGGCAGGTTGCTCATGTAGCGGTCCCATCCACAACCAGAGGTGATTTTCTAATGAACTCCTGCCGCTCTGCAGAAACTATGTCTAGAAAACCTCAGACTTTTTGATGTTTTGCCAATAATTGCATGATCACAAATAAAAGGCTACTGGAAATGCTGTTAAAATAAATTAAAAGATGATTAAAGTGATGTATTGATGGATTGATTGATTGATTGATTGATTGATTGATTGATTGATTGATTGATTGATTGATTGATTGATTGATTGATTGATAAGCCATTAACCTCACAATGAAAACAAATTTTCTAATGTGTTACAGAAACATAGAAACCCAAAAAACATTACATTTATTCTTCTTTTAATTTTTAAAATCCTTTTATCTATTTAGACATAACGTTTTTTTACAACAACGATTATACTGTTTTTTTATATGCAATGAATTATCATGTGCTCCTTTTTTGTTAACTAAATATGAGTAATGGGTATTAAGAATTTGATTAAAAATTTTGACTTTTAGGGAAAAGTATTTTGATGATCTCAAATTTCAGCAGTTTTCAGCTGGCATTCCTTCATTTATCAACTGACAACCATGTATTTAGTATAATATTTCAAGCAATATCATTTCGAGCAACATCTTTTTAAGCAATATATTTTCCTTCTTCCTTTTCTAAATTTTGCTCACTATAACCAAGAGGACTTTTCACCTGATGTACCAAAGGTATTCTTTGAAGAGTGTCCCTCGGACTGTGCAGAGCTCTGGACCTAATTAAAGATTCTCCATCAACACTAGCAAGTAGAATTGGATAAGAGGAAAAACCTACATTTGGTATGTGTCATTTCACTGAAAGAGCTGCTCAGAGCCAGCCAAAGCCAGAAGTTTTGTGACATTCTTGCATAAGGCAGTGGTCATGACAGGTTCACTTTGAAAAAGCTGGGATAAGGGCAAAGAGATGAGCAAAGCAGCTGCTTAGAACAAGCATCCCAGAAGAGTGAATTCTCAACATTAAAAATAAATCAAGCAAAGCTCATGCCCGAAACCAAGAAAACACATCTTTGCTTGGGAAAATTGGCAACACGCTTAAATGTTTTCCTCTAGTGAATAATCGTTCTCCCTATAAATGATGAAGTCTAAATTCTCATTGAAATGGCCTTATGACCCTCCCAGATTGATGGGGGGCAACAGATGCCTCTTTTTCCTTGAGATCATTACTGATGTCTTTCCTTTTAGTTTACACACACCTAAATACTGAAGACTCACCAACAGCCTGCTTTTACAGAGGGCCAATTAATTAAGAACATTAAATAAACAGAGTTCAACTGCCAAGTACCCTCCAAATTCCTGAAGCACAAGCATGTTTCAAATGCATTCAGGCTCTGAGTTATATGTTTTTTTCTAGTTCTTCTAAAGAAAACTAACATTAATAAGGGGTAATTAAGAGTTTATTCTCTAATTAATATTTTAACACAGTACTGACAGTGAAAAAAAGGCATCAGTCACTTAAGTTTGTACGACAGAGTTTTAGGGCCACTGTAGGTCCCATAACCATTTGGCCTGCAATAACCGTTTGGGGTCCTTTCGACTGAGGATAATGTCACACTACGGTAACCGCACTTGGACAAACTACGTAGCGCGGGGATCTGCTCGGGCTCGACGTATTTTCATTTAACGTTTCCTTTACTGACCTAACGTTCTTTTCCCTCATAAGGTGTGTCTGACATTATTCTTTGTAGTCTTTATAGAGAGACCTTGCCACAACCCACTTTGTAGAAAGATCTGTGGCTGTTAGAATGAGCCGGCTGCTCCACACAAGCAAACCGTATCTCTGATCAGAGCAGCTGGAGTCTCGTAGCTTCGTGTTCGCAGGCAGGGAAGGTGCTTTGTTACAGTGTGCAGTCTAGAGAAGGGTTCGGAACGCAGTCTGTTCAGCTGCAAATGCACCTAATAATAATCATAACATCAATATCCTTGCAGCTGTCCACTTCCAATCCTATCTTCTTTCACAAAAGAGAAGATCTCTAGGTCTGTGTGACGCTTCTGTCTGAGGAGGAGCACGCATTTTCAACGTTCTTATGCTAATATAACAGACTGCTTTCATTCCTCTTTGTTATTTTATGCTTAAACTGTCATGATTCGAATTTGTTGTCCTTGTTCTGTCTTGTTTCTGTTTCCTGTTTTATTTTGAAAGTCTCCTGTCTTGTCTGTTTTCTTGAGTTTACTTCCTTTGGTCCCCATCAGCCCTGATCGTGTCCACCTGTGTCTTGTCTGCCCTGTCTGTATTTAAGTCTTGTCTCTGCCTTCCTCCTGTGTTGGTCTCTTAGTGTTCCTGTCTTGGTGTTCATGCCATGCCATGCCATGCCATGCCATGCCATGCCATGCCATGCCATGCCTTGTTTCTTGTCCCTCGCCACGTCACAGTGAGTTTTAGTTTTCTTTTTGTCATCCTGCTTTGCAGCGCTTTTTGTTTGTTTTTGTAAATTAAACCCACTAGCCCTGAACCCGCTTGCCTCCTGCCTCTGCATCTGGGTCCAACCGGCTCTCGAGCCACTGCACCACATGACATAAACGAGACGTTTCATCTGGAGGAGGGGACGTAGTAACAATGTTTTCCTTCCACTTTGGTGTTTCTTTTGCGCATGACAGTTATACGACATAAGGTGACAAATGGACTTCAGAGTTTGTGAATAAACAGGGCTGAATAAAGTAGTGGACCTCTACACCCAAACGTATTTCTGAGCTCCTTATTTTAAATATAAAACTCTGCTTTACCGACACTGAACCCCGAAAAGCCGGCTACACTAACAATTATTTGATTTTGAGTCGCCAAGAGGTACAGAATTTCTTTGTTTTTGAAACCTATCTGGAAATAAAGCTTTACAAACTGCTCCGCATCTTTCATCTTCAAGCAAGGCTCCAATAAATAGACAACTTTGGAGTTTTTTCTTGTTAATTTATGACATTTTGTCTTATACATTTACCAGATTTAAAGTCGTATAATTACCATATTTTCTGGACTATATGATTATTAAGCCGCACCCATTACATTTTTAAAGGATAAACCTTTCTGTACATACATGGTACCTGTCAGCCGCATGTGCCCACATTGAAACATGTGTTGTAGGATGAGGATGTGTATGTAATAATACCACGTGCATGTGTAAGAAAGAGGAGGGAGTGCGTGCAGCGCATGAGGGAGCGAGAGCAGCAGTGGAAGTGTATTGGGGGTGCGGGTTCATGTTTGATATACAGAGTGAAGGGGAACTGTAATAGAAGAAGGTTTGCCCCAGAAGCATGGTGAATGATTCTTTATTAACCCACTCTGGAGCCTCTGAGGGTCCGAAAAGGGAGGTGAACTCCGAAGGAAGATCCGCCTTCAGCTGAGAGGATCTAACCTGCATTTTCAGATCACCATCAGAAACAAAAAAAGTAATCGCAGGAAAGGTTCAACACATAATATATTTCTAAAAGGAAGACGGTACACAGAAAGAGTTTTCAAAATTTTAATGATATACCTGAGCTTTTCTTTCCAAACAGTTCCTGTGACACAGCAGTAACACGGCAGCAGTATGGTAGTAATAGCACTAACAGGGCTGGTTAAAAAACATACCAGTAAAAGTCACTGAGAACTTTCTTCATCTTCCTCCTGTGCACTGAAACCATGGAAGTCTTCTTCCTCAGTGTCGGATTGGAATGGCGTCAGATATTCTTCGCTACACACTCTCTCAGTCTCTCCTTCGTTGTCGCTTTCAGTAGCCGCGGTTACATGGGCAGAATATCTTGATCGGATCAATGGTCGGGTTAAAATTCGCCCGTGCACATGGGCACAGAAAACCTTTTTCCGATTAGAACAAACGTTCCCATGGCTCACGCTTTCGTTCGGAATGAATCATCTGGGCACGCGCAGTAGTGTAAAAATCACCCGGATGCAGAACTAGATCCCGTTGTCAACAAACCGCTGCCACAGAGAGACAGCATGTATGTTGCAGCTCCGTAATACAAGACGACCTTTCAAACGTGCTTTTATTAATGTCATGAATATTATGAAGCGCCTGTTCGCTCATCGTTATATTTAATCTGTGTGATCAGTGCTGTTTTATGAATGAAACAGAGCTGGAAAAGGCTGAGGACAGGCTAACACGGGCTAACAACATTAGCCTGATGGACACAAAATCCAGGACCGTGCGAGAAACGCAGCAATCTGCATATTAGCTGCACATAAATGTATGGAAATAACATCAGCCTTTATTTTGTCGGGAGACAACTGGAAACACAAATCCACGTGACACCACGCAACATTTATTTCTGCTCTGAAAAGTTCACACAGACCGCCCCCAAAGCCACTCTGAGCTAGCGGCCAAAGCTCTGTTCGAACACGGTTCCTCCTGAGTCCTGCAGCCGCTAACCCAGAGCGGCGTGGCGGCTCGCAGTCTGGATTCTCCCACACATAACAAAACGCACATGTAACAAAGCATCCCCCCCCCCCCCGGAAACAAAATTATTAATCCAGCTCCTCTGTTCACTCGGGTGCCAGTGGACTGAGTGAGCATCGGGGGGCAGGAAGCATCGTGAGGGGTGTAACAGAGAAGAGAGCCAGCGGAGCCAGCGGGGCCAGCGGGGCCAGCGGTTTCACGGGGCGTCCGCAGAGCTGGTCTGTCCCGTATGCGCTCCAAAGCTTTCTCTCAGAAACGCCCTCTATGCATGGCGTAACCCAGAGCAGCAGTGACACATGATCGGAATGACCGTTTACATGCTCCACGATCGGATAAACGATCGTTATAACCCACCTATCTCGATCGGAAAGAAATTCTGATCCGAATGAGTCTGATCGGGGCAGAGTATTCCGAACGGCGCGTTTACATGACGCGTTTTGTTTCCGATCAGGCGTTCTTTCCGATTACTTTTGCCCATGTAAACGCGGCTACTGTCACTCTCATCCTGAGGCAAATTCACTCCTGAGATTGCGCTGTCCTCTCCGTCACGCAGCAGACCGGCTTTTCCAAACCCGTTGGTGATGGTGGATTTTTTCACACTGCTTTTAACGATTGCTTTTAACTTGAAAGCTGCATCATTTGCATTTCTTCTTGCATTTTCCAGGATGAGGGTTTGTTCGTGCTATTCATTCACAAAGCAGGAATTTACATTAAACTTGCGTCTTCCTCGACACATTTACCGTATTCTCCCTGCCTCACTCTTACCCTTTCTGCTCGAACGGCCCAAGCGATCGTTAGAAAAAACGGATAAAAAAAAAAGAATGCATTAATTAGCCACATCATTGAATAAGCCGCAGGGTTGAAAACCTGACAAAAGTAGCGGCTTATAATCCGGAAATTACGGTACAATTTTTTATCGTAAACTTTATTCTCGTGCTTTAACAGTTATTAATTTTTTCTCGTAAATTTATGACTTTAAAGCTGTCATTTAAAAAAACGTTTTTTTTTGTAAACTGGCACTAAAACTCTGTTGTAAGTTTGAATAAAGCTTATAAAATTTCTGAACAGTACAAGCAGTCAAGATCCCAATGATTCCTCTGCTTGACACAAATAACACATTTTGCTGGAGTGGCACATTGTTCGGCAATTTCATTTTGATCTATCTGCTAAGCTCCACTGTCACATTACAAGCACACATTTGCAAAGAATAGTTCATAAAAAAAACAAATTGAAAAATAAATATACTATTTATTAAAAAATAAACATACTACTCACACTGCATGAGTTTAATAAAAAAGAAAGTAGAAAATAACATCACTAATACAATAAAAGCCAGAATATGTATAAGACTCAAAGGATAAATGTGTCAGCTAGAATCGCAAACAGTTAATTTTCTTCGCTCGAGCTTCTGTGCTCTTCGTCCTCTGAACAGAATTAAGCCAACTGAGATGTCATTTACGACGGCCGGCCCAATTTGCGAGGGTCATCCAAGGACAGAGAAGTAAAGGGACATAAATGAAAAGCACCTTGAGCAGTAACACACACAGGTGAATCTTTAACATGACTAAACTGTGATTTAAAATTAATTAAAACAACTGGCAGTTTGCTATGCAACAAATCAAGGCTGGAAGCTCAGAGTGCAAACCGACGGTGTATATAATCACCAGGAGATTCTGTAGCTTCACTACAGGGGAGATAAATAGACAAGGCTGCTAATTACCAATTTACCTGCAGCTGTGACTCCAGCTCTGAGCCTGTTCTGATGCCTCCCACCCAGACAAAAGCAAAAACCACACCCCCACCACCGACATATCAGAGAGTTAGTGAAAAACATTAATGGCTGACTATTTGATGTCTGTGTAGTAGAAATGAGGGGAGAGACATGGGACAGAGGGAAAGATATCCAAGCACACAATGTACAAGCTGTTAGTAACCACAGCGTTTACATCCTGCTATGGCGCGGGCTCATGGGCAACATCATAAAAGACTAACCTAAAGAAATGTAGCATTTTATCCAGATCCACTAGAAACAAAACAAGAAAAAGCAAGAATTTCTCTGCAGGCAGAATCATAGAGAAAAGACCGCAAAGTGCAACCAAACAATTTAAATTCTCACTCTGATAATGTTTTAATTTATTGTAAAAGCATTCCCAGTTCTCTTTAACTATGAATTTATCATTTCAAGCCGAAATGTAAAAAATCTGTGACGTTTCCTAGAATATAGTTTCTGAAGAGCAGCAGTGGGGAATCAGAATTTCTCTTCTGAGTTTGCGTCTTCTCCTTACTGAGAGCTTTCTGTTTAAGGGGAGGGAGCTTTTGGCCCACCTAGCATTTTTTCTACGTCACAAATAAGCTCTTATTTGAACAGCCTTTTTTTCTCTATTTCATATTCATAACAATTTGAATAAAGAAATGGTCAGAAAATGCAATTTTGAGCTTAATGTTTTTAAATATGTCCTCCAACAGAAAAATCCCAGAAGAACATGGTACAACACCATAGACACAATTTTCATCAGTGTGTCTTGAACATATGGACTTTTGTCAACAAAGAGAAACATGGGCATGAGAATATTATTACAACAACATAAAGACATGAAGAAATTCTATAATAATGTTCAATTGAGTTTTTTTTTTATTGCAACAACCCTGAAGAAAAAGCTCTCAGTTCAATTCCAATGTAGTCACTGTTGACTTCTCTCATATTGGCTAAGTACATCAGCACACAGCAGATGCATAACTTCCATGTCTGTTTACACAGATGCATGCACAAACATCAGAGAGCAGCAGGTGAGACGACTGCTCATTCAGCTGGGTTTAAGCAGAGATGGATTTATCCCATCAAAGCATCCTTGAATTTCACAATAAAAGTATGACAGTCTCACAGGGGTCCCTCTCAGCTGACCCAGCACTTTGACTTTCCTGAGCACTCAAGTAAGCAAAAAGAGATAATCTATATTAGTAGAGTGAAGCCTTGTTACTGCTCACATGGACCTTTGATCTCGTGCTTTCCTCCCATGTATAGATCTCATCAGATAGTTTTTCCTTTTTGAATGTTTTTTATCTAACAAATATTATCAGTTATATTACAAACCGCACATTTGGGCAATCCACCATCCTTCTGCTGACATGCGTTGCTAGAAAATTTCTATTTTAATGATAAAAGCAAGTATGGAAACTGGAGACAGTGCACAATATACACCAAAGCTAACAAAAGAAGAAGTTTAAGTCAACATAAAAGTATGTATCCTTCCACTTAATGCCTTTAAGATTGTAGTAGCTTTTATCAACCCCAATTCAACAATTTAATGTATCCTTATGCACCTGTAGTAACTGAGTGTGTGTGTTATTTGTCATTTTTTTTTCTACCACACTTCAAAAGCAATGGTGTATTTCTTTTTTTTTAATTTAATTGTATTTTCTTTGGATTGAACAAAAACTGTCCTCCAAAGTGAAGCTTTGAGAAGGTATAGTGATGGGATATGCAGTGCATCATACCTGGTTGGAGACAGCGCTGACACACATGAGTAGTTGGATGTCAGATTTTAAAGGTTCACTATTTTTATCCATATGCGTTTTATCAAATGATTTAAACATGAGATGATTCTAATGCAACACTGAATGTGTATATCTGTCTCCCATGAGTGCAGCCTCTCCTTTTCCATTTGGGCTGATCGTCTATAAGGTAAGATACACATTTACATTTAGTGAATGAGAAAAGAAAGGGTTTTCAATAGTTTAAAGCTTTTTTCTAAAAATTGTTTGCAAAGTTGTTGTGGGTGCAGCGTTAGATGTTTTGTTTCAGTAACATGTTATCACTAAGGTTAAGAGTTTAGCTATGTGGGAAGGATTTAGCTATTCGAGTTGGTGTTCAGGTGGAAGGTGACGTGGACTTTAACATTTTGTCGATGTGAGATTGAGACGTGTAGCTGCATTTTGGATAATTTGAACAGATATTGTTGTGCAGGCGGGTAGCCCTTTTTTTAAAGTGCATAACAGTAAGTCAACATGAGGGACAGCAAGTTGATCATTTTAAAAATCAAATGAACGATTGAAAACATTCCTTCACTGTGATTATGTCACATTATGTCACAACTTTTTACACACAGGAAACAATTACATTCAGATTTGCCCTCATTTACCGGTAGATTAAGTCACTATTTGAGCTTTCTTTTGCACACCTTCCAGTTCCATATTGAGATGAAACATGACATTAAAGTAGACATTTTAAGAATGTAACCCTTGTGCTATCCTAGGGAGTTTATCATTGGGAGTTGGGTCATCTAGACCCCACAAGACAGTGCCCTGAACCTTGTCTGCAGCTGTGAACGCGGACCAGAGTCTGTTTTGGAATGGAACGTTTTTCTCTGTCAGTGAGGATCTCATAGGGGACACATTAGTGCCAAAAAAATTCCTTTTATCCCCCCTAGACTAGGACATTTCCGCGTAAAATTAATGAAAGTTGCGTAAGGGCGCCCCTACTAGCCTGTCACCTTGCTGCTACGATGACCCTATGTTGCGCTGTCTGTGTAGAACACGCTGAGGAAGGGGTTGCACGAACAGGTAGAGAGGCGGGGGCGGGGCTTAGACTCACCGCTTATGATTCCAGACCCGCAACAAACTAACAGCTGCTTCCTAATAAAAGATAGTTGTCATCCATGAAATTAATATAAGATATTGGGTTTACTGGAATTAAAGAAAAAATAAATAAATAGACAGGAGTGTATTTGGTGTTTGACAGACAGAAAAGTCTATTCAAGGTTGTGGAAAATGGACAAAAGATCAAAGAAAACATCACGCTCGTAAAGAATACAAATAATTAAATTAAATAATTAAATAAAAATCCTAACAACATTTTGAATCAATACAAGTATTGCCAAATGAACTATCGTGACATATTGGCAAAAACTTTTTTTGTGACACACCTGGTGCGGCTCCCTGTGCTTTCATCTCAGTGGGAAACTGATCCAAATGGCTCTTTGAGAGGTACAGGTTGCCGACCCCTGGTCTAGCACATCCACGTGCATTTCAGGTTTGTATTGTAGCATGATCATCTTATACAGTATAATGTTTTGTTAGAAAAACAATGTTGTTGCATAATGAAGAAATAAAACACTTTATGTTCTTAATGTGTTATTTATTTATTTATTTTTCGTCCTCAAAAATTATCGATAAGAGTATCGTTAAAATACCGGATCGATAAGCAGTATCAATAAGAGCAGTAGTACCGTTACAACCTTAACGATACATCCCTAGTCATAGGACAGCACAGGAATAAATGTATAATAAAAAATATGTTTTGATTCAGTTTTTTATCTTAATTACTCAGATTAAGAAAAAAAAAGGTCTGATCAACCTTTTTTTTCAACACTGCAAATCAAATGCAAAAGGCAACTTGAAAACACAACTTTCCTTATGAGGTAAAACTTTTCTAAAGGCAGCACTGGCCCCTGATCTGAAAAAGTAATATGCCGTCACACTGTGTATGCATGTGTCCAAGAATCCATAACTTTTACTTTTTTTCAGAACAAATGAAAGCATTCTGCTTTGGACCAAAGATGGAAAAAGGAAAAAAAAAGTTCAAATGCCATGGTCTGACCGTGAAAGGAACTCTAAGGTTGTACACACTTCTGTGCGGGCAGAATAAATGCAGAAAAAAAAGATTTTTAAAGGAACACATGCTCCCTTCAAAAGGAAGCCTTTTTCAGGGACATGTATTCAATCTTTCCACCAGAGTTTGCAAAACCACATTGTGCTCAATCAAGACGGACATGGTTGAAAAAGAGCATGGTAAAGAAAGTAACGGGTTCTGCCTGAAGTCCTCACCGGTCACTGGAAATAAAAGGCTGCATATTCAAAACATAGCAAGCACATTTTGTTTCAGCTTCAATACAAAGAATGTATTTTATAAAAATGATAATACTTGGAAAAATTTTTATGATGAATTACAGAAAGAAAAACAATTAAAAGAAGTTTACAAGTTTGAAGGGGATGTAATAAAATCCTGCATGTGGGGAAAACCATCTGCAGGGGTTGTGAACAGGTAGAGAGAAAAAGCAGGTAGAAAGGCAGGGGGAGGGGCTCAGACTCAGCCCTTATGATTCCAGACCCTGCAACAACTATGCAGCTTCCAAACTAATACCTATAGTTTTCATTAAAAAACGAGTCTGTATCAAAGTGAATTTGTTTCGGTCATCTCACTTATCTTAACTCTGCGTGTTTGATAGACAGAAAAGTCTATTTGAGGTTGTGAAAAATGAACAATAGGTTATAGGGAACATCAGGTATCCAGTTTAGAAACAAAAGAAGAAAAGAGGGAGAAAAACACTTCAAGGATACAGGAATACAGGCAGTGTCCAAAATGAAGACTCGCTAGGCGCCAGGGGGGCACCGTCCAGTGACAAGCCTTTTCAGATGGCTTTTTTTTAGTCAGTTCCTGATTCAAAGTGATTTGATTAAAGAAATACTCAGAAATGCAAATTTTAGCTTAATTTTATTTACATAATTCTTCTGTTTAGAGCAAAATGCCATGACATAACGCTAAAAATACGATTTTCATTGGAATGGGTGTAATTTCTAACTGTCTTCACTTGATTAAGTAAGAATCTGTTTTACACAGCAAATAACTTCACTTTTTTTTCTTTTTTTGTTAAAAAACAGCTTTTTTTGCTGTATTTTTTCCCAGTAGTGTGAATTTTAGATTTGCTTTTGAGTGCTTTGTGGAAAATCAACAGTTGATGTTGAATGGAGTCTAAAAAAAGCATGTGACAGAGTTGCCAATATTTAGCCTATTAACACAAAAACATCCTATATAAAGTTAAGGTCAGAGCAGCACTTTATAAGTTTGGACCAGAACATTCGAAGTAGTAAACTACCATCAGTTAAAAGAATGAAAGTCATTTAACACGTAACTAAATTAAAGTTAATCCTTTGATCCGGCTCAAATCGGAGAATCTGTGTCTTGAAGCCATTCTTTACTCTCTGTCAAGAAAACTGATTTGAACTGAGTACTAATGGACTTCAGTGGGAACATCGTTTTGTTCCTGCAGCATATAAATGATGTAATAGGTACTGCCTCCCTTGATTACTGACTATAAAAACAGACCTGCTTCGTATGATAATATTAATGATACTATTTTTCCAAAAGTGGACTCAATGCTACAGATAAAAACTCAGATAAGATATTGTTAAATTGGCCTTTCATTTAAAACCCTTGCTTCTCCTAAACAGTCCCTGACATGACTTGTGAGCTGCCTCAATAAAAAATGACACAAAAAAATCTCTCCTCGATGTGTTTCAGCATCAGATTTATTGCCTCACATTTGTGGACAACCCCAGCTTGTATTGAATATGTATTTTTATTCACACGAGAATCGCTGTCATTAATCACGGGTGGGATAATCGCTGGTGCCATTTAGGAAGAGACACAGTTTGATTCCAGCATTTCTCAGATATTTTATTTACCTAATTTATGTGAATGGAGGGGGTGAAAATTAATTCTGCAGACACAACCTCCTACTAGGAATTGAAATAAATATCGCTGATTTAATCATAACATTCTTTTCATTTTAGTCAAGATACAAAAAATCAAGACAAGACTCTGGTTCATAAAGTAAAAAAAACAAACACCTACAGGGTTAGAAAAAAGATTTTTATAAATTGAAAAAAAGAAAAAGGAAATTCATTTTCAAAACTTTAGCTTGAAAAGGAAAAGATTCCACAAACATGCCTTCCTAACTAATACCTGAGTCCTGCTGTGGCCAGGTCAGAAACAAAATCAAAGAAATGACATTACTTCCAAAAGCTAATGAAAAAAGTCTTTAGTTGCTTAAAATGACAACATTTGGGATAGAAAAGCTCAGAAAGGTCTTTGACTCCTCGTCTCTGTCTGTGTTTGACCAGAAAACACTTTCAAAATAAAGTAACCCTCATTAAAATATGACGGCTCTGACTAGATGTCGTTTAGATTTGACAGAAAAGTTAGACAGCACCAGATAATATAAAAATGATGCTCACAAAGTTTGTAGAAGACAAGCAGGAATTCACAGAACATTCAAATATATTTCTCTTACTTAAGTCACTTCTATTGATTTCTTATTTCTCCAGGCAATTTTGCTCAAAATTGCATTCCAAATCACATCAAATCACTCCTCAAAGCAACATGAAGTGAAATACTGTTGCAATTGTTATAAATTATACTGCAGCATTCTATCAAAATTCCCTACAGCACAAATATCTGTCTCTTGAAGATGCAGACCACTGGCAACTGCCCCGGGCACTGGTGGTTACTGATGCAAGGTTGTCTGTTAACTCAGTGAATAAAGTGAGTTTCTAACGGGTCACTGTACTGCACCCCCTGAGGCCATGTTGAAAATACCAAGGGAGTGACAGAGATTCAAAAAAGAGTGCGTGAGGGAGTGACGCTTATTGTTATATCCAAACTGTTTTTGTGTCCTAGGGCTACGAGTCATAACTCTTTGTAAAGACAATGAAATGGTGGAAACTGATGAGGTCAATGCATCTAATTGTGTTTTTGCAGGGAAGGATACATCCCTCTAGGGCTGTCTTACTTTAGAGTCTACTGGGTTTATCGCTGTCACTAAAAAATATTTAGCGGCAGAAATAATTGTACACATGTGGCTCTTTCTTTCTACCTGTCTGCTGCCTCTGGCTTTAACTGTCTTAGATTGGGTTATCTTTCCTTCCCTCTTTGCTGTACTCAACTGCTCTCAAAGAAACAATGGATTTCTCGCAGAGGCTGACCTACGACTTGACTAATTAGGGTTCTCACTTGCAGGATCCTCTTGGTGTTAGGGGCTCACAGGTTCATTAAAACTGCAAAATGCACTGTTTAAGACAAGAGCAAAGCTTGTTTCTTTGGTATGGAGTATACGCACATTTTGTGTCAATTATCATTCAATACATTTACCAAGATATGTACTGGTGATCTTGATTTTTGCACTTTCTGTTTAGTGAAGGAGATGCTTACGTGTACAATGAACAGTAGTACATTTTCTGCATAATATCTGGCTCAGTGAAAACCGTCACTGGAGTTGAAACTGATTTATTCTGACTGTTTCCAGCTGTGTTGACACAAAAGAGATTTAGATGATTCTTTCCTTGATCTGGATTTCACACAGATATGAGAAAGTAAACAACTGAAAACTCTCACCACTTAAGTGTCTCTTCCCTTCTGTGAGTAAGTGTTAAAAAACCACGGAGGTCTTCTCACAGAAGGTCGTGGTTAAATATTGGGACTTCCTTCATGGATTTAACAGAGCGCAAAGAAAATTCGAAAGCATTTGACTGAGAAGCCACTTCATTGGTTGGAACCAAACATGAAAACCAGAATTTTGAGCCAAAATCCATGTTATGCTTTGCTCATTACTGACGGTCTGTTAGATCTTCAAACTGATGAATTCAGGTTTAGTGAGCCAGAAAAAAACTTGACAATTTTCTGAGCATTCAGCTGGTTCCTGCAAATATGTGCTTTACTGGGTCACATCCAATAAAGCTGTTTTCTACTGTTTTCCTGTGAACCTCACACTGATTCAAACATTTATGTAGCAGCAACTTCACAAAACTGCTGCTGGCTTTGAGATCCACAAAAATACTTTGTGCGATGTTTTTTTTTTTTTGCTCTATGGACACATTTTGAAACAACATTAACCTTAAATTTAAAAAAAAGAATAGCTACGTTTCTATTTGAATTAAAAACACTGAACTAAATATGGCAAATGTAAGATGAGCTAATGAGCTAAATGGATAACTTTTTTTGTACTTTTAGTTTTATAATCTTTAAAATAAACATGTTCAGATAAACAAGTGTATCATGAAATATTCATGAGGATATTGTAAGCTACCCCACTTGTGACTTACAGGTGAGGCTGTTGCATGGCGCCCGTTACAAAACACTGTAGTTATTAGTAAGGTGCATGCACTGACTCCTTACTGACCACGCACAATGCTGCATACAGGGTACGCACGTGATACCTAATTGCCTGTAAGATGACCACACAAACTACTCTGTGTCTAATTTCCTCATTTATAACAACCAGGCTGCATGCAAGGAGCACACACATTTGTGAGCAGGATTTGGGGGAGGACAAATCTGTAAGACACACCTGTGTCCCACCTACTTCAACCTTACTTACCATTTCTACCAAGTCTTAAAAGTTCTCTACAACCCGTAAAAACATTGCATGAACATTTTTGCACGACGAGCTCACCGGGTTGTCTAAATCTTAAAAGTTCTTGCGGACAATATGTGTGCACCGTACAGATTTGCCCCTTTTTCACCTGCAGACAGCCAATATCAACCTGTAAAGGCAGTTGTGACTAAGGCTTTACTGAGAACTCTGGCACCTATTGTTGTTGCTTTTTTTAAAAAGTTCTGTACTCTTTATCTAAATGTATTGCGTCATCATTTCCTAAATCCTTCACAATTCATCCTGCCTTTGTTTGGCGTTACAGACATTCCTAATCACTTCTTCCTTGCCCTCTTGTTTGAATTCCCAGTAAACACTTTTGTTAGGAAATATTCTGTTCTTTGAATATTCAGTGGTTTGAAGAAATGCTGATTCTTTTTGGGAGATAGATTAGCCCTTTAATGGTGCAGCTACTGCTACTGTCCACAAAAAAATGACGTTTTGGAAGCATTTTTTTAAGTTTTACTTCACAACTGGGAAAAGCATGAACTAAATCCATGTGTGTTTCAATTGAAGTGAGTACATTTATTTGCACTTTAGGGGGAGGTAGAATTGAACTTTACCAAAGATTAAAAAAAGGAAGCAGTGCTAGTTTGAAAGTGACAGGATTTTTTTTCATCCGGAGCACCAGATGTAGCCACATTCCGTTGTGTCCCTCCTCTTCACTAATGTGTTTATGAAGCTTCAGTGTTTACAGTGTTTATCGGCAGCATCTGTGGTGTGATGAAATTGATCCAACTTGGCAATGTGAAAACAAATGATGTGCTTGGAATGTGTTTAGCCTCCACCAAGCCTTATTTGTTAGATTAAAAAAAAACACTACTAACTATCTTGTATAAAATAAATCATGTTTGAATGTTATTTTTAAGAGAAAATTTGTGTAAAAAAAAAAAAAAAAAATAAAAACTTTCACAAAACCTAGAATGGAATTATGAATTTCAAATGTATATAGCTAAAAACATCAGATTGTTGAAAATTATTTCATTTTTGCCACATTTATGAGGAATGGACTCTGTCTGACTAAATACAACACGAAATTGTTCTTCTCTTCCATTAAGTATGTTTTTGGCTCACTGCCTACCTTTGCCTTTTTATGGGACTCTATGGGGTGACATACTGAGTTTCTAAAGTCATATATGCATTTCCCACACAATCCTAATCCCCTTCAATCTCTTTGCTTCATTGTTGTTTTTTATTGCTTTTCTTTATCATGCGTTGCTGTTTTGATCATCTACAGAGACAAAATTACTTTATGAATTGTATTTTTTAGCCTCGTACCAAATACGAGTGAAAAGCTTTTTTTTGATAGCTTTATTTTGAAGCACCAATACATCTTTTATTGCTGCAACACACTGCATTTGGTTAAAATAAAGTACCAGCTATTCCAACAGAGCACCAAAGAAATGTGCCAAAAGTAGAAGAAAATCTACTTAAAAATCTGCAAAAGACAGTTTTAATGCATGGTATATATTACATTACTAAATGTTATATAAACTGCAATATTTAATGAATAAAGATCACCACCACCCCGCTATATCCCAAATGCAAGATTTGAATGCACTTATTTTCTCAAAACACTGACAGTTTGAGAAGTATTTCAAAACAGCACATTCCACTTTTAAATTACCAACCAACTCAAAAGTACAAAATGTTGCAGTTCCTTAAATGTGCACAAGAGGTTGGTTTTAGAAGGCCGCAGTTCCGACTCTGCACAAAAAAGAAAATAACTTACCCTATGCACAGCCTTTTTAAAGACAGAAGGGAGAATGAAACTTTTTTTTTTAATCCAACTCTTTTATATTTAAAAGGATCTAAAATTTGTGCAGTACTGGTTTATTTATTTATTCAGATTCGGTGGACCTACCTAACATATTACTCATCTCTTTCCAGCACAATTGCCCATCTTTAGAATGTTGTTGAGTTGGGTGGAGTGAACTCAAGTCAATAAAGTCATGCCCTTCCAGGCTTCATTTTAACTGTTTGGAATCCTATGGGTGACATCAGAAAAATGCCTATGGCTAATCTGCAGAGAGTGATTAGGAGAGTCAACTGTAATTAGAAAGTGTTAAAACTCATTACTATAAAACTGAATGTGTTATACATGCTACTCTGTTTACTTGCAAACAGGATTATTCCTCATTTTAATGAACAATGGCTGGTCTGGATAGTGTTAGTGGAGACTTTTGAAGTGATGTATTATTATGTTGTGTTAACTTGGTGATGTTAAGCATTCTAGAGAAGTACCTCAGTTTAACGTCTCTATAGAGAATGCTTTTTTAAACGCCTTAACCTAGTAATTTTTCCATTTTTCTCAACATTTAATACCAAGTTCAGGGAGAAGTGAAACGGAGCACTGTTGTATTTGATTTTATTTCAGCATTAAATGGTCTCACATGGAGGCTAACTTAAACTCCAGGAACCATCATGTATATTTTTTACTTTGAACACCCTCTCTGTAGGCGGATGCGTGGTGTTCTATTTCAGCCATCTTGTAAATCCATTGCAAACAAACACTGCATGAAACACATCTAATGGACTCAGCCACAACCTAATGTTTGAGGTATGGAAGCAACAGCACCTGCTGAGTTATAGATGCCTGTGAGATGAGTTGATCAAATAACAAACGCTATAAGGGTTCTCTATTTACTTGCAATGCTCAGGGACAAACTCCACAGCAAACAATGGAAGTTGTGCAAAAGTGTAATTAAATAGTAGTAAAAATGAGTAAACTGAAAGCAGGTTATGGTTTTAAAAAAAGAGGGTTAAAATCTGTACTTTATTTTGAAATTATATTTATCATGAAAGTTGTTAAATGTAAGGATTTATTTTTGTTGTTGTTGTTTTGGAAGCTCAACAAATTTGATGGATATCTAAAAAAATACGAGACTCTCTAGACTTTTTCAAACTATTTTTTGTCTTTTTTTAAATTTTGTTAATAGCATTCATACTGACGGAATGATTCATGTAGAAATGGGAAATGGGGTATACTTATATAACGCTTTCTACACTCTTTCGAAGGCCCAAAGCGCTTTACAGTCACAGTCCCATTCACCCATGCACACACACATTCACACACTGATGGCGGCTCCGCTGCCGAACACTGGCACCAAAATCCCACCAGAAGCAAGGTGGGGTTCAGTGTCTTGCCCAAGGACACTTCACATGGGCGAGCAAGGCGGGAATCGGAGATGCAATTTATGATCATGGGTCGACCGCTCTACCGCTGCACCACGGCCGCCCATGTAGTAGGTTAATTTGTGAGATCAGTGTGCTATCCCGTAACTTCCTGGTAAAGGTATTGCTCTCCAATTTGTCAACTTTTGGAAAGGAAAGCAAAAGTTTGATGACCTCATGCGCAGCCTGTGGTGATGAGATTTAAACAAATAGGCAATATCAGTCAAATGCAGCAAACTGCAGACAGGATTAAACTCTTTGCACAGGTCTTTTGAAAAACGGAAGTGAGTTCAGGTCACTACATTATGTCCTGAAGATAAGAGAAATGCTGAAAGTCAGTGTGAATTAAATGTATGTCCTTGACCTTACAAAATAATCAGATGTGCAATATTATAGTTATTTTTGTCAACAGCATGCAAATGTTTTCTTCCTTCAGGTACACCTGCATGGTTTCCAGTTCTTCTTGGACTGCTTAATGCTTAAAACCTAAACCAGGCATGTTCAGGATGTGGAGGATGTGGAGCAAAAAAGCTGGTCAAGGAGAGCTGGAAACCAGGCAGGATCTTGAGGACCAGGGTTGGCCTGCCCTGAACTAAATCAAAGTGACCTGAGTAACATCTACTGGTTAAAAAGGATCCTTTATTTGACAGTTCTGTCAGTTTTTTTTGGGATTTAATATTTTTCAGCAATTATTTTTATTTATGTATATATTTTTTTAAATTCTAGCAGTGGGGTCAACTTTCAACCCATCAGAGGTTTGTAATAAAGACAGAACAAAAGAGATGTGTGCTTTCAAGGAAAAACCCATCCATGGATACGTTTCATTGTATTCTATCTTTGAGTTTTAACAGTTTCTCTGCTGCTTCAGGATGCCTGAAGTCCCAGATCACCAGAATCTTTCAAATTCCCTTTTTATTTCTCTCATTTTTTGATTTTCCTAATTTTTACTGTTAGTGTTGTCCCAGCTTTTTAAGTGGAAGTGCAGCTTTTTTAATGCTTGTTGAAATAGGTGTTGAGTTTGAAATGGTTGTTCACTTATGTAAGAATTTTTTTTTTTTCTATCATGGACTGATGGGTACTTCAGTCATGAGAGTGATTGAGCTGTAGTCCATGGAAGGACTTGAGTGCTTCAGTAATCTCTCTTAGTGTTTGTGTGTTTCTTTTATTTTATTTCCTTTTTCTTTTTTTCTTTTGCTGTCGTTAATTCCTGGTCAATCTTCCTTGTATTTCAATCCATGAATTGACTTCAGAAACCTATACAAACATGCTCAGGCATCCCTCTCAACAGCTCTCTCTTCTGGGAGGATGCAGAAGCTTTCTTCGCCCAGAGATATAATCTTTCTACAGTGTCCTGGCTACCATGGGGCCACCTCTCTGTTGGACATGCCAATAATGCTTCCCTAGGTAGGTGCCCAGGAGACATCCTGAGCAGATGCTCAACCCACCGCCAGTGGGCTTGTCCTCATAGGGGACAGTCCCAAATGACTGAGCTTTAGCCTTTTGTCTCTAAGGGAGAATACAACCACTCACAGTTGTTTGTTTTTATGATCTGAAACATCTTTTGGGTTCTGAGAAGTTATTGGATTTTTTATTTTTTTTATTTCAGGATTTAGTTTTTTAGAGCAACCATCCACTATGATGGTAAGGAGTTTTTGTTTGTTATTTCTTTTTTAATCTTTCAGCTACCATTGCAGTATAAACTGTGGTTTTGTTTATTTGGTTTCTGTGAACATGATATTAAACCAATGCTGCATGGGGAGAAAGGTGAGAAAAATGTCAGACAGGTGAGATCTGAGGTCAGCTCATCTGTTCAGTAAAGATGTTTTCATAATTAACATGGTGTCCCACACTACTCCCTCTATGAGCAGCTGTCCTCCCTGTCCAGAATGTGAATGTAACTGTATGAGAAGGTCCCTTGTACTGGAGATGGAGGTGGACAGCTGAGTCTTGACCTGAGGACCTGGCTTGTCGGTGCTGAGTCATACATTTGTGGTCACCCCTCACTGCACCGAACTGCAGAAACAAGTGAGTGGGGAGTTTTGTCCTTCAGACGCACCCGTCTGGGACTTGCAGGTTAAGTCCTTGGAGAAAGGATCTTCTTTGGTTTGTTAGAATAAAATGATAAAAGAAATTTGTTTTTTATGTAAACATATTTAGAAATATTTAAATTGCTTCATTTGCATTAAAATCCCCACGAAACACAAGCAGTTAGATTTATTAATGTACATTTTGAATAAAATAGCTGTAGAGGATAATGGTATTCTTTTATGGGTTTGTTGGGAGCACTTGCCTTGTGTGTTTGTACATTATGAGCTGGTATACAAATGGATAAATGGCAGAAAAAAAAACATTTATAGGAAGTGAAATGCATGCACAGATATATGTTTTAATAGAAAACAATACACTCCAAAATATCATGCTTTGAGAAGAGCCTAACATAACATCAATTGATTTAGGTGTAACCTTTTTCTCCACTTATATGATCTGTATGTGATGGTGCTAAATGAATACTTGTAGAAAATGAAGAAGGAAACATTGGATTCGTGTGTTTTTCCCCTCGTTCAGGGTGGTAAATCATTACAAGTAACCTTTGAAATTTCAGTTGTGCATTTTTAACAGAAAAAAAACACCACAAGCTGTTGTTTTTGTCTTCCTCATCCAACGCTCTTTTCTTTTTCCTGGGCATGGGTATAACAGAGTGTGTGCTGACCCTGACAGGAAAAGAACAGCCTTTAATAACAGACGTCTAACTCTGCAGGGAGCTTCTGTTTGATTTCATTGCTTGAGGCAAAGCTGTCTGAATATTACCTAAACTCCCCCTGTGCCATGACAGGAAGCTCAATCTCACTGTCGGTGCTCTTCATACTTTTATTGGCGGCAGGAGGACTAGGGTAGTGGGTGAATATGGGTGTGCATCAGCGTGCTTCAGTGTGACAGACATCAGAGGTGATGCTCTCCTATGTGTTTGTGCAAAAAAAGAGTCAGGAGGTAGTCTTTTTAATTTATTTGACTAAATGCTCAGAATATTGAAACATTGAAGTCTGCCCTTTGACCTATGAGTTTGCTCATCACAGTTAAGCTTTTGTCCAGAGGCAGATCAGTATGGACACTGCTGAGACCCAGGCATTGCAGCCCAGCCAGCCAACCTCATAACAACACTGCTGATTTGTTGCAAACTCCCCAAGCTCAATCGCCTCATCAATCAAGCCTGTAGTCCTGCTGATGAAAACACAAGCACTCAAGAGATCCTGTGGCCTCTCATGCGATACTCAAGGCATTATTGCACTTGTATTTTATTTATGCCTACTAACAGTTTTACGCCTCAGACCTTGGGGATGATAGCCTCCATAACTCTAATAAGAATTTGAAGGAGAATCAAATTTTGCAAGTAAACCATTCAGAAAGTCAGGAGCAATTAGAAATGTATGCGTATGCGCAGTGGGGCGGCCCCTGAGAGGCTATGCCACAGTGAGGGTTACAGAAGACAAGTCCTTATGTGCAAGAAGTCGTTTTTTATTTGCAGTGTGAGACTTTGGGCACGAACACCTCAGGCTTTCTCCAGCTGTCCATCCTCTCCAAAAGTGCTACCCAGCAGCTATTTATGCTCTTGGCACAAACCATTTCTTAATTAAAGGGGTTTTCTCCCACAAGTGCAAACTAACCCAAAACAAGAACAAGCGTGTTTATTTTCTGCATTAAAAAAAGATGAGTATTAGAAGTAACCCTCAAGAAGTATTTGTATACTTATTTTTTGGAGAACTGTTCCACTATTATACTGTACTACAATACCACTTACTCTCCGTATTAAAGTGGTTTCTTCCAACTGCCTAAACAGGCGTTCAAGCATGTGCCAAAACACATTGGAGAGGACCAAGACAGCTGAGTTCCAATATTTTAAATACATTAACAGTGAATGCCTTGTAGATTAAGCATTGCAATAGACTGTGTGTTATAGTCTTACTCCAGCAGCTACAATGTTTTCATAAGCTACCGTTTGCTGAGGTCTGCATCAGCTGTGCCTCATGATAACGCCACGCCACTGCAGAAACAGAAGTTACAATAAAAAGATTTTTTAAAAATTGGTCAAAACTGTATTCAAAACACAACTGTTTTAGAATGTCAATGTGCAGGAAAGTGATGGAGTGCTGCATGAATCTATAGAATCTTCAGGAAAAAAGACCCCATTTGTTACAGTAGGAAATACCGTAATCAGGACTGGTTTCCTTGAAGGAGCACTGAGATATAGAGAAACAGCCTTGGATGGGCCTTGGCATTTTTGAATACCAGTGACTGCATCATGTAATATGATATGGTTCATGCGCTATATTGATAGCTCACTATTCTGTTATCAAAATCTTCAAAAGCACCATAAAAAAAAAATGTGAGCTATTTAAGAGTTCATTGTCATTGTGGTGATTGTACCCGTTTGTGGCATGTTTTTGCAGCTGTGTTTTTAGGTCAGTTCAAAGAAGAAGAAAAAAGTGTGCATATTTCCACTTTGGCCTTCTAAACTTTCCTTGAAATAATGATGTCACGTTACACTAAAGCTGTTTTGGCCCAGCTAGTTTGGGTTTGAAACAGTAATGCTGCGTGGAACTGCTACAGTGTTGCCTGTGTTGAAGAAACATAACCACTGATAAATAACCAATCAATGAATACTCATCAACACAAGAAACATAATAAATTGTAAAATATCCACCAAATTGGGTTGCCAAAGCAACGCTCAGCATAATTTTTTTGTGTTTGGTTTGAAGTGAAACTTTCACCCACTTTCCTGAACTTTATTTTCTGGAATACATTTATAGTTAGCCACCTGTTCGCCTAAATCCTGTGCTAACCTGAGCAGATGGGAGGTTGTGAGTCAGGTGAAGCTGTGAAGAAAGAGTGGCAGCTGCTTTATTTTTTGAACCGAGGGGAAGTGTTTGCCAAGTGACGGGAGGATTTTGGTACAAAGTATTAAACTATTTGTGATCAGTTGGATATTTTATTTCTTTTACCAAAAAAGAAAACAACACAGCTCAACATTTCGTAAATTCTTGACAAAAAAAATACCATAACTCCAAATTATAGTGAATAGAGGCTCCAGGAACAGAACCAGACAACTAATTACAAGATTGATGGAAAAAAAAAACTGTTTAAGAAAAATTCAGAGGACGAACACCTATTCCGTCCTAGAAAGTAATTACATTCCAGTAGCTAAATCCTGACAGTAAAGCTGGCAGAAAATTGCAAAATGTGTGATCACATAATATAATAGGCTTTTCATTTGACTGTCCCATCATGAATGCAGGGGTTGATCCGACTGTAATTACACTTTGTGTTCCATTAAGTTCACGTGTTGTTCAGATGAAATTTAATGACGTGAAATGCTGTTTAATGATCTCAGGAGCTACTAAGGAAAAAGATGAAAACGTAATTAAAACAGTTAAACAAGATGACTTACAAATCTAGCAAGTAAGACTGTAAGTACTAATCCACATCCGGAAAGCTCCAGTGTTTAAACCTGTCTGCCAATCTAATTAGAAGTTTCCTTTATTAGGACTTCATATCTGTCATGAAGATGCAGTTTGCTTGAATTGTAGGTGTGCACAGAAGTAAGTCAACCATCAGAAGAGCACATCTGCCTTAACCCTTGTGCTATACTAGGGACTTTGACATTGGGAGTTGGGTCATCTAGACCCACTAGACAGTGAACCTTTATTCTTCAATGATTTGTGATCTTCACTGGTGTCCATGGACAGGGCCGGCCCTGGTCTTCTGGGGGCCCTAAGCAAAATTTTATTTGTGGGCCCTCTAACTGATCAGCAGCACCAAAAAAACACAACTGTTGTTGTAATATGAATGACATCTCTCTATTAATACATTTGTGAATTATTGTTGCTGCCAAAGAATTGAATACAGTTTATTGCCTGCATGTTGGATGCACATTAAGTGGTGCCAAAAAAACTTTAAATGCAAAGAAAAAAAAATGAATGACAAATGTATATAGATAAACATTTTTTAATGTAACATTAGGCATTCAACAAATGACATTCACAAAACTCCAACTTATTAAAAACAACAACTTAATTGCAAATCAAATGACAATAAAACAATCCAACATAAAGAACACAACAGCTCAATGAGGGGGATTTTGGAAAGTCAGAGTCTTTCTCAGTCTGAAAAGGACCTCTTTGCACCAAATCCATTCTTACTGGATCAGAGAGTGTGGTTGGTCATTCATCTGGACCAACTGGATTTGAGGTACCGGTAGGTGGAATTTTGGATCCAGTCTGCTCCTCTTCCATTCATGTTTCTCTTGGAGCCTCTGGAACATGAGATACAAAACTTCAATTAAAGAAAACAGTGAAAAGTCAAACAGTCAAATGTTTCCCTTTCAACAGTAGAAGTGGTGACAGGAGTTTCTTCTGCAGCTAAAGAACAAGAATTGTTATTATACAATAATCAATGATAAAGCTAATAAAATATCTATAGCAGAATACTAATAATATATTGGCTCGTTTAAAATCTGTGTGCAGGTTTTTCACAATTTCATGATCTTTTTATATATTTATGAGAGATTTATTGTCTGATTGTATATTTGCATAAGGTCATATTTCATTAATTTAATTATGAACACCTTGGGACTTCATACTCTTCAGCTGCTGTTTATGAAAAAAGGGTTATGCAGACACTGTTTTTTTTATTACTTTACATGCTTTTAAAATTACCTGAGATGAAATCTTCAGTGAAGTCAGGAACATCTTGGGATGTGGACGCTGTACCATCAACAATACGTTTTAATACTTTTTGAGAGCAGAAGAAACTGTCGGCTGAGAAGGAACTGTGCAAAACATCATCATTATGTAGAATCAAAACTGCAAAATACAAATAAGAAATAAATGTACCTATTTATAAATAATAAAATGTGAACACTAATTTGAGAATAAGTGGAAATATAAGCCATTTATATTCTTCTTTTTGTATTATTTTGTATGTTCATAATTTTAAAATTAGTACATTTATTTTGTTTGTCATTTATAGATGAGAACCTTTATTTCCTGTTTGTATTTGGTAGTTTTTATTCTCCATAATCCAATGCAAGATTTCATTGTTGTAAAACTCAGACTACCTGACTGTCTATAACAGATAAACAGCAGCTTTTATGCTGTAATAAACCGGAAAATGCAGAACGCACTAAGTATGTGTTAGCAAAACAATGAAACAAAACGATAACGTACGTTCAAACATTTTTCAGCCATCATATCGTTGTCATTGTTTACTTTTCTTTACTCTCCGCCGTTTTAGAAGGTCATGTCCGACCTCATCTTGGAAACTTGGGTATCAAAATTATTTTCGAGTTTTCCATTGGAAATTACGACAAACTTATGTGCAAACTTCACCTCAGATCGCTTAGTATTTTACGTAAATTGCGCAGCTGCACAGAAATGCTGGATAATGTAAAAATAAAGCCCCAACATCCTCCAAACTTACCTGGTGACTGATGTTTAAGTTCTTCATCTTTTTTTTAGCTCCTGGTGGATAAAGTCTCTGAGGCATGAAGTTCTCTTGTTGTCGCTTTGATCAGCGTGACAAAATGTGCTGTTTTTTTCTTTCCCCCAACTTTATTGAAACAAAATGCGCTCGTAAATGCACACCGTGCCAGGCTCAGATGCAATTATGTTGACAAATCGTTGCTAAATGGTGTAACGTCATTATTTGGGTTGCCAGATTGGTTCAGGTGTGCTGACGGGGGGATCATTAAAGTGCAGGTAACTTTCTTTTGCACAACATTTAGAGCACACGTTGGTACGGAAGTTCTATGAAATGGGTTGCCAGATTTGGGTCTTTTTTAATTTAAATTTTGTCGCCACTTCGGGGCCCTGGTGGTGACGGGGGCCCTACGCGGCTGCGTAATTCGCGTATAGGGAGGGCCGGCCATGTTACATGAAATCTTTCCACCTTAATCCACCTTTGTCATGGTAGGGAGAACAGGTCAAAGTAAGGGTGAGGTCATTTAAAATAGAACAAGGTTTAAAGCATGTCCTCACCGGCCACTTTACTAGGTCCACCTTGATAGTAGCGGATTGGACCCCTTTTGCCTTCAGAACTGCCTTAATCATTGGTGTCATATGTTCAACAAAGTACTGGAAACATTCCTCAGAGAGTTTGGTTCATTTTGACATGAATGCATCACACAGTTGCTGCAGATTTGTCAGCTGCACATCCATAATACAAATCTCCCGTTCCACCACTAAAGGTGTTCTATTCCTGTGTTTCAGTTTTCCTTGTGTTTTATTTAAATGTTCCCATCCATGAGGCACGTCAGGTTCCACGTCCTCTGCATTCGGTTCCGTGTGTCCTCTGGTTCTACGTCTTCTGCATTCGGTTCCGCGACTCCTCTGGTTCCACGTCCTCTGCATTCGGTTCCGCTTCTCTTCTGGTTCCACGTCCTCTGCATTCGGTTCCGTGTCTCCTGTGGTTCCACGTCTTCTGCATTCAGTTCCGTGTCTCCTCTGGTTCCACGTCCTCTGCATTTGGTTCCGCGTCTCCTCTGGTTCCAAGTCCTCTGCATTTGGTTCTGCGTCTCCTCTGGTTCCACGTCCTCTGCATTTGGTTCCACGTCTCCTCTGGTTCCACGTCCTCTGCATTCGGTTCCGTGTCTCCTCTGGTTCCACGTCCTCTGCATTCCGTTCCGTGTCTCCTGTGGTTCCACGTCTTCTGCATTCGGTTCCGCGACTCCTCAGGTTCCACGTCCTCTGCATTTGGTTCCACATCTCCTTTGTTCTTAGCAAACTTAAACTTAGTTTGTCTTTTAGGAAAGGCCCTTTTATTTCCAGTGATTTATTATTAGGTTAAGAGTTCATTTCCCTCCTTTTTTATTTAAGTGGCTAACTTTGCCCTAATTCCCTCAGTTTGAAGCAGGAGAATCTTTGTGGTTGAAGACTTTTAACCTATTTCATGTTGGACTTCAGTTCAAAAGAAAGGTTGGGACAAATCAGGATTCATTTTTTTCAAATGTTTCAAAACCTAATGATTACATCATTTATACTGTCAGCAGCTCAGCCTGCTGTTCATCTAGAAAGTGGACCTAAAACCAGTGCAGTTTTTGTTGCACTAGTTAGTTACTGCTAAAGAAATAATTTAAAAGGTTAATAGAAGAGATAATGCAATTGTTTTTACAAAATATTGGAGAATGTTCAAAAACTGACAACTACTGTGGTACTTCCTCATTTGATTTTGTTTTTTCAAATCTCAAATTCACAGGATTAAGTTATTTTGTTGTTGTTTTTTAGCAGGTGGGTGGATGTATAGACAGTTATCAAACTCTAAGCTTCGTTTTGTTCAGTCCGTAAAAGCCAATGTTTCTTCCAATCAGCATGTGGTCACGCCACTTTTTCTTCACTGTCCTATAAAGAATTTATTTTCAGTTAAAAATATAAATACATATATCTATAAATGTTTCTTTTTAAACACAAAGTGTAAATATATTCTTACTGCCATTTGCCACTACCTATTAACTCATTCAAGGTTATTTTAAACACATTGCTGGTAATTTAAGAAATGGTTAAAGAAGCTTTAAAATACTGTTAACTTCGTTTGGAGAGAAAAAAAACAACCTTGTTTTTAGATCTTGTTTTTAAGTTTCTGTGTTTGACCAACAAAAAAACAAAAAAACACAAACAATGACAAAAGAAACACGACAAGTCTTCCAATTTTGCCCTCTTTATTTCACAAATTGTAATGCCAGATTTAAAAAACCAGTTAGGGAACGTGCAAGAACTTTGTAATTGACTGTTTTTGCTTTAGAAGACCTAGAACGCTTTAGTGCAGGCTCTTAATTAAATTTTTGCTTTGTCAGATTTGCAAAAGCTCACTTAGAGAGCCATTTGAGGTTTGGACGGTCCTATTTTTACCGATTCTTTTTAAGAATTTTAAATCCCAATTCATCAAGAAAAGCTAGGTTTCGGTATGCAACAAATAAACTTTGAGACACGTCTTTAAGATGTTGAGAAGGCCAAAGGGCCCGGAGAAAACCCACACGCGTGTAATCTGTCTTTTTAACTACAGACTATTGGTTGTCCCTAAGTGTCTTCCCCCTGTATTCAGTTTGTGTTGGTAGCCCCTTCCTAATGCGTTTTTCCCTTTATACGTTTGCCGCATGCTTTAGCAATATGATTCCTCATTTGATCTCAGTTATGTCCAATATTCTTTTATCGTTTGAGATCTGTTATTACAATTACAAAGACGTTATAAATGTTTTCGTGATTAGCTGATTTTTTTCGGAATGCTAACTCTGTGGTTTCTATTTGCTTGTTTTCGGAAAATAGTCAGATTCCCTAAACACTGTGCAACCTTGTTAGACTCAAGTACGCTTCTAATTAAAATGATTTTTGCGATTCTAATTTGACGTTTTTACAGATGAATTAAAAAGCCTTGCCTGGTTTTTGCACGTCCCCTCCTAGTTTTTAGGTTTTTCTTTCAGCCAATTAAATCCACCCGGTTTGGGTGGTGCATGCTCCTCTCCTGCCCAAGCTCTCTCTGAAGACGACGGCAGGGGGGTTAAAGGAGCTGCAAAAAAAGTGTGCTAGCAGCACACTGTAACAACCCCCCCACCAGCACCACCAGACCAAGGAGTCCTGTTGAAAAGAGAAGAACAGCATGTCAGGAAATGACACTGCTGGAACATCTACAGCTTTATTTTGGGGACATTTACTTTTTTTACATACTGTAGTGATTGTCTAGGATAACAACTCACCAAAATTTGAGACTCCCAAGGTCCCGCCAACTTTCTCTGGAGGAGATCCGCACACGGCATCCACGAAGGTCACAGCAACACAGATGAGTCCCGGTCACTGGAACGAGGAAAACGAGTCAGATCTTACAGGAGAGTCAGCATCAGCAAATCAGTGGAGACAGAGAACCCAGAAGGCATTTAACGCCAGTGAGGAGCCTTTTTCCAGTTTTCCTTTAACTAGTTAACTAACTTTAACCATCTGGATTTTCAATTATACTATACTACATTTTATTTTAACAACATTCTGTTTTTTAACGCTGCCTAGTGCCGTGTTTCCAAATATCAAAGCAAAAGAAGACTGAAAAAAAAGGAGTGTATCGATGAAGTTTGGGGTACTTTAACAAAAGTTTTTTTTTACTGAGAGTAAAAACTGAACCAACTTTCATTTTATAATATCGCCATCATTCGCCCCTAATTGCAGCTAAACTTTAGTATTTATCATTTTCCTTTACACTCTACATTTATATTCTACGGTCAATTTAGGCTTGTGATTTTTGTTAAAATTTCTAAACTTTTTAAAATTTTAGACTTTTGAGTTCTCTGTCCCTGTGTGTGTGTGTGTGTGCGTGTGCGTGTGTGTGTGTCTGTGTGTGTTTATCTGAGCCATGGATGGTGGAGGAGATCTTGCAGGTTGGGGCGCTGTTCTTCTGAGGTATTTAAACATCCTTGGAAAAAGTCTTGGCACTCTGGAGAAAGTAAAGTAAAGTAAAGTAAAGTGAAGTAAAGATGAAGGTCAGAGGCCAAGCATCCATGCAGAGACAGATAATTTCTTACCTTCTGACAGTTCATCGTCAATCATCTGATCCCCTTGGAGAAAATGTTTAGTGGAGAAGAAATTGCAGTAATGGAGGGTTTCAAATAGAACTACTCCAAGCTGCCACACTGTGGTTGTTCCTGGGCTACAAAAGCCTCTAAATGCTTCTGGGGGGGCATTTATGGGAGTTCCTGGAAAAATAAATAAACATTAGTCATATTCATGCTCATTTGACATGTTTTTATTTGTAGATGCAGATCTTCTACCTGAATATCTGAGGATGGAATCCTTTTCTGCCATGCAGCTCACTCCAAAGTCTATCAAACGAGCCTGAGGTGTATTTGTGTGGGTTTGAATGAGGATGTTGTTAGTTTTGATGTCTTGGTGGAAGATATTTCTGTCCTCAAGGTCTATGGCTGTGCGAATCAGCTGCTTCATTATGATCTGAAAGACAACATTCACGCCGGCCTCGTCAAGATGCGTTCAGGTTCACTTCCAATGAAAAGTCTATGTGAATGTGCGTTTTGGGCTCTCGCTATGCAAAACTCTCACTATGCACTTTTTTACGGCTGTTTTCATGCTCCACGTACAAAATGCACGACCATTGAACGTGTGTTGCCAGTCAAACCAGATTGAGTTCTGAAGTTGTGAAGAATGGATTGGCACTTCTACATTTTGCACCAAGCCCCTTCCAACTGTAGGTGGCAAACACGGGCTGGAAAATAGTGGATAAAAGCGAAGAAGCCCGGCCCTGCTTGTCCAGTGTGAACACCATGGACTAAATGCGTGTTCAAGAAGCAGCGTTTAGCACATTCTTGATCACCCATCATCACCCAGTGTATATGCAGCTTTAGAAGTACTCTTCTTTCTAATGTTCTGAACCTGCTGAAAGCTACTTTTGCTTCTGCATCAAACACTGAACTACTTTGTGAAACAAGGTTGTATTGAATAAATGTTTCAGCTTCAGGAAGTTTCTGCAGAAACAGACAGACCTTCCCATACCAACACAGACTGCACATGGGCCTACCTTGGCTTCTTCTTCTTGCAGTGTGCCTCCTTTGGTATCAAGGTAATGCAGTAGGTCCTCACAAGGGATTGGTCTCTCCATGACCAGGAGGATTTCTTCACCTATCTCGTACCAGTCCAACAGGGCTACTGGCGGTGCTTTTCCGTCTGAATGAATGGATTCCTCTTCTAACATTAACATTATGGCCACTTCAGAAGGAACCATTTTTCCATTGCCATCATCCTGAAGGAATCAAAACAAAGAGAGCATGCGGAAGAGAAGCATAGAAACCCATTTACAGCAGAGATACTAAGAAACTACTTACCATTGTTTTATTTGGGATTTTACGTTTGAAAATGTGCTTTATGGCCACCTGCAAGACACAAACAAGAGCATTTCTGACTGTGAGATGACTGACAGGAGACAAACTGGGATCATTTAGATTTCCCCTCCATCAAAATCTATTTTAATTTAGAACATTTAGACCACAAACATCAACAATCTGATTATAAATTAATATAGCCAAGCACTTTTCTCATGCTTTTATAAAAAGTTTGCAGCTGCATACGAAACACTTACTGGTAGGTTGTCAGATCTGCGAAAGCCCTCATATATGGATCCATAACCTCCTGAAGCAAAGTAATCTTCTTCCAGATATTTGGCTTCAAATTTATCTGAACACAAAAAAAAGAATTGCAATGTTAGTTCATTTATTATGGAAAATTATATTATTAAAAATAAAGTAATAGTATAATCAAACGGAAAATTGTATTAAATCATCAGACCTTTATCGGTAATCAAGTCGTCTCTCTCTGAGGATGTTGGAATTTGTTTGGCATCACTGGAATCTGAAAATGACAAGAAATGGGTTTTCTTATTGCAGAGCTCTTCTTTTTGTACACCTCTACTACCCCTTTGTGCTAAAACTGAGGCAAAACTGTATTTAAGGGTTTTTTAAATGTGTATTTTTTTTTAAATGGGCTGAGCATTTTAAGAAGCAACCTTAGGAAAGTTGAACCACAGACGGTTGCTTTGATTGTAACAACTAAAACATTTTAAGGTTCAGTACAGTTTAAATTAATGTGAGTTCTCAGGAAATGTAAACTATGTTGATGAAAAATAGAGACTTTCATTTGGTTGCAGTGTTTGCAGTTAAAGCAGACTTAAAAACAAAGACCACTCATTTTTACGTTTGAGATTGTCTGAGAGGAGTATGTCCATAATTTGCTATGACAGTTTTTTTTCTTGTCCTTTGAGAAAACCATGGGGTCTGTGTCAGCTTATTTACCTTTTGGAGGAGTTTTCATCTTCTTTGACTCAACTGTTTCTTCTTCCTTTTTGTCTTCCTGTCTTTTTCTCTTAAGTGTTTTCCCTGGGATGCTGGTAGATGGTTGGGAAGGCTCAGATTCAGAAGGTTCCTGGTTTATATGTTTAGTCTTCTGTTTCTTCTTCCTAGGCTGCCTCTTTTTGGTATTTCCATCCTCTGAAGACGTCTCATCATGTCGTGCCATGTTAGTGCTAGACTCTGAAAATGAAAAAAAAAACACAACAAAAAAACAGCTAAATTACTATATAAATATTTCTTTTATATCTTCACCGTTAACTGCTTGAGCTAACATAAAGTATGTCAATGTGTTGGGGGCTTTTATTTGAAAAGTTATACGAGTTGAGATGTTATCACAAAAACACAAAAACCAAACTTTAGCATTTTTATGAAGCAAATGTGTAACAAAGTTTTGCCGGGACTCTCATTCACCAGTATATTTTGGATTCTCCATGGCAGAATCTTTGTCCGAAGAATGTTATGGCTTAACCGTGTAGCTTAGCAACTCATAAAATGGGGCTCTCTGATATCAGTGATGTCACAGTCTGTTGCTAAGTTACACAGCATGTGACTCTGGCTACTTTTTAGTGTTTATGTTTAAACTGACACATTCTGAAAGCACTTCAGTGTAAAACCATTTAGAAAATGTGATTTTTATTACATATATACTGTTGTGAAATGTATGTTAAAGGTTTGGACAGTTGTAAACCAGTGTTATAGTCTTGGACAGTTGACTGCTGTAATGAGCTTTGAGGCCCACAAACTTGCTCCTATGTCTTACAAAGCAGACTTAAAAATAACAACTCAACCTTTGAGATAGTCTGGGAGGAGTGTGACAACGTGGAAGTTTTTAATTTGTCGTGCTAGTTTTATTTTTTAAATTTTCTGACCTTTAATTTCGTTTTGTAGCACTGTACTGTCAAACTATTAAAGACATGTCCTTTACAAATGAATTAGAATTGGACCTATTCTGTTCAGGCTGCAGGTTGTCATGTTGTTTGGGGTCTGTGTCAGTTTATTTACCTTTCAATGAAGTTTTCATCTTCTTTGGCTTTATCATTTCTCCTTCTTCCTGTTTTTTTCTCTTGAGTTTTCTCACTGGGGTGTTGTCTTGGGTGCTGGTAGATGGTTTTGACTCAGGTTCAGGAGTCTCAACTGGCCCAGGGAACGCCACTTTTTTCTTCCTTTTAGGACAGGTCTTCCTCTCAACTTCTTTGGAAAAGCGGGATGAGTTAAAATATTATCATAGCAACACAAAAAACAAACTTTAGCATTTTTATGAAGCAAACGTGTGACTAAAAGTTTTGCCGGGACTCTCATTTACCAGTATATTTTGGATTCTCCATGGCAGAATCTTTCTCCGTGATCGTTCGCTGTTTTTTTACACAAAAACTTGAGTAAATCGGAAAATCTTTCCACAGTCTCAAAATATGTGCTTCACTCTGGAGCTCGAAGAATGTTATGGCTTAACCGTGTAGCTTAGCAACTTATAAAATGGGGCTCTCTGATATCAGTGATGTCACAGTCTGTTGCTAAGTTACACAGCATGTGACTTTAGCATTAGTTTACTTTTTAGTGTTTATATATGAATCAATACAATCTGAAAAATACTAAAACATTTCTGAAAAATGTGATTTTACAACATATGTACTGTATTTTTCAGACCCAGAGGTCCAACAAATTACCGTACATTGTGCATAAAGCATAAAAGCTGTCACTAACATGATTTGACTACACTACCCATAATGCCAAGAGGAACAAAGCGGCAGGGGATTGGTCAGAGTGGTTGATAGGAAGCTTTTCTTGTGAACTGACTTTTATTTATATTTTTTCTTTATTAAAGTTTTAAATGTCCTAGAATGCATCACCCAGTCCACCAAACCCCTCATAAAGTGGAACTGCTTTTAACAGCCAATCAGAGGCTGTGGCTGTTCAGCTAGGCCCATGAAATTAAAGAAAATTACACTTCATAAAAACGTCAAGACAGTGTGAACTTTGAGCCTACTGTCTGAACAAATGCAGAGTAGTGTAATATTTTTGAGGCATTATTAAGACAAAGGGAGAAAGCTAATGCTCTATGCCTCCTTATTTCAACTTAGTTTTACATATTGTGGCGATCTGTGGTGACAAACTGTCACAATATGCATCATCAAGTCATTTTTGAGGGTCTGCCACCTGGGTGGTAGTTTACCACCTTCTAGACCAAGTCAAATCCTTACAGTAAATTCAGACGTGTTGGTCAGTGCTTTGGGATATTTGAGGTGCATTGCATAGCTGAGTCCAAACATTACCACAAAGGCATCACCGAATCTAGGGAAGCTGACCAGTTTATAACAACAGAGATTTTTACAGGCTCCTAGTGCACTGGACTGATGCTCATTGATGACAGTAAGAAGCTCCACTGCGACCATCAAGCTCTGGCTCATCAGACTCAGCCTGAATTCATTTAAAATAAAGAAAAAGAGAGATGCCAATCATAATCGAATCAACAGAAAATATGGTGTATCTTTATTTGAGAAAGTCCTGTTAAAATCCAAAACCTCTATAGTGATAAACAGAAAACACCTGTTCTACACAAATCAATCAACTTACCAGAGAATCGAAATGCGGTGAAATTGACATATTAAGTTGATGAACTAATACTGTTCAAGTTTGTCTTACTGAAGATCTTATCACAGGAAACAATTTGTTCACATCTTCAATGCAATCAGACAAATGGCAAATATAAAATAGACAAAATGCAATAATAGGGGTAGAAAATCATGCTAAATGTCAAAAGAAGAAGAAAAAAACCCTAAAGCAAAACAGTAAAACAGTCATCACTACTAGATAAATTTCACCAATTTAAACAGCAGCACATGAATGCCAAATGAGTAAGAATCATAGTTTTCATTTTAAGTGGAGAGCTGATCCATATTACCCCTATTTTCAGAGCAGGCCACAGGTCCGGAAGCTCAATAACCGGGGGACAAGACATCACTGCGGGCGGGAGGAAAAGCAGAGAGAGAAAGTTGCTGGAAACTGGAAAAAAACAAAACAAAAATTAAAAAAAACAAGTTCCTTCCAAATTGCCACCCTAATCACTATATAGTGCGTTCGCCATTTTGTAGTGCAGAAATTTCCCAGAAGTCTCTGAAAAAAATCAGTTTGTGCATCAACGTTCACTAGATCAGTGTTTTTCAACCAGTGTGCCGCAGCACACTAGTGTACCGTGGGAAATAAATTGGTTTGGCGGATATTTGCACTACATCTCCCATGATGCACTAGGTTAAAGTGACAGCTTCTCGGCGCAGAACAAGGGCCTGTTTCAGAAAGGAGGTTCAACCAACTCTGAGGTTGAACTTGAACTCTGAGTTGGTCAATTGAGAGATTAACAACTCTGAGTTTTCTGTTTCAGAGAAACTGATCCGAGTTAGGTCAATCAAATCTGAGTGGACTGATTCAGAGGTGAGCGTGCGCACCGCGTCTATAAGAAGCCATTATCAATGGAGCGCAGATATCACGAGTCACCATGGCAACCGTGAAACAAGAGTTCTGCGTATTTTTCGCCAGCTGAACTTGACGTGCTGCTGCAGAGTTGCAGTGAATATGAGCACATATTCCAGAAGAAAAGCAACACCGCTGCATCTGCAAAACAGAGACAGTTAGCGTGGGAAAACATAGCTGCTCAAGTTAATGCCTAAGTTTGCATTTAAATCATTGTTATAAAATATTGACTGTAATAATTTTTTAAATAGCGTAAGGAGTGAAATAAAAAATGGCGATATTTAGGTGTACTTTTGAAGTGTCATTCCTGGTGTAAACGCAAGAAATGCTGCATAGTGTACAGAACCAACCTGGGGAAAAATGCATTTAACGTTGGTAATGTTTAGAGGACTTTCTTGTTAACCTTCCCCTCTTGCAAACGTTGGTCATTTTAATATTAATACATTCAATTGTGTTTTTAAAAGTGAACTTTTGTCTACTGTTGAACCTTTCGCTGCGGGAAGACTTCTCCTATCTTTTCTCTCGTCTTTCCGACCGTGGTCAGAAGCGCAGAGGAGATTTCCTTCAGGGCCGAAGGGAATTCTCCTTCGGGGTTCACTTCCCGTTCGAAACCCTCAACCTCCAGAGCGGATTAAGAATGACTCCAAAACAGTTATTCTGGGAATGACACCTTCTCTTTATTTAACTAAGTGCTCCGTCCTCCGAACACACAATATATTCCACGCACACACCTCTGCTCCCTGCTCACCCCCCCCCCCATCTGCACCTGCAATCGCCCCTCCCCTTGTCTCTCGTGGATCGCACCCCGCTCAGCACACACACACTGCAACACTACCCTTGTATTGATCGAGTGGTATAGGTTTATACGGGATTAAGAAAGTAAGCAGTGCTAGAAAATTGTGTTTCCAAAAAGTAATTGTTACATTAATCTAATTCAATGTCCCTGATTTCATTTTCACGTAGATGCAATCCTGCAGGAATTAAAATTACATGGCAGCAGCTAAAAGTGAAAAAAAAAATCGAGTCTTCTCAAAATCCTCGTATGAGGTAAATATAATTCTCTATGAATTAATGCAGCCTCCTCGTCTATTGGGTCCTCCAAAAAAGGACAAGCCATTCTTGTCACTTAGACCGTCTCTGTGTGACGGAAATGTGGGCAATGAAGGTTAAAGCGAAACATACCGCTTCGTCTTTAAAAAGGGGAGGGGACCGGCATAAACTTTGAGTTTGGAGAATAAAACCTGCTCCCAACCAGGTTAGGTTCACAGCATAAGTAAACATGGATACTGACTCCGAGTAGAAGTTACCTCTCTTTCAGAAACGGGTTTGACTTACTCTGCTTTCTCTGGTTTAACAAACCTCCCATTCTGAAACGGAAAACCCAGGGTTTCCCTGATTTCAGGGTTAACGCACTCAGAGTTTACACTTAACCTCCTTTATGAAACAGGCCCCAAGTCTCTCCTCTTAACGTCTTTAAAACAACAACAAACACACATCAAACAGTTTTTAAATCTTCTACCTTAACTTTTATTACATCTTTTAGAAAAAACAGCTGCAGCTTCCAGCTTTTTCTGCCACAATTATCACAAAAATGAACGTGAGACTGTAGAGGGGCTGTAAATCAATACAGACTAAGAGTTTCTCCTTTTTTATTTTTTTTGGATGCTGGTGTGCCGCGGGATTTTTGCCAAGGTTAAAGTGTGCCATTGCTCAAAAAAGGTTGAAAAACACTGCACTAGATTGAGAAATATAGACCACAATGCATTGCGTCTGAACAATTTTTGCCAAAAAAGTATTTAAATGTATTTTGTAAAAAGTCACCAATTTTTTTTAATCTTCCGCACACAGTGGATCTATCATAAGTGTTCGTAAAACGCTAATATTAATTAGAAAGGGCTTGTCCAATGTCCAGCAAAGGGGGCTTGGTCCTTAGGGTAACTTTAACACTGGTTCAGGGTTGAGGGATGGCTCGCCATCTTGTTTCATTCCGCACATCATGGATCTCAAAAATGAATCCGTTCTATTTCTTTCTTCGGCCTAATCTTACTAGTCTATCCTTCCAAAAGAAAATACACTTTAATACACAAACAAAAGACGTTACAATCCGTAAAATTAATTTAAAACATACGTTTTTTTTAACAGAACTATTTCAAGTAAGCAGCAATGGATGGCGGGTGGAATGTCAATGTCTGGGCTAAGCCTACAATTAACGCGCCTTCTGGGTCATTCAAACGTTTACAAACTTGACAAATGTAACATAAAACAACATAAATCTACTGCCTGAGTTTGCCATTTACAAATAAACATGATCAATACATATCAAATGAATGCAAATAAAATATACATATTTTTAACACTCACCGAGTCCCGTTTGGTAAATGAAAATTGTATTGTTTTTTCTTCTTCTTCCAGGCAAAACAGTTGGAAAATCAAAACCCAACTCGAACTCTAATAATTTCTCTTCTTGTCTTCTGCCTCGTTGGAAACGTGGATAATTGACGCTCCGCTAACGTACATGACGGCTCTCATATCTGCAACAACCCGATTGGCTGTTGCGGGTCACATGGATCATGTCAGCTAGAGAGTGCATACCTTTTCAAAATAAAAGAAAAAATAAGGAAACCAAACAAAATGTGGGTTACCTGTTTGTTTCTTCTTCAGCATTTTTCTTCAAAAACCAAAACAACAATAATATGAAATTACATTTTTAATTTTTAATGTTCCTTTTCAAGGTTATTTTAACCTGGGTTGCAA
Source organism: Oryzias sinensis (assembly GCA_037389245.1). Taxonomy (NCBI): domain Eukaryota; kingdom Metazoa; phylum Chordata; class Actinopteri; order Beloniformes; family Adrianichthyidae; genus Oryzias; species Oryzias sinensis. Next base: position 32,495,654 of record CM074489.1, read on the forward strand.
CATGCTAAAGTAGGATTCTGAAAATTCCGGGGTTACCGCAAATTCAAATACATTATATTTAACAAAATAAACATTTTCGAGAAAAATCTGCAAGTATGCACAGCAGCAAATTTTTGATCCACGTATTTGAAAAAACAGTAATAAAAAATCTAGAATGCAATTCTTAAGTGAAATTACACCTTAATTATGTTTTTAAGTTTAATTTACTTAACTTATTTTATTTTAAACTAAAAACGATTAGTTACATATACTCAAAACAGGAAATGTGTTACGCAAACTTTATATGATTGAGTTAGTAGAGCTTTTTTGAAAACTTTGAGTATTTGACTAATTATATTTAATTACTTTTCACGTTCGGTTTACAGTGTATAGGTTGAGATCTGGTGACTGTGGAGACCATTTGAGTCCAGTGAACTCATTTTTATGTTCAAGAAACCAGTCTGAGATGATTCCAGGTTTATGACATGGGAAGTTATCCCTCAGGAAGTAGCCATCAGAAGATTGATAACTGTGATTGGCTGATTGAGGTTAACGAGCAGTTGGATAGGTGTGCCTACTAAAATGCCCAATGTACATTTCTTGGTGGTCCTCTTGGGCAATGCTTTTGTGTTTTATGTCTGGACTATTATTTCAGTTACTTTTTTTGATGGCTTAGTTCTTGCCCATGCTGGGTAGTTTGAAAGGCCTTTTTGTACTTGAGATGTGTTCTCTCAAAGGCTTCCTATGGTCTGTGGGATGGTGACAAAACAACTTGAATGCTGTGAACCTGAAGCAACTGCCGAGGTCAGTAAATGAACATATTTACTAAATGGATTCTTCATAGTTACCTCATTTCATTATAAATTAGTTTAGTTCTTTTGTGTTCACTGATAAAACATTGCGTGAATATGTCATTAGATCAAGCTTTGTCATCTCCTAAAAAAGAAAAAGAAGAATACTACATTTTAGATATCACCTATGTCACCTGGCTCCATCACTGTAGGAGAAAACCAAAGGGCAGATTAAGCGTACCTTTGTTCATGAGCTGCTCAAGAAACATAAAAAGAACTATTTTAACAATCAAAAGGCATATCTCTAAACTATCCTTTTTATCTAAAGTTTTAAAGAAGCTTGCCTGTCCAAATTGTATCATGGATGAATCATAAAAGTGTTTTTTAATAGCTTCCAGTCGGGTTTTCTGAACATCTAATAAAACAGGGTCAGCTGTTGAGAAAAAAACTCTAATGATCTACTCAGCACAGATAGAAGATTTGGCTTGGTTTGAGTTCTCTTAGATTTCAGCACTGCCTTTGATAATGAACATCTTTAGGCATCATCCAAAGTCTTGAGTTTTGAATCTTGGTTTGTTAGGATCACGCCTTCTTCACAAAATATCTTGCATAAATACGCACAGGTTTGTGTCAGGAAGAATTCCAGGGTCAATGTGTGCACTAGAGGTCACTATTTGGCCCTTTCTGCTTTAAATTGAGTTTACAATATTTTTTGTGCCGTGTAGACCAAAAAAACTAACCTGAGACCCCACCGCATCCATAAATCTTACGGCCAGAAGTTTGGTAGTAACATTTTTTTTTACTATATACTTGTTAGTTTAACTTCAAACAGAATAATTAACTTTTTTTCTCAATTGCCAACTCGAAAAAAGTTGCTCCTATTGCCCCTGCAATGACAACTTTAATGCACGTTCCCTAGGTCTTGGTTGGGTTTCCCAAAAAACACTGCAGCTCGACTAATTAGCAGTTATAAAAAGAACAAACACATAACCTCTGTGCTTTCCTGCACCGCTGGCTCCCTATTAGATTCTGTATTGATTTTAAAATCTTACTGCTCACTTTTAGAGCTTTAAATGGTCTCGCCCCTAAATACATCACAGGCCTATTAACCTGGTGGGCACAAATGAGCACTAAGATGTGCAGGCAGGGGCTTGCTATCTATTGCCAGGTCTCAGTTTGTAACAAAAGGACATTTGTTCTTTTCCATTGGCGTCCCTTTTTTTCCCCAGAGCTGTCTGCTCATTAAATGCAGACACACTAAGTCTGAAGCCACCTGAACAATTTCCTTTCTGCAACATGCATCATTGTAGAAGTCCTCAGTATATGAGTGGGTACATATTTGCCTAAAAAGATTGATGTTGGTTTTACATAGAGTTTAATTAACTCATAACTTGACTTGCTTTTGCTCATTTTCACCTTTAAGAACGCTTGGTGCACTTTCTCCCAACATCCTCATCGTCATTTTTCCCGCTAGAGCGTTCTTCTCGACAGTAATTTCTGTTTTGAGCTCAACTAAAACACAAGAGTCCAAACACGGCATGGGGCCAACGTTCGCTTTGTGTTCCTTTCCTTTACTGAACCGTTTATGATCAGACCACCTCCTGCTTTTCTTTCTAAGGTGGACCACTCTAATGAGTGCCCACCATCAATGTGCACATATACAGTCCAAGGAACACAAAGAAAGTGTTTAAAGCAGAGCTGGCAATTAGGCCTAATCATGCAAAGTTCAACGTGTGACACTTGTGTCAATTTCCAAAACAAATGAGAAATATTATAGTGTTAAAAGGCATGTGATAGGGGGTTAGTGAGTTTTTTTTTTAAGAGTGCATTAAGCTAAATGGCTTCTAAAAAGGAATTTCTTTGTTCTCTAGAATGTCTCTTCCATGTTGCATGCCTCATTTCTGCCCTACACCTCAAAAAGTCAAACATACGAAAACGCTTTGTGCAAAATTCCCACACAAGCTAGCTAATTGCATTGCACAAACGAGACGCTTTCTTTTTTAAACAAGAGACAAGCACTGCTTGGTTGATAGTCACTTTCACCTCCAAAGTTTTATAAATAGTTCTTTTTCATCTGAGGTTGACTACAAAAACAGAGAAAGCAGCAGCCATGTTCACTTTGTTATCTGGATTCAAAAAGCAGTAATAGTAAAAATAACAGTCCAACCACTGCTCATTAAAGCTACTCTTTTCTTTTAAGCCTTTACCATTTTTCATGTATTGTACCAATTATGAGGAACAGAACAATGAAAAAAATATAGAAACACTGTCTGTTTTCCTTTTCTTGTCACACCGTAAACATTTTGGTTTCATCACAGTCAAAACTGTTGCTACAAGCCTGATGTATCATTTTTTTTACAGACTGATCTGGTAAAAGAAATCTGAATTTATATTCCTCGACAGGTTTGCTTTCCCTTCCAGGCATCAGATAGCAGTCTTTGCATTTCACAGAATCTACCTTTAATTGTAAGAGAATTGCTAAGTGCAAAAGTGAAATACCATGGAAAAGCAAGCATAAGCCTTTAATTTAATAACAGAGCAGCTTAGAAGGGGGCTTAGAGTCCACCTCTGCTTGAAGTGTTCTCTGTAGGGACTGGATCCACTTCTTCTGGAAAACATGTTGATTAGGAAATGGAGCAGTGTCTAATAATGCCACAACAAACCCCATGATAATCTAAAAAGCAAGCAAAAGCACTATCCACACATCTGACATGTGGAATTAGAGGATTCATCGGTCTATTAAAATAAAGGCACTAAGTCATTTGGACATTAGTAACTTGTTCATTAAAGCTGCATCTCAGTTTAATAAAACCGCACAAACCCAAAAAGTGTGAAAATGCACTTTTGTTTGTAGGTCAGCATTGTAAACCACCGGTAAAAATGTATCAATTAACGTCTCTAGAGGACAGAAGAATTAATGTCTTGTGTAACCTGTCAAATGTCCCCAAATGATAATTGGGGAAAAATGAGTTTGCATGTTTAGTTTCCACCAGATGAACAAAATGAAAGCATGCACCAAATTAGATTTGATTTTAGCTTCTTTGGTGCAACCCTGACTACTTTTATAAAAATTAAAAGTTGATCAGAGAGAAATGAACAGATGTGCCCCTTTCCACACTGTGAAGCAATTTAAAAAAATCTTTAGAAAACTTTTTTCTCTCTCAAAAAAAAAGCTTTGAGTCTCCAGAGCTCTGATTAGACATTAGTCTTGGCAGCATTTGTCTGACATTTGAGACTCGGTTACTGCAAAGAGACATCTTGTCAACTTACGTGGTTCTCCACTTGCTTGAGAATGTCACAGTGTACAAAGACGGATGATGGGTTCCCATTGTTGCTGCTGTTGTTTCGCCTCTGACATTTCACTCTGAGTTGATTATCAGCTGCAGTTTAAGTTGTTTGTTGCTGCATTCAACATTTTGGGAGACACAAATTTGCTGTTACACGTGTTTATTGCCCAGAGTGGAAGCAGCTACATATGCAATTCAAAGCTTTTCCTCCATGTCTAACCAATCATTTCTATTGTGCCTGTGGCTCATATTGAAAACATTTTTTTTTCTTCTGCTGCCCACGTGCAAGTGAAAAAAATAAAATAAAAATAAAAATATATATATATAAAGAAAAGTGCTTATTTTGTTTGGTCACTGGAAGGGACCCTCTGGAACTCATTTCTGACAAATACATTTTTCAGTATGTTGCTCATGTCACGTTTCAGCAGAATTAAAGTGCATTATCACAACAAAAATATTATTACGTGGTAAATTGTGAACTTTATGCCTTGTAGCCACAGCAAAATAATTACTTTATGTATAAATTTTACAGTGTGCTGCGTAGCATTGCAAATACAATTTGATGTGAATACCTTACTGAGTTAAAGACCATTACTCTGACAGAGGGAGGACAGAAAAATGTGTGTATGTACAAACACATATACACATATACTGGGTGAGAAACCACCCATGGAGGCTGAGAGGTTTTCCTTTTTCTTTATTACATATATATGTATAGATCATATCATATATAAATATAAAATACAGCTCTGTTTAAGTGCTTCCAGTGTGTTATCGCTCACTTTTCTTTAGTTATCATTTTCTGAATAAAGTTATCTTTAGTCTATTTAATAACTGGCTGTCAGTGAAAAATATGCAACAATGCAATGTGCTGGGTTTGTTGCAGATATAAAAATACTCTCACAGGTTCCCTGAGGCCTTTGAGCTTTAGGATGTCTTTCACCTCAGTGTTAGCACTGACATGCCAGCGAATTCATTTAATGGCACAGTCCCTCAAAAACAGTGGTGTTTATGACTATAATGAGATTTATGTCCGTTTCCAGCTCTGGGATTAATAAAGACTTCTGTCGTAGGATCACTGAGAGTCACACAGTTCTTTGGCTACACAGCAGCTGCATTGTTTTCAGTGGCAGAACTCATGTCGCAATCCTTCCTTCAATACACATTATGGCTCCTCCTTACATTATTTTTATTCATTCATTTTCTATTCCGTTTTATCCCTTTCGGGGTCACGGGCTGCCGGAGCCTATCCCGGCCATGGACATTATTTTTACATTATTTTAAATCCAGATAGCTTTCAAATTAACATCGAGGGTGTTTGTGAAAAATTAATTTAACTGAATCATGTAAAGTCAGAACAAAGGGGTGTACTACCTTAAAATTTACATTTAGGTTTATATTTAAGTTTTTATTAAGAACTTTAATTATTTCTTGTAAAGAAAATTGCTTTATTCCTTGATACATGTCGGTTACAGTCTGGGCGCATCATGGTTGCCTGCATGCCTCCACGCTTCAGAGTAGCAGATATTCCAGAACATGAAGTGGAAATAGTTTTTAATGTGCTAGAAAAAAAGCCATATATGAAGCATACTGCTAACTCTGTTCATTGTTGCAGTCATAACCCAACTTCCCCATTTTTGATTCTCTGGAGAGGTTTTTTGATGTCAGACTGAAACCAAGTCTCACGAGGCATCACATCTGCGAAGACCATAAAAGTAACAGCAACATCACTCCTTTCTATAAAATGGAGCAATCCCAAGAGACTCCTGACAAAGAGCTGATTAATGTAGCTGCTACATAAAAGGCTTTTCAAATGGAAGTGACTGCTATACTTTGCAACTAATTCTCAGTGGTCTATCTCTGTTTTATTACTGTTATTCTGTGAAGTTTGATTTTTATTACAGATAACTCTGTTACTGTATTTTCTTAAAGGAAGAGTCAGACTTTTGAATTAAGGTAAAAGAAAAGTATTGTTTCCAGTTATAACTGATATCAATGCAACTTTATTTATTGGGATGCTTAGGTCTAACTTTGATAGTGACGTTCTGCACAAAAACATATTTGTCCACGTATGAACGACCCTGGGATCATTTCAGGCAGGCAACTCGTGCAGTGTGTTTACCAGGTTAACCCTCCCTGCAGGCAGTTCAGTCTAATTAGCTCACCTGTTTAGCGTCCTCCTTAAGTTCCAGGTGTGTGGTCCAATCCCTTTTCTTCCATTTCCGCGAACTCTGCGTTCATCCCACCCTCCTCCCCGGCTTCCACCTGCGAGCTCCGTTAGGGGTAGTTTACCCACAGTTTTCTATGGAGATCTTTATTTTATGTATCTGAACGGAGCCTTATGCCAAACTAAAAGAAATGTGGAAATAAATCTTCTTTACTGCATGAGTTGTCTGACTGAAATGACTTTATGTTTCCTACAACAAGTCTGCTTCAAGAACATCAACAAGAATGTAATATAAGATTAGTTTTGTAGAGAAAAAAACATACTAAAGACTAACTTTGTAAGAAACATTTAGGAATTATGTCTGCACACTTACTGCCAAAGTAAAATAAGAAAATTGTGCTGTTAACTCATACTTATTTCAAAGAAACATAGTGGAAGAGTATTTTTGTTTACCATTGGAGCATTGATCCATGCCAAACGGATCCTTTATTATTTAAATCCTATGTTAACTGTCAAAGTAAAAACAATAACTTATAGATTCATACCTGCTTTTTAAAGAAACTTTTACAAAAATTGCTGCTCAGCATCATGGATTCCTTTTGTTTTGTGTTGCTCTGTTGCATTTATTCTGTGTACCCACTCCATGAAGCAAAATAGAAAGATGCTGCAGTATTATCCATCTGGAAGGAAATGTACTAGTGTTAAACATAAAGGAGTAAAGGCTTTATATAATTGCAGATACTGTGTAAGTGAAAAAGGTAAACTAAGTCACCATCATAACTTAAGGATAGTTAATGGAAAAAAGATATCTGAAGAGATTAAGTTTTAAATTATTTAATTTGTAAACATTTTTTAAGGTATCTACTGCTGAACTCCAAAAGATTGTGCTTTTCATTTTTACTGCTTGTCTGCAACACAGACATTATTCATATACAATTTCAGTATGCTTCACAATGACTCACTGTCATTATAAGATAAGTGAGTGTGTTGCTGAGAAAGAGCCATTTGTCCATGAGACGGTGGTTTGGAGCCTGAGCAAACACAGATAAAGTCACTGTTTTCTCAAGTGTTCTCTGAGCATCTTTCAGACTCCAACATGTTAAAATGGTCTCCATGGAGAGAAAAAAAAAAAAAACCTGCAGGGAGAATCAATAAACAGGTGAGAAGCACATTCAGACTTTCTGCAGAGCCACCAAGTGGTTTTAAAACTGTTGATATGCATGGGCGCTCGTGTTGCTTTTACTAAAGGGCTTTTTGAGGGGCTAGATGGATGAGAAAAGCTGGAACTCATTAGCAGATGTCATCAGAAGTATTTGCATTTGTAAATTTAAATACAAGATGGTTTAGTGGGCAAGTGATTAAAGAAGTTATTGCTGTTTTAAATTAAATCAGCTAAAAACTGTGTAATTTTGAAATTTCACAGTCAAATGAGCCCAACTTTTTTATTGGCAACAATTTGTTAGCAGTATAAAAGGTACTGAAAACTGTTATAAATTGTCATAATTTCAGTCACTCCTATTTGAATGAACTGGAAAAAGGCTTTTCACAATTTTTATGAGTTGAACCGTTGAACCAGATAGATTGATAGATTTAGAAAATCATACTCCATTTTTTCATGCAATTCTATATTTTTGCATTTCCCTTCTAAGTTAATTCTTTTACTTATGATTATGCCGTTTTCAGCCAAAATAAAAAAAAAAAACCTATGTTGGTTTCTGAATTGGCTCTGAGTTAGTGGAACTGTTGGAAACCCCAACATAACATAATGGAGAGACACCATTGTGATGCCACGCCCCCGCCACGGTGCGAGTAGACACCATAAGACGCGGTTACATGTGCAAAATATCTTGATAAGGATTTTTGGTCGGATTAGAATCCAACCATGTACATGGGCCCAGAAAAACTTTTTCAGATTATAAAAACAATCACATGGGTCACACTTTCGGTCGGAATAAATCATTTGCACATGCGCAGTAGTGTTTTTAAAAACCGGAAGGGAAACGTAGTTCCGCTGAGCGGCTACATACATAGATACGTCAGCTCGGTAATATACGAGATGATCTCCTAAACGTGCTTTTATTAATGTTATGGTTATTATGAAGCGCCTGTTCGCTCATCATTTTAATTTTAATCCGTGTGGTCAGTGCTTTTTCTGTTGAAAAACGGATCCAGAAAAAGCCTGTGTTAACTTATTAGCAGTATGCTAACACGGGCTAATAACATTAGCATGAACATAAATCCATGCGGGAAAGGCTGCAATCTGCATCTTGGCTTCACGTAAATATGTGGGACTAACATCAGCCTTTATTTTGTAGGGACACGACTGGAAACACAAATCCATGTGATTATTTGAACGGTTTCTAAGGACTAAGCGGCCTTTCTGCTTCGAAGCTTACACACTGCGTGAGCTAGCGCACCAAGCTCTGCCCCGACACACACTTTTACCGAGAGACCCGGTTCTTCTAAATTCCGGTTGCTCATTCACGTAGAGCTGCGGGACTGATCACAGTCCTAAGTCTCCCACACGTAACAAAGCATCCTTACTTCCCCTAAAACACAAAACCGTAAGTCCGTCTGCTCTGCTAGAGACACGGTCGCTCGCTCCGCTGGTCCACTTGACTAATCAAGTGCAGGACCGGACCACTTCTTTTCTATTCTGTTTATTTAATTATTTTTAAGTCACTTCCCTCAGTTTTGACTGGATCATCGCGGATGAGTCATTATTTGGGAAATAAAATAAAGTAAAATAATGAATAATATTTATATAATAACAAAAAACACCCCCCCCCAGATGATATCATCGTCCATCCCGATGGTTGACTGCAAACATCGTCAACTGCCAATTTAGGGGACATCGCCCAACCCTATAACATAACCTTTTTGCTTCAATCATATGTGATCTTCACTGATGACCATGGATTACATGAAATCCTCTTCACCTTTATCCACCGTTGTCATGCTAGGGATAACACGTCAATGTAAGGATCGGGTCATCTGGACCCCATAGGATAGCACAAGGGTTAAGGAAAAAAGAAAATAGGTACAGTCCATTTGCAGACATGTTGCTTTATGATTCAATACAACCTACAAATGATAAAGCTACAAAGTCATTCAATTCCATCTACTCACAAACTATTCTTTTCACCAAGTACAGTCACTCTCCCTCCTGTCCTGAAATAGATGCCACAAAAGCTTCAGTCACATCCCCTCTCCCTCTTAATCTTTTACATTCATATGAGAATCGTCATTCTGGATGCATGCTTTAGTATACACTGAATTTCTGTTAAGACAAGGTTCTATATTTCCAGCCTGTTCTCCTGTTGTTATTTGCTTTGACACTTTTTTGACACCTTCATTCAGTTCAAAACGTCAGACTCCCACAGTCCCCACCGTGTGGGGCAGTTAAGACTGAATCCATCAGGGGTTTATTGGTAGCAGAGCACTTCATGCTAAGAATTTTACACATACATAAAAATGGAAAATGGCCAAAAATACTTACATTCAGAATCTATATTTTCAGTTGGACAGTTGACAGTCATAGAATGGAAGGAAAATGTGACAATGACTGTTTCTATACTGATGAAACTGACTGCAGATATTTTTGTTTTGGTTAATTTAAAGGATAATATCATTTGAAAATAATTTGTAAAGTTACAGCATTTATGACACGCATTATGATAAGGATAACTATTTAATTTAAACATACTAAAAAATAATTGTGCAAGGAAAAAGTTTTTTGATTGATAAGTGCTCATTTTGTATCTGGGTAAGTGATCAAAAGATGATTGGAGTGGTCTTTTTACCTGTTTGGACTATTGGAGATGTAAAAATTGTTGTTTGTGTTAAAATAAATCTTTTTAGCAGCATTAAAAAAATCATTATTTCTAAGCCGCTGTCTAATCACTGAAACCCTCAAATGCTGTTTGGTACATGAGAAATTAAGCTGCTCATCATTCCAGAGAATATACTGAACACCCCGTACGTTATGAACATTATCTTGGTGAAGTAGTAAAGTGGCTGTAAGTCTAGATGACACCGCAAATCTCACATTGACAGAAGTGTGAAGATCCTTGTGGGCTAAATAAATACACCGAGGCATCAAGAAGACGTGTGACCTAGTTGGCTTAACCTGCCATTGTTAAAGTTTGGTCTCAGAGCCAGCTGTGACTTGTCTTCTGCTGTCAGCTAGAATCACGAGCTGTAGGACAGATGGACGGAGAAGACACTCGCTGCTTGTATTTCTGTGCCTCTCCAGCTTGCCTGTGTAGGCGAAGTTGCCATCTTTAAGTGCTGTATGCCTGTGCACTGCCCGGCCGCCTGGGAACACACTGGCCATATGCACAGTAATGTTGGCAGACAAGCAACGTTAACGGTGGTGGAAAAGGCCATTCAACTCTGCTCACTTGGTCTGTTTTGGCTCCTGTTGTCTAGACAGCACCTAGAAACATTAAGGCGCATTACATGCAGCACACAGAAGCAGTGAGTACACTACTGAGCTAAAAACATCTAAATGTCAAATCATTTAAAATTGTATATAATAACTGAGTTACCTCATCGTTGGATAAAACATGATTTGTCCTTATGCATGATTAAAAAGTAATGCTTTCAATTTTTTGTGCTTATGTATCAACTGAAAATGCAACATAATATTTCCTGTGAAAAAACTACGAGGATCTGGGATTTTATTTTTCTTGGCACATGTGCATTAGTGTCCTGCTAATAGGCATTTTGTACATTAGTGTCCAAAACTGTCCTGCGTATGGTTGAGTCCTGGTCAGGGTTGGGGCATCCGTCCCTAAAGATTGCTTTTAAATTTTGTAGAAATTTTGCAGCCACGTTATTGATGGCTGGGTAAACAAAAACTGGCAGACGGACGTAGAGGTGGAACACTAATGCACAAAAAACATTTTCTGTTTCCTTGTTTCACATTTACTCAAAAAAAGTAATGCGATCTTTCCCAGTATTTCAGCTTGTGTTCACTTTATGTTACTTCAGCATTGACAAAACTGAAATGATGCTTAAATTAAAAACAATTGTGTTACATAAACAAATTGATTTTGTACAAATGTCAATTGAGCTTTCTGTCAAATCTGGGCCAAAAAATTTGACCTGAACTTTAGAACAGTGGTCTTCAACCTCTGGGCCGCTCACAGACACCGGTACTTGGCTAACTGGTACTGGTCAGAAAGTGACATCTCTTGTTATTTCTTTTATTTATTATCTAACTCTGAGGTAAGTTTTATTTTGTAATACCACTGGATTCTCTCCACCACATCCATCTATGATTCAGTCTTGATGCATGTCAAGATACTCGCCTCTGTCTAAAAGTCGGATGAGATGGAAGTTAGCATTCAGTTCTTAGCCTGCACTTTAACATTTAAGGAAAAATATCACATTTGTGTGAGTCCTACATGAAATCAAACCTACAAAGACAGTTAGGTTTTTAATTAAATGTTAAATGAAATAAGAAACTTTTGAAAAGAAATCAGTCGCTAACTCTGGCCGGTCCATGAAAATATTGTGGCAACCTGAGGGCTTGCCCCGCCTATGGCCAATAAGACTCCTGGGAAATGTGAGATCCTCTACCATGAGTGAGAAAGCTGTTGAGGGAAGTCACCCACGTGTTGTATGCGGTTTGTGGGTGTGCTCCAATGTCTGCACTTTGATGCCAGAAAGGAAATTGAGTGGTTGGCTTTTCTGTCTAACACTCTCCCTGAAACTGTTTGGTGTTGTGCGGCGAATCAGGCATGGACCGCTGTCCAACTCAGCCAGATAGTTGGTAGCTCAGCACTTACTGTACTCCTTCTCTGCAAGTGACATAAAACTGGATCATTACAATATTTTTCAACTTTAACCCTTGTTCTATCCTAGGCACTTTAACATTGGGAGTTGGTTCATCTAGACCAGGGGTCACCAACCCTGTGCTCGCGGGCGCCAGTGCGCCCGCGAGCACCCCTTGTGGCGCCCGCAGGGAATTTTTTTTTTTTTTTATTTATTTTTTAATTGAAGTAAATATTCAACAAACAACCACGGCATATATATCAATGACAACAATATTATTTCTGAGATAAAGGTAAACAAAAAAAACAAATATGAAAACAAATATAACTTAAGAAATAATAAAGTAAGGGTCTATTACAAAAGTTTAAATATATCAAATAAATTACACAATTTCTGGGCGTTCTTATGATTCATGTAATGTAAAGATTTAGAAAATAGGTTGAGACAGTTGAGTAATCCAGATTTTTGTCAATTACTTGTAATCAAATTTTAATTGTATTCCAATTTAAAGGGTCAATGATGATTTTTTTGGCTTAAAGCCAATTATTAAAAAGAAGACCAAAACTTTTTTACATGAAAACATTCAAAGAAAAGATGTTCCACAGTTTCTACATCATTTCCACAAAAGACACAAAGTTCACTGTCCCAGTTAAAGCCAGAATATAAAAAAGGATTGGAAGGGTAAATATCATTTAACGGGAATGCTCCAAAAATAGCACTGCTCATATAGCAAATCAATATATTGTGGCGATCTGGGGGTTAGCCCCGCCTTCAGCTTCTAAGACTCATGGGAAGTGGGGAATCTTGGTGTGTTAAATGGCTCACCATAAGTGAGGGAGCTGTGAGCAGAAGTGAAGTTAATGCTGTCTGGCTGGTGGTGGGTGTGCTCAAAATAAACGGACAGATATGATAGTCCGCTAACTTATGTGAGTGTCATTTTTGACAAACGGGGGTTGTACGTTACATGAGGCATGGGTAGCAGATGTCCAGTGGAGCTGCTTCTAAGTAAGAGTATGGTGAATCAAGACTTGAGGGGTGGTGATTCAGTGCTTGCTAATAGTAACTGATGCACTTTAGTTCTGCTATCTTGAAATTTATGGCAGAGTATGGAACGGCCTGAAACTTGCGAATCGGCACTCCCGCCTTTGAGAAAAAGGCGCGCGTGTGTGTGTGTGAGGAGGAGAGGGGGAGGGATAGTGGGCGCAGCTTGCGAGGTGAAACGTCGCATGGACACCGTTGCGCAACACCTGGATCATAGGGTGGCTTAAATGACTCAGCTCATTCTAATAATGTCATTCTTCACTAATTATTGCGGACATTTTCAATACTTGTCTGTATTTTCCATACAAATTTCTTTTTACGATTGTTTAGTTGGTGATTACTTATAAATAAAGACAGCAGGTAATGCAGGCTGGAAAACAGCTGCACTTTTTCAGACCATAAATAAACAATAGATCATTTATTTATGAAAATATTGAGGATTTTGGAGGATTTTTGCTGTTGGTGTTGCACAAAATTAGAAAAATGCCAAATAATTTTGGAGTAATCCCAGTGATGAGCTCTGTGATTTAGTTTTTAATGTTTTATGAGACCTAAACATGATTTTCACAATAACAGGTTTTTAAATAATCAAATCCCTCTGATATGTTTCACAAAGACACACACACACAGGACCAAAGACTCTCACAGAACATCACACACAAAGCAGAAATGAACTTATTGCTAAAAATGATGTCAGGAGTTGAGCTCTAAGAAAATGACAAAAGAGCAAAGAAAATGGAACAATTTGATTTATTATTTCTAATTATTCATATTTCCTGGCTTTGTTTGTTCATATTTTCATCATTTGACAGAAGATATTTATAATTCTGGATTTACATTCCTGTCTGTTTTTTGCATTTGCATTGCAAACATTTATGTTTAAAAAGTTAAAATTAAGTTAAAGTTTTAAAGGTTTAAAAGTTTAGCTTTAGTGTGTTCAATACATATTTATCTTGTTTGGCTGCAACTTAAAGTGTGTTTTGGATTTAGGCCCCCTCTGCAACTGACTTTAAACCCCCCTGTAATACGAGTCTAGAAAATTCATGCATGTTTTTGTGTGTAAAATGAGGAAATAAAAATGGGTCACACAAAAGGAAGTCCTCAGATTGTGTTTTGTTTTTTCGTTGTTTTTTTTTTTTTTTTTTTTGGGGGGGGGGGCTAGGGTTTTTTTAGTTGCGCCCTTCATACCACTTATTGCCCATGAAATAGGCCCTCGGTCTCAAAAAGGTTGGTGACCCCTGATCTAGACCCACTAGACAGTGCGCTGAACCTTTTTTCTTCAATGATTTGTGAACCTCACTGGTGTCCATGGATTACATGAAATCTTTCCACCTTTATCCACCTTTGTCATGGTAGAAATAACACGTCAATGTAAGGGTGGGGTCATAGGATAGCACAAGGGTTCAGCCAGTCCATGGTCTACTAAAAGTTGGAGATTACTGCTTTAGGACACATTACTGTGGCCAAATGCACCAGACTTCCATGTTTGAGGTTAAAACCAAAATAACTTCCCACTGAGCTGTTTCTTTTGCAGTTTTTTTTTCTGATACCGTGTCTTTAGCAGGTGTGTAACTTTTGCCTCTTGACCAGGACTCCCTTGAAAAAGAGATCACTGGATCTCAATGGGATTTTTTTTTCCAGGTTAAATTGTTAAGTAAATAAAAGTAAAAACATTGTGACATAAGGTTGAAGTTATTCCAGCTATCTCGACTTGTTTATTTCATTCAGGGCTTTTGTGGAGCATCGTCAAAGAAATTGTCATTTTTGATGTGGCTCATGATGGAGCTTCTGTGCTATCGCAACATTAGTCAACATTTCATTTTGTTTTGTTGACAAGTCAAAGGAAAAAGGCTGATATCACGTCATAGATGGAGATTTGCCTGAATGAAAAATTGTTTTTTAGTTTTTGTCACTGAGCAAGCAAACATTTTTATTTGGTTCCAAATTGAATGACAACATGTTAGGTGATCAGACAATAACTTTGTGCGGGGGCACACTCTAATGTTGTTTACACAGTCAAGTGTGTGGTGTGCTCTAATGAGAATGAATGTTACAGTAAGGACTCTTATGTTCTCCACTGAAGCGTGTTTCTTGGGATTTGCTTAAAGATGAACTCTTGCATATTTCCATGTTCCCTCCACTGTGAATTAAAACCACAAACATTCACCTCCTATTGAGTGAATTACCACATAATGTGAGACACAACTAGTATTTACCAAGACACTACTTACATGGATTCCGAAAATAAATCCAGTCCTCCAAAGCAGTCAAAATCCTCAAATTCTTTTCTTCATCGATGCGAACACTGTACATTTAAATCCCTTTATTACTAAGAAAATGGACTCCTAAGGGACTTAACAGAGTAATGCAATGTAAGCTAAGAGCATTATGTTTTTTCAGCCCTTCTAAATTGCTTTTGTGCACCCAAAAAAAGGATCCAGCAGCAAAAATTGTTTCTGAAGCCCTCGAGTCTTCGTCCAATCAGGCTGGGCGTAGAGCAGTAATACTGTGCTCCTTATCTGTCATGCAGTGCTGTAAATAAGCCTGACTACTTCTCCTCAGCAAGACACAGCTTTCAGCTTTAATTGGTGTCTATTGATGACAAATAAAACAAGTGCCGGTCATGATGTATTCAGCCATTGTTCTCAGTCAATGTGGTTGGTGTAAAATGTTAAACCTAGAATTTTCTGCGTTGTGTAATTTTTTTTAATTGAACAATTGAAAAAAAGAAAATGATGGCTTTTTGATTATACCTACATGGGAAGCAGAACTTGACCTTACATCTTTTTTAAAAAATGCTAAATTATTAGTTGAATAAATAAATAATTTTTTGCAGTGTTCAGAAAAAATTTATAGCAGGTGAAAAAGTTGATTTTCCATAAATGCTTCAAAAGTAAAAAGGATCCAAAATCATCATTTAACCATTGTGCTATCTTAGATGTCCCCACCCTTACATTGACGTGTTCTCCCTACCATGACAAAGGTGGATAAAGGTGGAAAGATTTCATGTTATCCATGGACACCAGTGAAGATCACAAATCATTAAAGAACAAAGGTTCAGCGCACTGTCTAGTGGGTCTAGATGACCCAACTCCCAATGTTAAAGGGCCTAGGATAGCACACGGGTTAACTGTAATGGTTGACTCCCTCTGAAGAAGTAAGCATCTGAGTCATGTCTTCCTGGAAATGTTTTGTGTGTGATTTAGTGTGTGTGGTTTCAGATTGTGGGTCCCCCTTCCCCCAACCTCCAAAGGAAAATTCACATGACCAACAGGATCTAAGGATCAGACAAAGACTGCTGCTGATAGCTTTTTTTTTTTTACTTTGGAATTATTAATTCAAGAAAAAAATGAAGCCAAAATATAAAAGAAAAATAGGGACATGACTAAGTTCCCCTTAAGGCACCTTCAAGCCAAAGGTGGCAGCTTTGAAAAACAATCGATTTGAAAGGACAGCTCCACAATGCAGGCGTGTTGGTGCTCTGGGAATTACGAGAAGCAAAAGCAGCAGCTCTGTGATGCCACGAGCAGAGATTTGACACAGTGGTCTCATGAACCCACAGCCTTATCATTTTATTTATCTGTAGCATGGCTAATGTTTTCTGTTTAGGATGGGATAAATCCATGTTGCAGTCAGAGTCAAGGGTGCAACAGATTTACAGTTAGTGAAAGAATTGCTCCACCTTGAAGATGGTGGTCTCAATTTTTGTCTGAACACGTCTTCATGGATTTTATGAGATACTCTGCTTGGTTTTTGTGCCAGAAAATACACATAATTTCAGTCACTTATTAGTGTGTTTTCCAAGACATACGTAAATTTCAAAGTAAACTTTTCTTACTTTTCCAATTACGGGAAACTCCATGTTGCTCAGAAATGAATGTTCACTTTTATAAACAAGTAATTAAAACATATTGAATAGATATGATGCATACAGGAATAATTGGTTCTCACTCCTGTGTCCATGTTTGTGCTTTCAGCACTTTAGCCAAAGGTAGCCATTGTCAGACCTACATTGTTAACATTCTGTAAAACCTGAAAAAAAATGTATACTTTTAACCCAGGAGAACTTTTTATTTTATTTTATTTGTTATCATAATTTTTTTAATTTTCATTTTTATTTATTGTTGTTTTGGCTGCTGTAACAGCTGTTTCTGCTACAGAGTTCTCCAGGGTTAAGTAAAAGTAGTGGCAGAATCTACAATTTTACACTCTGTAAACCAGAAAGTCAGAGCTACATTAAAAAACAAAAAAGGTTGTAAAATGAGTGAATAATGCCTTTGTATGGAGTAAAAGGGCAGAAAGTGCATAAAAGCCACTTAAAGGTATAAATGTCACAATTTAGCCTTTTCTTTGAATGTGTTTTCATTTTTTTATAGTAGAGTTTGAAGATCTCAAAAGTGGAAGCAATTTGAAATCCACCATGAGAGTTGAATTAACAGAAAAAAAATGAAAACTGTGATTTAAGTTACTTTACAAAAAAAAACAAAAAAAAAATTGGTTTTACATTTAAACGGAACCCCTGACTCTTATTCTACAAATTCAAAATTGCTTCAACAGATAGAGACATACATGAAAAGAAATATGTAGCCATTTTCTACGATTCTTTGCTGGAGATTGGGTCTCAGCTATCACTTTCCTCAAAATGCCTGTGGTAACTTGATTCTTGAGTCGGACTGTAAGCTGCTGTGATTTCAAACGAGCGGGAGGCTGAATGTTCCCCAAGCAAAGCACGAGCTGACTCATGCACTGTAACCCCTGCACCCCAAATCACGCGTCAGTGTTATTTGCCAGGGGACACAATCAAAGAAACACATCAAAGTTCCGCCTGTGCAGCTGATCTGCTGCACGTGCTCATCTGTAATATGAGTCCATGCGCGAACAAAAACAGTCATAGAATCACCCACTAATTGCGCATGAATACTCTGCAGCGTGACTCATTATGAAAGAGCAATTAGGCCTCAATCACAGGCTTGAATCCAACAGAGAGCTGAAAATGATGAAGCCATCGGCAGGCTTGCCATGTGCAGGTTGGTCCAAACTGACTGTCAGACCTTGCGGGGATGTCGGCGAGCCCCCACCGTGCTCACCTGAAAGTCAGCGCCCCCCTTTTTTATTATATTTTTCATCTTCTCGTTTACAACAAAACCTTCCTGCTCCCATTAGCGGTGTAGCCATGTGTGACATCATTTGGCGTATATTCCTGTGCCTGGGACTGACTCCAGTACTAATGTGCATTTCAACCCTAAATGTAGGTCTGCTGTGTGGGGGGTGGGGGGCGTGTGCATGTATGCGTGCATGTGTAGGTGTGTTAGAAAGATAGAGATAAAGTCCGGTTGCTTGCTCAGCTCCTGTTGTGTGTTATCTGTTGTGCTGTTGGGGGAAACACATTGCAGTTGTCTCTGCCTCTCACAGTGAGTTTCTTCAGACTGGTAGCCGGGAGGTCATCGTTCCCGCAGATCGGCTCAACAGGCGACTGGAGGCAATTTTTACATAGAAATACATATTAACCACACGGTTAAGGCACTTATTCACCAGCTGATTTACATTGCAGAGCAGGGAGGTCCTAAATCAAAGGGATTTGAAAACATTTGACAAGATTTGCAAATTGCATGAGACAAGCTGATTATTTCTCAAGCATGCTGTGGCTTTTGGCCCCAAACTTTCTCTTAATCTTAATTCTTTTATTAGGCAAATCTGACAGTCACTGCTTTGGCACTAATGTAATTAGCTGAAGACGTCTATGACACATTGAAATTTCTGCATACAAGGGCATGTATTAAATATAGCCTCAAAACAAATCCACATGATCACAAACATGTTAAGTGCAGACTCACCCACAATATGTAGCCCCCACCATTTTTAATCTTGTTCTTGGCCAGGACTACTTGGCCCAAAGGCGTTGTGAGCTTTGGGCCAAAGCGACCGTTGTTCAAAAGAGTGTCTGAAGTAATGGCTTCCTCTGATGTGTCCAATAAGTAATCTGTGGTAAATCAATGCCTTCCAGGAACGTCTGGAAGGCAACCAAGCAGACTGATGAACCTTCAAGAAGAAATGACCTCAAAAAAAGATGGGGCGTGAATACATAAGGCTGGCATTCTCTGAAACGACACCACCAGGGCAGCTCTAAAAAAGAAATTTGTGGGGAGGGGGGAATCAAAACCTAAAGACAGGTGAAACTTGAGGTGGAAAAAAGAACAGAATATCAAGTATAGAAATGAAAGACGAGGGAGAAGACAATCATTGAAGATGTGTTGGTGCTCCTGTGTGAGACAAGGAAATCTTAGTTATGGGTCCAGTAGGATCCAGTAAAGGAGCGTCTGTATATTTACTGCCCAGTAATATTGCCTG
Source organism: Oryzias sinensis (assembly GCA_037389245.1). Classification (NCBI taxonomy): domain Eukaryota; kingdom Metazoa; phylum Chordata; class Actinopteri; order Beloniformes; family Adrianichthyidae; genus Oryzias; species Oryzias sinensis. The sequence goes on from CM074489.1 coordinate 32,515,048, forward strand.
AAGTTGGAAAGGCCAAGACCTCCTTTATTCTTGGGTGATTGTGATACGGATTTGCGGATTCTAGGTATTGTCCTTTTTTTGTTGTTCAGTTCGCAATCTTGTTGTCATTTTCGCAGTCAGAGGTTATTACAAGATATTGAGACACAGTTACATGCAATTATTTTAGTGTAGAAAGTGAGAAATTTGAAGGTAAATGTGATTTAGGCAGGAGCCCAAATGCATCGATTATTCCATCATGGTGGTAATCTTCATCAACCTGTTGACAAATAGGATTTTAAATCAGGCAATATTCTGTAATATTCATTTATTTTATTTTATATTTAGACTATTTAAAATTGGATTGCCTGGTGGCAACTTGGTGAATTGATCTGTCTCTGCAGTTACTTTAGTTTTTAAACAAGCTTCATTTTAGAAGTCTAAGTGTTATCCCTTATTCATCCAAAATGAAACATGAAAAGTCACTATAGCTTTTAGTGGCACTTTAGGAAGCCATAGGATTATATTTCATCAACATTTGCAAACAGCATCAGGTGAAATGTGTATCAGAACACAGACAGACGCTTGGTCTTCCAAGCCCGCTGTGGAAAAGAAATGGGGATTGAAGCATCTATACCCTAAAAAAACCACAACAAATGGAAGTCTAGAAGCTGTGATGAGGAACAGAGTATTATCCCTTCCCCCCAGTGAATTGAACGGTTACCAACATTTCAGAAAAATTGTATAACCGCAACGTAGACGCATTATTTTCAGAATCCCATCTTGTGGATTTACCGATAACCTCCTTGAAACCACCATATGGAGGAAAGCAGGACTCTTAAAAACTTTCAATCTGGAGAGGGGCTGCAGATAAGAGCAGAGGCCCCCGTGTGAATATTAGGTAACATCAGAAGGCCCCAGCTTTAGGCCAAAGACCACATACACTTTAAAAGTGATTGCAAGGGTAGCATCCTCTGATGACTCCTGTAAACATCTATTTGTGTGGTTATACCGGCCTTGAGGGGAAAAAATGAGCATGTGGCACAGCCTGGCAAGAGCAGAAGAGGACAGAGTCAGGATTTGTATGCGACAGGAGGCTCCTGTTGGAAGAGCTTGTCTGGTCTGTCTGATGCTCAGTGAATCTCAGTGGGTAAGGAGCAGAAGCTCCCACAGTGGGAAGAAGAGACTTATGAGTTTTATTGATCACAGGCCCTTGTGGGTGTGTACGTGTGCAAGGGTGTGTGGTGATTGGGGACAGGCGGGTTTATAGCCATGGTTCTTGAAGAATTCATTACAAACAGAGTGAACTGAAGAGATAAGCTCAGGGGAACCCTTCGGTAATATTTTCAAAATTATACGAGCTGTTATTGAGTGTTGACACAGAGCGAGACGTACGACTTGGTTCACTCCAGATCCAACAAAGGCAGACTATCACATCACTAGATGACATGGCTGCCGGATGATCATCTGCCTTCCACATCAATGACAAAAATGAAGAAAAAAGAAAGGAAGTCGAGCATGCTCTGCTGTGCACGGGACGGGAAACCTATGATCGGCTTTGGATTCACTGAAGCACGAAGAGATTATTACATGTCTACAATGTCAGGATCTATGTTTGGAATCTTTTTTTCAAAATTGTGCAAAATGTGTCACAGATGGAATATACTTCTTCAGCATTTGCAAACAGCATCAGGTGAAATGTGTATCAGAACACAGACAGAAGCTTGCCTTGTGCTGAACCGTACTCCAAAGCTTTATAGAACGAGTTGTGAATTGGGAGTTTGAAAGAAATGGCACTGAAGAAAGGTCTGAACTGAAGGGGTCAGCAGTTGAAGAGACTTTCTTTTTTCCTTTTTTTATTTGCAAGTATTTCTTTTTCAGTAGATGTTGGAAAATCCTGTGACCCAGAAAACAAATGTATGTGACTGCATAGACAAGGTTTGAAGTCATGAAGGTTTCTGTAGACATGAGAACTGGAGAGAAAAAAAAGACAGAATTTTCATTTCTTTGCCAACATTTTTTGAGAGTGCACTGCTAGTCATCTTAACAGCCTGTGGCTTACACATACGCAAAGTTCAGTGAGACAAACTTCATAATCTGCTTACCTGTCTTGAACAGAGTTGCTGCTTTTCCTGTCCATAGCTGTTGGTGTTAACATTTCCTTTTTTTTTAAATTACTTGAATGTGTGCCAATGCAGATCAAATAAACAAGAGAGCGGAGAAAGTAAAGCAACTCTTTAAGTCAAAATGTCAAATTATTTATTTTGGCAAGTTTAACTGAAACAGAATGAAAACATAGATTTCAATTGTCATTTTGAAATTATATTTAAACAAATGTTTTTTTTGTAGGCTATTTATAGGAAAACTATTTAGTTTAAAAGACCCACTCCAATGACAATCATGTTTTTGCTGTTATTTTTTTAACATGTTATTGTAGCGCTTTGCTCTTGATGGAGAAGACATGTAAAGAAAATCATGATGAATTAGGAGCAGATAAAAAAATGCTATATGACAAAGCTCTAAAGGCCCGTACACACCGGGACGAATATTCGCCAGCCGTTATTCGCCAGCGTTTTTCAACACGTTTTTTGTGTTCACACCAAGGCGATTTTCGCTGACGATGAGCCGAGCGAACATGCAATTTCATTCTTTGACATTAGATGGCGCTTATTGTAAAACAGAAATACTCCTGTACACAAGGTGGCGCTGCGCTACTTAAAGTCGCTTTTCACTCAGAAGAAGAGAGCAAGTATTTTTTACGCAATTGTCAGAATCATACAAAGAAAACATGAATATTTCCATCACCAGTAGCTCTAGCTCCAGCGATGAAGAAATTATTGTTTTGTTGAATGATGAAAGATGCCGGAAAAGACGTCGATTTTGGGTACATCCCATAGTTACGAGAAGAGAAGAACATGGAGAGTTTTATCGACTGGTACAAGAGCTGAAAATGTGTCATGAGAGTTTTCGGGGATATTTTAGAATCTCCGTCAGTGAGTGCATCTTCTTCGTCTTATTTCTTCACGGCAGTGTAGACGCTACTTGGCGTATATCTTCTTTGCCGTGACGTATGTGTGCTCAGCGAGACAGTTTTGTGTTTGAGCGCCCCCAAGTTGTGTTTTACTGTAACTTCAGAAGCTCCAGACACGTGTGCAAAAGCGCCATTCTCATTGGTCGTATAGTTTTTGACGCAGCGGGTCAAACCAAAAAAACGAACCCGAGGCGTTTTTTTATGCTTTTATGCGTGGCGTTTTTCGCGTCGGTGTGCACACTCACATTGGTGCCCTTTGTTTAGTCACGAGGCGTTAAAAGTCGGCGAATATCGCGCGCAAAATTCGTCCCGGTGTGTACAGGCCTTTAGTTGTGATCTGGAAACTGCTATAGGCAGGCAGGCAACAAGCTCTAACAAGCAAAAAGATTCATTTTCGTCTCTGTTTTCCTCGTCCGAGCTGGCATCTGGCTTCAAACTGTACGGCTTGATAGCTCCGATTTTGCTTCACATTTTTGTTGCACCGGTAATGTCAAGTTGGGGTTTTAAGCTAGCAATGATGGGAAATAAGCGGAGGCTTATACCGCACCAACAGTCCCGCCCACAGCTCAGAGGCGAATTTCTGATGAACTCCTGAAGCTTTGCAGAAGATATTTTTTAAAAACAACAACACAGGTTTTTTGATTTTGGCTAAAGACTGCCTTTTTTCGGCACATCCCATCAGGGGTCACCCAAGCGTAATCATAATCAAAAGACCGCTGGGAATGATTTGAAAATAGATAAAAAGATGAGTTGGACTTTAAAGAGTATTACACCAATATTTTTTTCTTTTTAAGGTCAGATTCAATTGTGCTTTATTGCTTTGACTTTTTGTAAGACTACACATTGTATAAGAGCACAACAACCCCATAAGAGGTTCTTGGATGATTGATGATAAGAAATCAGAATTAAAACTGACGGTCAGGTTGTTCTGCAGTAGCCGTGTCATGTTGTCATGTGCGTTCATAACAAATGCGTTTTTGACGGCAAAGCTGGCTGCGCTCCCTGAAGTCGTCACTTTTCCCTGGCACTCTAATGAGAGGCTGCTCTGTTTGAAGCACGGCTTCAGCACTGTGGCAGGCCAGGACCAATGCCAACATGAAAAAGGAGCTAGAAGCTAAACGCAGGAACACGTCACCTCCTCCACCCTCCATGACTCCTTCCAGAATACACAAATACAATACAAACAGACGGGTGACAAATTAAAGGAAAGTCCTACATAAAACCGTCTCAGCTAGGAGTCACCATCAGAGATTGGCAAGGCAAACATCAGTGTGCTGTAGAATATGTTTGATAGTGACTGTACAAGTAGTGGAGTCATAGAGAAATAATGTTGAAAGCTCCATCATTAACAAGGTGTTTTGAGGATTTTCTAGAAGGTTATTACCCAACAATGTTGAAGTTTCAACATCTGTGAAGGCCAAATAATTTGATATAACTTCTTTACATCCTTGTTAAAACATTCAACTGTTACTGTTATCATGGGAGAAATGTTTAAATGAAACCTGTATTGGTGACCATTCTTCAAACCCTCCAGTGACTTTTTCCTTCAAAGGAACATAAACAGCTAAGCTGCTTCGTCAAATTTGTTCAGAGTCAGGGCAAATCTGTTCTGTATGGACCAAAGCTTCTGGCCTTTCTGAAGATTCAGACCTCTGGAAGTCACATGACAAATTGGTAGAGGTGCTAAAATAAGTTTTGCTAAGTAGCATTATATAAAACCATGTCAATCTTCAATTCAAATGGACAACAGTTCACTTAGTTTTAAAACTTATGAATCCACATAAGATATCTGTAGATGATAAATGTAGCTTTCCACATTTTGTGTGTCTGTTTCATATCAGGAGGTGGTTTATTGTATACACTTCAGCAAATGGATCACACCATGAAAAAAAGTCTGTTATATAGAAATAAGCAAAGGAAGAAAGCAGAAGGGTGAATTTGGTGCTTTTTCTTTCAAAAAGGAATGAATAACTCATTTCTCAGGTCTAATTTTTTTCCAAGAATGCTAATGCTTAAAAATATATTTATCGACCAATTTTGCCTGCAGTTAAAACATCCTCTATGGGCCATCACAATAAACGACATTTGTCCAACTTGCTGCATTCAAGGGCAGTCAGTAACTTTGGCCCAGTAACTTTGGATTACACCCTCCCCCTCTAAATGCACGAGCCCCTTCATGCACAAGTGGCCAAGTGGGGCATTATGAAGGTGAAAGCACACCTTTGCAGAATGAAAAGCCCAATTTTTGGAAAAATATAAACTAACTGCCAAGGTCAATGGCTCTCCAGTGAATTTTTTGAGACAAATGTTTCTTTCTATTAGAGCACCTCAAACCTACTGACTCAAATTCTGCAACAATTGAGTTAGGTCTAACAACAGAGTTTGCACTGTTGACCATGGACTCTGGTTGAGTGGGCACTGTGTCATTTGTGGTTGATGTAAAGTCAGGCTCTGGAATGTCATGCAGAACATGAACTGAACAATTGGCGTGTAATGAAGAAATCTAATTCAAATTATTGAGTCTTTGAACTTTGTGTATCAGGAGTCGGTACATGTAAGGGTTTCCAACATCTGTGAATGAATGTTAAGATCTCTTTACATGGTGGAATGTCTCTTTCATTTCTCAACACAAAGTTCATCTTCATCCCTCCATTCATTCTCTTTTAGATACTTTAACTTTTATTTCCATTTATTTCCTTTTTGTTCAGTCTCCTCCTGGTTTTCATTTTTCTTCCTAGTTCTTTTTGGGGTTCGGATTCTACCTTGTCCTCCACAGATAAAAAAAGCTGCAAGGAAGAACCAAAATCTCTGTGCCAGGTGTGCCTTGAATTAGTCACTAGACTAATCAAGGTATTTAAATCATTGGAAACAAGTTTCAAGAGGAGAAGACAATAAATCCAGATGCCATGACTCAATTTTAAGACATCACCTGGACAAAATAGAATCTTCAAACACATTTTGCAATATGGCTCTTTTTGCGCATTAAAGAGGCATTTTTTTCAGAAAACACTGAATAGAATCCAGTGAAGCTTAAAGAACAAGCTGGGCAGCATTAGCTCCTGGTGCGGCAGTGACCCCCAAAGGTTTTCCAACGTTTGCAGCTGGACTGAGACTCTTACGTCGTTTTTCTCTACTCGTGTGCATCAGTCAAGGAAGGGGCATTGAGCAAAAGATCAACTTGGGTGCTCCTCGTTTCATAGACTTCACCATTAGGCTTTGGTAATCAATCAGGGTGTGTGTGTATATTTGTTTTGATGGGAGTTGGCTCGTTACGATTAATTACGAGTAATGGTACTGCAGTGTGGATACATCTAGATCTTTATTTGGCAAACATTAATTCAATAGATTGGATTGACTTTGCTTCTGGATTAAGGTTTTTTTAAAACGACCAAACCAAGGAGTGCCCAGATACCAGATAGGTGTCTTGCTACACAACATGTAAATGAGTGCAGTTTAACATCAAAAACAACTATGCTTACAGTCTGGTTTCAACCTTTTGACATGATTTCTGTTTGACCAAGATGCCTTTAACCCTTGTGCTATCTTAGATAACCCCACCCTTACATTGACGTGTTCTCCCTACCATGACAAAGGTGGATAAAGGTTGAAAGATTTCATGTAATCCATGGACACCAGTGAAGATCACAAATTATTGAAGAAAAAAGGTTTTGTTGGGTCTAGATGACCCAACTCCCAATGTCAAAGTGCCTAGGATAGCACAAGGGTTAAGCATAAAGCTGACAAAATGGCTCCAAAATGTAAATCTACCACGCATTTCTTATTGATTAAGGGTAGTTGGTTTCCAAGAATACTGATAAAAATGACTAATTTTCTGTGTTTATCAAACTCACTTTTATTATCAACAAGAGTTTATCCTTTTGCTGTTTTGTATATCCCTAACTGTGTATCTGATTGAGCGATAGGCCCAAAAGAGTAAAACTTCCAATATCAGCTTGTATTCATGAGAGCATTTTAACACCTTTTCGTGACATTTCTCACGTTTTCGGTGTTAATAACGTGCTAATGTGTTGAGGACCTTAATGGCAGAGTATTTATGTGCAAGAATAATTATGTGAGTTTGAGTCAACAAGGATTTTGAAATATGGGATTTATTCACTCCTTGGATATAAACTGTTTACCTTAACTTGTGCGAGTATCTGTTTTCCACGAGGACAGCAGTCAGCTGAGGAGCAGCACCTTTTCTCTCATTAAGCTTACTAAACAGGATAATGATTCCCCTGAGAAACTGTCTCCACCGCTCTGCATGCCCTGTCACTCCCTGCACCATCATCACCATGGTGATCAAAGCCAGATGTGCTCACTGCCACTGCCACCAACAAAGCACAACTGTGCGGAGTATTTTTAAAGTTGTGCCTCTGCTCTATGCCACAGCCCTTGGGGATTCAACGACGCGATTTAGCCGTTTTACACAAACCATGGCTCTGCAGCGCTTCTGTGAGACAACACTGACAGATGAAAGTCAGTACCTCGCTCAAATATAACGTTTCCTATTTCAGAGCATTTGACATCCTAAACAAGGGAGCACCAACCTTTGCTACGTAAAGAATAGATTCTTTCTATTGAGCAAAAAGAACGATTTTCCAAACTTTATCTCTTCAGTGTTGCTGTTCTGCTTGTTAAAAATATTAAATCCCAATTCTGGGAGAGGATGATCAAGAGAGCAATCAACAAAAGTCATGTGCTGCAACACGTGCAGCAAAAGATTAAACCAAAGCTGCTAATTTCTTGTGACTGTCATGAATAAACATCCAGAGAGCTCAGCCTGCATGATGCCTCAGTTGACTGAAGAGGGAACAAATCAGTGGTTTGGGACAAAAAGCAAGGTATTCCGTGTCTGTCGTGCTATTTTGCTCGAGTGCCACATATGTGTTTTGTGTGTCTGAAAAGCAGCGAGGGAAAAATCGTCTGCCTTTTATCATTTTAACGACAAAAACATCAGCAGACATCAACAAGTCTCTGTGAGACGAAACAACAAAGACAAAGAGCTGAAAGAGGGCACAAATTTACACTGGTGTAATGCAGCAGTGATCAAAGAAATAAAGACAAGAAACACTAAAACACCTGCGGTGACAGATGGAGGTGGCCCTGGTAAACAAATCACAGGGCAACAGAGCACTGCAAGCAATGCGAGCAGAAATGAGGGAAGAATATTAAGGAAGGTGGGAAGAATTTATTGAATTTGCATGAATTTATTGCTGATTTTATTGGTCCCCAACAAACACTCCTCGTCACAGACATGAACCTGTCGACTAATACAGCTCCTATCTGTTCAATAAACATGAGTAACAGTGATTATCCAGCTTGTCCTTGAGTGACATTTTTTAGGGCGTTGGTTTACCACCATAACTGTCTGCTCCTGGATCAGAGCCCAACAACAAGGTGACTCAGTGTGTGCTGTGCAATGATTTGTCAGGTTCTGGCACAGAGTAATGATGGTCTGTGGTGAAGCCTCGCAGTTCAATTCGGAAGAAGAGCAGAGGGGAAGAAAAAATAACAGCACATCTTTAGTCTTAAGAGCCTAAAAGAAGAACAGGCACTAAAACTGCCTCTTTCTGAACTGCGGTCTATAAAAAATAAGCAAACAGATGATTTGAATGAACCACAAAGCAGTTACAAGAATGTTTCTAGTAGTCCTGAGAATTCACATGTGGAGTTCTTAAATCCTTTGAAACCTAAAACTGCACTAATTTATTAATTTATTTTGGTGATGTCAAAGGGAAAAAGTTGTCATGTCAGTGCACATGTCCACGCAGACTTCCCCTGTGACTGACTAGTCAGCAGGGGTGACAAACACAGCATCGCACGCCGCACAGCAGCCGCTGTCGTGTGGTTTCGGGGCTTCCATGAGTGCATGTGTCAGCAACATCAGCAGGCAAAAGTGGTGATTATACCAAAGTCAATGCGGAGAGCAGTTTATTGACACTAAAGAGTGATTCTATGAGGTTTCTTGACAGACGCGGCCTGATCTGTACCGACAGTTCCGCGCTCTGAAGGTGGCAGTCTGCAAATCCTCTCACCAGGACCAATAAAACCTGTCTACTGAGGCGTACTCCTGTTTGAAGGCATCATGTATGGTTATGGAGACGTCAGGTTAACAGTGATGAAAACAAAACAAACAAGAAAAAACCATGAAGGTACCTGATGGGATCACATTGGATAGATCAGCCTCTTTAGAAAAAGTTTTTCTTTTATTAAAAGCTTAAGAATAAACAAATAGAATCTGCTTAAATGCGTTTTGTTTGCTCTGCACAGGGCTGCCAATCATCAAATACAGCTGAGAACTAAGAGGTGTGGTATTTATTGAATTATTAAAGGATGCATTTTGTTCATTTTTTTTTATCAGCACAAGGCTATGAGAGAACATTTTTTAGATTTAAACCAAGGAAGAAAATCTCTTACCTTTCTAAGGGTTCTCTCATTTTTCAAACCTCCTCATTTGTTGTGCCTCCCAAAACGCTGCGGTGTTGCTATGAAACACTTGTCAGCAGGATGTGATTTTTTTTTTACAAGTGGGATCTGCTGAAAAGAAAGGAAAAAGACAAAAAACAAAAACAAACAGAGAGACTACAAGAAAGACAAGAGTGGAAACAGTTCAGACTATATACTTGAGCTTACTTACAAAACATTGAATGAGTCTTCCATCTCAAAGAAAGTTCCCAGTGGTAGGACAAAAGCAGATGCAGTAATTGCAGATGGAGGAGGTGATCAGCAAATGAAGATTTGCTCAGAGTCCACTCCCATTTTCTACCAAAACAGACGCTTTTAGGAAGGACAACTACACAGTGTTTTCCTCCCCGCTATAGTTTCTCCCTCTGGAGTGTTGTCTTGTTACCAGCGTGATTGTTGAGTCAACTGAAGAATCTGTCAGCGTTATTCTGAGCTTTTTCAAAAACCCAAGTCTGGTTTTGAATAACGTGTTTGCTTTTATTGCAGACAAAGCGTTTGCCAATTACAACTCCTCCTTTCAATCTTTCCTCTTTGCCAAAAGAAGAGAAATCTTGAAGGATTTCTTTGCCTTTTGTGTTGAAATCTTGTGACATGTGGAGACCAGATGTTCGCTTGTCAAGGCTGACATCGTTTGCCGCGAACAAATGAGCGTCAAAGTGACGATTGTTGAAGGCGCATGGAAACATTGTTGAGGCCAAAGGAGGACAGTACAGAGGATACCCAGCAGGCCCGCATATTTAGGTGCTGCTCCACTTTTATGAAGCTGCTAGTTTTTCTTTTAAAAGGTAACTGTGGATGGAATCACAGCAGCTTTCAAACCACCTGTTCTTTGGATTTTTGACATTCATGCTGTGAAGAAAACAAAACATTATTGTAAACACAGCTATCAGTTGTGTCCAAAAAGTTTGTCTAATCAAATTTGACACTTTCAACAGAAAACTTTCTCTTGCCATGACATAATGAAGATTCAAAAATGACTGCTGCATTAGAACTAACAGCCTTCTGAAGTAAACAAGAACTTGAAGCAAAGTAGTTTTACACCACAAAGGTTGGATTGGTTTTCCAGCTTTTCTTCACAAGAAAAAAAATAATAATGATGCAGATTTCAAGGTTTTGTACTCAACAATCAGCATTCACATACTCCTTCACACAGAGACACCAATGCCTGAGAAGCAGGAAAAGGCTGCAAGAAAAACCAGTCAAGAAGCTGTTTTCTGACTTGATAACCCAATATTATTCAGAATGGTGGTCTGGTTATAGTAGAGTAGTCATTATTGATGATTTTACAATAGCAACCAAAGTTCATTGTTTGACTACAACAAACCTTCAAGGACAAAGGCCTGTTATGCAGCTGAGTGTTCATCGAGAGGCTCGGAATAACTTTTTTTTTTTTTTTGTAGAAAAGAAAAGTATTCGTTGAAGCAAACAGACATTTAAGATTCTGTTTCAGCTGCAAACCCTTTAACTTTCCACTGGTGTTAGACTCCAGCAGCCTTCTGTAATATTATGCATCTCACAGTATTAGGTCTCAGTGTGAGCAAGCTAAAATCATTCTCTTTCAAGTTGGTATTTAACAAAAACCTAAAGATGATCCTCAAAAGGAAAAAGCTAGAGGATCTGGTAAAGAAAAAAAAAATCTGGTAAAAAAAAATGACACGAGTTTTTATTGTATTCAAAAATTTTACTGAATACTATTTACATTATAAACTATAAAATACAATTATAAAATATCCTTACATAAATACAAGAGCAACCTCCTTCCTAAGTGTAAAATGGAACACCAGAATGATCCGAATGTGTGATTCTGAAACCAAAATTTCATGTCAGTACATTTAGAGGGTGATAAGTAGATAAAACACACTTCATAGCATGTCTTTACAACTTTAACGGACACCATTAGCATCAGATTAAAAACACAGAGCAACATCTGCAGCAGGAAATTTCACAGCTGATCTGTTCTAGCAGTTGTACCATATGTGGGAAAGTTCTCAGCCTTTAACTGTTAGAGAAGAGAAATGGTGACAAATCTGTTCTTCTTTTCCCTTCTCATCAAATACTAAGATACATTTTGGGCTTCATCCCCATTCAAAGATGTCCAAATTGCAATCTGCTGCACAATATGTTTTGCTCCACTTTATTAGGCACAAAGAGGAACCATGTGGCTGGAACGGAGGCCTGTGAGTAACGGAGCCTTCCGCCGTTTAAAATCATCCTACCCTCCTTGTGTTTTCCCACTCCCCTCCGTCTGCAGCGTCTATAGTCATTTTCACACATGAGAGACTCACACAGAGACCAATGGCTTCATCAATCTGTTAAACGTTGCGACTTTTGAGTCACACATGTCCCTGTTTTGGTCCCAAAAACACTGATTATCTTTGAAAAGGATTAATTGTAAAAGTTCTAAGTCAAACACTTAAACCTAGCAAGTATGTGTATTTTTCTCAGATAAAATTATTACAATTACAATACAGTCACCTTACAGGTATCATTCTAATGACAGTACACATAAAGACCTAACATTAATATTTTGCACCTTAACCCTTGTGCTATCCTAGGTACTTTAACATTGGGAGTTGGGTCATCTAGACCCACTAGACAGTGCGCTGAACCTTTTTTCTTCAATGATTTGTGATCTTCACTGGTGTCCATGGATTACATGAAATCTTTCCACCTTTATCCACCTTTGTCATGGTAGGAATAACACGTCAATGTAAGGGTGGGGTCATCTAAGATGGCACAAGGGTTATTCATCCTGCTTTCATTGTATAAATGTTTTGGTTTTCGATATATAAGTCACTTTCTGATTTGCAGACTTTGCCCTGACCTTTCATTTCTCTCATGTAAGAAACAACCAGTGAGAATTGTTTCAAATCTATCAACAAAGTTGACAGGTTTTGATTTTGGTCAGAGTTATGGTTTTCATGTTCACATTTCCAGATGGGCTGTACAGCAGACAGAAGTGTTATAAAAAACAGGGATGTGACTGCATCTTTTAGGATGTACTACCACCAAGGCATTGAAATATGTGAATGTGTCAGCTTGTGCTTCACACTTGTACCACGTTCACAGCAGTAACTGTACTTATGTGAAATTTGGTCCAAGCTGGTAAATTTCCTAAAAAAAAAAAGCAGACCGAGATTCACACATTCAGTTGTCACCAGACTGATGCAAGGCAGCGCATTTGCAAAAGCTATATAAATCCGAACTAGAAAAAGGAAAACAGCAACCAACTTCATCTCTCTGCCATTGATTTAAGAATTTTAATCACTTGGTTAAGGCTTCAAGACATAACAAGCTGTGCTGCATGTATGGCTTCTTAAAACTCAGTCAGATTTTTAGTGGCTCTCATGTCTGGGGACTTGGAGGGTTTCTCCAAAAGCCTCGGCTCGTGTTCATGATGGATTTTGTCTGCTTTAGATCATTATTCCGTTGAAGAACCCAGTCTCCTTTCAATTTTAGTCACCCAGCTTACTCTAAGACAGTTGCATCCCCATTTTGATATTCAGTAAAATCCATTCTTTCTTCCATCTGTTCAGTGTTTGCTCTGATGCTGATAGAGAACCACAGCAGAATATTTCTGTTCCAATTATCAGCAGTTGAAAAGGTTTCTCTTTTATCAGATTTCCTCCTTTTTATTTTTTAAGATATACTTAGTGATTGTGACCGTGGCTCATCCAGATGTTACTTTGCATAGATATTACATTGCATTCTGTCATGGTATTATAGGGAACGCTACCTTCTGATGAATCTATGTAGACTACACTGAGCGCTCCGCATCACTTTCGTAAAAATCTTCCCGCATTCCCACGCAGGATTTGTTTTGCTTTTCTTTTCAACAGATGTGCAGATTTATTCTCAGACTCTCCTGGTCTTCAGGGTTTATTCCTAAAGCTTGTTATTTCCCAGTATGAGCCTTTTTTTTGCAAAAGCAGTTGGAAGGAGGTATTAAAATGTGTAAATAAAACAAGAATGCACTCATTCGCAAATTTCAAAAACCTTTATTCAAACCAAAGGGGAGCACAAGAAACACAAGCATGTGAAAAGTGGAATGGTGGCAACACCACAAAAAGCCGACGTTTGCCAGTTTATAGAAGCTTTTCATACCTATGATGAAAATGACAGGCCCCTCTCATCCTTTAAGGAGGAGAACTTGCACAATTGGTGTCTAACTAAATACGTTTTTGGCCCCACTGTGTATTCATTTGATTTGATTTGAAATGGTTTATTTCAAGCAATAAAGTAAGAATAATTCACAAACACAATACAGTTATACATTCAAACAATGAAAAATCAAACTTAGGATAATGAGACATAAAATGAAATATTGCTTTAAAGGGAGTGGAAGGAAGCGAACTTATATAATCCCACCCCTGTTCTACCGTAACCATTTTATTACATGATTTATCAATATCTGGTTCCTAGCTTTTATCAGACAGAATTAAGAATCCTGAAATATCAATAAAGCACATGACAAAGATGAATTACTTAATTATTATGTAAAAATAGACATAACTATTTTTGAAATCAACATAGCAAATGCAGATCAGTTATCTAAAATATATGCAGATTATGTTAATTATAAAAATCATGCATATGATTAAGAAATATTACTATATCAGAAAAATAGACATAACACTGTTTCAAAAATCTTCATAGCAAAAATTGCTCAAGTTTCAAAAATAATGTGCAAATGATGTTTAATAAGGAAAAACAATGTATCTATTTTTGAAGCAAATGAAGTAATATTATTAGAAATCATTCATTTTAGCCATCTTCAGTAATTGATTACCGGTAAGCATTCTTTTTATCTTTATGTTCTTTTAAAAAGATTTTATGATATCGTTCACTCGCTCGATGAAATGATGCAACGTAGCTTGGATCTCGTCAAATTTTCTTTTAAACCTTGTGCTATCTTAGATGACCCCACCCTTACATTGACGTGTTCTCCCTACCATGACAAAGGTGAATAAAGGTGGAAAGATTTCATGTAATCCATGGACACCAGTGAAGATCACAAATCATTGAAGAAAAAAGGTTCTGCGCACTGTGTAGTGGGTCTAGATGACCCAACTCCCAATTTTAAAGTGCCTAGGATAGCACACGGGTTAAGTTCATCCCTAGGTTTTTTTCTTAGGGGCCAAATCCACTTTTTAAGTCACTTTAAGACAGTTGTATAGCCGCTGTGAGCCACACGCGTCCGTGCTGTAACCCGGAACCAGAAAAATACTTTTTTTTTCTTTTTATAAAAAAAATGAAATTATGTTTTTGGAAATAACTAAAGTGCATGAAATTAATCTTAGCAAAAAGGTCCTTTTTTAAACTAATAAATACTTTGTAATAGTTACACCATTGTTTTGGTAAAAGAGACAAACCTTCACATAGTCTCGTTCTAGTCGGAGTCAGAAACAATGTTGCCTTATAACCTGTTTGTTACAGAACCGATATTTCAATTCCAGATGTGAAAGCTGTTGTACAACACACTAAGGCACCCCAGTGTGTTTGTAGATGCCGGCTTTTAAACTGCAAATTGACAACAATTTAGACATTTCTCACTTCGTAGTCAGGGGACCCGGGTTTGTGGTTTTAAAAGGAGATTTTGATTTCTCTGACTGGAGCACAGCTCTCCAATTTGTGCCAGTTCATTTTAAAGGAGCTTTGGCCCAGATAACAAAATTGTTTCTGCATTGTGCTCATACACAGCTCTTTCCTAGTTTGGCAGAACTTAAGCACAGCACACTGTGCTCTTTGACCGTGACTTCTTCAAGTAGCCCTTAGCCCACGCAGTCCCTTTGACTGCATAAATCATACCCCTAATCTTAATGCAATACTGCTGAGGGGGCTCAGATTGACATCTTTGGGTCATAAAATGATTGGATATAAATTGTTGGACCTAAATATTTAGTCAATACCAAATACTTTAAGAAATTCTAAATTGGTAGGAAGATTTATACGTTTTAAATATTTTCTTTTTAATGAATAAAACCTTATGAAATACAAATATAGAATGTCATTCGTTTTATTTATGCTTGGAACACCCTCTTAGCTTTTCCCATTATGTTTCCTTAGGTTTGTCTAGTTTGACATCAATTAGCTTGGGTTTGGATGACAAGTGTGATGTCAGGGGGATTTCAGGGCTGTGTTGAGAGGCATTTAAAAAAAAAATTAAAAACAGTGTCGCTACTTGATTGGCAAACATAATGAGTTGTGGGGAATCATTTAACAAAAAGCTTTTTCTTTTCCTTTGTGCATTACTATTTCAAGAAAGTGCCACTTTGAAGCTAGCTTTTTTTTTTCTTTTGGGCTGGCAGTTGTGTCCTCCTAGATCAATGCATTGTGTGGTGTCTCCAAGGTTGCCTCACTGTTTGGAAAACAGTCAAATTAGCCAAATACAACAAAAAAAAACATCGTCATTGCATCTACACTTTTGGTGTTTTGGTGTGCTATCTTAGATGACCCCTCCCTCACATTGACATGTTCTCCCTACCATGACAAAGGTGGATGAAGGTGGAAAGATTTCATGTAATCCATGGACACCAGTGAAGATCACAAATCATTGAAGAAAAAAGGTTCAGTGCACTGTCTAGTGGGTCTAGATGACCCAACTACCAATGTTAAAGTGCCTATGATAGCACAAGGGTTACTAAAAAGTGCTTTTTAACATTGTTTCTAGGATTAACACTTTCTGCACACACTGTTCTTTTTCCAAACATGTTCTTGTGGATTTTTCTCATAATAGAAGACATGTTTCTGAGTATTTCTTTACTCAAATCGTGGTGAATCATAGGCAGACAAAAAATACTGTTTGAAAAATCTTGTAGTTGTGATGTATAAACTACATTGGCAGGCCACAAGCTCTCTGTACCGCTCCATTATGATGCATTCACTTGAAGACAAATAGGTCTACGTCTGTCTTTGTTTTCCTCGTCTGAGCTGGATTCCAGTTTAAAAGTGTATAGCTGGATAGCACCAATATTGCTCGCCATTTTTGTTCACCGTTAATGTTAGGTTTGGGTTGTGAGGGGCAATAGGCTTAGCGGGAGAAAATATAAACAAAGGGATCATGGGAAATAAGTGGAGGGTTATTCCTAGCCAACAGTCGCACCCACAACTGAAAGGTGAATTTCTAATAAACTCTTGCCTTTCTGCAGAAACCGTGCCCTAAAAGATGATAGTTTTTTATTTTGGCTAAATGGCATTACATAATTAAACAACTACTGGGAACACTTTTACAATAGAATAAAAAGGGATTGGAGTGGGACTTTAAAAGTACCATAGATGGCAACAAATTACAATCTACAGTAAAAAAAAAGACATAAAATGTACTACATTAATCAACAAACAGAATGGCCACTTTAAATAAAGAGTAATAAAGGGGTTTGGGGGATGACAAAGTGGCTATTTTCTAAAGCATGTGTTCCACAGAAACCTGTTATATAGTTGTTGCATCTCGACTGAGAAGCCTTGCTCTGGTTTTAAACTGAAACGTGCTGCAGGCAGCTAAAGCTGCATCAAGGCCTCTGGAGGAGTTTAGTTAGCAAATGCTCAGTCCTTCCAGACGGCTGTTCGCATGGCTGTGTCGATGTTTGTCTTTGGCTCTACTCCAGATGGGGACAGTTGTGCTGCTCCCATTGCTGAATAAATTCACCAGCTGCCAGGGCACAGGCAGCAGACCTCGTCAGACAGGGGGTTAACTGTTGTGCTGCTTTTCATCCCCTCGTTTTCAGCTTCGGTCTCTGCCCAGATTATCGGAGACATCTGGTTTTGAGCACCTTGTTTGTTCGTCCAAAACTGATTTCGGTTTTAAAAGCAGGTATAAACTCTAATCTGTGCTCTGTAATGCCTACCTTAGTGGATATAAGCGACTGGTTAAAGTTCAATTGTGTTATTCAAAAGCTTCCAGTCATCTGATAACATTTTGATGTAGTGAAGTCACAGTGCTGCAGCATTTTGTTAGAAAATCCACTCACAAATTCAATAAAACCTGAACCTGCATTACAACAAACAACTCCCAGCACTTTTTGAGCAACACTTAGTCACTTTGTAAGTATTTCTGTGATCCAAAATGATTATTGTACACAGCCAGACTGTAGTGCACGTCCACTCACCTGCCTAACTGCAAACCATTTTGTGAGGTGTAGCTACTCCTTGACAAACTCAGGGGATGAGGAAAAAGACAATCAGCTGCACAAACAGCTGGAGGGCTTAGGAAGAGGTAAGAAAAACCAACAACTCACTAAAGAATTTCACAAATAATCAGAAGACTCTGGAGTTCCTGACTTTGGCAGCAGAATTTTAGACCTTTACTAATTGAACTGTGGTGCCAACTGGTAACAATGTTCCTGATTTTAGAGGTTTACTAATGAATGTCAACTGTAGTTGGCATTTGGACGACAAAATCAACAAAACACTCAGGCTACAGCCACAGTGCAGAGACTGTGCGACTTTAGTGAATTATGGCAAAGACAAAATGTGAATGAGAATGTGATTTTATTGTAAATACAATTAAAAGGTACACATAGAAACACAAGGACTTTATTTAAGATGGTCTTCTAGACAATTCTTAACATTAATTGGATTAAATTAGCTAAATTTGCTTCTGTTTTAGAGTTGAATTCTAGACTTTTTGTTCCTAACTCTGTAGGTTGATTTTGCAAGTATTACAGCCACTAAATAGTCAGATCTGTTTAGCATTTAGAATTGTGACAGCATAATCAAATGGTAAGTTAATTATACCGTTCAAAGTTTAGTTTGTAATTGATTTTGTTAAAGTTGGGTCAGTGTCCTAAATATTAAATATTTTCCATGAATAGATTATACAGATTAAGTAATAAACGGGAATACAAATAAAGATGATCTATAACAAAAAGGAATAGCTGCACATGCCAGATTAAAATGTGAAAATTCAAATAACATTAAATGAAAATATTTCAGAAAAATACGGGTATAGGATTAGAAAACAAAATTAAAGAGTGAGGATCATAAAAAGACTTGATAAAGTTATATTTGGTTTTCTTTAAAAAACAAATTGGCATAGCAAGGAGTGGAACACCTGGCGAAACCGATCTTTATGGAGTGCAGAAGCAGATTGTAGTAAATCTGAAAACTTTATTTCAATAATCATATCTGTGTAAATAAAGGCTATTCAGAGCTATAGGAAAAAAAACTTTAAAACTGTGAGCGATCAGCTTTTTTTTTTCATTTTACAGACGTTTTTTGATAGTAGTATTATATTATATTTCAGTCAAAGTATTTATTTTATTTTATTAATTTTGTCACCACAATCATCTGTTCTACCTGACAAGTAACTTCTATAAATAATGTTGCCTCCTTAGAAAGTCCATAGGAACTGTTTTTTTTGGTCACATGTTAAGATGAATGAGCAATAATGAGCTATGTTGCAGATAATTTGTCAATATTAGAAAATACAAATCTTACAAGGCTCTGAGTTTGGCCAGAAGAGCCTCAACATCTGATTCTCCATTGGCGTTGAAGCTGCTGACTGCAGAGGAGGAAGGCTGGAGGGCTTCGGCTTCCACCTCCACCTCTTTCTTCGTCCCTTTAAGCGTCTCCCTTTCCACCACCCTCTCCCTATCCAGACCGTAGTTTGGACCTGGAGGGTTCCTGTTCCTGCGACCTGACTCTATAGACGAGGATGCCTGAGACCTGGCGGCAGATGGATGGCCCTCAGACTCGTTACGGGACTCCTTGGCCGACGAAGCTTTCCCCGCCGCTGCCAAGCTGGCATTTACATTCTGTCGAGAGCAAGACCTTTGTAATGGTGGCTTGTTGTTTTCTGTGAGTGAATAAAACAGAGGCAAAGCTGTGATTACTACAATGAGAATGGAGAGTGAGAAGGTGGAGTTGTGTGACTGACTAGTAAAATGAGTGAAGGGCAAGGAGGTTAATCAGAATTCAGATGAAATTACAAGGAGAAGCAAGCGTCTAGTGACAGCAGTGACAATCATTGAGAAGCAAAAACAAAAAGTACTCAGAAAGTAATGGGCGCTCTAGCTGCAATAAGCGCATGCACAAGAAACAAGCACACAAAAAGGGTCAGCACCCACACAAACACCTTTGTGTACACACACCATTGACGACAGAATCCCCGCATCAGGCCGTGGCGTGCAGGCTGCTCAGTGTTAAAATGGATATGGCTCATCAACAAAAACTCAATTGAATTTTTTTTCTGCCATTTCAAGCTTCTGGACCTGAAATCACCTTCCATCCACCCAACTCCCCATCCCGTGTTTCTCCCTCCATCATCATCTATTCTTGTCCTCCTGGTCTCTGACTCAGCTCTCAGCTTCAGTAGAAGTCCTGTCCATCTTTTTTTTTTTTCCCTCCACACATAACACCATGAAGACTGGGGGAGAGTGACGCCCACATGCCAAAAGGAGACCTGTCTTCTGAATTATAAACCCTCTGAGTGGATCTTAGACTTCATCGTCAGCGCACTGGAATGAGAGGCCAAATCCATATTCATGTGACCTTGAGTGTGAGGCTGAGGGGAGAGCCGCCGCTGCATTTAAAGTTTCCTGAGCCTGCAATGTCTGGCAAACAGGAGTCAACACAGCGGAGCAGAACCAAGCGACCCGCTTTGTCAGCCAATCGGTAATGAGTTTGGAGCGTGGCCAGTCAGTCATGACAGTGTGTTTTATGGGGCGAGCGGAAGAATGACAAGGAACGTCCCTGAACACAACCTTTTACAAATAAATAAGGATAAAAGGAGAAGGCAAGAAGATCCTTGCAGCAAAATGATGCCAAGAAAGGCAATGACAGAAAAAAAAAAAGACATCATGATGAGCTTTAAACAAGAGTGGAATGCTCTTCTTTGCTGGTGTAACTGAAGATCTCAGTCTGCTCTGACGATCAAACCCTGTCCACTCCTCTTTCCTGTAGCTACAGTCGCAATTGTAACAGCTAACAATTTCTCCCTGCTGCCTAGCTGTGTGCACGCAATTTCCCCATCCCTCTCTGCTCCTCTGTCCTCCCTCTAAAAACTATCATTGGTTTTCATCCGAGCCCCCAAAAAACACATATTCTTAGCAGATGACACACACTGTAATTCAGAGCAGGAATAATCAGTCAGATTATCAAGTATTAGCAATCTGATATCTTATTTACAATTCTCTAACCCGACTCTGGGAAGACAGCAAGGTAGTCTGAAAACAATGGTTGTGAAAAATACGTACATTCTTAGAATCCATTTACATTTATGGAACAGTGGGAAGTCTTTGATGTATAAACATAAAAAAGTACCAAGTCCTAAATTATGGGATGCATATTTGCGCTTAAAAAAAAAAAAAGGTAAAATAACATTTTTTTTTTAAGATGCATTTCACCCCTTCCAAACGAGGCCCTTGGCCTTTATGATCAAAGAGCTGGGAAGTTGAGTTTGGTTCCACTCCTCTGGCCTGTGACACCTTTGGCCCGTTCTTTGAAGCCTTACCGGCTTTATCTGAGCTGTAATGCATGTCAGAAAGATGTAAAACATGCTTCAAGTCGCTGGATGAACTCCTTTTACTGACAGCTGACAACGGTTACATAGAAGAGCCAGTTAGCTCAAATGTATTTACATTTCTGCCTACTATTTAACAAGTTCAAATGGTAAATCGTTTTCTTGCACAGATGGAGCTTGAATAAAGCAGTCTGACCTTTTGGTCCATATACTAACTGGCATTCCATTAGCTGCCAAGAATGCTGCACTGGTTTTGCATTTCTTAAATGTTCATAAATATTAACAAAATAAACTAAAATGAAGCAAGACTTGGAAAACAAATACAACTCCAAAAGTCCTCAATTGAAACATAAATCCAGCAGTGCTACATTGGTTCACGGGTTGATCAGAGTAAGTTTGAGGTGACTGAAACTGGAAGGTAATAACAAATATTCTAATAAATGAGACCCAGTGCTTGCAAGATACTCAGCATTGAGTTGTTGGGTTTAGGGGGTTAAACCACCAAATGGTCCCTGCGTGTGTCTGTGTCTGCAGATCAGCGCTCCACCATGGGATGAGTCAAAGTCCCTACTCAAATACACCTGTCAGGACACCAAGGAAAAGAGATGTTCACCATAACCCTTTAACACAGGAGCTTTTGCTCCAGTGTTGATGTTCTTGCAAATACTGTAACCCTTCAATTATTTACGCAATTAATGTAATTCCAGCAGGATCTAAGGTGGAGAAAAGCAACCTTGCACTGATATGCAACCCTTCACAGCAGTGAACTGCTTCCACTATCAATGAAAATCAGCTGATGCTGTGCCGTTTTGCAGCACTTTACGTAGCGATGAGTTATCAGAATCAGACTTACTTTATTGATCCCACACGTGGGAAATTTGTTCGTTACCATAGCAACTGACATTAGAGGGAAAAATGACTAAGAATACTCTAAAAGACAAGAAAAAAAAACAATGTAGCATAAATGCAAACAACAAGGTGGTATAATTTAAAAAGCTATTTACATGTTGGTGTAAAGCCGATATGAAAAGCCGCTTTTCTTAACAACATAATGCAGATTCACATTGACAGGATAAACGGTCAGTGAGTTACTGTATGCCAAAGAGCGCGTTGTCCGGGTGTCACCAGCAACATCTATGGTGTTAAAGGCTAAACTGGAAAAATGAGAAAACCACTTTAAATGCTGTGAAGGTATTTCACAGCATCTCAATTGTTTGTTTATATTTCCTTTTTTAAAATTGTCCTAAAGCACAAGCAGATTAAGGCAATTAGGATAATTCCCTGTAATTCTTGATGAGTAGTAGAAGCCCTCCATTATTCCATCTTGAAAAACTTGAACACAGTGCATGATTATTTAATGTTCCATTTTATTTCCCTTACAACATCTTGTTTTTCCTTTTTGTAATTTCCCTAACACGTTTATTTTTTTCTCTTTAACACAGCCTTTTGTTCAAAAACAGTAATGTTTGATGATATTCGCAGTACTTTACTGCAGACATATTGAAAATCTGACACGGCATCACTTTCTCTTTCCTACAGTCAAGCAAAGCTGCCACTGTGTAGTATTTATCAGTAATCTAGGACTGCAGCAACACAGTCAACATATAGGATAGAGGAAGGGACCCCTATTTTCCAGAAAGGATATCAAAAACATAGCGATTGTGCTTAGCTACCAGTCTATCAAAGTTCTTAAACAGACTCTGTCCTTTGCTTTGCTGTTTGGTACACTGAAAAAGCAAAAATACGATAACAGAGCTGACATCCAAAAGCCAGTCATTTCTTAGCTTTGCTGAATAATGTGCCTTTACATTGTGATCGCTAAAGCCTGGAACCTTTCCCCAGTGACCGACACAGGGTTCAACTACAAAACGAAACAAGACAAATCGAAAACCACACAGATATGCTGCTGTTTTTAGTGGTTAAGGATGTCTTTCGTATTTCAAGAAGGAGCCAGAGTGTTATTTATCTGTAATTGCATTTTTTTCCAATGGAGAAGAAGAAGCAGATCTTATTTTTGTATTTGCAAGAACTTGCGTGGATGATTTCTAATTTTCTCCTTGCCGGATCACTTGGTTCATTTGCCTTTTTAAACACCGATGCAGATCAGCCGTTCCTCTCACCTCTGCTTTCTCTCATCTCGTGTGAAGTTTTACTGTATTTGATCACTTTAACGAGAGTAGTCATGCAGCCAGGAGACCCCCCCCCCCCCTGATCAGTGACTGACAACAAGTTATAGTTGCTAAGATCAAAGACACACTTTTTCATTTGTCATAAATCAAAACACAGCAAGATGGTTTGGCAACATGCTCTGTGATTTGGTGTCTGAAGGAAGACTGCGTTATGCATCCACACGTTCAGAAGCCATCGTAAATGACTTAACTTTATATTGTCCTTTTGCTTAACTTTTATTTATTTATTTTTTTAGAAAATTCTGACAGCTGGAGCAACCTATCAAAAAATCATGGAAAAAAGCTCAAATAAAAAAAAGAAACTGTTTGGAAAAAAGAGGAAAAAAGGTGAAAACAAGCACTTCAGCCCAAACTTTGTCTTTGGAATGGACGTCCCATTTCTGAGATCGAACTAAAAATACAGAAACCCTCCTCCCCCCTCACTTTGGTAATGAGCATTAGATTATGTCATGTGTTAGATTGCATCATTTTGAAGAGAGCTATAATTGTATAGTGTTCATGAAATAAAAAATGAAAGAGATATATTTGAGAATTGTGTGTTTTAATAAAACATTCATCACGTGCCAGAGTTCCCCAGTAAGGCTTCTAAAAGGCAAATACTGGCAGACAGCTTGTTAACTTCCCCTGTGTGCTTAGGGCTGGCTGTAATTAAAGTTCATTACTTGGCAATGCACCAGTCCCTGACGGTGTGTCCCTTGTTTGCTGGTTATAGTCAACTGTGTGTTCATATTAAACTGTCAACCTTCTCTCTTCCATAGAAAGCATCAAAAATAGTTTCAAAAGAAGTGAGACGAGTAGTGAAATGAGAGTTCAAAAAAAGCAAGAATGAAACAAACTTGACAGAGAGACGAGGACAATTGAAACAAAAAACAGCAGCTTAGTGGTTTTCTTTGATTGATTGGAAATGTTGTCTTTGAGAGAAGTGGGCCCTTCTTTTTTTCAGTGTGAAATATAACAAATACTCACAAAGCTTTTTGTTGTGAAACTCAACAATCAGATTTGTCAATGAAGAAGATTTAGATTTTTTGTTGTTTTTGTAAGCTACAATTAAAATATGTCACAAAAAATGACCAAAAACATTTGCTATTGTTTTTGATATTATTTTTTTTATCATTTGGGGTTCCTAATATTACTTTTTTTGTATACAGTATTACTTGTACTTCGTGGAAGAGCTTCCCGTCGGACGGTTTAGGCTTCCACGGCGTGCATTAAAAAGTAATAAACGTACACTTCCTCGGCCATTAACCCTTACTAAATACATTTCCTGGTTTCTATACATTCCATCTCTCTCAATTGAATAGTATCTATGATGAACACTACAGATCAAACTCATCTCTTTAAGTGGAACAACTTGCAGTATCAGTGACTGACAAATACTTGTTTGCCTCACTGTCGGTGTCTTATATTTATCATATGTGGAGAAAAAAATAGATACCATTGTTTAAATGATTGACAACCCCACAATGATTATTGAAATACTCTAAACCTAACATATGTCTATACATATAAAAATAACTAATATTCAAACAGCCCCTTACAAATTATTGTTCAGCATAATTTCACAGCAAATTCATATTGGACAAAGATGATGCTATGATAAATATTTTGTTGCACAACTATTTAAGGCAATGCCTGCCAACAAATACTTTTTTCACCTGTCAATAGGGATTATTGGGGCACTTCTAGAAAGTAAACGGCTGCCGTCACCTCATGTGGAAGGTTGTCCAGACAGCACGGTCAGCTCTTTTCACAAAGGTTCAGTAGGATTTAGATTAAGGCTCACCGACAGCCTTTGCAGAATGGCACAATGTTTTTCTCTTAGACACGCTTGGGTGTTCTTAGCTGTTGGAAGACCTATAACTTGTGAATGAGACCGAGGTTTCTGAAACAAGCCAGAACATTTCTCTCCAGAATGCTTTGATGATCTTATTGTAGTAACAGAGACTCAGGACACCCTGTGCCAGATGTAGCAAAGCAGCCAAGGCCATATCACAGAAGGGACAGTATTCTTTTTTTTGGCATGCCTCTTTTTAATCTCTTACACAGCCCTGCTTATTTTTATATGGTTCTAGAGATGTTAATTACCATTTTTTTTTCTGGTAATGTTCCATTTGTCTTCCTTTTATATGATCCTGTTAAAATAACTATTCCAAAAACAATGTTTGATTTTCATTGGTTAATTACGTATTTATCAGTACTTTAGTCAGTTTAAAGTTATTCCTATGACCACTGTTTTGTTTTTCATGAACAGAGCAGCACCATGTGAGCATCTGGAGAGTAAAGGAGAGAGAGAAAGGGAGATGGATGTCTCTCAAGTTGTCTGCCCCTGAGTTTGAACTCAAGTCACTATCAGGTTCAGTCAAGCATGACATTGCATTAATACGCTTTAATGGATTCAACAATGCTTCCACATCTAGCTTGCCAGTAGTGCTGCTACATTACAGACACAAGCTCACTGCAAATTCTCCACTGAAAACAAATTACAAAGGATTTTCTTCTAAATAGGAAAAAAAGACTCTGTTGGAATAACTTTAACATTTATTTTCTGGATTAATTTCTAGTTTTGCTTTTTTTTCTTGTAAAATCCCCCTTTTCTTTCTTTCATATTTGAAATTACTCCTATTATTTAATAAAAAGAATAAAAACAATAGATGAGAAAAAAAATACAAATGTCTACATGAAGATTCCACAATGAAAATTTTTAGGAAATCTTTTTTATAGCTGTAAAATGATCATTTAATAGTAATTATTGTTACTTTTGCCTAGATAATATGAAAATCTGAAGAAGAAAAAATAATTGCCTCTATTTTTTTAGTAGAGAATGCACCTGGCAGATGGTTATTGAAACCCAAGCTCTCACTCCTGTTTTAAACTAATTATTTGTACATGCAGGGTAATGAACTGAGAATGTAGCTGTATGCAGGGACATCATCACTTCCTGGGGTCTCTCATTTGTGTATGTGTGCCACACAAACAAAATAGCCAACATCAGACACAAACAAACACAACATGACTGACTCCCATCACTGCAGAGAAGCAAATACATGCGGTATGAACACAAATGAAGTACAGTCGGTGTCCTGTGCTGCACCTGGCATGAATTAAACATGCCTTGGATTCAGGCCCCGCTACCTGTTGTTGTTTGTGTGATTACTGCTGGTCAATATTCCCAGCAGTCGCAGTCTAGTGCATTTGAATTCTGCCCCCCAGTCACTTTGCACCAAGTGAGGGGCTTCTATGAGCTGCTGTCTTTAGCAGTGTATACATGTCACACACAGGGAAAGAGAAATATTGATCCTTTAGAAGCTTCCAGACGTGAAGAGCAATCACAAATGGATCACCAAGACAAACGGAAGAATATATTTGTGCTCTAGCTTTGAATCAGGTGTCTTGAAAGATTAAAAAAAAAATTATGAATTACAATTTGTAACTCAGCACTGACCTGGAAAGCAAAACTTCAAGAAAAAAGACACTCTTATATAGGAGATTTTAGTCCTGTAGGTATATTTTTTTTTACATGTTGTCAATTTCAACTGTATACCCAACAATGACATGTTTTTCTATGTCTGCTTAATAGTGTTAGATGGAAATGAGTTTTTTTAAGTTGTTCAATCATATTCACTCTCTAGAAAAAAATGAGTAGATAAAATATAGATAAAAAACAACACTGACCAAATTTTAGTAAAGAACTTTGCATTGCTAGTGAAACCTTTCTGTGCTCCAACATCTTTATTATCCTGTTCTGTTGTCAGTGAAGACATTTTTCAAGACACAGCAGGTGCTTTCAGTGTCAGAGGATGTATTAATCATTAAAAAATGTTTTAAACATAAAAGTCAACCACTTTTTTTTTATTGATCAGATGCCTTTCAGTGGAATCCCTGTAAAACAGTAGGAAGGTTAATTAATTAAAAACAAAATCATTGTTTTTTAATTGTTTTTAATTTTTTACCTTATAACTGAATAACAACTTTGAATAATTTACCACTAAAACTATGGGACATTAGGGCACAAGTCTGTGGTCACAGGAACAAGAGCAAATACTGGTATCTGTGGAATGTCATTAAGATGAGGGCCAATAATAAAGTGTTCATGCCGACCAAATCTGACTTAAATCTTATTTAAATTGATGTATTAACATCTCTTTTTTCCTCTCATGTCAAATCCTATTAAATTACAAAAATAATAAAATTACCTTTTTTTCTAAATATTTCCTTAAGGGAAGGAAAAAAATACTAGGATAATTATCGGTAAATCTACGTTTCTAATTGGTTCAGTTATGAAGACAGGTTTTACTTAAAGAACAAAGAAGTCTGCATACACACTCTGTTTGGATTACTCAGCAGCAGCTCATCATTTGGCTGAATCTGGTCCATAAAAGCACTATAAAACACAATAGAAATATTCTGTCCCACTGCATTAAAAGCTGATAAATGATTTCCGCCTCCAAGACGTTCATGCGTTTTTTTTTATTCGTTCTGAGGTGTTTGTTCTGCGCCATTGTTTGGACTGCCATCTGCGGGGTTCTGTTTAACACTCAGGACGACTCTGACAGATCTCAATATGCAGAGCTAGCCCTGCCAAACAGACTTATGAATTCCAAACAGCCTGGAGTCATGCTCCATATTTCATTGAAGCTGAATATTTAAAAAGATCAACCCACTCAAAACCCTATAAAATCTATCGTTCTGGGGGCCTGTGTCCTAAAAATAAGATCGCTTCTGCCATATCGCATTACAGACAGCCACATCAGCCACCATCTCTTAAGCATTTTCCTTTCTATGTTCCCCTTTTTCTCTCTGACAAAACCCATCTGGTAACCAGCCTGTCTCCATCAGCACAGCTTTTGCTCATTCAAACAATTGTACACTTTTTTTTCCTGCCTCCTTTATCCCATTCTCTTCTTTTTTCCTTTTTCCGCTGCTGTCTGAAAACCACTTTTTTTTTTCATTGTGCTTTTACCCCTCAGCTGTCCTTCAACCTCTCGTCTTCCTCAAGAAACCAGACCACCACCAGCCAGAAGTGAGAGAAAAAAAAAGGTTTCTTCTTAAAGAAAAATGGGGACAGGTCTCATTTTAAAAAGTGAGCAAATAAGATCATTTGTAAAACCGCACTAAAATTACTTGACACATTTCAGTGGAAAGTGCCTCTGACGGCACAAGACATCTTAAGATCAAAGTGGTCTGGGCTGTAATTCAAACAAAAAAGATCAACACTGGCTTGTCAAAATGTGAGAAATGGAGAGTCTACCAAAAGAGAAGCCACATAAAGTTGAATTTCACCCCTACGGTGTGGACAACAGGCCTCTGTATAAATTTTGCAAGGTTTTAAAATAACGATAAGTGTCCATTCATCTTGATACCTCTACTGTCATAAGCAAAATTCCAGCACATCTGTTAGTCATTTATGTCACAGTGTACGAAGGAAAACTGTCAGCAAAAAGAACATTAGAGCTCATGCTGCAAATGTCACCAGTGACTGATTAGATACACTCAAGCTAACCTGATTCATACAGCTAAATTCAGGAATAGGCCTACGTTTCATAGTTACTGGAGATGTAAACCCTGCTATTTAGAGGAAAATGGCTATTGCACCCTTGCAACCTTTTTGGCATTTAGTGATGAGACACTCTTTCAAAATATTATGAATGCATACATTCTCACACAAGGAGATTTCATAAGTCTCAAAACAACGCATTAACCACTTGAGAAAACATTGTCTTCACTTTGTTCCTGCAAGCTTATCTTTATATCTTCCCTTTACTTCTCATTTGATTGATTTCTAGTAGAAAAGAAACAACTAAGATATTAATTTGTTTACAAAGATCTTTCAAGACTCTTAAGGTCAAACATACACAGATTTAATTGGCTTATAATATGACAAAAAAACTTAATTTTAGTGGGAATGAAACATTTGGTCAAATAGAAAGTTTAAACTTTAACCCTTGTGCTATCCTAGGCACTTTAACGTTGGGAGTTGGGTCATCTAGACCCACTAGACAGTGTGCTGAACCTTTTTTCTTCAAGGATTTGTGATCTTCACTGGTGTCCGTGGATTACATGAAACCTTTCCACCTTTGTTATGGTAGGGAGAACACGTCAATTTAAGGGTGAGGTCATCTAAAATAGCACAAGGGTTAAGCAGTCGGTGAAGGTTCTCATTTATCCGAGTGACGTCTTAAAGTTGAATCATAGCACTTGGACTTAAGTCTTCTTTCCTGAAATGTTTTAGTCATCACTCATCCAAGAATATATGAGTGATGGTAGAGAGGAGTTAAACATTTCAAGAGAGAAAATTTGGAGAGATTTGTACGAGATTGAATGCAGCATCATCTCAAGATACGTTTTATAATGCTATCATTATATATATATATATATATATATATATATATATATATTTACTTTTGGTCTGTACTGTATATATATATATATATTCCTTTTTCAAATATCACGTTTTTTAAAATTTCTTTTTAAATGAACAAGAATTGCTAAATGCCTAATTTATGCTTCTACTTTAATTTGTTCAGATCTCCTTCCTGATGAATAAACATGGCACAGACATGCACACATACACATCCACAGATGTCTGTGGGCTGAAAGCATGTGCATACACCCTCACACCAGTTGGCAGTGGGGGGAAATAAAATCAGATCAAATCAACCCATACCAGAATTAGAATTGAGATACAGTAACAAACAGCACATCTTCAGTAAATAAGGGAACAAAACTGCTAGATCTTTATTCCACAGCTTGGGGCATATTGAAGACAAGTATTTATTCCTACAGAGGCTGGGGGACATATGAGGAGGAGTCACTGTTGAGAACAACAGGGACTGACACCATCCCATTTTTGTGGTCCTCTGTGTAAATTGAACTCTTTGTGCAGCTGCTTCTAAATTAAAGCTTCCACAGAGATAATTGCAACATTTATTTGGAGAATAAGTGAACTGGTGTAAACCCCACATTTTGATTTCCTGGCTGCTCTATCTAGGAAACACAGCAGTAGGTTCTCATTCGGGCCTTGAAACAATCCGGCAGAAAATGATGTTACTGGCACAATATGTTTTTTTTTTTTTTACAAGCCATGGTTGAGGGGCTTCAAAAGCTATCAGAGGCTTGCACACAAGGTTTGGGAAGTGCCTCGGCATCATGTGGAGAATAAATCCTCAAGTGCCATATAAGTGCGAACAATGGTCTTCATTCTCAGTAGTTGGGTTGTGTGAGCCATCAGGAAGAAGAAAGTAAACTCACATGGCATCACTACACTGCTCTAGGCTAATATCGCTATGCTCTCCTGCAACGAGTGGAGCTCACTGACATATCAATGCAATTAGAGTCATGGCTCTGTCCCAGTGAAGGTCAGCTAGCAGCACTCAGAATAACACAGAGACAGCAAACGGGTAAGAGAGAAAGGACGGCAGGCTGAGATAAAACAAATTAAGTGACAGGACAGCATGGCTGAGTTTAAGTCTGCCTCTGTCCAGGGGCCTCTTCCACTTACTCCCACACTGGCCAAGCAATTAAAAATACATGCATCAATGATCTATGCCACTCTGCAAAAAAAGGCAATCTTAGAACCTCAAATCAGACAAAGACGGGACAGTGTGGCAAAGCAAAGATTTCAAACAAAATGTTTCTTCTTCTTCTTCTATTTTGTCATTAATTACACTGAAGGCATTAGATTGTGTCAGACTCGTAGGTTGCTGTTATAATTTAAGTATAGCAAGACACACAAACGATACAACACTTTGGTCAAATTCTCAAATACAATGGCGACTCCAAAAATCAACCCCCGGTGAAAAGAAGACATGCTTTAAAGGCTGTGCTAAAGCAGAAAAGTTGTGGGATTCCTCCAAAGTTGGTATTTAATCACGATCAGAATTTATTACAGGGAACCTTCCTTTAAGATTGACTAATGAGGCTGTAGAAAGTTAATACTACAATTAGACCAAGACCCGCACAAAGACACATCCAGTCTCCAACCGCACCAGCCTTAACCCATACTAAGAACCAACTCTTTATCAACAACAACACAACAGTTTCAATTGCTTTAAGATGTGGTTGGTTGTTGTTTGTTATTTTTAACAACAGTCTTTATTACCTCAAAGTAAGATTTTGCCTCAAAAGTCAAGTATTTTGTACATTTAGCCTATGTTTTGCAAAAAGTGTTTTGCTGTCTAATGTGTTGTGTTTTCTGTGTGTGTGTGTGTAAGTTTTGACAATAGTCTTCATTATCATTATGACCTCAAAGTGAGCTTTTGACTCAAGAGTAGGGCTGCACGATATAACGATATAATTTGCGGTATATAAACAAACAGCAAAACAACCAAAAACATCATTTCTATTTCACTGCAACAGCTTAAAAATGATACTCCAAATGACCCTGGTCAACGTAGGAGGCAAACATCAAACATAAAAGGGCTCATCTGATTGCTCAACAACGTAAACGGGTCCTTCCGATTGGTCAAATGCATAAAGGGATTTATTTCATTTGTTCAATATTTCAAGCTGCCATGAGTTTGTTTTAGCACATTTAAGGTAACCATTTATTGCGATTTTCGCCGTCTTTTGCGGTATGCATATTGCACAGCTTAATGTCGCAATAACGATAAATTTGCGGTATATTGTGCAGGCCTACTCAAGAGTAAAGTTTTTTGTGTTTTTTGTGAAGAATAGTTAGAAACTGCCTTTAACTTTTATTACACTTATGGTTTAAACTTAATTCACTGAGCATGTATTGTCATCTCAAAATTATATTACATTTGAAGAAAGCACAGCCAAACTATTGTTCTAACAGTTTCCTATTGTTAACAGCTCTATGTCAGCCAGTTGACCCTCTGTATTTCTAAGTGTCTCCTAAGTGTGTGCTTGCTGAGAAATTATCAAAATAATAATAAATTTATTGGTTTTTGACTCACAACTCGATTTACAATTCAGATAAACATTAGTTCATGTTTTATGCATTTTCCATCAAATCAACATTTCTGGCCATAAAAACAGTTCTAACATAACTAACAGTTTAAACAAAACAAAGAAGGAACATTTATCGATAAAAATACTGATTCTTAGAATAAACACTACAACAAGCACTCTTTTGTTTTGAGGCATATATATATATATATATATATATATATATATATATATATATATATATATATATATATATATATATATATCATTCATAAACCCCTGAAGGAAAATTCAATGGGTTAGACCTTATCATTGGTTTAGCTCCCCTAAGTTGTATCTGTATTGATGGTGAAGCACAAAAGTATTCCTTGCAGGTCTGGCCTAAGGGAAAAGTCAAACTCTTTAGTGTGAATCAGTTATCTCATCCCCCCTGAAAGCTCCCAAGGGGGCTATTCTGGTTCCCTTTAGACATCTCTCATGTCTGAACAGTCCATAGAGCCTACTGGTGTGGATATGGATAACACAATGAGTTAATATTCTAATTTATAGGCAGGAAAACACTAAATGGAGAAAAGCTGGTGTTTTATCACTGCCAGACAGAGACTTAAAAACACCCAAATAAGTGCACATCTATAGAATGAGAACCCAGTGAATTGTGAACATTTGCCTACAAAATACTGATGATGCCCCAAAAAATAATAGTTGGTCGTTTTAGCTTTGGCTCAGAAATTGTGCAGAGCAGATATTGAACAGGAAATGATAGTTGTAGGGTTAATCCTCTTTTGTACATGGTCACGCTTAAAATTACTTCTAAAGCCAATTTGAAGAGAAAAACCTTGACATACATAAAAGAAAAGATGTCTGCACACGGGCACACACGCTCATATACACAGACGGTGTGATGAAGTGAGATCAATGGGCTGGGCTTTATGTCTGCAGTTGCATCGATTTAAAATGGTTAATTCAAGGCAAAGCTGTGAGGAAATCACAGCCCAACCAATGCAAGCACTTCTGTATCAGTAAAGACTCAGAAGCACCTCTCATTTTTTAAAGCAACCATTACTGTTTTCGCTCACTTTTAATTAGGTTTCCACTTCTGATGAGCATTAAAATTGTTTTTAATTGAAGCATGCAGGCTAGTTTAGATCATAAGAATGTTACTTTTAGAATTTACATAAATATTTTTCCTTTTTATTTCAGGATGAACTTTTTTCAACAGAATTGCAGAAAAGAGAAATATCCTATTTTTACTGTTAGGTAATTGTTGTCTTTTTAAAACGTCATATCAACACATAAAATGTACAGGTTTCCAGTAGAGTCTACAAACTGCAAATGTATCCAACAGACTGGAATCAATAGTAAAAACAAACTTTGTTTTCACTTTGAGCACATTAAGCACTGCTGTTTTAGATGTGCCAGAATAGAGGCAGAATGTGGGATACATACCTGTATTTTAAGACTGCACAGCAAACTCATTTATTCCGCTCAGTTAGAAGTACTAAAATAAGCCTCCATATGTGTTTTTTTTTCCTTTAGTCAGCTAATGAAAAGAACAATCACTCAGTGTGAGCCATCAGGGCATACCAGGAAATGCCGGCAGCACAATTCTGATAACAGTAAATACTCAACAAAAAGAAAACTAAAAAAGAGATCAAATATTTAATAAACACTAAGTTTATGAAACTGTCAGGGAAAAATTGGGTGTGAGAATGACGTTGCAGCTGTGAACACATTCCGGTTGACTACTACAGAAAGTTTATGTAAAAACATTGACTTTTAGCCACAGCGACCTCGTCCCAATTTGGCTTAAAGAAATAAAATGCTTTCGCATATTCACATGCTACTATTGACATACTGAGAAAAGCAGGAACTTCAAAACACCCACCAAGCGACAACAGCAAGAAGCTTCAAAGAGGGCTTATTTTCATATGGAAGAAATAATGATTTGTGGAGTTTGGAAATAAAGCAACAGCCTGACTGTGTGAAGGGAGGTCTTTATTGTGGAGACACCAAGCATGCATGCCTTTTGCCTTACCAAAACATGCCACATTAGTAAATGAAACAAAAGCGTCCGACAGAAGCAATTATGCTCCACAGTAAACAGATTTGCAGGCAGATTCAGCTGGCTAAACGTCAACATTCGGATGAAAAGAGAGAATGCTGTCATTAGGGTCTACGGCAACTAGCAACAGCTGCATGTGGACAACAAAATGAACACAAGGGCAAAAATGCAGCTGTTTCCCTCCATCTTATTGTTATTACAGACTGACTGCACCACATATACTGCATATAAATTCAATTCAATTGCGGCATTTTCGATTGGTTGAGATAAAAACTAAGTGTTTTACAAAAGATTATTGGAGCAAAGCAAACACACTTTGAATAAAGTAGTGCATTCTTTAAGAGCTTTTATTTTTTGGTCTATAAGTCAATTGAATTGAGCCTATTCAATCTTTGGTAATCACACCATTTATTAGGGAAACCTAAGTATATATGTGCAGCAATAATGAAAATTTCATATGCACAGAGAATATTGACTATGCAAGTGGAAGAGTCAGAGCAATGTAATATTCAAAACCTGACTCGGAATATATTAGAGTGGACAATTACAGTAGTCGCTGCGGTAACGCTCGGGTGTAGCTCTGGGCATGCAGACAGATCTCCTATCTGCCAAAGCACTTGGTGCAGTCGCCAAATTCACCTCGTAATTGGAATCGCTCGATTTTTAGACACAATGAAACACATCCGAGGCCAGACACAAGATAAAAGAAAAAGAAGAAGTGGCTTACACTGCTTGTAAGATCCGTGAGTATTACCACTACATAACGTGGTGCACTATCAGCATTAGTCTGCAGAAATAATCATGTTCAGACTGCTAGAATGTGCTGAAGACAGCTTTTGACTGATCACACAAATAATATCTCCAGATTTTAAAGACACGTTCCAGGAAAGGAAGATAAAAGAAATTACCTTCCACTCAGCATCTCAAATCAACTGTTCTGGTAACTGTGCAGTTAAATATGCTAACTTCAAAGGTTCACTTCTCGTTTCTCCCTTTAATAATACATATTAAAGAAAAAAGTTTGCTTTTGTTAATGAAACTGAGTTGTGATCGTTAGGTTTACAAACTACAAGCATGAGGTTTACTGTGCATGCAGTAAGGCGCACACTTATAAACAGGCAAACCTGGAAAAGAACCAGAGCAATCAAACCAGCAATCTTCTGAAAACTGCTGCTGTGTGGTGTCGGTTGGTAGCTGCTAATGGATCATTGCCATAGGTGGGTGGGGTAGTAAAAAAAAAGGGAGAAAGAAAGAGACCATGTTTTCCTCTCACCATTAAAACAAAATGCTGTGAGGAGGAAAAAAAGACAGCATTATGCGATAAAAGGTAAAGGACAGTCAGAAGGGAGTCATGTTTTTTTTTCTTCTCTTTTTGCGAATGAATGGCTGATGGTCCCTTGATGGATATAGAAGAGGAATAACTGAGTTATTTTTGTATGCATGGACACACTTACATTGTACTGTATAAATCTAATTATTCTTGCAATAAAAACACGACACATAGTTCAGTGAACAAAGCTTACACTTAATAATCCATTATGCAACTCATTATCCACTGATACCTGACTCTAATCGTAACCTGATTATCATACCTAAAAGTTATGTTAAGTTAAGCTGTTTATACAGTGTTGTAGTTGTAAAACAGTCCCAAGACAGACAGACAGTGTAAATAGACACCAATCGTACTAATGTTTCCTCCTTTGTGGCTCCTTCTCAAAATGCCGGTGGCATTTCATGCAAGACGACTGTGACGAATCGCGACAGTATCTCCCTTGTTACTACTCCTTCTCCCCCTCTTCCCCACCACAAATGTGTCATGCAGAAGGTTTGTCTGTGGCAAATGGGAGAAATGCCATTGTCTAAGAGGTTTGGCATTTGTACCTATTCAGAAAAACGATAAGGTCTCGACCATTTGTCTCCTGGACGGTAAAGTTGAACATGGAAATAAATAGACCCTGAGTTTTTGAATTGTACTTTTTAAAAACACATCAAAAATCACAATTTCAAAATACCGAGAAGAGTGTTCTTAAGAAATACATTTGGCATATTTATTAAGGCTGTAGAAAATGATGGAAAGTAAGGGGGAAAGAAGAGTAGAAAGTAAATGCATCCAACCTGAAAAGTCACACATAAGGGGACAAGGAATATGGGATTTATATTTTCCTGTCAACAGCATTTAGGTCTGTAAAGACATACAAAGCCTTTGCTTCAGGGCACTGGGACAATATTGGTCATGCTTTGAGTGCTTATGTGTGATTGATGAATCTGCAGTTTGTCATCAGACTGACTGCCATGCCGTAACCAGGGCTGAGTCTAATGCTCCTTGAGAAATCCCAAACCTGAATGTAGGAGTTCACAGCCTGTCACCATTAACTTTGTCAAAAAAAAGGTACCCAATTCTTTTGGCTCTGTTTTTAAGAACAAAATTCCAGAATTAATTTCTTTAGTGTAAATTCTTAACAGTTAAGAGAACGTCTTAGTAAAGTGTTTTTGCAGCCACAGGTTTGCAGTAATGCAAAAAGCTTTCTAATTTCTGGCGTGAAAAAAACAGAAGACAACAAATACACGAGTACATTACTATGAGCTAAAATGTAAACAGTGAATTGCAAAAGATGACAACAATGGTAAAGATTATATTATTACTGAAAAAGAACATCTGTATTAAGCACTAAACAACTACCATATATAGATCAGTTAAGACTGCAAAGCAGAGGAAGAGTTTACACAGCTTTATGAAATGAAAAATGACTAATGACTTTTAACAAAGGTTTCAAAATGAATGACTATCATTTTCATGATTCATAGACATTGTATTAAAAAACTTTTTTCAAATGCACTTTTTTTGGTATTCTCTTTGAATAGATTTGGTTTATTCTTTATGGGGAAAAAAAACCCCAGATCAGATTATTTAATATTATTTTTTATTTTCCATATTCAAGTTTTAAGATAATCTGGTCAGCCAAAATCTTGAGACATCACAATGTTTTTAAAAACAAGTGATTTCTTTTTCCATTTAGGTTTGATGTCAAAACAATCCTCTTATAACTCATCGGATTTTGACATCACTGACTCCTTTTCCCAGACTATTAAATGCTAGTCACTCTGGGGTTGTGGATAGTTATTAGGAACACATACACTAAAATATTTAGAGCAATGATTCATAAAGTAATGTTAGAAATGTTGCATGATATGGTACCTAATTTTGAAATCTATTAATAAGCAAAGAAAATCTTTCTGTCGGGGGGAAGGAGAGGTTCAAACCCAGTTTCACTTTTCAACCAGACCACACTGAGCTTTTACAATTAGACTTGTTTTTACTTTTATATCACGTTTCCTAAATATAGTCAAAAAGTAACTCTTTTATTATCTAAACACTATTTACTAGCATCTATTAGTGTACATGTCTATGACAGCTGCCTACATCCCTATTGAATGTCAAAAAAAGGATAAACAATGCAAACGTGAAGGCTGAAAAAGAGAGAGAGAGGCCAATGCCCCAGATGCCTATTGCCTGCCAGTTTGGCTGTAGCAGGCAGTGACCTTGTTTGCATGATTAGTAGAACCACTGAGGCATGATTGGCCCTGTAACATTATTCTCCCTCTGTCTTCTTTCTTGCTGTCATCTCTTATTTATCAATCTTGGCTTCCATCACACTCTTTCCCTCTTTACAGTCTTTTGTTAATGGAAGATCAATCAAAGGTGTCACTATATTGAAGTTCATCTTTACCAGCAGTCACGCTGTTTCAAAAATCCTTTTAGAGCAACTTTGCATGCTTTTTTTCTTTTCTTGGTACAGCGCATTGTATTCTGCACCCTGATTGGCTGTTTCCCTTGTCAATCAATCTCCTCTTAGCCATTCCTCCTGTACAGAATGTACTTAGTTTGCCATATTTAAACAAATATTCAACTGTAATCAAATCTTTGCTCTCATTCTATAGTACTGGATCTATTTTTCTGTGAATGTATGAACTTTAACAGTTAAAACAAGAGTGAAAATGTCCATGTCTGTCTGAGAAGTATATAAAGTGTGTGGTGAGGGGTTTTAAGGCCTTAAAATAGCTGTAATCCTACCTCAAAAATTTCCACTATCGTGAGTTATTTATGGGATGTACCCCTGCAATAAATAAAAGAACAATGTAAATTAAAAAATGAATAAACAAGAAGAGTTGAATATATCATGTAATGATGTAATTAATGTAACATATAAATACTTGCATTGGTAAATTTTATATTCCTTCCTAATGAAGGAACCCTTCTCAAAGCAAAAACACAATATTAAGACATTTAAATCCATAAAACTTTAGAAATAATTTAAAAGTGACACTTTGTTACATTAAATCCCATATCTACGTTTTAAAGTGGTTGTTTTCCATTATTCAGTATTCCCTATTCTCCCTGGAACAGTGAGCTGTGTGAGTGATTTAATCCTTGTTTCAGCAGGAAGCAAAAGGTGCATCAGATAACTTCTCTTTTGCTATAAAGTAAGATCCATAATGTAACATCTAGAAAACTAGCAGATACATAATTGCTTGGTTTTTCAGATCAATTTTTCAGTTGAACTTCGAGAAGGAAGAATCGGTTGATGAGAAAAAAAGGAGACAGTAAGCCATTAAATAGGATATCCCAAGTGCCACTCTAGATTAAACTTTTAAAGGCGCAGGCATACGTGCACACACAGACAGACTCACACCCACACACACTGGGATCAGCTCCCAGACAAATCAAAATAAACAAGTAGAGTAGAATGAGAGAGAATTTGAGTATTTAATGCAGTAATGAAACTAGTAGTTTCTCACATTGAAAAAAGATATAGATTTGAAAAGTGATTTTGTTTAAGTCAAACAGAAACCTGATATTTCATATTGGATTGATCATATTAGGACCAATGAACCAACACATCCTAGCAATTAACTATTTTGAAAAAAATTTAAACCATGGGCAAGGACGAGACGACGTAATTAAATGTTAACTATCAGTCAAAAAATGCAATTAATTTGAATACCTGAAATATTAATTTTTTTACCCCGATTTTGTTTTAAACGACATGCATGCGTATATATTAGGAAATATTCGGAAATTTATGGAAGGCAGGGCATAATATCAATAAGGAAAATTGGTCTCAGCTCCTCTTCCTTGGGCTTTTGCTGCAGTCACTTTTACCTTACAATGCTGTTCTATCAACATTAACGATTACCAGTATATTTCATGTAGGTAAAGTGAGGATTTTTGGCCTGTATTTTCTTAGTCAATTAATTTCTATTTCATTACATTTCATGACTTTATATCAGTTGTTCCCCAGGCTGCAGATCACCCTCAACCCCTACCTACAAAACTATGGAGCACAATTTATTTTAGTCAATCCCAATACCCATAATTTCAAACTAATTTCTGAACAAAATTTATTTTTATACCGATTTTAGAAAATACCTTTAATAACATCAAATACATTAGCTCTGAAACATTGTGTATTTCTTTTTAGTGTCGACTCTAGCTCATATCATACCATATGCAAAGAAACCAACATAAGAGAAAAAAGTTCAGAACATATTATTGCACCTAGTTTTAATAACGTTTGGCAGTTCTAAATACTCTGGTTTATGTGAGGCTTGCTCAACTCAATACCAGGCCCTAATTCCCACTCCTCAGACAGCCGTCAGTTCTATGACCACCACCAGAGTCTAGAATCTGTGGGAATCTACCCTGATGATTCTGCATTTAAACCTCAGCTGTGCCCTGAAGTTTAGAAATAATCACTATTGTGCAAGGATTACTGTACTTTCTCATTTCTTATCATTGTTTATGTAAAGATTTTGCTGACATTCATCTCTTTAGATCTTTCCATGAAGAAAAAGCTATAGTGAATTGCAGACATATCTTTCGATTTGCGTAATGCTATCAAAATATTGTTTTACTTTTTTATTAGTTTGATTGCATAAAGAAAAAAAAGTTATTTTTATTATTAGTTTGATTGTGTAATGACATCCTTGCTAGAGTGAAGACAGAGGATTTTTTTAACTCAACCACCGTTTGTCCACGATTTTCGATTAGGAAAATGCCTCAAGTTTTGATAAATGTGAGCCACAGACCTTTGGGGCAAGCGCTTTTGCTTCTACAGCCCCTAGACTGACACTAAGATCCCTCAAATCTCTCCTAAACTCGCCCATTTTTAATCTTTCGGCTCCTCCTTACAGTATGTCATGTTTTTAACTTGCGAATGTTAGAACATACTAGAACCTAAAGACATGGAACTTTCACAAATTGTAGTCAAAAGCCACTGCTAAAAGGGTTTAGCATCTTTATTAAGGGAAAGACTTGTGAAGATATGAATATTTGTTGGAGGTAGTGGCAAGAGAAGCTGCCCCAAAGAGATACGTGGGCTTCTTAGATCCGATTGATTTAAAAAAAAGACTTTAAACTTGAGACAAAGACACTTTATATGAATGGATTCGTCATCTTGTGAGCTCTTAAAAACTGACCGAATTATTTTAGTCTGACTTATTGGTTCAGAAATAAGTCTGTCTTTATCAGATTCTGTAGTCTGTGTGGTTAAGTAAATGCAAGTAAACCTGGAGTTTGAACCTGTTCCCATGGAGACGGTACTCTTTCACATACATAGATACATTGATTCCTTACTTTGCAAAACTCCAGGGCACCTTGGACGCTCTCAATGACACATGCAAGTTTTTTTGTTCACCGTTTGCTGTAAATCCAAAACTGATCATCTTCATTACACGTGTTTGGAATAAATTCTCTTTGGGTGAGTATTTTTAACTAGATTAGCATTAAACCTTTATATTACCATCCTACTAGCTTTGGGTTGCCAATTTGGACAATCCTTTACATTCTAGTGATAATTTGTTATGTAACCATTTTATTTATATTGTGCTAGCTCATTTGTGCAATTTGGAATCTACTAAGGTTTTCTAAGCTGATTTGGCATTTAGATAAAATTTGTCATGGTTTCTTAACATTCAATTCCCTAAGCAACTTTTCACATACATCCTTGCATTTCCTCTTTCAGTACCCTTTTTTTGCCGTTTATGATCAGTTTAGCTTACGTCTGCAATTATTTCTGCAAATTATGGTTTTTGTGGCAATGTGGCACAATTGCAGGATTACAATGGTAAGGTCCTCTGCAGCTTTACACGTATAGCTCCAAAAACCTTCAACAGCTTCAGTAATTTATCCAACATATTTCTTTTCAATAAACTTCAGCTTCTTCTCCTAAAAGTTATGCAATTAGGTAATTAAAAGCAACCACCTTTCAATCATCCAATCAAACGAATTTCCGCAGGAAATGCAACTTTTTCAGTTTTAATTGCAACTTAAAAGGCTTTTCTCACAGTTAAAGAACCACTCGTGCTGCAGTAACTCTTATTCTCACATATGGCATCAAAAGACTGAATAGGTGTTTGTGTTTCATAACAACACAATCTTGCTTGATCGTTCTTTAATGACATTTGAATTTCCTTTAATTAACTACTGTAACATGTATGTCACTACACTAGATGTATATCAGTGTTACAAATGAGATCAA
The DNA here is from genome assembly GCA_037389245.1 of Oryzias sinensis. Classification (NCBI taxonomy): domain Eukaryota; kingdom Metazoa; phylum Chordata; class Actinopteri; order Beloniformes; family Adrianichthyidae; genus Oryzias; species Oryzias sinensis. The sequence goes on from CM074489.1 coordinate 32,556,677, forward strand.
AGAGAGTGAAGGAAAACAAAAATAACCCACAACTGTAATATTAAATCACTTAACGTCATGTGCCAGTGGAGTGGAGAAAAGCAAAGTCATCTTGCACAGATTGACTACATTTTTGGTTGTATTAACCCCCAAATGTTTTCCCACTTGTCACAATTACCCCTCTAGGGTAAAATCTATTTAAACTTAAGCCAATATATTTTGGCAAGCATAATTGTGTTTAAAAAAAGAAATCTTTAGACAAATCACTTTTAGACAATCAGGTATCTCTTTCACTTCATTTGTTATTTACTTTGTATTAAAAAAGTTATTTAAATAAATAATAAAATAATACTCAAAAATAATGGCACATAGGTAACGGAAGCCGGGATGCCTTTGTGTCGAAGTATCCCTAGGCAAGGCACTGAACTCTACATTGCTCCATATTTGATTGTTAGCAACTTGGATGGTAGCTGTATGTTTATCAGAGTGTGTAAATGGTTAAATAGATATGTGACTTTTACAATCCTCTGGGCCTTTGGCTAGAAAAGAGCTGTACATGTATATGTTCAAGTATACCCATTAAAGAAGGTATATATTCAGTATTTAAGAAGAACTGTGTGACTTGGATGAAGATTGCTAATCATTTTCTTATGGCCTCAAATAGTCTTGAAGTTGAACTCTGGCATCTAAACTTAAATTCTCTCTTGGGGTTGTTATTCACGCTCGAAAATTTTCTTGGTTTCGATCAAATCCATTCCATGACTCAGATTCGTGGAACAGAAATTTTCCATCTTGCAATGAAACAAGAATACATTTTTTTATAGTCAAAAAGGGCGTCCTGTAATGTCATCTGCTGCAATAAAGCTTGTTTCAAAAGCCAATTTTTTTTAAATCACTTCTAGCTGTAGGTTGTTTTTCCATTAAAAAAACAACTTTTTTTTTTTAACAAACATCTTAAGTGTAACAAACAAAACAAATATTTGATTAAAGCACAAATGTTGGAGAATGGGAGCAGGGTAAATTTTGCAATTGAAATGTGGCAACCATATCTTTAATGGTGGTAAATTGTACCACTAGTCAGACAATATGAAACAATCTTTCCTTTTAAAGCTGGAACTTGCAAATTATGAGTTAAAACTATAGAGATATTTGCTCTGTGCCAAGAATCTCTGACATCACCCTTTAAAATTCTTAACCAGCCAAAAAAGCAGAGTTTTGAAAAAAAACAAAAAAGGCCTTCACTTAATAGATAAAGTAAAATGGGTTTCATTAGTTCCACCCATTGGCCTATGAAAAGACCTACGGTAACTTCTAAATTTCCAGAATTCTATACATTGTACACTACCTCACATCTAAAAAAAAGTATTGCATTTATATCAGTAAAAAAATCTGCTTATCTAAAAAACAACTAAACTTTAGAGCCTCTTTATAAAAGCTTAAACCTGACCAAAACGTTTGTTTAACATTCCAGACACAGATTTTACCAAGAGGCATACAAAGCTTATTTTATTTGCCAATAGGTTCCTGAGTGAGGAGTCTTTCCACAAACCTATTATAATTATCTGCAAAGTACGGGCAGAGAACACAACTGTTCTAATAGGAAGAGGAAGAAATTATTTTAAACTATTTTACAGATACATGTGAAACAGCATGAGACCACTACTAACTAAACTTTTCTTATTTTTGTAACTGGGTTAAATTAGTAGACAACATCGACTTGTCCAAATGAAATTTAAAAAGTTGTTGAGAATATGAAAAGAAATCCAATGAATAGAATAAAAAAGTAAGCTTAGCAATCATGTGTAGTTAAATCATTAAAAGAAAAAGAAAAACTGTAAGTGAGTTTTGTGATTTCTAAATGACAGCGAAGACAATTACTCTTGACAAAAAGTAATTGCTGTTGGCGTGAAAAAGTAGTATGGAAAAAAAAGAGAGCCATTATCAAATTAAATTGTTTTAAAGAACATTTCATGTAAGGTGTAAATTTCGTTTGAAAATAAAAATCTTACATAAAAAGTCAGCAGGACCTTGTACAATAATAAAGCTTAGGCAGAAAAATAAAAATCTTCCATTTTCTTTGAAGCTACTCTCTTAACTGAAGGCGGATCACGTGGATGCCAAGATCCTATCCATCTTTGTTACTCCCAAAGAGAACCTCGATATGTTGAGCTCTGCTACCTCCAGCTCCGTATCCAGTTTCTTTCTCGACCTTCTTTCTCTCAACCATAAAATAGGGCTGCTCCCCCTCTCTTGTAAACCTTTTCTTTCATCCTCTCTTTTCAAGAGTAAACATACCCTTCTCCAAACGCTCCTGCACCATGGTCTCACTACAGATCATTAAGTCATCTGCAAACTTCATGGTCCACATATATTCCTATCCATCCTCATCTGTCAGTCTGCCTATTACTGTGTCAAGAAGAAGCTCTAAGCTGTTTCTTGGTGTAGTTCTACCTCCACCTTGTACTCATCTGTCACACCTTCAGCACATCTCACCGCTCTCATACTTGTCCTGCACAACTATAACTCTCCAGACTCCCTCTTATAAAACTACAGCTCCTATTTCTACCCTTTCATAGGCTTTCTTTAGATTACAACCTTTCTACACTGCAAAAAACCACCATCTTAATTCTAGAAAAAAGTACTTGCTTTTAGTAGAAATTGACTAGAAATAAGTCAAATTATCTGCCAGTGCAGCTAGTAAATTTTACTTAACAAGATGTCTTGATTTAAGTAAAAATATCTAAGCCATAGTAAATTGGTTAAATCTTGAAATTAGGCAAAAACACTTATATTAAGCAGTAATTTAAGACAAAAAAACTAGAAACTAGGATATAGGAGCTTGATTAAAATGTATTGCCCACTAAAATTCAGAAAATAAATCTTGAAACAAGCAGTTGCAAAAGATATTTTTTCTTGTTTCAATACTAAAAAGAATGAAAACAAATTCACTTTTCGATTCTTTTATTCAACTTACAAACTGAGATTTGTGTTACAAATGTACCCAAATTTTCTAGGAATACAACAGTTTCTTTAACAACACAATTAGAATACTCATCTAAAGAACAGACATAAACATTGAACTGCAAAAGCAGTTCATCTTCCAACAAATTCTTTACTTTAATGTTCTTTCATGGTGGTGCTGTCCCGCTTGTGAATAGGATCCTGAAGGATCTGTCTGAATGACAGAAGGGTGGCCACGCATTTTGTGTAGGTCAGATGTAGTGTGTAAAAATATGCCATTTAGAAAATCAGACCCTCGTGAAGCTTTTCTTTTTCAAACGTCACTGGCATCAAACCAATAGCAACGATTCATCTACAGCCATCGAACACCAAGACTGGACTTGACAGGCCTCTCTTCTGGATGAAGACGTTTGGATCTTCTGTTGACTATAAAGCAGAAAAAAACATTTTTACTTTAGTATCTCCAATGTAGTAATTTCTTTATGTATCTGCTTAGGGCAAAAATAAAAATTTACCTCCTGAACATAAAGTAAAGCTTCACTAGAACATCCCAGTTTCTTTGATGGAGGTGCCACCGAGGGAAAGAGAATGGGAAGGGCCTTCACCAGAGCAAAGTTGGCTTCCACTGAAACACAATAAATTGAATTGTTCTTCTTGAAGAAGAAAGACATAGAACAAAGTGTTTTTTTGAGAAGAAGCATTCACGCATCTAACTACATGTATCAAAAAGGCAAACTTACTTTTATCCCTGTTGATTAGTGGCTTTATTGCCTTCTTTCATACTCCGTAAAATGACCCTGGCGCAGCAATCCTCCCATCTCATTTTGACTTCCTCGAAGAATTCATCATTGTGGGGAGCAAGGACTCTATGCATTTCTCCAAGCACCTGCAATGACAAACCAAGTAGTGAAAAATATATAGACATTTAAAATTTTACTTTAGACTTTTTACATAATACTTACATGATGCAATTCTCTGGATAAACATCCACGATGGATGAAGCTCTGGTATCCTCTCTTATGACCTGAAACTCCAGATAAAAAAAACTGGTATACATCAGCTACAATGGGCTTCTACTTCTTGTACATTTCCTGCAGAGTTTTATAATGCCTGGTTTGTACTTGCATACTATCCTTATTCACTAGAAGTGATCACAAATTATATTTTAATTTCTGCCAACAATAGTAACTCACAAACTTAAAAAATGTTAAAATCACAATTTTTAATAACAGCAAGTTTTCATTCAAACATTAAGATCATCAAGCATACATGACAGTCTTTCAAACTGGCCGATTTGGGTGGGAAACTGCCCAATCTGGCAAGCCTAACATAAAAGTGAGTTACAGTTGTGCAGTATTGGGCTAGCAATAATAACTCAAGTTAGCTTACTACTACTTTCTTCTTAAACACTGAAATACATTTTAACTAAATAAAAATTAAATTTGACACGTTTAAACAGAACCAAAATATCATTAATTGTATTTTAAAGTATATTTATGAAATATACTGCATACTTACAAAAAAGTGACGAAGTAGCTAACATAGTGCTAGCGCAAGCTAGCTAGTTGCTCCGTTAGCCTCCTTCTCAAGATGTTTAAACCCACTTTATAATCTTTACCAGCTGCGTGGGGCGTAATGGTGATTTATTCTATGTCATATAATTTAATATAGCTTACCTCCTTTTATCTTGTCCACCGAATATTATATTCCTAATTTGTTTTTCCTGTTCGTCCTCGTCATGTTCTGGTTCATCAGATGTACCACGCAAATATGACAAGATGGCGCTGGGTCGGTCACAATATGAAAATTCTCAAAGGGTATCCCAAAAATGCAATAAATAGAATTATTTTTTTTTGTTACACATTATTATGAAAATACATAAGTTATAAAACAGCATATACCGTGTTTGCTCTATCAGTTTAGCTTAAGCAAGTCTACTGAAGATATTAATCCCCCCTTCCTCTGGTCACAATGGACTTTTCCATTCTCGCTTGTGCCCGCCGGAATGTTCCACTGAAAAATTACGACAATACATGACAAATACATATTTTAAAAGATCAACTATTCTACTTAAACTTTGTTTGATATAAAAAATAATTTATTTGATTAAGGAAGATAATCATTGTCTGATTTGTACAATTTTCGATTCAAAATAGATCTTTGCACAAAATCTTGATATGGTATTGCCCAAACCAAGGGCAGTGGAATTATGATTGCGTCATCTGTGGATTGCAAAGTACTGTTTATAATTTAAATTTAATTCAGGTAACCATGCTGTTAGAGTGAAGTGGCTTGTTCTCAATATTAGCAAATATATATGTGAAAGGTCTCTAATTATAATTTCTGCAAATAAAACAATACTTACTTTTGGACTTACACAAAAGATTTTGTGGTAAACAATGTATTGTTGACAATACAGACAACATTGTATTGAAGCAGGTTTATGAAACACTGTTTTAACAGAGACCTTCTTGCTTATGAAATAGCTATACCTAATCTTGCTTACGTTTATAAATGCTGAAAACGTGCTTGGTTATCATCGTTTCAAAATCAGTATTTTGATTAAATATAATATTGATGATGATATTGCAGTAAAAAACAAAAAATATGTATCCATTGTTTATCCTTTTAATATTGGATGAGCTATTAAACATCAGTATTAAAATACATTTTTGGATATCAGATAATGTGGTAACATCTAAAATGAACTTAAATTAAGACCTTAACCTGTGCTTAAATCAGGCCTGCAGTATTTTTTCTTGTTTGCATGAAAAATAATTAATATCTAAAGTTACAGACTGATCAAGAAAGGTAATGCATATTTTTTTCTTAAAACAAGTTTGATAAACTTAAATTAGGACGTTTTCCTGTCCTTAAATCAGGCTTGCAGTGTTTTTTTCTTGTTTTGCATGTAAAATGACTAGTTTCTAGATTTACAAACTGATCAAGACAGGTAATGCATATTTTTCTTAAAACAAGTTTAATAATCTTACACGTGCTGCTGTTTTTATCTAAAATCAAGATCAATAAGATTTTACAGCTAGTTTTAAGTTTAATAATCTTAGGTAGATTGACCAAATTTGCAGTGTATGTACCTCCCCAGAAGAATCCACAAACTAATATTGCATCTACAGTTCTCTTCTCTGTCATGAGACCATACTATAAAAATGCTGACTTCCACAACTATTTCCCTTAACATCACTACATGACTCAGTTATTTTCGCTGTCATTTCCACAATTTCACATGTCTCTTTTGCTCTTAAAAAATTGCATGTGTATAATTTTTCATTTTTACAGCCATTCTTTCACTCTCTAAAATTTTGTTCAGTCAAACTCTCTACTGCCACCTCTCATTAACAAGTACAAACTCCCCCGTCTTTGATCATCCTACCCTGCAGCACATATTTCCATCTTTGTGTCTCTGCCTTTCCAGCTTGTACAGATCCCCCTTCTTTGTGTTCAACCTGTCACACATGTTCCCATACACCCTTTGTTTGGCCTTTGCCACCTCCACATATCCCTGTAGTACTGTCTGCTGTCTTATGTCCTCTCAATGTCACACTTTTACTTAGTCAACATTTTCCACTCAGCAGTGCTGAACTTTATCATCCCACCAATAAGTCTCCTTATTTGCTTTCCTCTGCCCAAATGACAGACCAGGTATCTTCCTCCCAGTTTCCCTGATGTGTTCACTACCGCCATTTTCATTTTTTTTAGTAAAGTCCATCATAGTAACCATGTAGGCTAAGTTGACAAAACCATCCAGTTTCAGCTCTGATTCCTCCCCCATGAGCACATACAGTCAGTCAGGGCCATAAATATTTGGACAGAGACACATTCCTTCTAATTTTGTTTCTGCACATTACCACACTGAATTTTAAATAAAACAACTCATATGCCATTGAAGTGCAGACTTTCAGCCAATAGGTTTCACATACATTTTGTTTTGTTTTTGCAGCATTTGTCCTCCTTAAAACAACCCCTTGCATTTAACCTGACTTGCGTGGGGGCATAAAAGGACTGCATTGTACCCACTTGTGGTGGTGCTTAATAGCTCCACAGAATTAAATAGTTAAATGAAAAGAAAAGGGTGTTTTTTGAAAAAAAATCTGTATTTCTGCATGCATAAATATTCTAAAATAAGTTTTAGTCTTTCCTGAAAAAATGTGATATCTCTAAGTCAAATAACTCTTGATTAAGACAGGATAACATATTAGAAAGAGATTTGACGAGCTTATTCAGTAATAACAATGATACAATGGACTGTGAAAACAGAGAGGCCAAAGTTTAAATTTGTTATCACCTTCCTTTCAATAACAAGAGTACTAGACCTCTATGAATTAGAGATGAGATTAGCAAGAGCATAAATTATGGCCACTAAAGGGAGATGAACATGTGGTGAGAGGAGAAATAATTGTGCACCCGATGGGCATTGTGGTGAGGGGTAGATTAGTCAACACCAGAGAGTGTTGTACTCTCCAGGCAATTTTGCCTTATTATCAGAGGTATGTGTGTTTATGGTGGTGGACAATTGGGTAAGTATATTATTGCTTTTTCTCAAATGTTATTAACAAAAAGTAAAAGTGTAAATTAAATTAAAAGGGTAACTACATAGTAATTGTTACAAGTGAATATTTTAAAACTCTAAAAACATCTTTAGTGTCTTACCACAAATATACAGCTAAGAATCTTGAGGGTTGGAGAGCTAATGAACTAGTGAGTTTTTAGCTTAGTTATGAAAGATGAGCACACAGTGACAATGATTGATAAGCTCAACTGTGCGTCAAACCTTACCTTGCTCTGACAGGGACAAAGCTGCAGTCTGATGCACCTGTCACTGATATTTGTTATAAATCACTGACAATTTTTATTATTCAAGACTTTCAGAAGTGGAACTGCAACGAAATAGACACGCAGCTTTTAAAGCTGTTTATTCCTTTCAACTTTAAACTTAGAATGCCTGTCAAGTTTCTTTTCTTTTAATTTCCGTTATATGTTTATGTATATTAGTATCCAAGAGCATAGATCAGCTTGGCAGTATAGACCAAAATGGTCTAGGTTGCTTTACATAGAGGAATTATGCCTTAAATCAATTTAAGTTCAAATAAATAATTCCACAGTTATTTTTCCTGCACTTATTTTAGAACTGTAGTGTGCAGACAGATGTGATGTTTATTTTATTTAAGACTTCATCAGTATAATACATAAAAATGTATTTATTAAATTTCACTGCACTTTGACCCTTTAAAGTTGAGATTTTTGAAAATGAGATGCATTTGCTTCTGAAGAAAAAAAAACAGATCTAATCTAAGTAGTAATAGGATTTACATTGACACTTTGGTTATGTGTTAAAAAAAAAAAAACTGGAATGGGCAATGGTAGTTTCAAATTACACCAATGTGATCATTGAGAATGGGATACTGTAAAAATGAGAGGTTTTAATTATTTTTTGTGGACTACTTCAATTTGGAATTAAAAATAAAAGAGCCAACCAAATGCAGACACCCTCTCTTTCAACATTTCACCCTACAGTATGTAAATAAGGGATGCCTAGACCAAGTCATTATTGTCAGCCAAAAATAGTTGCACAGTAAAATCTGCAAGCAATCTTCTAAATTACTGTTTATTGAACGGTAATCTTTTTAACCTCTCTTTAGTTACTCCTTTTCTCGTGCATATTGAGATAATGACTAAACTTTATTTTTGACACTGAGAAAAATGTGTCTGCCTTATTTGTCTGTCAAGGTTAATATTGTATGTAATTGTTTTGTGGGCAGGAGCTTAGGCAGAGGACAAGTGTTTCGCCAATGTTTATTGCCTCAAATGGGTCAGTCAGCGGATGTTTACAGAGCAAGTTGGCCTTTTATGGATTTTTACAAACTATGCAGCTGAAGCTGGTGAACTTTCTGGACAATTCCAGGACGTTAGAGCTGAAGCCTGGGATCTCGTCCCCAGAGTGGACTGCATGTTCTGGAGCTGGAGCTGCTTAGTTGCCGTTTACTGACAAAGCCTGATAAAACCGTGGGGCAGTGGACTAATCAGCTTCATGTGAAAATACTAGGAGCTACCATTTTACATAGCTGACGAGTTGTCAGACCCAGCCCAAAAAACCTTGTTTAGACCAAGGGTCGGCAACCTTTACCACTAAAAGAGCCATTTGGATCAGCTTCCCACAGAAAGTAAAACAAAGGGAGCCGCAACATTCTTTGGCAAACCCGGTGTTTCCAGCGAATGGCATAACTTCTCTCAATTTTAAAGCTCACAAAGAGATGTTCATTTTTTTGGATCCTCTGACATTTAATGGGTTCTGATGAAAACTATTTCCCGAGAGGCCACAAAACTAGCAAATATGTCATCATTAACTAGCAGTTAATCCGTTTCTCCAATAGATTTTTGTTAAACAACTTTTTTTCTCATCCTGATCAGGATTTTTTTTGGCAAAAGCTGCGTGTTTATTCTGGGATGTCTGGCCACATTTCTCTTCTCATTCAATATGTACGGTCTCTTTAGAAGAACTTTTCATCCCACAGCCAAGTACCCCTGGCTGCAGTGTGCAGACCGAGGCGTAGCTCAACCCCGCAAACAAAACGGCTCTCAACTCGTAAAAATAAATCTCATATGTTGCATTACACTAGAAGTATGGCAAGCGACAAACAACATCATAGCACACATGAAAAAAATGCGACTTCTCCAGTACTGAATGCAGAACCGTTGAGGTCAGATCTGACGGAGACTGCGGTCTTGAAGAATGTTGCCCCGGGGCTCATTCAATACCGGGGTTCGGTACCAATCTCTAGGAAAGAGGCACGGTGGAGAACAATCACTGAAGCAGTCGCTTAGCATATAGTCAAAGATATGGTACCCATATATACCGTGGAGAACACGGGGTTTATTATTTTAATTAAAACCTTAGATCCCACTAATTTTGTTAATTGTGTCAGCCCGCTGTGTGAATAGGGAGCAGGCGCGAGAGTGACTGAGTGAGAGCGTGCAGAAATGTTGCAAAGTGGGGTCTGTTCCTCCACGTCTGTTGCAGCTGTATTGTTAATCCCTTAGAAAAATAGTGCTACTATCAAGGTGAATGTTTGTCTCCTTTTAGTCTAAACTACAAAGTGTGACTTAAAACATAGCTTGGACTCTGATTCCAAGAGTGTGTTCATTTTTTTATTATTCACCACAGAATTGGGGGTTACATTTGTCTTGCGTTTGATTAAATAAAAGCAAAATTTGCTTTAAGCTGTCTGCCGTTTGTACTTATTGCTTTCCTTAAGTAAGGGGGGGGGGAATCGGGACAGAATCGGAAATCATATTGAAAAAAATAAAATCAGAGATTTTATTTAAAAAAAATAAAATCAGAGATTTCATTTTTAGGCCATATCGCCCATTCTTATCCGGAATCACAACCAACCTGCACCTGACAGCTGAGAGAACCTTCTACTGAACAGAGCAGACCAATCCATCTGAAGAAACCAGATCAGCTTCACAAAGCTGAGACACTTAGTATTTTTTTTAAGCCAACCTTTACTTTAATGAAAAATCAAAATGGGCGTGTCTCAACGCGTTTAACTCCGACCACGTTGAAGTACGCTGCCAGGGGCTTCTCCCCATAACAGACTCTGGTTTGCGTTCACAGCTGAAGACACACCCCCTCCACGCATTCATGCTGCGCTCTGTGCCAGCTCACACACCCCAACGGTGTTAAAGGCACCATGACAATCTTGGAACATAATAGTTTCTTTACAAAACCACAGAGAGCACAGGGATGAAAGCGCCGCAGGTTGCCGACCCCTGGTTTAGACATAATAATTACCAGCATTTTTAAGTTTACCAGTTGTTGTGCATTTCTTTTGTCTATTTTGTCACACTAATTTTGTTAATTGTGTCAAGAATATTTAAACTTGGCTGACTAGTAAGCCTATTAAAACTCGTTAATTTAGCAAAGTGCAGTTTCGCTTCAACACTTTTGCCCAGATAACCAGTAGGTTGTGTTTTTTTTGTCCTCTGCGGCACAGTACCAACTGTCCTACAAACCAATGCCGGTATGTGGCCCCGCAGTTAAGAACCACTGCTCTAACAGGCATTCAGATTGAACTGTAAAAACAAGGTTCAAAAGTCCTCATAAAAGATGGACTATGACAGAATAAAACTTCTAAACCAACAAGTCACCAGATGTTCCAATGATTCTCCCAAGTCAGTATAGACTCACAAAACAGACACACATTCACACACTCATGGCAGTTTTACTGTTCAACACTTGCGTCAACTTATAACCACCAGGAGCAATGTGGGGTTCAGTGTCTTCCACATTGGCGGGAAGGGCGGGAACTGAAAAGGGGTCGACAGCTCTACCTCTGCACCATGACCGCCCTGTGAAGCAGAGAGTTCTTCAACATGACTGGACATTTTAAGGGTTCATTTGTAATACATAAAGATTGATGTTTTCTAACCTGAAATGGGCAGCTCTTTCATGTCATCAAAATAATCAATGAGCTGTAGCAAGCTTAGCATTCACAAAACCTTATATCACTGAGCCACCCTATTAAACCCCATCACAAGTAACTGGCCTCTTGGGCTTGTCTGTAGAGACTATTTGACCCTGATTCTAGGAGAATGGCCATCGCCCTTGTGGTCACTAACCATTTTGCTCGCTATACCCAAGCCTATACCACTAAAGATTAGAAGGCCTCAACCCTAGCCAAATCCCCTGTTGAAATGTTCTTCATACATCATGCTTTGCCAGCAAGAACTACCTCTGACCAAGGGCATGACTTTGAGAGCTGCTTAAACTCCAGCAGATATTGGGCATAAAGTCAAGAACAACTTCCTTCTATCCCAAGGGTGTTCCAGAGTCTGAGCATTTTAATCACAGTCTTATCTATGCTTGGCACTCTCAAACTTGCTCAAAAGCAACAATGGAGACAACATCAGTTTACTGGTCCACACTATACAAGAATTAACAGCAAATCCATTCACATTTAAGCTTCCTAAAGTTGAACCCACTGTTGTTTTTCCACATCAAAATAATCCAAAGGGAACATTATTAGAACATTTTACCACACTGTATGGTCACATGTCTTCGCAAAATTCAAACTGTTTCCAAACAATGGAGTGTAATAATATTTTTTGCTGCCATCACGTGTGTTGTCCGCTGTGATACCATTGATCGCTTTTACATGTTTAAAGGGCACCAAGTGAAAGACCTGCAGAGAGCAGGGACCAGAGAAACAAAGTCTACCATCAGTAGCAAAATACACCGTCAGGGACTCAAACCCACAGTGCCAGGCGTGCCCCCCTGCTAAAGTCAGTACATGTGCAGGCCCGTTTAAAGTTTGCTAGAGAGCATTTGAATGATCCAGAAATGGATTGGGAGACTGCCCTATAGTAAGATAAAACCAAAAAAGAACCTTTTGGCAAAAACTCTACTCATCGTGTTTAGAGGAGAAAGAAGCATGGGGGTGGAAACATTATGCCCTGTGGCTGTTTTTTAGCAAAGGGATCAGGACGACTGATCCGTGTAAAGGAAAGAATGAATGGGGCCATGTATTGTCAGATTTTGAGTGAAAACCTTGACAACTATCCCAAACAAACCGGGTAAAAAGGAGAAACTTTGCAAGAAGCATTTCAAGGTCCTGAAGTGGCCTAGCCAGTCTTCAGATCTCAATACCATAGGAAATCTTTGGAGGGAGTAGAAAGTCTGCGTTGCCCAGTGACCATATACTTTTTTTCTCACCATAATTTACAAATACATTCGTTAAGAATTAGACCATGTGATTTTCTGGATGTTTTTTCTCATTTTGCCACTCATAGTTGAGGTACACCTATGAGGACAATTACAGGGCTGTCTCATCTTTTTAAGTGGGGGCACTTGCACAATTGGTGGCTAACTAAATACTTTTTTGCCCCAATGTTTAAGAAATGGTTACTATAGCTATAACATTTTGTCGTCATCTGTAAAAAAACTTTTCTTCCATTTGTGAACCTTACAATTCTACATCGTTTCCCTTGTCTTTAAATGTCGTGAACTTTACATTTTTAGTACATTTTAATAATTTTTCATATATTGCACGTGTTTTGTCACATTTAAAAGACAAAAACAGAACTGCATTAGCAAGGTTTATTTCTGTTTAACAAAAGTGTGCTTTTTGCTCAGTTCTCATAATTAGGTGATGACAGTCCTGAAAGTTATAGCTAGTTTTACAAAGAAAGACGCTGGTATAATTCAATTAAGACAAACATGTATAGAGGGCACAGACACAGAGGAATTAAATTATCTCAATATCATTCTCTCGCACTTCACTCAGCCACCAAAGCATCTATAAACAGCCTTAGAAATGTGGAAAAGCAGAAGAGTGAAACCTGTGTTTAGTCATTGTCGATATTTATTTATTTGTTTGTTTGAATCTTCAAAGGGAATATTTAAGCGTACCAAAGCAGATGTCTACTTCTTCACCCCTTTCATAGTTATGAGTCTTTCACGGTGCAGAGGAGAGAAGCAAAAAATAATGACTTACATTTAAGAAAGAAAAAGGTGACACAAAGTAAGAGCCCAAATAGTTCTCTAAGGAGCCGAAGTGAACTGTCAATTTGTGAAGTTGAATTTGCACATGAAAAGCACAAGTGTTTTATTTTTGATTCCTCTACATTGCCACAAGAAGATCAGAGACTGTTCACTATCCCTGATCTATTTTGGTGCTCATCATTTTTCCCTTATAACACCTGAGACACAAAGCACCATTAAAAACAAAAAAAAAAGTCATATTTTGTCCCTTTTTTAAATGTGTCATTGTGAAGAACTGAAGGGCCAGTTGCTAATCAGCTAAGAAAATGCATAAACATTAAGAATAGCACTGACCTGACATAATTCATCATTGTTTTTTAGAAGAAATTGTGATTTTATATGCCAACTTCTCCACAATGCTTCCTTTTCAACCCTAAGCTTATGCACAGGTCATTTATCCACTGTCGTGATGTGGCCATTTTTCATCGGGACCAGTAGACTATTCTTTGCATGTTTCATGAAACGATATGGGATCATCTTTTAGTTCTGCCCATCTCTCACGTACAGAGGCTTTGCATAATCACTCACCTCCCTGATAAATCATGCCCCCTCTCCAGCAGCCCAAACACCTTCCATTGTCAGAGCTGAGGCTCAAGTCGCAGCACACTCTGATGGATGATTTACAAGCAGTCAGCCTCTTCCATCTGAAACCCTCCTAGGTGGATAATCCTCATTCATTAACCCCCTCACAACTTTGAGCTCAAGAAACCTGACCAGTCTTCAAGTTAGTTTCCTAAAACAAGACCAGTATAGACAGACTTTAACTGTCGGCCACTTCAAGCCAGTGCCTTTGTGAATAAGTGTAAAATCTTCCATTGTAGTGGAGTCTAAGTGATAAAGGCTATGACAACCATCCACATTGCTGCTTTTAGCCAAAAGTACTGAACTAAAAATGCAAATAAAAAGCAGCATCCCCTTATGCCAAATCTTTAAATTTCTACCAAAAATGCAAAATGCCTCAGTTTCAGTAGTAGGAGTTGTAGAATGGTATTCATGATTTTTGTTAAGAACCGCCATGAAAAACTATAGATCTGAAAAAGAGAAGAGAAAAAGAGAAACACCCTTTACAAACGGAAGGGGCAAGGGAAATCTTAAAATCATTTTTTTTGTCGCTGCCCTTTGCCAGATAGCAGCCAGTTTGTTTCCTGCACAGCTCTTTCTGATTTTTGTTTTCTTGTGATGCTAAATAGGAAGCTTTGACATTCAGAAGAGGCCTGCCAAAGGACAGGCCAGTGAATGCAGTAGGAAAGAAAAAGCTTTAATGGGTTCAACTGGAATGGAAAGCATGTGCTAGTCTCCACAGGCTGTGGAAGAGAGAAATGTCAAGTATGGTTATTACAGCGCAGGCAGCAGATCTAGGAATTTCTACCTGGAAAAAAAGAAGAAGAAAAAAATCCTCTTGAAGTATGCACACCCAAACCTACATTTCTGCTCATTAAAGCTCTGACTGAAGACATGAATAAAGCTATCCACGAACAGATACTAGATACTCGTACGTGACCAAGTGATGCGACACATCAGTTTACCTGCCTAGAAACATATCAATTCTCACTATATTCCTATTTTTAGAAAGCTACCACATTTACCTTATAGAAGCATTTTCAAAGAATTACATAGTTATTTGAAAGTGAACAAAATAAAATGTTAATCATTTGTCTGCAAAATATGATATTTAAATTGTTAGAAGCAAAATTTTATATATATGGGCCTATAGTTTAAAAAAGGGGGAAATGTCAAATTTGTAAATAATGTCTGAGCACAATAGAGTAAGATTAGTGCAATTAAAAGAAGTGAAATTGCCCAATTTTTCTCACCAATTTAATTTTTTAAACATTTGTATTAATTGTGTGTGGATAGGGAGTGCTGTATGGCAGGTTGCATTTGCAAGCTCTCCTAAGGAATCAACCAATTAAATAGTACATACTTTGCATGTGCTTGATGTTAGCATCAACCAGTACTAATAAAAAAAATAAAAAACAATAACACTCAATACAATTATCTTAAGTGCCAAAACTCAATAGTCTGATTTTTACATATCTGAGTGCCAAGCCACAATTTACTTAGCGTTCATACAGTTTTAATGTCGTTATGACCTTCTTTCAGAGTAAAAAATCCTACATGCAGCATATTTTAAAAATGTCTCTGAAGTGTTCAGTGATTTTTTTTTTCATGGGATCACTTCAACTTGTCTGCTAATCTGTACCCCTGAGGATGCTAATCAAAGCAAGTGCCAGACTAATGAAGCTCTTTAGCCTAGTGGTCAGGGACACATCAATGACACGGCACCTTAAGGCTATATGGGAAATAGAGTGTATGTGAATGTGTAATTGATAAATTATATACATGCAGATGTAGTCATTTAAATGGGTGAAGAAGTCAGAGTGTGGACACTAAAATGTTGGCGTAACAGCTTCCAACCAAACTCAACACTCCAGCAGGGATTCTGAATCAAACACATTTTTCTACTCGGTGGTGTTGGAACTTCCCTTCAAAGCATGCAGGGGGTTCTTGATCAGTGATGAGATGTGTAGCAGCAGAAATGACTACCTGCTGTGAAGAGGTATTTTTGAAAAGACAGTATTATTTGACCACCACACTATTATGTCATGATGGAAATCATGTGCAGGCTGCTACTTCATATATCCTCCCACTGTGTGAAAATGGAGTCTAATAGAATAAGCACAAAGTGTAAATTATGAATTAGGCTTATATTTAAAACCTATTTTACTTTTGTTCTATAACCTAAATGGATTTTTTCCCCCTTTATGACACCACACTGGCAAGTGGCAACAATTGCAGCATAGGAAACGGGGTGGAGCTTTTTTCTGTTAACATCCACAAAGAAACTTCCTACAACAGTAGCCTGAAGCACAGAGAGAGAAAGCTAGTTTGCTTATAGGGAATGAAGAAACAATCCAGATGACTGACAAGATACAGACAGAAGTAAAGACGAAATGTCTAGCAAACACTCGTAATGCTGCTTTCACAGAGTTGGTATGACAGAAACATAACTTCATCACATCTTCTCATAAAAGGCACAGACTTAAAGGTATGATAGCACTCATTTCTCTCCCAAAACAACATACGTTCATATAATTATCTCCTTGGCTTTTTCTTCCCCTGTCGGCTATGTGATATTGCTGCTGGCACTGGTAAATGTGGGAGGATCAGGAATGTGTGCGGCAGGGGCGATAAGGCTCCTGTAAAATTTAATTAGCACAAAGCCATGGTGAAAATGACTTCATTTCTCCCCGCATTAATAACTACACCCCAATGAAAGAGCTAAGGCTCCATTCATGTAAACAACAGGTTCATGCGAGGGACATAGAGAAGACGGCAAAAGACGAAAAAGAAGCCCAAACACATACAATGAAAACATGTAGGAGATAATCAAAAGCTGTGTACACAATGAGAAGTGTACCTAAACTATTGAGAAGTCTGGCTTCATACATTGGTCTCTTTGCCACTGAAGTCTACAAATTAGGTTTTCATCCACTATATCAGAAAATGAGATTTTACAGAAGTGAGAACAAAAGAGAAGAGGATCTCACCAAGTTGCTGAATGGCAATCCCACATTAGCAGCTTCACCTACTGCTTCAGGCCTGAGCGGGTGTGAATGGACTGATTAAGGGCCTTGGCTCAACATGATGAACAACACTTTCTATTTCATGACTCAAAGCCTTTATTTCGCCATAGCTCTATCATAATCCAGCTAAAAGTGGAGATCTGTGGAGGCTGATCAGCTTAGGATTCAGCTAAAAAGTGAAAAAAAGATATATATATATATAAATATGAAAAGCACAGGGATTTAACTTTATATATATATATATATATATATATATATATATATGGCTTGGAGTAGGGAGCTCACAATTCTGTTTTGATCATTTATTTGTTTAGAGCAAAGGGGAGAACAATGACATTTAGGTTGCCAGTTTCATATTCACACTTCAGATTACGTTATAGATCCGAAACAGATGTCAATATTAGGGCTGGATATATATATATAAAATATAAAACAGAATTAGAAAACTCAATATCAATTCATCAAATCCACAAAATATTTTTTAAAGCAAATCTCAGTATATTTTGAGGCAAATTTAATGCTTTTCTGTTCATTTTTAATGTAAGAAAGAATTTTTAATTTAGTTTATTTGTTTATTTGTGTTTAGGTTAAATAACTAGTTGAACTTTTTTCACAAGAAAAAAAAATTGGTTTTAGTAAACTGATATTTATTGAAATTGAACCAGAGATCAAATTAAATGTTGACTTGTTTATCAAAACCGAAATGGCAATAATTTGGCTGGCACAGATTTAAAGCAAAAATGTTTGGAAATGTTGATATACAGCCGGTTTCATTTAATAATCCCTTGAAGTGGGAATAAAAACATTAAAAATAAATGTATTATTTATCAACTCAATTCGCCATAAAGGAGCAAAAGAGAACTGTCACATTGATAACAGTAAAAAATACAAACTGTTTTATTCACACATGGCTGTGAATAAATAATAATAGTAATAATAACAATAATAATAGTGAATTATGACACGTTAAAAATCCTGTCTCAAATCACTACTTTTACTCACAAGAAACCCTGTATTGCTTAAAAGTAGAGAGAAAATGGCTCATTTGAATGTTGTCAAAAATAAAGGTGAAGAAAAGAAAAGCTTAATTACCAACAAATCACACATTATTTTAATGAGCCACTTCCAAATGCAACTGTGTTAGTGCAAGGCAAAATAAAAGACAGTTCATATGCATTTTTTAAAATAAATAATTAGTGGGGGGAAAAAAGGAATCGTTGCTCTTTAGCCTCAATTAATACTCCACAGGCTTGTTCTATTTACACTAGGCATTTTGTTAGGGGGCTCTTTTTCTGCATTTGTTCTTTGCAAGAGTGTGCAGGCTCAGACAGGTAGCTACTCAGTCCAAGCTTTCAAACCAAACAAAACAAAGGCAGGTCATGATACATTAACCCCACCAGGACAGACTTCCATCCACAACTGGTCATCTTCTAAACAGGTGTGTAAGTAAGAGAGAAAAACATTGTCATCAGACTTTACATATGCTGATGAAAGAAAGCTCATTTATAAATGGTTTCTAAACACACAATAAAAAAGTTGCACAAGGCATGAGGAGATCTGCAAATGCAAAACTTAAAGGATATGTCCATTTATGAAGGCAGAACCTGAGAATGTCATCGGTGCACTTTAAAAAACGGTACATTTTTTTGCTTTAACAGTTTTCTTTTTTTTCCCTGCATGCTCTACATGAAGGTTAATACAGTCTTATATTTTGGGGCCCCAGGACCCATGTAGTGGCTTGAAAATGTAGTGTTTATAAGCCAAATTCAATTCAGTTCAGTTCAGTTCATTTAGCTCGATATTTCAACACAGTTGTCTCAACGGGCTTTAATTAGTGTACAAGACTTAAAGTCAGTTACAAAATACAATAGCTGATTACTAAACTAAACTAAACTAAATAGACTAAGATCACTGGGCATCTCTGCCTTAGACCCTCCATCTCAATGTGGAAAAACTCCTAAAAGAAAACCTGATTTCAGGAAGAATTGTCTAAAAGAAGGCCGACTAACTTTTTAGCCTGTCATCCTTAAAACGTGGGGTTTAACCTGACCGTTTTCTATTCATGCAAAGGTATATGTGAGGCAGTGAGAGAGAAAAAGGTTTCTTGACAATAATTTGTCACAGTAATGAAAAGCCGACAGGTTGCACGAGACATGTGGGTGATACATTGTGAGCGCTGCAGATAAATCAGTAAGTTCTATATTTACACCTTTTAAATGTGACATTTTTGATCAGTTCAAGCGTATTAAGGGTTCTGTGCTAGTGTTTTTGTCTTGATCTCTGTGATATATAACTGTTTCGTTTAAACTTTCTTATTAGGGCAAAAGAGTATTGTTAACCATCATAAAAAGTGTGTGTGTGTGTGTGTGGGGGGGGGGGGTTAAAGTGGAGTTAAAAAGTTTGGAGGTACGACGTTCTGTCACATTAATGAAAATGAGGTAAAGAGACATTCGCATAATATAGGAAACCCAGCCCTGCGTGAGAATCCAAATACAAAAGACTATAGAAGGCTCAACCATCAAAGCAACCCAATACAGTTTCCACGGTACCCCACAGTTACTGAACATCAGTATTACGCTTTAGAAGTCTCAAGTGAGAGGACAGAACACACTGAAAATGAACCAAAAGCACATTTTTCCTTTCAGATCTACTTTCTCAAACTTTTATTTCCACTTCAAATTCCTTTTTAGTTTCACTCGTGATGATTTTCTGCAGTGGCACCTAAGAAAGACACTTTAAGATAAGTCTCAAATTAAGCCTATTAGTCATCTCCTGCTTTTATGTGCACCTATACCCAAGACACTTGAAGCCCCACAGAATACTAGCTCGCAAAGTCAGAAGATTCAGCATAAAATTGAACAAAAAGGGTCATAAAATCAACTTGACAAATGGAGTTAAAAAAAAAGCCCTGCACATCCTTAAAGCTTGTTTTTTAAGGTAAAGACATTAATGTTTTTAATAAAAAGTAGGGGGGGGCCTCCTGAAAACACTTAGTAACAGGGTTCACAGACCTTGGTAAGTGACCTTTACATCAATTTCAAGCTCTGGTTCAGAGCTATGTCACACATAATAATTGGTAAGTCAGGTGTTACTAAAGACATCTGAAGTAATTGCCCTGAGAAATGTAGTGTTCATGAATCCTGCTCCTCCTCTAACTCTCTGTAACAGATCAATCCGGGACGAGGGCATTACAGCCAGCAAACACGCTCCTAAAGTACCCCCGGCTCCAGCTGTGTCACACCCTTTAAGCCTCGCTGTCAAACACAACAGTAAAAATGTGTAGTTGTTGGATTTCCTACAACGGGCACATGCATCCAAGACTCGCAGAGAGAAAGCCTTTGATGAGACCTTGCGCCGAGGGTTGAAATAACCAGAAGGTGGCTGGAGAGATGTTTTCAGAGGGACAAAGTTAAAAAGCTATGGTTGCTTTATAGATTCAATAAGGAACTTACACCTGTGCGGTTAACCACTATCGATCCATCATTCTGTGGAGCCCAATCCAATTTAGACTGTTGAGGAGCCTCAGAGCTCCGCAGCCTTATCCTAACCCAGCCATTGCAAAGCCTGCTTACCTTCATCCCCCCAAAGTCTGGGGTGTGTCTGTGTGCAGTAAATGTGTGTGTGTGTGTGTGTGTGTGTGTGTGTGTGTGTGTGTGTGTGTGTGTGTGTGTGTGTGTGTCTGTGCGCGCACAGATGGGCTGACTGAGGCTGCAGGCCAAAGAGAAACACCTTTGTGGATGGCTCATGTTGAAATACACTGAGCCCATCTAAGGGTTAAGGCTATGCCTAGAGTAAAGATGAGACAGATGGACCTCCATCAAAATGCACAAGACAAAATGTTTAAGGAAAAAGCAGAAAAACAAGACAAAAAAAAAAACAGCACCCGAGAAAATTAACGCAACAGTGTAAAACAAAGAGTAAAGGGTGCAACAAAAAAAAAATTACTTTTTTGTTTAAGTCAATGAGAGTTAAAAAAAGAAAAAGGTATAAAATAACTGCTTGGGACTCTGTGCTGCAGCTTAGGGAGAAACAAAACTGGCAATTTAGTTTTATGATTATGCACAGCAAAGAGTCTTCTGCACCTCAGGCTCCTTTGTTAAAAGAACCAACAGCATCAGACATCATTAGAGTGACCATTTCAATTCCCCTCTCTGATAGTATCACATTCTGACACAGACGTTTTTGCTTTAAATCTCCTTTACGCACCACTGGAGTTTGGCGAAGCCTCTGAGATCTATTATTAAAAGGTATTTAAAACAGTGGTTGGAAAAGGAAAACAGCTGTTTTAGTGTTTGTGGCGCTATCTCAACGTCAGCCCCTCCGGAGCGAAAGGGTCCTGTGGTTTCACTCACACCAGTGACTAAACCATGGGCAATTAAGGCTATCTCTGGATGAGTAAAGGTGGAGGGGGGTGGATGCAGAGTAGAGACTCCATACCAATAACAGGCAATTATGTATGGGGGGGCCACTGCTTGGCCATGAGAGTATAGAAGAAGACAGCAGGGATGTGGGATGGTAGGGAAATGAGGAGGAGTGTTATTTAGGAGGCAGATGGCAGAGAGGGGGGAAATTAAGATGAATGGGCACTGAGAGAGCTGAGTTGGTGCTGGGGCTGAGTAGAGAGAAGTAATTAGCTGTGTTTGCTCTGGGAGGATGGCAGTGGATATGATGCCGGAAGTGACAGGCAAAAGCCTCAAGCCTTCTCAAACAACAAGAGCATGTCTGAAACAGCCAGCAGGGGGCAGCTGCATCGGAATCCTTCAAGTGCTGCCTTTTCATAGATTAATAATTTTGATTTTTGTGCATTTAAATGTTCACCAACCATTCACATTCAGCATAACTTTGACACTCTGTCACCGTCTCCGTCACACAGATAAGGATCTTCTAAGTGCAGTCGTTTGCTCACACATTATTCCGTAATCTCCCCTTTACCAACAGAATCTAGTTTTGCTTTTTCTCATCCTCACAAAAGTCTTCTCCATTTCTAATGTTACAGCCACATCCATCTATCTCTTTCCTCCCACTCCATACATATCCCTCCCCCTCGTCCCCTTCCAATCTAATTCTAGATATGCTCTGGCAGAAAAACAGAGTGAGGCCCTTTGTCATCGCCATCAATGATGTAGGTGGACTGAGCGTGAAAAACTTTTATTCATGTGCGCTAGCACCCAGCCCACCCAGGATCTAATTACAAGTAATAAAAGGTCCCAGAAAATCTGTTTAACACTCTCTGATGATTTAATCACAGAAAATCTCTGACAAATGAAGCTAAAAATGCAAAAAACGATTCAAGTTCACAAATATGAAATAGGCCAACTCAATTTGGTGTAATTAGTGTTTCATCTGAGCGCCACAGTTAACCCTTTTAAAGTGAAAAGATTAACATGAGGCTGCCAAATGCTGATGATGCGCCAAAGGCAACAAGTGATTTATATTGAATTTATTACTTCAACACTCTTTAAAAGCATTTCGTTAGCAATGTCATGCATCTATAAAATTAAAAAAAAAAAAACTGTAAACAGGCTTCACTGCAATTAGGAATAGAGTTAAGCTTGAAATGTGCCAGTTACTTTTTCGAGCAGTTCAGCCATCACTATTAGAAAATGTCATACCTCCCTCTTTAAAAGTCTGCATATGATGGCCCTGCATTTTCCAGCAGAGAAAAGAAAAACAAAAGACTGAAAGCCTTGCCGGGCACACAAAAAAGGAAATGACCTATCAAGGGGAATTTGCAGTACAATGCAGATAAGTCATGCAAAAGCTGATTTCAAACAGCAGAAAAAAGAAGGGAGCCGATTGTGCATAAGGCTTTCTTTTGACATTTTTGCATTTTTACCATAGTTAACAGGCCTGAGAACCTGGCGAAAGGAGCTGGGGCTGACCATCTGCTGCTTGCTTTCTGTGGGGAGGTTAGTGGACATATAAAAAAAGCAACAACATGAAAATACAGTGTTGATAGGAGTCAAAATGCTGAAAAATTCACCAGATAAAGAGCAAATGTGTTCTTGAGGGTTCAGTTTTTACTTAGTTCAAGGTTTGATGGAAAATCACTCATTCAAAATGTTTCCAATATCCTGTGTTTTTTGTAAAGAAAAACAATTAAGGGAGCACGAAGTATATAAAAACCCCTAAAAGTTTCAAACCCAAACAAAAAGGCTATTTGGGAGCAGAGACATTGAATTAAGAGTATCTTGTCAGAAAAAACAAGATGCGTACTTGTTATAAATCTGTATTTGAGGGGCATACCTCTGGGCCGTGGGGCTCTTTTCCTGCGGTCCCTGAAAGCGGCTCCTGACTGCAGAGCCTCCAGCAAACAGTCCATCACACCAGTCTCATCATTCTCTGAAAGTCCAAAAATGAAAATGTTACATTTAGAACAACAACACAATCATCTATAAAAGTAGCTTATAACGTTAACAGTTGTTAGCATGTAGCATAAACAGGGAGGAAATGAAATGATCTAGTAAGGTGCTCTCAGGACAGCTTGGAAAACTCAAATCCTCATACTGGAGAATATTTCCAAAGTTCACAATTTTTATATTTTATAAGGTTTTATTCACATACATCAAAGACGATGAACTTTACACATGGATGAGTTGAGATGACCTCAATTTATGAGGTGTGTAAACTGGTGAGACTTAAAGACTCATTCCTATCATCTTTAGTGCTATTTTAAAAGAGTTTCCAATGGTCTATTAATTATTATAATGACACTTTTAGCCAAAATAAAAAAAACTGTTTTAAATACTAGGACATGGTTTCTGCAAAGCAACAGTAGTTTGTTAGAAGTCCACCTCTGAGTTGTGGCCAGGACCACAGCTCAGAGCCCCGTTCACCCTTCCCATCACCCATAACTGAGCTGTTTACACACTCCCCTCTAACTTAGAGCCCCTCGCCCCAACCTAACATTACCGCAAATGGTGAGCAATATTTGAAGCTATCTAGCCATACAGTTTTCAACAGATGAGGAAAACAAAGACGCACATTGATCTATTTGTCTGCAAGTGGATGCATCAGAGGGGAGAGGAACAGGGACGAAACGAATACAATGCTTTTCAAACAGTATTTTTTTTTGTCCTGATTATGATTCACAACAATTTGAAAATATAAACACTCAGAAATGCCATTTTGAGCTTATTTTTCAAAATATATGTCCTCCAACATCAGAAAAATGCGACAAGAAAATGTTAAGAACAGGAAAACAATTTTTTATCTAAGTGGATCTTTTAAAAAGTTTGTGAAGACTGGATTTATTTCAGCTATTGACCTTTGAACTGCCCCTTTCTGATAAGACACCACGTTTTTTGTGTGTGTAAGTCCTTATTGAGATTTGTAGACATTACCCATGACCACCATGTCAACAATGGATCCTACAAACTGAGCTTTCTTTGTGAATAAAGGAAAGAAAACTCTATAAACTCCACACTATTTAGTCCCTTGATGTCAACGCTCCTGAACACTGAAGCTTCTGTATTGAGGCCAGAGTGTCCCCATGGAAGTGGGATATGTTCCTAAATCCCTACATTGAGCTGTGACTACACAAACACATACACACAATAGATACTGTATATAATGGCCTACTTACTTTTCTGCCAGTTCCTACATGTGTGTTTGTTGGGCTTTTCATCTGCAACACTCACCCTCCTCCACTGGCTGATGTGCGCCTGGTTTTCCATAATTACAAAAAGGGGAGAGGGAACTTGTATTCCTGAGCAAACCAAAAGCTCCCACATGACCATATTTGTCTCCACTGCTTCAGCAATTCATCACAGGCAGCGGGTTTTACCCTTGCCTCAACACAAAAATGCAGATGGTGTGCGTAAAAAAGCAACGCAGATCAATTCACTGCAACCTGCAGTGAGGGCTTTCATGTGGAGTGCTCTGCTTGACTTCAGCCTAACAGAATTTGAAATGTTTTCTGCAACTCTGGAGGTGAAGAAAAACATAATTTACTCCGATCTCTAACTTCTAGAATACAGGCAAGCAACTGTGAACTGATCTTAAACAAAGAACAGAGGCACCATAAACAGACCGAGACAACAATACGCCGGGAGGAATTAAACCAAAATGCTGTCAGAAATGCAAATAGCAAAAGACAAAACCATACTCACATGCTAAAAAACAATGTTCAATCCTTAGATATTTCATATGGCTTAATTATGGCAGAGAACTGGGGACAAAACACCATCCATCATTGGCATTTTGCTGTGCATAATTTCCCTGTCTTTTGCAGCGTCTCAAACCTGGCAGTGGCGCTATCATGACAAGTGATGACATCTGGATAGACTTGGGCTTTGAAGTTGACAAAAGATGGCTTTCTCTTAAAAAGCTGGTAAAGCCTCACCCTTGTCTAATAGGGAGAAAATAAACTAAAAATCACAGAATATCAATGAAACCTCCAAGTCCCAAGACTTGGCATTGAAAGAAAGCATTTACAGAAAGGGTGAAGCTGTAATAAGATACGACAAGTTCAACAAAAAAAAAAGAAAAAGATACATGTTACACGGGTGTGTGTAGGTCAGATTACCAAGAAGATAAAAGCAGGGAAAAATGGCCTATTTCACAACAAAGAGCATTTGGGGGGACAGGATCAAATAAAGCTGGACCTCAACCTCTGGGGGAAAAAAAGCCCTCCTGTCTGAAAAGATACTTCAATCAGCATCTAGTTAATCAGTGCATGTTCTGACTGGAGTTTTAAATTGTCCAGATACGCAGCCTGTCTGCATTTTGATGTCTGCTCCCTATTCAGTACTGAACCAGTGTCTCCAGCTACTTTAATCAACACGATGTGGCAGTTACTATCAAGTCAATGACCCTGCTGTAGCAGCATGAAGCTGAGTTGGACCAGAGAAATGGGAAATAGGGTCAATTGGTCTAGGATGGGAAAGCTAAAGAGAGTGCAATGAGCACCGGGCCAAAACCCCGTATCCTTGAAGCAAAATGCTGCAATGAGGGCAGTCGGTGCTCTTTTTCCTCAACCGAGTATCTCTTTACTAAACTGTGTGCCCATACTGACCTTAGCTAAGCTGTTTATTGATCATTTCTGATAGAAAAATGTTGGAAATGCATCAAAACAAGTTAGATTAGCTGCAAATTACATGAAAAGTCTTCAACATAAATTTAAATCAATTCTGTCAAAAGAATTGTAAGAAAAAAACAAGATAAGAAAAAAAAATTATATTGTAGTGGATCAAATAGTCAATGCCACTGCTGCTCATTACTGTAAAAGGAAAATGAGTGTGAGTTGACTTCAACCATATTTCCTCACGCTTCGGTTAGTGAAGTAAACTTCTTACATGAACCAACAAAAAAATGTTCATTTCTACTCTTGTAATTTAAGCTCCTGCATTAACTGTGCATTTCTATCTTTTCAAATATATTCCTTGACAAGGGGTTAATATTCTAAGGAACTTAAATTAAAATGTACAAACTTAGTCCAAATACTTTGGAAGAAATAACTCAATTTTCTGCATTTAAAAAAAAAATAATGTTAGAAATGTACATTTGTATAACACTTGTCAGCAGTGACAGAAAAGTCTTAAAAACCAGGATCTAACAATAATTGTTAGAAGATGGGAGGATTTAATGAGCTAAGAAAGTTGTGCTGAAATAAAAAAAAAATAATTTTTATAATAAAAGGGCAGCAGATGATGCTGCCGATCTCTGTTGAAGGCAGGAGTGTTTTAAATTTAACCTGTCATTTAAAGAAAAAACAACACTTTTTTACATTTACTACCTGGCTACTTACATCAACAATCAGATAACTAAAATAACCTTATAGGTAAAGCTAGTTGATCATGATGTTTAACTTTATTTTTTCTGGAAACGTACAATCTAAATTTTACAACTTCAACATGGAAATCCTTTATCTCATCAAATTAATCTCTCCATGGATTAAATTCGTTAATTTTTAAAACTTGTAAAACTTTACTGAGGTAGTTTTGGTGAAATACTCTATCCAACTTAAGAACTGCCAGAGATTTAAGCCTTCTCTACTAATAAAACACAAACAATCCCCAAAGTCTGGAAGTTAGGACACTTGTAAACGATATATTCAAAGCAATTCTGATGATTATGGGGCTGCATGCTAGTGTAGTGGGTAGCGCTCTTGCCTCTGCAAGAAGGTCCTAGTTTGAATTCTGGGAGCTTTCTGTATGGAGTTTGCATGTTCTATATGCATGGGTTTTCTCCTAAAACTTCAACCACCTCCCAAAGACTAGAAACATTCTTCACAAACTCAATAATTATCCCTAGGAGTGAATGTGATTGAGTGTGTGTGTGTGATTGTGTAGCCATGCAACCGACTGGTGACCTGTCCACAGTGTAGCTGCCTTCACCCAACAGTAGCTGGGATAGGCTCCAGCAACCCTTTGACCCCCAAAAGGAATAAAGCGATTTTGGGAAACAGATGGATCGAACTTTGCAGATCAAATCCA
This sequence comes from Oryzias sinensis, assembly GCA_037389245.1. Lineage (NCBI taxonomy): Eukaryota > Metazoa > Chordata > Actinopteri > Beloniformes > Adrianichthyidae > Oryzias > Oryzias sinensis. The sequence goes on from CM074489.1 coordinate 32,584,198, forward strand.
AAAATTGTGGATTTTTATGGCTTGTTTTGTTGTTTTCAGTTTTGATGACAGTACAACAGATAAGTGCAAAACTCCACTAATGCATGTTAGAGAGCCAGTTCTTTTTCCTATAATCCACAAGAAGCTGCTTCTCACAAATTTTTTCCATCACTTTACTAGGCACATCTTGTACTTTTAGCATTTCTGCATGCAGCGTTGCATTTCTCACTATCCCTTTATTTGACATCTTAATAGTTCATAGCTTGTAGCCACGTAGAGAATGTTAAATAAAGCTCTGATGTGTAATTTGTCGCTTCACAAACATTGCTGCTTCTGGCCTACCCTGGGAGTTAATGCAACAGATTTGTCATACGCACACTAGGCGCAGCTAGAGGAGCAAATGAAAAAAAAAACCCTATTCAATCTGAATTTCAATCTCCATAGGGCTCTATGCAAATTCACACAGCTGATGGTTCTGCTTTCTCAACATACTGATAAGAAATCCAGGCTGTATAGTATGGGGTAGGTGGAAGCTCTGTTTGTGGCAAGCAAAAGACATGTAAAAAAAAAAATGAGCAGGATGCAGTCAGAACCTTGCAGTTCACATATGCAGAAGTAGGCTAAAGCTAAAGAAAAAAGAAAAGCTGATACTTGTCCTTATTAAGAAAGCTAGAAAAAAATACAACCTTCCCACTCTCAGTCTCTCAGTGCTATGTCCTTCAGCATAATGTGAATACACAGCCTCTCACTGGCTTTTTAGGGAATTGATGGATAATCAGATGATTACACTGAAAATCTCCATTGAGGACAATCCTCTCTGACAAACAAAGAGAAAGCTCTTTAGTTAATAAATAGGCTGAGAGACAGAAGAAGAGTATGTCACAGACAGTGAGTGAATCATGTCCTAGGTTGATCACATGGTGCCATCTCCTCATCACATGTTAATTTCATCCCAATAGTCGGTGTGTGTATGCAGTTCTGATGTTTATGTGTATTGCAAGCAGCATAACGTCTTGAACACTTCACTTACTTGTACTTTCAACATCATCCTTATTTGAGGGTAACTAAATCAACTCTGAGCTTTAGGCACATTTATATGAGCTTAAGTGACAACATTGGGATAAAGCTTTTGCTTGTCCTATTTTTGAACTATACTCACAAATGTTTGAACTGAAACCATTTAAAAGCAGTAAAAGGAAACTTTTTTTTTTGGAGGTGGTTAAAAAGTGGTTTTCAAAGTTTGTCAAAGCCGTAAAACAGGAACATAACAGAGACCACCTTGGAATCACACAAACAAAGCAAATAGCTGCATATCACACCAACATAAAGACTTTCCTCAACTTAAGTAAAACCAGTGAATAAATTATTTTAAAACTTTAAGTCTGAAAAGGAAAATGTATTAAATATGGATTGCACATTTCAATTTAGAACTGACATTAAAGTCTAATGCATCTGTCCCATCTGTAATAATGTGGAAGAGTTATTATGATTTCACTTACACATCTACAAGTCTACATTACGTGACTGTAAACTGTTCTTCAGCAACATAAAACAACTAGACATTTGCGGAATGCAATTATGTCAAACTGGGTTTTTCCAATGATGACCCAGCTGACGCTCGGACCACATTTAATTAGAAACAAACAGACACAATAGAGCGATTATGATAGATTACATGTTGTGCCTTACAACATTACAATGATATTTATGTCTGCACTTAGGTGTAGGTTTTTGGTTTGTTTGTTTTAACCCTGTTTTTGTTGCTAATTGTGTACCAAAATGCAACAGTCAGGAACTCTGTGTAACCTGCAATTACCACCTCTGTTGGCTTCCCACTTTCCATGCATGGGGGACGTGTCCATTTAGTTCAATCAGTCATAACATGGCAGCCACATGCACAACAACATTTCAGCTGATTTTTGGAAACGCAACAAGGCACAACAAGTTGAGATTAGAGGGGAAAAAAAAACAACTAGAGAGACACTTTCTCTGAGGCAGGCAGTGCTTTGGCTAGATAGTGGGCTCACAGCAGTACTTTGGTGTAGATGGAGCACATTGGTTCAGTTTATGCACAATCATGTCTACAGGAGTGCTACAAAGGCTGGCAAAGTGATGTCAGCTGAAGATGTTTAGGGAGGTTCTGCCAAGTTCAACAAAGCTGCCAGCCAGCCATGGCTTTCACACTGGAAATGAGCCTGGTGGCTGCATGGTTGAAAGAAGATTGCCAGTCAGCAGCATTCCGAAGCAACATTTAAATTGTTCCAAGCAAAAGTACAGAATAAAAAAATACTAATAACTTCTCACAAGTTCAGACAAACACGTTTTACAAGAAAACTATAAATTTCACTTATTGTATTTGCCTATAGAAACAAAATAATTGTTTGTTTAATAATAATAAAAATACATCATTAAGAATCACTGCTACAGTAATACATAAATATATATATATATATACAAAAATATTCAGGCGTCTGTTACTAGGCTGTATTGATCCTTTTGCAGCACAGTTAAATAGATGTGAACCTTTTTCCTAGCTAAATAAATTGCTAAATAATTGAATATTATTTTATTACACATTTCTTGTACCTATTGCAAAGTCAATGACAGAGACTGCTGCGCAGAACTACAACACCCTTTATCAACATTTTCTTAAAGTTGATGATTTTCTCGCTCTTTCCAAAAGGTATCAAGTACCAGATATCAGTTTTGATTTCACCTTTGCTGTATGAGTAAATAGTAAATGATTTGCACTGTAACAACTTTGCATGATTTAGATAATATTTTAACAGACATGAATACTTTTATCTTTGAAGACAATAAAACAGTTGTCTCTTTGAATTTGTGACAACAGGAAATGTTTGGGTAAATGAGTCAATTCTATTTGAGTGATTTCTGAAACCATTTGACTTGAGGTTGATTTAGAACACAGCCATCTGTGAAGTGCTTATCTGTGCACGAGTTGATAGAAAAAACAACAACAACAAATGGAACATTCTTTACCTGCATTGACTTCAAGTAACCTCCTCTTCTTCTGCTGCCTCTCCAGCTTTTCTCGCTCGGCTTTCTCCTTTGCCACCCGGGCTCTTCTCTGCTTCTCTTCCAACTCCCTCTGTTTAAAGTTCTCCTTTAGTGCTTGCTGCAAGTCAAAGTGAGAGGAGAGGTGATAAATAAAAAAGAAAGTGATAAGAGAACATACGAAGGATTGCTAAATAGGGTTAATTACAGCAGTGAAGAGCCTGTCAATGACAGTCAGTCAGCTGTCAGACCACACTGACATCTATATCAGGCTCTATTAAAGCAAGATGACACTTCTACAGGGCTGTCTTGTAGGTGCACCATCACTCTTTTCTTGGCTGACATGAAATAACTTCACTGCAGAAACTTCAGACTTTGCAGATCCTAGGAAACTATAAAATAAGGGTATTTCTCCATGAATGTCGGTTCCTGTTTAATCATAGGCTACACTAGCACCTATATCTAAAAGAATGTTTTCTAATTTAGGTCTCCAATTTACCTAAAGCATCAGGTTATTGAACTCAAGGTAACCCTCCATTAACTAGGTATATTATTAAGCAACAACAAGAGAAAACAGCATTTATACTTCAGTAACTGTGAATGCTGGACTTGATCTTAGTCTTGGCCTGTCTTTTTGTGTTATAGCTATAGCTTTATGTTAGGGTCTACAAGTCAATAAGCCTAGTCTCTATATCTAGAAAAAAAAAAAAAAAACATTATAGGTCTGATCTGTACCATAAATCAACCACAGAGAAAACAGGCTCCGTAATCTAGGTTGCCTGCCCCCAACAACTTCAATGTCTTAATATTGCCATAGAAAGGACAGGCTGCATATGATTTAAAGTGCTTCTTGCATGACTGCCATAGAAACATCAATATCCTGTCACTCTTGGGTTTTTGTGAAACCTCTAATTCCCCGTCCCAACACCCCATATCCACCTGGTGCATTCACACTAGCAGGCTTCTGCAGTAGATCTGCAAAAGTGTAATAAAAGTGTAATGAATACCAAATCAACATAAAACAAAAATATTCATGTATATCGTGCAATTGGGACAATTTCACTGTCACCATTAAAATAAGTAATGCATTATTGTTGACCATTGACAGCATTTTGATAATGCTACATAAATCGACCAGTGTGTCAGAGTGTTATAGCAAAATGTATTTCAGAAAAAGATTGATGCATGTTGATGCAATACGTAGAAATAAACCCTTCTGCTTCAAACTTATCTTAATTTAGCATCTATTTGAAAAAACATAATAAATTCAGGCATTATGGGGTTAAAATGTCAGATTTAAAAAAATTCTCAAGGCTCTAGTGGTAAAAACCGTATACTTCAGGTGTGCCTAGCTGTTTGAGCTATAAATAAAACATTCTTGCAATTCTGAAAGTATCTCCGTGGTTCAAGAATGGAAACAACTTTAGGAAATATTGTAGTCTTAACCAACCAGAGAGAGTGAAAGGCGCGAGTCCACCTCTGATTGGATATTCCCGCATGTGTGTGCTGCCTTCACTTGTAAAAGCTGCAGTCAGATGGAGCTGATGAGCTAACTTCGTCAGATAGACAGAGCAGATCTAGCCTCAGTTGACAAAAGTGGATGAAAAGAAAGACTGATAATGTTTGCTTGTTAAGAATGCACAGTTCTGATCCATAAATTACCATGGTAGCACAGCAGTAATGACTTATAGTGGTAGAGCTCTGGTGAGAAACCAGCAGCAGTGTTCTGGTGCGAGCAATCCATTGTGGTTATATTTGTTTGGGACACTAATTATTGTAAAGCACACATAGTCCAGCAAAACTGCATAGGCTTAACAGTGCTAACCAACCCCATAAAAATGTGTTCACTTCAGTTAAAGTAAGAACAGTTCTCTCCTTCCTCAAATGGATATTTTATTTGCTTTTTACAAAAACAGAAAGACATAAAGACAGACAGCTTTTAATAATATAACAAGCAGTGCATTGTGAAATAATAGTACATTTTTGTTTTTGACAGTAAAAAGAGAGAAGAGAAGAAAGAAAATTGACTGAGAATGCAGTTTGAGGGTTTAAAAATGTAGTTCATGATGTAATGAAAGCTGCATTTGCCCAATTTTACTGCAATTAAATAATTCACAAGTGTTTGTTTTTATGTGAGCTTTGGTGCAGACAGTGAGAGAAGAAGATAGAAGAAAAAGATTAGTTCAAACTTCAAAGAAGGAAAAAAAAATATCATGGTTCAATAGCACAAAAGTGTTTGCTTTAAATCCATCTAGTATATTTTAGTCAAAACTTCATTCATAATAGACAATTTTTTAACTTTCCTATTAAATAAATCTAGCAAAATAATAAGATTGTTGTAATGTTGTAATCCTTCTTTTTTCCATCCTAAATGTGGGCACATTTCAGGAAAAAACCCAGAGAATGCTTTGCTGATTACTGCATTAAAATAGTAAGACCTTTTGATGGCAGCAGTGTAATAGTATGGGCCAGAAACCACCTCACTGGAAAAAAACAAGGCATTGGTGGTAATCTTCAAAATGACAGAAAGAGACAAACCCATTCCTCCATAGTCTGGGACTCAGCAAGATTTTATTGCTGCCCTGTCAAATATTAGTCAAATGTTGCATAAAACCAAGTAAGCAAGCTAAAAACATTTTATTACAGCTGCTTTCATTCTTCATTTTGTGTCCCCCCCCCCAAATTCATTTTTGAATAAAAAAAAAACAATCAGTAACATATCAGTAGGGAACTTTAGACGTTAGGTTGTGAAGGACTTCAGTCAATAAGCTGTGATTTTTAAAGGAATGGAGGGAGAGAAAAAACGGGGACTCAGCTTTTCCTTTTAGAACACTTAGTGGACGGTTTAATGAAAGATATCTGTCTTTGAGGTCAAACCATGGGTCAAGAATGTTATTTAAGTGGCTGCTAAACTTCTAGTCAGTTGGTTGTCCTAATTTTTATGTATTTATTTTTAGTTAGTTATTGTTGACACATTCACTCATTGTACTCAAAATGATTCATACACTTACTAGGCTTTAATGTTACTATTTACCAAAACAAATTTTGCACATACATTTCACATGTACAGTATCTTAAAGACAGTCTGGTTTAAATGTATAGAGAAAAATAAATGCTGGTTGAGGATTTATTCAGCGTTCAACTCATTCAACTAATGAGTTACGTTTACTACAAGTTTAAAATCAAGCAATAGCAGGATTTCCTTTTTTTTCAATTTGGAAAATAATGACATATTACGCTGGTTTTTAGACTAACAAAAGGGCCCCAGATGTGACCATATTGTTAGTTTTTCTCTTTTCTAAACAATAAGTTTAACTGTAATATTAAGATGAAGGATGCAGGGAAAGACCAGCACCAGCTCTCTCTGCTCTCCTTCATCACTGCAGGTCTGCTTTGCCTTCCTTCTCTTCTGGATGTCCACCATTAGACACGCTCAATTGGATTCCTGTCAGATGTGCGGCCTCGCCCTGGGTCTTCTTTCTACGGGTGACTGAGCATGCTGCATATGTGTGCAAGTGTAGGGTACGTGTGTGTTCATCTTTTGGCGAGGAGGAAAAATAAAAGCTGCCTAGAAAGAATGACACATGCTCACAAACAAATTTTACTCGATATTTGGGAGTTTGGCACGTGCAGTTCAAGGCTGTGTTTGCTTCAGATAGAGAGCTGAGACAACACCAACAGACAACCAAGGTAGAACAGGCCTTGGTGGAGCAGGATAAACGCTAACAAAGGTATTGAAGAGAGGTTCCCGTGCTGAGATTTACAGCGTGCCAGTGTTCATTGACCTAGCTTTGGCTTTCCCAAGACGTCTTCGAGATGTGACAATTTGAACAAATTGCCAGGGGTGTAAACTGCTCAGACCTTGACCTATCACAGGGGAATAAATAGCTCCACTTGGGAGTTGTGATCATATAATGCTTGTATTTATAACACTTGGCTTGCTCACCTTCTCACAAGCAGTCTTTAACTATTATGTTTGGGCAAAGCACAAAAGCTATGATAAAACCCAAACCAAACCAAAATAACTCAGACGAAAAGGGTTCAAGCTGTTGGATGAAACTGTTTGCATGAGTAAGACATTTGTTGAGTTTCTGAGTGCACGCCAAGAACTGAGGCTCTGAACTACAACATCAGTTTAAATGATTCTCATCAGTATTTTGTTAGGGACCAGATATCCTGGTTTAAAGAAAATAAAAATTATCAGCAATAATAACAAAACTGTAACAGAACAAAACCTCTAAGATGTCTTCAAAAATCAACGTATCTGGAAGTGTCTTCTAGTCATTTCAGAAAACTTTAATATGATTTTCTCTTTTTTTTCAACATAAAAAAACCCTTTTGAATACATATAACTTACATGTTGAACTAAATGACATTAGTAGGAATCAGTAAAATGTTGACCATAAATCAAAATCCCTTGGTAGAAATTATCTTTCAATTCAACGGTTTGTTTTTTTCTCTAATAATACAGCTGATTACATATCAAAAATTGGGAATAATTAAAAATATTTCAAGAGAAGCGGTTGAGCCGCTTGGTTGTAGCGTAGGAAAAGTCAATAAACTCACTGTAAACATGGACCGGAAGTTGCTGAGATCAGTGAAGAGCTCCTCCACAGATGTCTTCTTTGGATCGACAGCAAAGTATTCCAGGATGTTCTGATATGATGTCTCCATCTTGCTGTGCACGGTTACTAACTTGCTGTACTGGTCCCGTGCTCCCTTGCTGAAGCTGTAAAAGCTGTGGTCAAGGTCAACATAAAATCCTTTGCAAAAATAAAAAAAAACATATATACATCTATCCGAAAAATAACCAAGTCCTCCCAAAAATTGACAACAAAAAGACACAAAGATTCAGTGATTTAAGAAGAATCTAAAGTAGAAATATATTTATATATTAACAGTTTTTGGTAGATCTGATATTGTCTGGTGGATTGGGTCTAAAGTATGCCCATTCTTTTTGATCAAAAATTAAATCTATTTTCTGGATTTTAGTTTTTCAATTCCAGAATAATTAAAAAGAAAAGAACACTCTGACAAAATTATAGTTTTTCACGAAGACAAAGAGTCTAGGGCAGAAAATAGAACCAAGGTGAGAAACAACAAACTCCATGATTCAACAACTTAAAGTAGCATTTTTGTTTCAGTAATTTAAGTCAAATGTTCTTTGCTTGCCATTTAAAGTCTGGTTTTGAATAATTATTAATGTTAGTCTTATTTAAGATTTCTCCGTTTGCTTATTCATAGCTTCTGTCATAGCATCTAAAATATTGATTCCTTTCATTCTCCTCCATTACTCTGTTGCAGATTTGCTGGTATGCTGCATGACCCAATGTCCCCCAGGACTCAACTAAAAGATAAAGATTCACATTGAACTTGAAAATAAATTGTTGCAAAAAATAGCCAGAGTACAAAACAGTAATTGCTAAGTTGTCATGTTCTGACAATGAAATGATCCCCAACCATCACTAAATGGTTCCAATATATGATGTTGTCTTGATAGAACTACCTAGCTTTGTTTGTTGTTTATTCCGATGTATAAGGGAGAAAAGGGACTTCTGATGATGCAAGCGGTCTCACATGAAGTTCTTGGATATTTTTTCTAAAAAAAAAATAAAAAAAAAAAGGGGGAAAGGAATCTTCGCTTCTAAATGTTTTTTTCACTTAATATGACGCAAAACTCTTATTCCTAGAGCACTATCGCCGGATGATTCTCACCCGAGCAAAACTATTTACATGAATAGCAAAATGTCCAATGTCTGTCTTTTTTTTCCTCAAATTTCGAATCTTTCAGTAATTTTTGTTTATGTTTTTAGGAACTTCCTATGTTCTTCTTTTTCATTTTGTTACAGTTGAAAATTAAAGAAAACCACTTTAATGTATCGTATTGTCATGTTTTTTATCTATTTTTTATGACAAGTACTTTTTGTTGGGTATATTATATCAGGTAAAAATAACCCGGCAAAGGTGATGCTGTAACTTTTTATAGCGGAAGTGTTCCAGGGTTAAAGAAGAACAAATCAGGTGTCTTCATATACAAGGCAAATCAATGCTTGAAATAAACCATCAGGCTGTTTTTTGGTTTATTTTTCTTCTCTCTCCCTCTTTTTTTTTTTTTTTTTGGCTCTTCCAGCCTGTAACTGTTGCTTGTCACCTGGATCGGGGGCTCATAATTAGCAGATTCAGCTAATTGGCCAAAGGCGGTTTGAAAATAAGCAGAGTGGTAGATTCTACTGACACAGATTGGACCATCAAACTGCCAACTTTGTACATTTGAATGTGGTTTTAACAGCAAAGTCTTGCACCGAAATCTAAGGTTGCCCTACGTCAACCTGTCCAGAGTGTACCCGGCCTTTGCTCATCAGTAGACTCCAGCAACACCATCACCCCGAAAAGGATTTACCAGATTAAGAAATGGATTGAGGCTAATTTGAGGCTAAACTGAACATCTTTCTTATTTGTATTATTTATTCCTTTTTGTGAAACTCAACAAGCAGTGCGATTAACTTGTGCGTGGAGGTGTCAAGTGTAAATGCAAAGCCAAATATGAGTTACCTACCAGTGCTTACAGTGCTACTGAGTAACTCTTACCATAAATTGTTGTAAATATATTTTAAATTGGGTTTTTATTCCATTTCCCCAAACTTTATTTTTCTTTAAAAAAATGTTTTTAAAGAATATGACTATTTTTTAAAACTCTTTGTACCATTTCAACTAAATAGCCATGACAATGTATCTTCATGACAGATGGGAACAGTGACTTGCTTGTGTATGTGAGTGTCCTATCACACACGTGTGTGGGCAGGCTCTCTGACTCCTATTGTGCTCCTTCATTATAGCTCAATTGATAGACCTATTTGAGGTTTGGCCTCAGCTGAATCTGGCTCAGGATGAGACTACCTATTCACAGCTGGATAAACGCTCTTTCACAGGCTCTCTTCCAAGACTGGCTTGTCAGTAATATGTTTCCAGGTCAGAGGGGGAAGAAGCATTAAGACAGCTACAGAGAAAGAAAGACAAAAAAAAAGAAACAGTCAAGAGTTGTGGTTGATAAGTATCACAGATTGTGATATCTTTACCCCTTTAGTTCAACCACTCTCAACTTTTTTCCTATTCCAGACAAAGAAGTAGCTTTTCCTCTTAAGCTTTCTCAACCCCTCCAACCTTTTTCCATCAAACTTCAAGTCCAATTTCTTCATTTGCCCGACCCGCTTCTATTTCTCCTGTTTTAAAATCTGCCACTTTTACAAGCCTGTGCTCTGACTTAGAAGTGGAACAGAGATGAACAACAAAGTGACTGTTTTCTCAAGTGGCCCAGGGAGCCAAAAGTGATCAGCAATGTGACACCCCCAGCTTCTCACCGTTACCTTCAAATCTGATCAAATTCCACTGATCAAAAAGACCTTCACTGTCAGAAAACTACATTTGCCTGTTCTAGAACAGGTTATTTCCTAGACATGTACTTTTAATTAAAAAAGGCATTTTAAGTCTTTTGCTTACAATGAAAACTTTTCCTTTTATATCTCCACAAAGGCATAATGGTTAGCACCCTTGCCTCACAGTGAGAAGGCCCTGGTTTAAACCCCAGGTTGGTCCTTTATGGTGCATGCATAGGTTATCCAGGAAATACACCCCTCATTAGTAAATTGACGTTTCTAAATTGTCCCTAGGCGTGAATGTGAGAGCATGTGATTGTATCGCCCTGCGACAGACGGGTGAACTGTCCAGGGTGTACCCCGTCTTCGCCCAACAGTAGCCGGGTTAGGCTACAGCTACCCCATGACCTCAAAAGGGATATCGCAGGTTCAGAAAACCGATGGATAAATACTTTGACTTAATTCCAAGATTAAAAGATTCTTAAGATTCAAATTAGCTAAACTAAGTTTTGTTAACTTAAGTTGCTTTCATAAATAAAATAAAAAATATAATTTTCAATTCATAGCATACTTTAAGTGTTGTGCAAAAAAGTAATCAGTTAGTGATGGAGTAACGTAAAAACAAACAAAAAATCCTACCTAATGCACAAAGGAAAACAAAGCCCAGTATAAAAGTGGAAATGTATGTGCAGGCAGTAATATGTTCGTTCCTGTTTTAAAAGAAAACAGGAAGTGTCATAAGTATTTTTCAACCCATTTTAAAACTGTTTCATTACATAAAATCGGGCCAAAAATACTTATCAAACTTTGACAAAATACTATAAAAACCTAAACATACGTTTATTTATGTTTCTCATTTTGCAGACAGTCCTGTGATTGTTGCTTAGATGTAGTCAAAACAACTGTAATCAAAAAAACTGTCTTTTGAGGCCTAGTATATTTCATTTCATTGCAACCTAAAAAAAGAAAATGGCACTGAAATGTTTTCTAATGACCAACTACAACCTAAAGTTAAAATTCAGCAAGTCAGCAATCATTTCATTTGTCTATATTAAAAGCCTTCTATCTTTTATGTTTATCTTGGTCTCTTTTAAAAGTTGAAAGAGCCATCTTTCCTCTGTAAAGCTCTTTTTGTTGCTCTTAAGTCCACAGCGTACAACTACAGCTGAGTCCATCAGTGCCTTTGCCCCCAGGCTATTGATCAAAACTACATGAAGGAGGCATGTTTCCCAGTACATTATTGAACAGACCTGGCCTGAGAAATACCTGCCAGCTTTATGCTCTGGAGCTAACTCAGGAGACGCTTAATAATTTACACTGCTGTCAAGCAAATACAGACAGCTATCAACATTGGACCTGGATGTCCCAAATGGGCACTGGAGAGGTGCATTTCTGTGCCACCACAATGATTTTTGACCCAGCCAAAGCAAAAGATAAACAAAAATAAAGTAATTCTCCTATTAAAAGGAGCCATCTTTTTGAAATCTCTCATAGAAAGGAGTTCAAAATCACAAGAAAACATTACACACTTGTTATATTGTATTTAACAAATGCTAAACCTGAGGGTTCTTCTCCTTTTCTAGTTTCTTTAGCACCACAGTGATAGATGGAAGCAATCTCATTTCCAAATTTACCTTTCGCTTTGTTTGATTCATTACAGTAAACAAACTCTGCACTAAAAAAAAAAAAAAGACTACAGGTGAAAAAGGATATAGCCATTTTAACAAAAAACATGTCGCTCTGGTCATCGGGGGATGAGAAAGTCTCCAGGTCTCTCTCCAGCTGCAGCAGCTGCCTCTCCATCTGCCTTAGGCTCTTTTCCACATTCTCTGCAGACACTGACACACATCCACATAGACACATTCAGAAAAGGCGCACAGAAACAGACCCACGTGCCAAGGCACATGAAGAAAGCAGGGGAGAAAGCAAACAACAGGATTAAAGGTACGGTTTATGGAGTATCACTTTGAAACTTAAAGAATGATTGAAAAAAAAGGGGAAAGAACTCTGATAATAAAGAAGTTCAATTGGAAAGCATGGCTATATTGAGTGCACACAATTCCCATAAGACGTGGAAAAGCAAAATAAGGATCAAACAAAAGAATGTTTAGCACTCACATTTTTCTCATTCTGTTTATCTCATGCTCATGTAAACAATTCAATTAATACAGAAATGAATGACCCTGTTAGTCACACATTCTGCATTGAAAGCAAACGATTATTGCATTTCCACGGCTTTAATCCGCTGGGTCGGCTCAAAGCATCAGGTGCGAGGATCACCAAGGAGGAAGAGCAAGGAAACACTGAGCCGAACTTTCTGTTGAGTTGGTCATGGTTGACAAGTTAAGCTAAAGAGTGAATATAGCACATGGCTTGAATTACCCTGATTAGACCCTGCTTGACAAAAAAGTATAAGCTCCTTAATTTTAAGTAGTTTTAAATTTCCCTTGATCCTAATACGTGTCTTAGGACGAAAGAGAGAGGAAGCTTTATTGTGGTTAAGCTTTTTCTTTGACATCAAATGTGGGGAGAAAAAATAAAAGTGATGGGAGCCCACTGCTTTTGGCACAGCACACTCCACGAAAACTTTAAAAGTGTGTGGAAGATGACGCATAATTTACCTGCACTATTAAATTTGGTAAAGTATGAGCTGATGATGTGAAATACACACATGCGGAAAAAAAGCAAAGACTAGGCAAGACGTGAGAACAGCTGCTACTTTTCATCCTGCTGTCACTCGAAAACTGTTTTTGCGTGGAAAATTCACAACATCAGATATTGTTTGCAACATCTGTTCCAGGCAAATAAATATCAAATAAGCCTTATCTACAAAAATATGCTCAACGTCATCCTAAATATACAATTTGTACCCCCCTGCGGAATCTCATTTCCTCGATGCTTTCTCCTAATATAGTGAGAGAAACAGAAAGTTAAAAAATGCAGCATTTAATGATTCACTGGGTTGTGGGAACACTAGCTTCTATTTTAAAAGAGACAAGTCAACAGTGACACTTTGAAAGGTCAATGTTACAGCAGAATTTTGAAATCTCAATTTGTTTACATATTTCAGCAGGATTCAAACCAGGTCTATTCATTTTTTATGTTCCCTAAACGTTATAAACCACTACATTTTATTTTAATGGAGTACAGCAATTACACCCCAAGTTAAGTACTTAAAAAGAAATGCATTGGATTGTGCCAGCAATAGAAAGCAATAAACAAAATGGATTTACCAGTAATGTGTGATATCTATTGAAGAGATTATTTGTTAAACTGTTGACAAAAGTTTCTTTAAAGACCTACTCCAATGAAAATTGTGGTTTTTTTGTGTTCTTGTGGCATAATTTTCATGAGGGAGGACATGTATAAAGAAAATGAAGCTCAAATTTCTTTGTACAAATTGTTGTGAATCAGGAGCAGACGAAGAAACATGGTTTGAAAAAGCTTGTAGTTGTTACGTAGAAGTTACAGTCAGCGTGTCACGAGCTTCCTGCTCCGCTCCATTCTGATGCATCTGCTTGTAGACGACTCGATCCGTGTATGTCTTAGTTTTCCTCGTCTGAGCTGGAATCTGGCTCAAAACTGTGTGGCTGGATAGCTCCAATTTTGCTTGTCATTCTGTTGCACCGCTAATCTTATGTTGGAGGTATGAGGGACTGAAAGCTAACAGGAGAGCATGCAAACAGCTATGGGTGACAGGAAGTGAGGGTGGGCTTACTCATAAACTGTACCGCTCTGAGACAAATCACAAATAATGAACTGCCGCTCTGTAGAAACTATTTCCTAAAAAGTTACCATTCTTTGGCTAAATATAATATAAGATAATAACCCCCATAAAAAGATTAAAAGACATCTGAACATTTTTAAAATGGGTCCAAAGAAGATTGGAGTGGGACTTTAAAGCCAGGTGAAATTGTGATCTGACAAGGTTCTTGTCCCTCCTTAGCTTCACCGCAAAATCTGTGATAAGGCCCACTCTCCTGGATGGGTCCATAAGACCGGACATAAGGCCAACGTCCTTTAGATGGAGAGTGCAGTTGATCATAAAAGTGACAAAGTATGGGAAATAAAAACGATAAATCCTAGAATGCTACATTTGTAGAAGTGAAATGACAGGTGCTGTATGAGAGGGGGAAAAAAAAGAAGAGCTGCTTCTCTGTTAGCCGTGTTCACCGTAGCCATGCTGCTGTTGCCTCTTTTTTTTTTTTACCTCGTATTAAAGCATGAGTGATTTTTATCCTCACTGGGGCTTGAATGTCTCTGTGGTCCAGGGGGGTTGCAGACAGATACAGGGGGTTTCAAAAGAATAATAATTGGAATATTTGTAGAGGTCAAATCCCACTTTGACATCCTTTTATTACTGTGTCAACCTGCTGTGCAATAAATGAGACGAGAGTGGAACACACAACTATGCATACGCACAGTCTGCACGGCAAAAGACACAGTGCCTAAAGATCAGTGCTCAATAGAGGGACATTAAAAGACTGAGGGGGGAAAAAAGTAAAATGTGTCTCAAGGCTAATGACATCCACCGAGCTTAGAACCATACTACTGCCTCCAAAGAGTGAAGCGAGCTTTGTATTTTAATGCAAAGGAGCATAGACTTACAACCTGAGTCTAATTCCCAAACCTGCATGTGGCATAACCACAAAGTAAAGGCTTAACAGTGTTTTACACACCCACCTTTGCATAGTGGAGTCTACACATTAGCTCATAATGAGTCCCCTGGGCCACAGGACTCAGAGACAAACTGAAGCACAACATTATTTTTGTCTTTGATACACTATGTCTCTTATTGTAATGTGTCTATTTAGTATTGAGAAAACAGGTGGTATTTAAATGTCCAAGATGAACTCTCCTAGATGAGCGCATTGATCCACTTCTGTATTCCAACATCTAGTTCAAGTGTCCTTCAAAGCACCACCTGTACTTTGTCATGACGCACAGCAAAAACACGAATATAAAAGGAAAAGGGACAAAGAGTAAAAAGGAAGGGTGGAGGAAAACAAGGTGTTGACAAAACATGAAAGAATGACAGTGGCATCACCGAAAAAGAAAAAGGGAAAAAAAAAACTGCTTCACACTGCCAGGAGACATAATGATTGTAGGGCTGGAGAGAAAGGAAAAGCGCCGGAATAAAAAAAGGCAGACACAAAGCAACCCCTGAACTAAACTACAGTTTTGCTTCTCGGAGAAGAGGGAATGGCAATGGGGAAAACAAGGGTTGTGTTTAAGAGTCAAAAGACAGCAGCCTTTGGAACTACAACACTAATCATTACTGCTAACTCTACCCAACCTTGTTTCCATGCCCAGCTAAGCTCTTTGGTTAGTGTCTGTGAATGTAATGCGCCTTTTAGTGCGTCTACAGGCCTCTCAAATGGCTGTCAGAATTAATGAAAAGGAAGCCACTCAACAGCCTGGTTTAAAAAGAAATAGGATTTGTGAGGCTGAATACTGGCTGTGGAGCAAGAAGATACTTAATGTAAGCATATTAAAATAGCACAAAACAGGAAAAAAGGACTGAAGGAGAATAAGCTCATTGTTTAAATGTAAATATGTTCAAGTCAAGGTGTGCGGAGAAAGGAAGCTGGAAGGATGTGAGGATTGCTCTTTACATTGATCTCAACCTTAAACCTCCGTCTGGTTAGGGCAAGAGATGGGGGGGGGAATAAGATACAAGACGAGACGTGAATTGCAACACTCAGCGTGGAGCATCATTATGTATCGTTATCAAAGGCCTAACAAAGACAAAAGCAGTCCTCGTGAAATGGGTCCAAACAATGAAGTCACAACTCATTCTTCCATATTTTCCCATCTTCACACTTTCTTTGACTTCTCCCTGCTGGGTGCAGAGCAGTGGGTAAAAAAATATCTTTGGCGCAGGAGGAAACCCGCTGTGACAGAAGAAGCTCACATACAAACAGCGCAGACGGCTGCTTGCTGCTTCCTCCTGAGAGCTGCCTATAGCAATATGAACAAAGAACAAGACGGAATCTACTTCGACCACCCTGCCTTTCAACCTTACCTCTGACCTTAGCTGTGCTCCAGAGACTCTGCCCCTTTTACAGCCGTTCCTGTGAGCAAAAAAATATCTGACAATTCTTTAAAGTCCTACTCCAATCATCTTTTAAATCATTGTAAAAGCGTGACCAGTGGTCTTTAAATTACAATTAAAAAAAAAAAACGTGTCATTATCAAGGACATAGTTTCTGCAGAGCAACAGTAGTTCATTAGAAATTTGAGTTGTTGCCAGGACCATTAGAGCAATCGCCACCACCACTTCCCGTCATCCATCTGTGCTCACATGGTGAGCAATATCGCTGTTATCCAGCCGTGCAGTTTTGATCTAGATTCCAGCTCAGACCAGGGAAACAAAGACGTACATGGATCTATTTGTCTACAAGCACATGCATCAGAATAGAGCAGAGCAGGGGGCTAATGACCTGCTGACTGTAGCTTCTACGTAACAACTACAAGCTTTTTCAAATGTCAGAAATACTCATCTATTTCAAGCTTAAGTTCCTTAAACCAAAAATACCAAAATACCCAAAACACCATCTGTATCAGTCTTTAAAAGCTAACACATAGACCTAAAGCACATTAAAGAGGACAGTTTTTATTTATTTCCGCATCTGAAATGGGCTAAAATGTTTTTTTCTAATAAATCTCATATTTGGAAATGGAAACATGATTGTACTATCAAACAAGACGGCAGGAAAACATTATGTAGGACAGATCAAAGGCTAAAATGTTAAAATACTTTGTTTACAAAACCAACAAATACCTCGTCACAGAAAACCCCCTAGGGAATTAGCAGGGTAAGAAAAAAGTTCACTGTGAGACAACGTATTAGGAGATTCAGGTCCTAGTCTTTAGAAATATTACTGGTAACTGTTAATCTAACTTTAAATAAAAAATATCTTTATATCCCTGTCTTTCTTCATGTGGATGATGAAAAAACTTAATGAATAGCAAAAAACTGATTTGAGGCAAAGTTTTTGTCAAACTCATTGTTTGTTTTTCATCTTAAAAGTTTTTTTTGTATCTGCAAACCCATATATTTCATAATGTCTTAATTAGGCTCAGTGCTACATCACATTAAAAGTGAGAATGCCTTACTGCTTCCATGAAGCATGAGGTCAGAGAAACCATTACTACATTTCTATTTCATTCACTTCTTAGCTTTAATAATGTTCACAGCCACCCACACTGAACAGATGATCAAAGATGCCTTCTCTCAACTCAAAGTCTGCCTCAGAACCTTTCATTAAGCTACAAAACAAACAAAAAAGATTCATTTTCTGTGTACGTTTTGCACAATTAAAGAAAGAAAATGCATGAATATAGAAAAAAAAATAAAGAAAAGGGGGGAAAAAAGGCTCAAAGACCGGGTGAAAGATCCTCCTGACAAACAGTTCCAGGGAAAGTGATTAGACAGGAAATGCATAAAGCTCCATATGCGCTGGAGAACACCAGCAGACCAGAAATAACAGCAATTATCGCACAGAGGTATCACTGGAAGATAAACACCAGGCGTCAAAATTAACAACTGATCTTTCCGTGTTATAAACAGTGTCATAAAAAGTGTTGTTTTAAACCTTTCCTTTGTGTCTTCAGTCTCAAATCTCATTCAATGTGTTATTATATGGAGTGGAATCTGCAGTGTGGTCATTTATGCATATACCTCTGCTGGCTCGATCCACATGTTCCAGGTCGTCCACAAACTTGATCACATCTGGGAATTCCTCCTCACATATTTGTGCCAGAAAGTGAAGCAAAGTTGTCTTCTGGTCTGCAGATTTTGTGTCCTTCAGCTGTTATAAGGTATAAACACCTATTAGAAAGCTTGTTTTGTCATGTGACAAGTTTAATGAACATAACTTTATTGACCAAAAAAAAAGTTGACATAGTAAAACACAATTTTAGATGGAGAGAAGGGTCATTGTTAATAAAAACATAACTACTATAGGGATTTACAGTGTAAGTGCAGATTCTTTTTGAAGACTTAACTCCATTTTGCTTACAAGTTTTGTGAAGCAACTAATGCAGAGACAAATGTTGAGATATTTTAATTAGAAATGCTACTCCAATCATTGTAGTTATTTGACTGACAGACGACCAGTACAGTTAATGCAGATAAGTAATCAGAAAATCCTAAATTGGGTAGAATCTTAATATATCATGTTATTTCTGTAATGAAGAAACTGCTCTGCTCATGTAATTAATTGATTGCACGACTGTCATTAAATGATTACATTTTACGTTACATTACGTGGGTGGCAGAGTGTTCTGCCGGCTATTGCAGGATTCTCACTTTATCTTTTCCTGTGGTTTCTATGGGATTTCCAAAGTATCTGCTTTAGTTAGAAACAATTAATCAGTTGCATTTGGTGGAAACCAGGTCATCTTTTTAAACTTCTCATTCCTGAGCTGCTAGCACTGGCAAGCCCAGGTTTACAGCAGTAAATAAATCAGGTTATTGTGTGCAAGGGAGGAAACCATAGATTGTAAACTTATAGTACAAGGGGAGGTGGAAACTGAAATGCTTGTTCTTTGAATAAATACCTGGTTTAACCTTCCTCCTCCAAGAGGTCCTCAAAAAGCAAACAATGGAGCATTTATCTGGATTTATCTTCAAAAAAATGTGGTTTATGCAAAACCTAAATAATTTCAGGTTAAGTTTTATGACATGAACGCATAATCAAAAACTTTAAACTGTAAGATGAAAGAAGATATGTCATCCTTTCAAGTTTTTACAAAAAACTCCCTACATTTTTTTGTTTGTTTTTAAGTTCATTCTTTTGTCTCTCAGTGTCCAGAATTTTTCTTTCCTCTGACTGAAGGCCATGGGCCGGTTGATCTGACATCACTCATCATAAAAGTCTTAGAGAGTACTGTTGACCTGCCTAAGTGAGTGAGTTAGAGTGCTTTAGAGGCTACTTTACTTTCAAAATCGACCTGCAGTTGAAAATGACACCATCTACTTGATTTAGGCTCGACTATCATCTAGAAGGGCACCATACAGATCATATTCTCTGCTTCTCCTATGCTTTTTACATGTCTAAACCTGTGCTGCGGTTGCCTCAACAAAAGCCTGGATTATTGAGTACCTGACAGATAACGTGCCGTTTGTAGGACTGAGGGCTCGTGTGTTTGAGTGGGTGGTTGGCAGCAGAAAACAACCACAGTGTACAATGCGCATACCTTTTCTCTTTGTCCCATACATCACAAAATTCAATTTTTTTTTACTTCAATTTAAGTGTGAGCTGCTGACAAACTAAAAAAGACTGATAGCAGTGTGCAAACGGCATGATCCTTTGATGTTTGCAGCTAAACACTGCTTTTTTATTTGTTTTTTTTATAAAAGTGTGGAGCAAAATCCTACGTTGTGGCAGGGACATCAGTCAAATTAATACACAAAAATGAAATGGAGGGCTGTAAAGACTAGAAACTTCAGGACAAAAGATAAAAAACTGAACAAGCTCATTTAGGATGGAAATAAATAAAAATCTGATTCTTAGATTCATCAAAATTAAAAAAATTCTACGTCAAAGCCTGACATTTCAGTATACGTTAATATATATATATATATATATATATATATATATATATATATATATATATATATATATATATATATAAAGCCTTTTAGTCTTGTACTGCTAAAGAATTTATAACTGCAGTTGTTTTGAAGCTATTTAGTAGAGCCCAGAATCTAGATGTTCGCTAACAATTTGTAGCTATGGAAAGATTTTTGAAAAATTTGTTTCTTTTTTTTTGCTCATTTGAGACAAATTGAAAAGCTGTGTTAGAAGTTGTAAAATCCTCCATCACAGTGTTGATTTTGTCAAAAAAGATTTCATATTAGAAATGCAGTTATTTAATAGTATATTCTATCAGTAAGTGTCTGGACGTTGAGTCATGGCATCTGGATTCAAAATGTTCTGTTTTTAAACATTTTGAGAAGATTTTGGGTCCAGATTTTATGCCTCAACTTCAAGATAAACAATTAATAAATAATAAATGAGAACCTTCACAGACATATTGCTGCACATTTTGGGGGAGAAACCCAGAAATTGGTGTGGGAATATTAGAAGACAGCTAGTATTTTTTTAAGAATTATATTTTTCCTACCAATGTGCCAATTTTAACCATACTCCAACAAATGTTCCATAAGTCGATAAAAAATGTCCTCTAATTAAAGAGTGCAATATTAATGTATACAATAGTTCAGGGGGGAAAAATCCCCTTCACTTTTCTGCAACATCAGAAACATGCTTTGCAATCCAAACAGGAGCATACTAGCAAAAAAAAAAAAAAAAAAAGGTTGCATTCCACTCCTGATTAAACATACTTTTTTATTAGCCTTTTCTATAGAGCTCCAGTCCGCCCTTCACTGACATTGAACAGCTGTCCTTTAAAAGAACATTGTCAACTGCAAACTCTACATTGTGAAGTTGAGTCACAGCTGTGCTTGAATTTAGTCGCAACTGTTGAAGCTCTGGAATTCAAATCTCTGCTTGTTTCAAACATGGTTAAGAGTGTATTAAACAAAAAACGATGTATGCGTTCTGGTGCAAAGAGCTCACAAATGTATTAGGCATAATGAACATCCAAAACAAAAAGGTAAAATGCACTGCATCTCTATCGGGGCTTAAGATATTTGGTTCTCTTCTTGAGTTTTATGTTTTAATTAACTCAACACTAGTTACACGAGTTAGAAAGGACGAGAAATGTAGAAAGCAGCAATTGGCAGGTCCTCCATAAATCTTGAGTGTGAGAAATTGAACAGAATAATCAAAATGTAAAATTCTATGAGCACAAGTGTTGCACTAATTCATATCTATCACTTGGGAAATTTCTGCAAATGTGTTGACAACATTTCTGACTCCATTTGTTTTGAGTAGTTTATTACTTGGAATGTAATAAGTCTAATTCCTCCTTTAACATCAGTCAGACGTAAAGATATTCAAACATTTTAGGTAATTTTCTGTCCAAATGAAAAACAAGGAGTGGGACCGTTTATGAATAAATAAAATAATAAGAATAAAAAGTTACAGACTAGATTTGTGGCTACAATAATATGTAACAATTATAAGGATATGTCAACTGGATGCTTTCAAACAAATCTGTCAACGCACTTTTGAAGTTTCAGGAATTGTGCAACGGTTGATTTTGTCTTTCATACTTTCGTAGTCCAATCAATTTCCCAATGTGATGACCACTCCTGCAATTACTGCATCTGTAGCCCACATGCAACAATTTTTCACTTTCTCAGATAAATTCTCATCATCGCTCTTTTACAGCCTAATTGCAAGATGTTTCTTAGTCTTCCTGCTGTGTATCCCTCCTGCAGATTGTTTTGCTGTGTATCTCTCTAGGTGATCTATTGGTAGACAGCAGTGTGCTCAAACCCGCTGGGTTTAATCATGTTTGCATTATCTCCTCTAATCAAACATTCTCATCTCTTTTCATTTCTGCTAATTTTTGGAGCTTCAAGAGCTTGTTCACAAAAGGTCCTCTGAATGTAGATGGATGGTAATCATAGTTGACAATGTAAACATTTCACTGTTTCCATCTGGACTGGGTGCAATTTTCCTGTGCTGTGGAGTGTGTCATGGAATTAAGTTGTCAAACTATGGGGCAGGAACGAAGGTGATGTCTTCCTCGGTATATCCTGCATGTGGCGTGGACTCGCCATCATCGCATACCATATGAGCATGAAGAGAAAGAAACTGACACCTTGGAACGGCGCTGCTCAACAAAGCATAAGAGCAGCATCCGAAATAGACTTTTATTGATTGATTATATTATTGTCATACTAATGCATCCAATCCATCATGTAGGTATGAATCTATGGTTGGCACATGCTCTTGTGTTTATATGAGAATAAGCATCTGAGTCTAACAGGGCAAAGAGCTGGCATTGACAAATGGCTGCAGTGGTCGTTACTGTGGAAACTGCAGTGCGTACGCCAACAGCTGTAATGTAACCACCGAAGGAGTGGGCTTTCCAAAGACTACATCCTGTTTTACCATCAATACCACACAGAGAAACTTAGTGATCTGTGTTCCCAATGCATAAAATCCACAGGTATAGGTTTGCGTTTCATTTATTTATTTTTTCCCATGATGCATAAGCAGTGCTGAAGTGTGCAAACTTTTGAAGTAGTTCTGGTCACAGTTTCAGTTATTTTTTGCTATGCAGGTGAAGCAGCCAACATTACTGTTCAGCTGAGGATAAAAGCAGAGATTTAACAATTCATTTGAACAACTTAAACAACAAATCTGTGGTTGCTAATATTGGTTATTGGTTTATTTTGAACAATCTGATCTGATTCACCGACCTAAAATGGCTCCGGGACAGCTTTAGCCAAAAATGTGACCAGTCTGACTCAAAGATAAATACCTGGGTACTGAATAATGCAGGTGGAGTTTTCCGGATGTCTTGTGTTTCTTGCAAGATAATCAAGTGTAAATTAAATATATGTACAAATAAACAAGATATATTTAAAACTACTGACATTTTAGTTTTGATAAAATTCAGCTGACTTGTTTTTCCACCTAAATATAAAAAATCGGAACATTAGAACATTCTACCACATTATATGGTCCTGTAGTGATGGCTTGATCATTTTACGCTTTTATTAAATGCGTGTTGTCCACTGTGATGGAAATTGGTCATTTTAGTGTCACAGTAAAACCTATCATGCCTCAACCCAAAAGGTATTTTCTTATATTGATTAAAATCAATGTATTTCATTTAGAAACGATTTTTTAATGGTATAGGTTGATTCAATTCAGACAGATCAATCTGGTTGGGTTGTAGGAATATAAACAGATTCATCAAATAAATGAATTAATCATAACACCCCAAGGAGATAATGTTTAACAACCACTGAAGATAAAATATTACAGCAGTAATATTGGACCAACTGGTTTTAAAACCCTTTAAAAATGTAAAGGTCAGTTTGCTTTA
The DNA here is from genome assembly GCA_037389245.1 of Oryzias sinensis. Taxonomy (NCBI): domain Eukaryota; kingdom Metazoa; phylum Chordata; class Actinopteri; order Beloniformes; family Adrianichthyidae; genus Oryzias; species Oryzias sinensis. Next base: position 32,607,543 of record CM074489.1, read on the forward strand.
GTCTAGCTTTTGTCAATAAAATAAAAAGTGCTGCTACAAGACTTAGTATAAACTGCATTTACTCCACTGATAAAAGTAAACAAGTAAAAAGCTTTATTGATCATTACTCATGTTTAACTTTAGCTACTTGAGGGGTCAGTGACTACACACTATAAGCAAACAGCCAATGGGAAGGTGAGCATTTCATGCCTTACCTTACAAAGGGAGCTCAGGTCAAAGCCATAAGACTGGGCATTTCGAGAGCCGGCATTCATGTAATTCCCCAGCAGCAGTACAAGCTCCAGTAAGCGGCCAAAAGAGAGGCTCCTCCTGACCTCTTCGCACGCGGCATTCACTGCCAAGATATCCGGGCGCAGGTTGTTTACTTGCTCCTCAAACTGGAGTCTGAAGAGAATGTGGCTTAGGCGAGGGCGCAGCCGCTTCACCGTACTCATCTAAGAGAAAATAAATAGCAAATTTCAGAGGTTAAAACAAAACGGAGTTATATAAAAAAATTTAAAAAACAAAACAAAAGCAGGGCTTTGGGAGGGAATTATTATATTGTGAGGTAAAAACACTTCAGGAAAAAAAAAAGTCAAACCTCAAAGATCTAGAATAAAACTTTTCAAACTCTCAGTTTGTCAATCTAATTGAAAAACATTTATTCAGTAGGAAAAGATATTGTTGCTAGGCAGTAGTAATAGATGCTGGCAGAGATTTGATTTGGGACCCTGCTATGCCAAGTTAATAGTGGAAGTAGTGTCCATATAGGGCAGACAGAAGAGGGGGTGGAATATACAATAGGTTGCCTTAGATTACCACTCTCACACAATTAGAGAAAATTAGAAAATATTGCATTGGGCCCAAGACCTGGCCACAACACTGTTTGTGTATGTGAGTGGGGTAAATGGTGAGGAAGGCTGGTCCTAACTGCCTGTTTCACACAACAGCTGGCTGTGTGGTTTCATGTCCTCCATCAAGGCTTTAATTATAGCTACTGTAATCTTATCAAATGACTATTTCAGTGTCTCTCAGTACCATTGTGTTTGTATGAAAGAAAAAAAACCAAATTACGAGGCGAAATTAAGAAATGAAGTGCAAAAACACTCAAACATAATGGCAGAAAGAAAAATGGGAAAAAAATGACACAATAAGGATATTTTTTTGGTGACAAGATCCTAATCAGGAATGGAGGAAAGAAAACAAGGGCAACATTGCAGCTTCAGATGAAAGTGGACAGCTGTTGTTTCTATTAAAGCTAACAGATGGCACCGGGATGTTTTACGGACAGAAATGCAGCCATGGAGAGAATTTGAAGAAAAGAGTTTGTGTAACAATTACAGAAACAGAATACGAGGAAAAAACTTTTCTGAAAACCTTTCTGATCTCTAGTGTTTATATGTATTTATTCATTTTAAATGTAAAATCTGAAATAAAAGCAGAATATATGTATTTTTAAGCTAAAAATCAATCTTACAGTAGAGGGAAAAAAATGACATAGCGAGAAATATTGCATGCATGTTTTCTTGTTCCACATACAGTTGGTTTATTTAAAAAGAAAAAGAAAAGGGCATGTGCATGTAGCAGGGCATCAAATGAATCCGGCTTTTTTTTAGTAAGATGTAAGTGTAGCTGAAAACAGAATTTTTTAAATGTTTACATATATTTTATACCTTATGAATAACACATAAAACCAACAATAAATGGAACCAGAGGGAATAAAATTTACGCTGTTTTCCTTTCTCTCTCTCTCCAAAGTGAGGATTTTCTTCATTAAATATCTTTATTATCTTCAATTTAGAGTAAAATTAATCTGTTTTTATCGTACTCATTGTGCAAGAAAATAACGATAATACTAAAAATAAGACAGAACTCAAGCACATTTTCCGTGGTTTGAGTAAAAAGGGGGAAAAAAACACACTTTAAAGGCCACTTACCGTCAGTTTAAACTTAATCACATGCAAAAAAAGATTAAAGAAATATAGTTAATAAAGATAGTAAAGACTAAAAAGGTTTTTTTTTCCAATGAAACTGCTTCGAATATGTGCCTGTTAATGAAGCAAAAACACAAATATTAACATTGAGAGGATAGATTACAGATACACTGCTTTTTGTAGCGTATCTTTTCTTTACAAGAGAATAAATGTGCAGAGCAGCTCAAAGTGAGACTAACAAACTGGTTATTCTTTGCTGTCTAATGTTTAAGACATACAATTGTGGCAAAATAAGTATTTTGCTTTATTCCATCCATCTTCTGAACCTGCTGAATCCTTTTAGGGAGCCAGGGTTGCTGGAGCCTGTCCCAGCTACAATTGGACAAGACTGCGATATACACTGTTTTTTTTTTTTCATAAGGCTTAAAATAGTAACAAGTCCTCTTTAATTATTTTCCATAGATGATTTGTTTTTCAAAAGTAATGTATATTATGTGTTTTTAGTAAAACATTTTATTAGATTAAGGAATAAAAAACACCTGCAGACATAAAAACAAAGGAAATGCTGAATGATCCGTGTAGCAGTTGATAAAAACTAAAACAACAAAGCATATGTGTTTGCACTGAGTTAACCAGAGTTGTTCATGTAGGTGAAAGCACACAGGTCTCCATGGGCCCACACAGGCACAACAGCAGAACAATGTATAAGCTCGTACTTCTGCAATCTATGCTTCCCCGATGACCATACACAAAACGTAAATGTGCCTCCCTTCCTCCCCCAACTCCATCTCTTTTATGGATGAATACAAAAGAGCAAAAGAAGTGGATTCTTGTATATTTTGTCAGTTCTTTAGCTCAGTGAAAACACTGAACGCATAAAAGCGGCTCCAGCACTCATGCATAATTCCGGTAAAGCCTCCTTTGGAAGGTCTTTAAGAAAATGATGCCGACATAATTAGGTAGCAGTGCTGCTCTTTAATGTGCAGACATTTGTTTCCTCTTTTTTTCTTATGGCTTGCAGAGATAGAATTTTAAAAAGCTTTATATTATGGTAATCGCATGAAAGCACTTGCCGTGTGCCTGAGTGTGTCCTCATAAAGACACCGAGGGGGAAACGCAAACACCAGAAAGTTTACACTACCAACACATCAAATCAGCTTTTGGAACGGTTCTCTGTTCAGCCATTCAATCCATGCTGGACTTTACTTCGAGTTGAAAATGAAAAGAGCACATTTTTCCTTTTTTTAAATATTATAGGTGAAAGGGACAAGAACAGGCTTTTTATTCTTCAAATTACTTTTTAGAAGGGAAGTGAAAAGAAAACTTCTGCTATGCAGGTGCATGTTTTAACGGGTATAAATAGGTGTTGTTGCAGTTTGGATGATGTCCGCCTGTGCGTGAAAGAACACTCACCACAACACCGAACTGCTCCGGCTCTGACAAACTGGAGTACTCGGATTTGTACTTGGCAAGAGCGTTGAGCTGCTCCTGCTCTGGCAGGTGCTTCACCAGGTTCTGCAATCAGGAGGACAGAATGAGGAAAGAAAAAAAAATAATAAATAATCATTTTACACAAATGCTCATCAACTACACCTAATTAAATTACAGATGGAGCATCTTCATATTTGCATTTGTTAGAGTTCCACAAGAAAGAAACAATTCATTGAGAAAATGTGAAAATCAGTTATTTAGGCCTGGAACCCAAACAAATGTCTCGCCATCACCGACGTGTTTTCTGATGGGTTATAATTGAATTTGCCATTATGACTATTAATCTCTTTTGTGCTGTGAATTACAGCTGATCAAATTAATTTTCTAACATGTACATTTGAAACTTTGAGTCGTTTTAATTGGTTTCAGTTTCGTTTACACACTTAATAACACAAATAATCAGCAGCATTCATTAACCTCGCCTACACAGGGGTTGACATAGCCCAGAAATTTGCACTGGCCCATAGGGCCAGTAGTTTTTGAAACTTAATGGCCCTGCCTGAAAGTTACTGGCCCGACACCGCGCATAGCGGGACCCGCCGCTCCGCCCCCGGAAACTTTTAATATGGTGCAATTTGGTGCATTCTGGTGACATCACTTATTTCTACACTTTTCAATGACTGAAAATAGACCATATCAAACTTAAATCTGCTCTAGTCTGTTTCAGATGTTTTGAAGAGAGCACTGCAGTGTAGTAGGTAACACTAGTTCAGAAGTTTTCATGGTGCTTCTAACGGCAAATATCGCAATCAATCATAAACCTTAAATGTGTTAAAACAATCTAATGGCAGCTTGAACCATTTAACGAATCAAATAAATCCCTTAATGCATTTGACCAATCGGATGGACGCCTTCACATTGTTGACCAATCAGATGGAGCCCTGTTATGTTAGATGTTTGTAACCTATGTCAAAGAGGGTCATTTGGAGTATAATTTTTAAACTGGGAATGGTTATTTGGTTATTTTGCTGTTTGTTTATATACCGCAAATTATATCGTTATCGCAATTTTAATCTCTGATATCGCATATTGCGAGTTTTCCTTATATTGTGCAGGTCTAACTGAGATCATTCAGCTAACTAGAAATACTTACTGCTTACAGTGTTGTAAAGAAAAACAAAATTAAGTAGTTTAACATTCTACTGCATTTGAGTCTGAGATTCAGGTATTTGGAGTTGCCTTTGATTCTTTGACATTCAGCTTAAAGCTTAGTGGATACAGTTTCATCTTCAATGCATTCATTAAATATCTTGCTGTCCATAGTACTAATTCCATCCATTACTCCATCCAACATATTCCTATCTATTCCTGCCATGTCTTCCACATCTCTGACATGCTTCAGTCTCTCTTCAGTGACGGTGTCGGATTTATAATCAAATGTAATAATAACCCACTGGCTTGTGCCTTCGTTGTTGCTGTTTAACATTGTTTTGTATTGAATTGTTACATTCAATAAAGTTTGAAAAAAAAAAGTAGTGAGCGCGTGCCGCGTGGTGCTCGGCAGTGAAACCCGCGCGCGCGCAGGCGGGAGAGAAGGATAAGTGATCAAAGGTTTCCCATAGAAACCCTTGAAGTCTGAACACAGGACTAGCAGAAAAACTAAATTATGAAGACGAGGTAAATCTACACGTTTTCGCAAAATTTACTTTATTGAAAAAGGTGAAGAATATATAAACCTTTAGATATTTTAGTGGCCCGAGCGGACAAGTGAAAAGTAAAGTCTTGTGGTCCGCACTGCTCGAAAAACAGGACCGGGCCAGCGGACAAATGGCTATGTCGAGCCCTGCTACATTTAACGCACAACTTGTGGGATGTCAATTCAACTAAAAGTTATTTTTCCAAAATTGCCTTTTAATCAGTCGTACAGACTTTTGTACTAATTTATATGCCCGTTTTTATTCATGTGTTCCAAATGCTGTCATTTGGGGATTGGAAATGTGTTGTGAACATTTGGAGAAATGGGGAGGTGTGTATCTGTGAGTGAGTGTGTGAGTGAAGAGGTAGAGTTAAAAATGCTGCAGAAGAATTTGTATATATTATGTCTCTATAGGTTTAAAAACAAAATAATGCAGAAAGGATAAAATAGAAATGTCCAATATCCTTTTAATACTGGCATTAAAGTAGAATTAAACAGTAGAATAGGCTTGCGTTAAAGACCCACTACAAAGACAATTGTGTTTTTGGTGATTTGAACATTTTGTTGTGGTATTTTTCTCATGATGGAGGACAAATATAATATAAAGCTTAAATTTTCATTTTTGAGTATTTCTTTATTCAAATTGATGTAAATTAGAAGCAGACAAAAAAATGCTGTTTGCGTCTGGCTTTGGAACACTAAAGAACTTTTGAAATACAGTGATCCCTTGCTATAACGCGGTTTACTTTTCACGGATTTGCATCGTGCATTGTGTTCAGCATTCTGCTTGGCTAAAAAGTCACTCTGCTTCTTCACTACCTTTGCGTCAATAACGTTGCAGTTTAATATGTACACCTATGTAAAACAGCTTGCCAAATTTACATTACGTACGTGCAAATTATCTTGCAATTTCGAGTTTCTCTAAAACCCATAATGTCGACAAAACGCTGTGGACCGACAAAAGCAAGAAGAAGGAAGAAGAGGACACAAGTGTGGCTAAAGATGAGGAGGAAGGACTAACACTTGGTGGCTTTGCAACCAGGGTGAGAATGGCCACTGAACTTCAGCGAGTAGCTCAAGAATGGGACCCTTTGATGAGCTGTTCATTACAGTTGTCCAACATAATCGATGGTGGCATGTCGGTGTATTTTGCAAAGAAGAAAAAAGAGCGACAACAACTGCCTATCACTATGTTCTTCTCCCGAACAAACACAGCTGCACCGCGGGCTTCAAAAGAAGAAAACACTGCAGAGTGGAGTCAGGATGCAGCCGCTCAGTCTGAAGAGCAGTGAAATACACCTGAGTCACTATTTGTCCGACTGTATTTTGTATTTTTTTTTTCATAATCATTTTCAATTTTCTCCCCTTTAATCCAATTACTCGAGTCGCGGTGGGCGGTGCTAATCTCTGCAATTTGAAGCCTTCTGTTCACATCGATGATTCAAATTATTATTTGACAGTAAAGTACAGAAGTTATTTGTTGAAAAAAACGTTTCTAAAGTAATTTTATTAGTGAAACAAATGCTTGAGCCTGTAAAATGGTTTGTTTTTTTCTTTTCAACGTATAATAGAGTATTTAATTGTATAACAGTTGTAAAAAGAAATAAAGGTTTCTACTTCACAGATTTTGCCTATCATGGGTTTTTTTTTGGAACGCAACCCCCGCGAAAAACAAGGGTTTACTACAGTAGTTATTTTTTGTGAGCAAATGTTCCTAACAGGAAGTAAGATGACTCGATCTCTGAGGCACCTCCTTTCGCTCCGTGTGGGTGCTGCCCATTTCATGATGTAAACCTAGAAACAGGGTGTCTGGGTTTTTCCCCACGAATACAAACACCATCCAAACTTTTGTGCATATGGTGTATATAAAAGGAAAGTGTTTTAGTCGATCAAAAGTGGGGGTGTGTGTTGGCCTAGATCCATGTACGTCTTCATTTTCCTCATCTGATCTGGCTCAAAACTGTACGGCTGGATAGCTCCAATATTCCTCCCCATCTTTGTTGCACTGGTAATGTTAGGTTGGGGGTGTGAGGGTCTGTAAGCTAGCGGGATAGTGTGTAAACGGATACCTCAGGTGTTCGTCCCTTCACCCAACACGGTCTTGCTAAATAAATGATGCCTAAAAATGGCATGATCCCACTTGAACACTTTTAATAATAATAATAATAATAATGGATTAGATTTATCTGCGCTTTTCCAGACGCTCAAATTGCTTACATTGTGTCCATTATTCTTTCACTCCTCATTCATACTTGGTGATGGTAAGCTATGGTTGTAGCCACAGCTGCCCTGGGGCAGACTGACAGAGGCGTGGCTGCCGGTTCGCGCCTACGGCCCCTCTGACCATCACCGGGATCATTCATGCACATTCACACACCAGTGGAGCCACACTGGAGGCAAGGAGGGTGAAGTGTCTTGCCCAAGGACACAACAGTTGGCTGGTGGGAGCGGGGATCGAACCGCCGACCCTTCGATCATTGGACAACCTGCTCAACCACCTGAGCCACTGCCGCCCAAATAGCTCAAACTATGATTGGACTGGGTCTTAAAACTTTGTAAATTTCTGTTAATAATATGTTTTGTAAATGTCTTTATGAGAACACTATTAAGTTTAAATGGGTGACTTAGCAGTTCTTATAGATAATCCCCCCTTAATCTTATTCTCCTTACTATGAATATTCTAAAATGGTATAGCTATTTTTCTCTGTTTCCCCAAACAAAAACTACATTAGAGCCCTGTGAAGAACATGGAGGACATTAGATTAGATAGAGATTGCACCTGAGAATATTGTAGATAAGAAATTAGAAAGAGTAAGTAGTGATAAAGTAATCAGGTTCCTGGATCAGTTGCCTGTGCAAAATAACTGTTGAGAGTATTTGAGGCAAACAACCATCAATTATCAACAGCTTTACATGTTTCAGATTCAACACCAATTTGAGCTGCAGCAGCTTGATTGCTTTATTTATTACTGAAAATTCCTCATACCATTTATGTTCATAAACCTGTGAAGAATCAGCATAGATAATATTTGCCAAACATCTGCTAAACTGGACACAATTATACACAAGATGAATTCGCTGTAACCATCCATTTATGATCCAGAAAAGTGATTTCAACTTTGTTAAACTGTTTAAAAAGTTGACGTTATAGAAACAAAGCAAAATACTGTAACATGTCAAAATATGTTCAGAATAAAAAAAAAAATCTGCTGAACATCAGCATAGTACTTGTTTATTTATTTACTGACAGATTGTTTGTGCACACCAACTGCTTTAACACCTGCTGTATTGCGGGGCTTACAGATGTCTGATGCTTCAGCCGCAGGCTGCATGCTGTTTTAAGTTAGAAAACTGATCAAAAGGACAGGCAACAGTTTTGGCATGAACCTTACCAACAGTGTAGGAGAAAGGCAGCACAACTAATCTGCCTCGAGCCTCAGGACAAAAGCTGCTCACTCACTGACTAACCTCTCAGTATCCGTCCCATTTCAGAACAAAGCGGGGATAGTTTGATTACAACAGGTCCGATGAAATGGAAAAGTGGCTGAATCTTAGCCAGAATGGTACAATTGTAGGCGTAACCTGTTGTACCTGGATCATCGGCTCGGTGAGTTGTTCCTCATCCACCTCCACTATCATACGTCGAATTTCTTCATAAGGCATTCGGAAGGAACCCAAGAAAATAGCTTCATAAAGAGAAAAAGAAAACAAATTAGAGGTTGGGACGAACGCAGAGATGATCTAAGAATGTCTATAGCGCAAGCTTAATCAATTCAAAATAAATTGAATAACCAAAGCGGAAAAAAAAAATCAAAGCAGATCCATAAAGAATTGAGGGAATTAAAAAAATGCAAAAACATAAAAGGATGAATGCACTAACAGAGCAAGTTAACTTAGCTTGTGGATTTTTATTTTAACAAATCTAATAGTTGAGACAGATTATTTACAATTGACTATTTTGGATTTAAAAGGAAAGAATTGTAGAGAAACAATTCCTAATAGATAAATTGTGCCAGTAAGATCACCCTATTTAATGGCATGGGATTGGTGTCATACAAGAATGATAAAATGTGTGTAAATTGTGAAAAAAAAAAAAACGGTGTACATGAAAAACAGAAGTGCCATCAGCAGTACTTTAACTTTATGAACAGAAACAGCCAATAGTCATGAGAGGAGAAAGAACCACTTTATGTTAGGTTTCAGTATTTAAGTGTGTGCATGGTTTAAACACAACCCACTAACTAAAATATATATTTTTAAATAACTTGTGAAAAAAATATATTTATTAATTTGGATGTTTACCAGAAATAAAGAATAGCATTTTACCTAACGTTTATAACAAGAGAAATTTGAAAATATTTCAAAAATAGGTTTGGTATAAGTCAAAACTTCTTGGAAATTCTGAATATAAATAAAGAGACATTGCATGAATTACTGCATTCAGAGGGGGCCGCCATCCTTCTAGTAATAACTTAGATAAAATGTTTGTTTTCTTTATTTCAGATTTTTTAAAAAGCAAAACAGAACTATAAGCGCTGCATACCCTATACACGCTTCCCCGATGTAATGGGCTTAAACACATTTAAACTAATTATACATGGAAAAAAATAAAGATAAAGGATCAGCTAAATTAAACTGTAAAAATCGATGAAGACACGTGTACTGAAAGATAAAATATATCTTTCAGTACACGTACAGTATATATATATCAATATCAATCCGTCTTGTCACGTTTATTCCTTTTTTTTTTTTTTTTAGACTTTCTGATGCCGAATTTATTACTGTTGCTGGGCTGATTACTCTCATTTTCCTATAAAACAAAGGTCACAGCTCCACTTAATATAAGCCAATGCAGATCTGAGAGCTCTTAAGAGATCAGCAGCATCCTCATTAATGACCGGTGATCCAGGAAGGATCATTTTCAGGCAATACACGTGCGTGTTTGTAGTGTGTATGACTTTGAACATGTTGCACACCCCTCAATGGATGCTTCACATTGCTAATAAGCACAATGTGGAGTCAGTCTTCAATGGCAAGGTTTGCATTAAGGGTAACATAGCAACAAAGAGGAAGTAGCAAACAAACAAAAAGGGTAAACGGTTCAATAACTGACCTCCAAATGGAGCTGGTTCAATGATAAATTGGTTCTGAAAAGTTCAGGGAAACTAGTTTATCATTGGTACATTTTCTTAACTAATTTTGAAGATGAAAATAAGTAACTATCAGCAATTTCAGTTTTATAGACGATCAGAACCCCAAGTACTTATATTGAAGTATAAAATATCATGGAGAGGCCAGGAAACATGTTTTAAGTTATAGAACCTTTAAGTCCTTAAACCGTGTCCCAAAATCCGGCACAGACTCGAAGGTAAACTGCATAATTCAAGCCCATTAAGCAGGAGAAGGCTGCAGCATGAAAGCAAATCATTACTAGATATCTGTTTTCTGAGTTTGAAATGTAATTAAGGAATGGCGGCTGACAGAAGCGCTAAAAGGGCAAATCAAAAGAGCTGTTTGTACACAAAAACACTGGAAGAAAATATCCCAACAGACCGCTGGTGCATGATACAGTGCTGTGACACCTGTGTATATCAGGACGGAAAACATGGGATTTGACATTACTGGAAAAAAAAAGACATTAAGGTAAGAACTGTTTAAAAGGAGTATTTAACTCCTCCTGATTGTTCTTCAGTTTTTGTTATAATTTATTAAATGCATCTAAATGACTTGATTGAGCTCACTTCCCCTCTTATTGTTTTCAATGAAAAAAGATTCAAAACGAAATTTTTCATATCTAAAAACCTTTGTTTCTACTTCATGCTTCTCCAGAAAAAAGAAAAGGTAAAATTCTCCCCACGATGAAAAAGAAATCATGTAAAAGAAGGATTACTGAAACAGAGAAGCAAATACAAAGAAAAATTCTAACAGCACCGCAATAAATCAGTAAGAACTGATCTAAATCTAGGTATAAAGAGGTTAATAATATACTTACACAGATTTTGTGCAATCTTGGGATCGAGCACCTTCAACTCCCTGATTCTCTTCTTTATGGATTTCTTGTCCTCTGTGTCCTCCTCTTCTTTCTTGACTAACAACCAAATAAATATATATGTTACAAAAATGTAAATTCGTGCAAAAATCATCTACCAATACATGAAACAATAACAATAAATGAAAGATATCATTTTTATATTACTGTCTAATATTTTAAGTGGATCATGATTTGTTCCTTTTTTAAAAACAGGTATAAAGGTCCTAAGGATCTTGCTACTACAAGAAGGGTAGCAAAAACATATGGTTCAACAACCAGCACAAGAATAAATGATGGGCTTTACAGTGATCACACTCCAGTTAAACGTTTACCTGAGAGGGATTTTGAAAAACACAAACCAAAAATTAAGAATGAAATCAAAACCACATTAAGTTTGAGGACATCTTCAGATTAGAAAAATCAGACAAGAACGCGCCCTCTTGAGTCACACTTACAAAAGAAAAATCCATGGTTGTTTTTAATTATTCAAGGCACCAGATTAAGAGAACAAAATGTGCATCCCAGGAGTATATGGATAATTGTCTGGTGCTGTAATTATTTTGTGTGTGTGAGTTGAGAGAAAAGGACAGGAGTGAACCAAATAAAGGAACAGGCTGGAAGAGTAAAGGGGTTAAACCGCAGGAAGGATTGTGCGTTGTTCCACATTGGCTTGTCGTTCTTTCAGGGATCCTGTACCTAATTAAAAAGTGAAGAGGTGTACTTGGAGCTCTCACGTGAAAAAGACTAGACACATGTCCACAACCACACACACACACACACTAATGGCACACCCCACTGGGCACCGAATAACACAAACACAGCCACACACTGAGCTATCCTCAGACTTACTTTGCTCCTCTGTTGGTACACTCTCCTCACAGTCTTGTGTGCAAGAGAGAAGAAACAGGGACACACAAGAAGAACAAGGGAAAATCTTCAACATGGACGAAGAGAAGAAAGAAAAACGCTATTTTTTAAAGAATAAAATCTTCTAAAACAAAGTGAGACTTAATGTAACAAAAATAAGAAAAGGACTAAAAGGCTATAAAAGCTTTAAAGTTATAAGAAAATAAATAGCATAAATAAATAAATAAATAACATAATAAAATAAAGATTAAAAAAGAGTTAATAAAGCTATTAAAAGGAACTTTAATACTTTTTTTTTAAACATTCGTTAGGATTAATCTGGGGAAAAAATCTAAATAATTAGATATTGTGTGGATTTTCTTGTTAGGCTTAAAAAAATGCCTTTAGTTAATAAGCCACCCAAAACTAAATACAGTGATACACTCATTTACCCTTCTTTTGTTTACATGTGGTCACTTAAAGCCACGAGTTGATTCGATGTATAAAAGCAACCCATTCTATTCATCTATTTCACAGACAGTGACAGAAATCACACAGCACATACACTTTCAGCATCTCCCAACAACACTGGTAAATCTGCTTTAAAACTAGCCCTGTTCAAGGAAGCTGATTATAAATCAGCCAATTAAGATGTCCTGTAAAAGGTCAAAGGTCTCAAGTTAATCAATCAGACGGGGTGGCAACAGTTGTGCTTATCTGACGGTGTAATCATCCAGGAAAGATAAAGATTCACTAGAGAACACCAAGAAGTGGTAAAAAGCGAGAAGTGTCACACTGCAATGCTATGGTCTAATTACAGTACTAAAAAATTACTCAAAACAAAGGGTTAAGTAAAAGCAAAGAAACTAAAGTACAAAAGCGGCTTCACTAAAAAAAAAAAAAAAAACATCTGCTCCTTTGTGTTACTGCACACTAAGTCACAGTGTTAGAATACCAAAACAGAGGAGGATGCCAAACAAGGGGTTACTTTTTTCTAAGAAATAGAAAAAAATGTTTTTAGCTACAATGTCTGGGAGGATTTATTGATTCTAGTAATTATTTTAATCCTTTTTGTAAACACATTTGACTTCTAGGTTGAGCTTGTTAAAAAAACAATAGTACCGGTAATTGGAACCAGGTACAGTTCACCAAGTAACTGTTGTGAGCTTGTTAGCTAGCTCCCATTCATTTTTTATTTCAAACAAGTTGGAACTTAAACCAAAATAAGTATTTTACCACTTTGTTGAACCTTTACCCCTCTTAGGTTATATTTGTATTCATGAAAATTCTGCCCTTTTTTGTGCGACTATTTTATATTTGTCATCAAATTTCTACAGCAACAAGGGAAAGAACCTTTGATTGATAGATTCATTCAGTATTCGACTCCCAGAACCCTTAGCTTTTATTTTATACAACTGTCAGGCTTGTTGGCCTTACTTTTTCTTTCCCTCTCCAAAAGGGTTTGGGGTCATCATGACCTGCCAACACAGCTAACTACTTAAGAAATTCTACAAACTGACCAGTAGGAACTACAGTTTTAGTCTTTATATTTTTATAAAAACTAGTTTTGATCCAGTTTTCCCAGGGTTAATACATGACAAACATATATATGGTAAAATAATTCTTATATGGTGTTATGGAGGTTAGCCTCATTACCTTTCAACAAGGAGCTACTGTTAATGTAAATTTTAACAGGATGCTCATTTAACTGAGCTTCCTTTCACAGTCTAAAACAATGTTTTATACAGTTTTGGGATATTAGAAATGTACACCTTAGGAGTAAGTATAAGAGTGTTTGAGTTTGTGATGTGAAGAAATCCTCAGCAACAGCAGTGACCTAAACCACAACCAACCTGGAACAGTTGAGCTGTGCCATTTGCACAGCAGGGAGCGGTCAGTTTTAACGTTAAGTCAATGTATAGATGCAATCAAGAGGTTCTGTGGTGCAATATGGGCAATGAGTGTGACGTGGCGGCCTGGTGGCAGTTCGTTTAAGCCATGGCGACGCTGAATGTTAAAAAAATAAATAAATAAATAAAAATCGGACGCAAGTTAAAATATCTGAACTTCTGCAAAGAATTTGCGTTGTGTCAACCAATCAGGAACTTAGCTTTGGTCCATGATGTGTTGACGATGTCGCGAGTGGGTGGAGTCCAAAACCAACAAAGAGGATAATCTAGTAATTTTGCCTTCATGCTATTTTTTTTCTTTTACATGAAGTCAGTAATAAAAACTTCCTCTAATTTTATGTTTATTTTTAGTTTTTCCTTCTTGGACAAATATAGAACAGCAAGTCATCAAACTGGGTCTATGGGTCTACAGATATACGGTCAATGGTTCCATGTAGCGATGAGGCTGAAAACCTTGGACAGTCCCTAGCGTCAGGTTTATGAACACATTTTGTGACAAGGATTTAGTAAATTTGACGCGTGTCTAAACAGAGGAGGAGGACGAGAATTTGTTTTCAGTGTGAACGCAGCCTTAGCGTTTTTGTCTCACTGCTGCTCTGCGTCAAAACTGTTTCACCATTTTAAAGGATAGTTGTTCAGAAAGACGGGCATGGATCTTTGATTGAAAGATTAACTCAATTCTTAGCTCCACATAGGCCTTAGCTGTTGCTTCATACAGCTGTCATGCTTGTTTGTCCTACTTTATTTCAACAGGGTCATCAACACAGCTAAGTACCAAAGAAATGTTATGAACGTACCAGTGGGAACCACAAATTTTGTCTTAAAAAAAAAAAGATAAAATAAAAATAAAAATTGTCCTTTTTATTCCTTAGTCCTTATTTATAAGATGAATAGTAAAGCTGAGTATAGCTTTTGTGCAGTAGAAAAACTGCCAATTCTACCATCAAATAGCAACTTCAGGTATTAACGTGATTGGTGCTTAAAAAAGATATTCCAATTTTAAGGTATTTTGAGATAAAAAAACAGACAATCTAGAAGAAATAAGAAATAAAAACATCCTTTAACGAGTGGATTCCATTAAAAATTACTTTTTGTCCCACTCATCTGTTTATACGTACAGGCAGACAGCATCCTTTCCCACAGGGAGGTATCAGCGAGTTCTGCCATCAAAGCACTAAAGGGAGTGGTGGATGAAATAAAACTGCTGTGAAAGGGCATGACTGATGCTGGACATGACAGGCAGGCCTCAGAGACAAACAAGCAACACCTCAAATGTAAACCCCCCCTCCCCCTTCACACAAACAAACACAAATCTGTCTATCCTTCTGCTCCGCCCTTTCCACTTACACCACTTTATGTTATCAACGTGAATATCTAATCAGAGAGACTTCCAACTTCCTGGAACTTGTCTGTTTTGTTTTTTTCCCCACACAGCAACAGGGTAATAGTAAATTGTGGGATCTATGTTAATTAACAGTGTGCAATATTTAAATTTATTGCAACAAAGATGTTTAGAGGATTGATTTTCAACCCATTTCTTTAAATGCACCCAACAGGAGTAATGAGTCAGAGTGACAAATATAGATCAAGGAGAAGGTTAAATGTCTGACCTTTTATATAGGCCGTCATTAATTATACTAAAGCAATCTGGATTGGAAAAAAGAAGGCCTCACTGTGAATGCATCAATGGCTAGGTGGAGAGCAAAGACTATAGGCAGGTTGTAAAATTAGATAGTTTAACAGACAATTGCAAAGATAAAAGAAGCAGCAGGTTATTCCTAATTTGGAGAGGAAAACAAATAGATAAATATAGTCTTTTTGGGTTTTTTTAAGCCTACCGTACTCCTAGACAATGACTAACAACCTTGATTTGTTCTGCAAAAAGCACACAGCTTTATTTTAAGAAACAGTGCAAGGTAAGATTGTACTCCATTTATATCCAAGCGCTGACCCAGAATTTGACTACCAGAACAAAATATTTCTCCACTGGAAAAAAAAGGAAAAAAAAGTAAATAAGGCAAATGAAAAACACAAATATATACATGCAAAACATCTATAGATACTTCAGAAGCTGGTATAACTTCTTTTTTGCTTAATTGAAGGATGAACAACTGGGTCAAGAACTTCAGTGAGTATGTTCAGAAAGGCTTTTTGAGTCCAATGAGACCAAATCCCCAAGATGCACCACATGTGATATTTGTCCCGTTTTACCCAAGCTGAATTTTTCTGATCATGAGAAGAATCTATTAATGAATAAATGTGATCATAAAAACATCTACCACTAGAAAAATCAGATAAGAGTACAAAAGGTGAGAAGGGTTCAAACAGCATGCTGCCTTAAGGAGTCATTTTATTACAACTAGATTTGTTCACCAATGAACTTCCTAATTTAGCTCATTGTAAAGGAATCTGTAGCTGAGCGAAATATTCCACATATATACAGCTTTATAAATAGGATTTTAAACAATAATATAAGTAAAACTCCTCAAAATCAAATAAATTTAGTATTGCACTAGCAATACTGTATCATGTACCACATACAGACACACCCATATGTATGTACTTAAATATGTATACATATTATATGCACATGCACACACACACACATATATATTTATATTACCCATAAGATAGCCAGGAGCAAAATCTACTGTAAGACATAGAATCCACAGGAGGGGAGCTGTCGACAGCAAGTGAACAAATCCACTATTCCGACATATCTGTCAGCTTTACAGTCAATAGAGGGTAGGAGAACAGTCAGACAGGCTGCACAGTTTGACTGCTGACTTGGTGTATGGTTCAGACACTGCTTGGTCCTACACTTCAGTCAGCCTGACAGCAAGCGCAAAGGAAGCAGGAGAGGCATCAGGTAGATGTCCACTTGTTACTTGGAAGATGATCGCTGCCCTCACTCTTCTCACTCTGCCTCATCAATGCACACAATCCCGCATGCAGTCCAACAGGAAAGGAAATAAACGTGATTAAATAGTTTGCATATGGAATGCACCCCCCCCCCCCCTCCAACCCCCCACTAGGTGAGCGAGCACCAGTGGGTGTGAGATGGAGAGGGAGATCAGGGTAATGAAGTGAAAGAGCTGTGTTTGTGAGTGAGCTAATCAAAGTGAACCACGCCGGGCCACCTCTCCCTGTGATGCAGACGAGATGACCCAAGGCCATAATTAGTCTGAGACTTTCATTCTGATAGCAGCAAATTAACAGACTTCATTAAGCTTTTTCTCTGCTCTGTGTATCTCTCTGGTTGCACAGAAATCTAAAAGCTCACCTGTGTGACCAACAGTCTTAAAACATCCCTGTCGACTGGCCTTCACAAAGAACTGAACAAATCCGGACGGCATTGCAATAAAGACCAAAAATTGACTATTTTTTTCAAACACAGAAAAAAGTTTGTTGACAGAACATCAAAAGACTTGTGACTGATGAGATTCTTCAGTAAAGAACTGTGTGTTGCTCTTTGGAAGTAAGATTTTGCAGTTCTATTCTCAGTGGAATACTGCCCTCTATAGGCATGCCGAGGATTCACCGATGGTGTCTTAATGTGTGTGCATAAAAGTGAACTAAAAAGGTCAATGTTCTGACAACGCTGTCATATGAGGCTTGCAGCATTGTTACCCTCGATTATCTTCAGTGACAGAAACAGACCGATCTAAAGAGTTGTTAAGACCACACTGGGATCGAAGACAGCGAAAGTCAATCAGCTTTAGAAACACCATTTTTGACCTTCCAAAGCCAAATCACCCACTCCAGAGTTTCTAAGGCAAAAGGCAGTCTTTAAAACAGTCTCTACATGCGCAAACTGGCTTGTGCATCATAAAAAAATGACAGCAGAAAAAAAGATTCATATTTAAATATGGTTTTAACAAGTCAGCCAATTACTTTAGTGACATGAGCGCATAGTAACATGAATTCTGTCAAAGTTGAAAACCTTGATCTTTGAAAATAGAAGCAGATGAAAAAGGCAATAAAGAAGGGAAGGGGAAAAAACGGAAGAAGGTTAACCACATTGGAAAAAAAAGGAAAATTGAAGCAAACAGAGGACAAAGAGTGTTTACTTGTGGAAATTTGTGACATTTCCAAGCACTTCACAACCCTGTCAACAGATGCAGGTAATTGGTGTTCTGGCTGAACAAAAGAGCCACACAATGTTACATACAATAGTTGTATTATTGCTATATTTTTTTTAAATATATAAAAAATAATGCACTGGACATCATCAGAAAATACCATGTTTTTCCTTTTTTATGAGACCTTTATTTTGAACAACAGAGAAGAGAGCTCTAATGGTTTGCATTTGATGATATTGTATCTCGTATAATGGCACAAATTTTCTCTAGCCAGAATGAACTAATAGAACTAATGGTGTTTGTTAAAATCTCAAAGCAAGCGAGCAAATAAAATCAACTTGAAACAATACATATACAAGTTGAGGGTCTTGCTAATTTCTTTACAATAAGAGATGGACAGCCTGGTGCAGTTAAAAAATAAATAAAAAAACAGTTCGGAATTGGCACCTATCAAAATGTATCCAAATTTAAAAGTTCTCATTGCACATGGGTATGTAAATACAGTATATAGTATGATTCTTTTATGTGATTAAGATTTCTTGAACACTTTAAAAGAAAACAAATTTTAGCAACTTTTATCAGTTTTCTTCTTTTATCCACAACCTGAACCGCATGAAGCCAACGGTGAGGATCCCTTTATTGATAGGGATGTAAGCCCAAACAGGAATTAAGATGTTGGGGCAACAGACTTTGATAGGATCTTTTTCTTTTTTTTTATACACTGTATTTTATCCCACGAAGGGAAATTCTTTCTCTGCCTTTGACCCATCCCCTTGGGGAGCGGTGAGCTGCAGCCGAAACCGCGCTCGGGAGGCAGTAGCGTTAAGGGTCTTGCCTAAGGACCCTCACTGGGTGATGTTAACTGCTCGCCATTGATATGGTAATTGCCCCCAGTACCATTGCTCATTCCCCTCCAGGAATTGAACCCTGGTTTCCTGCATGGTAGCTTCCCACCTTACCAACCGAGCTACCCAGCCGCTCTTCCAAAGGAAACTGGTCGGAAAGCTTAAAGGACAATTAAAAAACTTGTGGAGTAAGAAAAATCAAGAGCTCAGCGTCCCTCCCACAGACTATTGGCACAGGGGCCCAACTCAACAGTAACATTTGGGGAAGGGCTTGTTGATAGATGCCTGGTGGAACTTACATCCATGGAGTCCTGCTGAGCATATCCAAGATTAGTTATATTGCTTCAAACTTTTGTGGGCTCATCCCCTGCAGGAGAGTCCCTGACGTTCATGCCCAAAGTGAATCAAAAAATAAATGCTCAACGGCATATATTGGTGTAGCACTTTAATACCGTCTTGGAAGGTCCAAAGCACTTTACAGTCACAGTCTCACGCACACATTCACACACTGAAGGTGGCTCTGCTGCCAAAACTCTTGCCAACCTTTAATCATCAAAAGCAATGTGGGTTTCGGCGTCTTTCCCATGGACACTTCCAACACAAGGCAGGAAGCAAACCTAGGATCTTTCCATCAGAGGTCATCCTCTGCACCATACAAAGCCTAATTATGGACACTTGAGTGGATAAAAAGGACTGAGCTATTAACTCATCACGATCTGTTGGTAGGTTGGATCAGATCACTGAGAAAAATAGCAACAAAAAAAAAACTAGTAGGACCAAACATGTAATGAGGATCTTTGTGAAGAACGTGGTTATCATTGTCTGTAATGGCTCAGAGTGAGACTGGTCTCCTACAGAATTGTCTTTTGCCACCAATTTGTTTAGAGCGCTTATGGGCAGAATTTCTAGTTGCTGCTAAAAGGTACAATGTGTTGGCTTTAAGGACCTTCTGCCTTTTTGCTGTTAACAAATAACATATTTTGGTTTCCTGAAGCCATGACCTTCAGCTTCTTAAAGCTAGAGAAAGGTGGAATGCCACAGGTTAATAACCCAGGTACCCTCCTCCCACTACCAAGTATCTGGCTGTTTTTTAGCCCACATTTCCTTTCTTTGACAAAGTCCAATCACCTCTGCAGATGTTTTTATTCTATTGTAACAAAAGCTTAATATGTTCCTAGAAACTAGAAAAACAAAATAATTTTCCTGTTCGGAGAAATAGATAAATGTTTCCCATTAGCCACCCATCTAGTCACAATTTAAGTTCTGTTCATTAGGTTAGTGTTGTTAAGACTTCAGAGTGGAAACAATGTACTAATTTAACATTTGTGATATGAAACAAGTCAGGACAATCTATCTGTTTCAACTTATGTCTAGACCTCCATATTAAAACCACCAGCTTTCGAACCCTATACAAGTTTAACCTTTTCCTTGTAGAACCTATATCCATTGAGTATTTCATGAAAATGCTAATAAAGATTGAAAGGCTTGCACAAATGTGCTTCTTTCCTAGGTCATTAAATTGATATGGAAATGTGCTGGCTAATTATCCCTTATGGTCTGGCAGCACTGAGAAAAGTGTTTTCTTTCTACTTTCTATTTGACTGGCTATATCCATCCTGAAAGTCTGACATCCACTTACCAAAGAATTTACCAAAGAAATAGGAACCTAGCCTTAATTCTATATTGACTTGCATATAAAAGACGGACACTCGAAAAGCATCTCATTCAAGTATTGAATAGTCAAGCACTTATTTTTATTTCAATGACAAGGTTTTTTGAGGCCTTACTGTTCGACATTATAATAACCTTCAAAATGAATAAACCTTAAATGAAAAAAGAAAAAACAACAACATCTGGGTTCCCATTTATAAACATTTTTAATTAACTGTTACGAAAACACAAAAGACAATAAGAGTTGTGGGAAACATATAATACCAACTCATTTGTGGAAAGAAAAGAAAAAAGAATAGAAAAATTAAATTAGAAACTATAAAAAAAAACTATAACAATTTAATTGTTTTTAACCATTTAATTAGAGCAAGACCCTAGCTTTAGAGAATCTAATGAAACTTGATTGATAAGAGTTTTTTCCCTGATCAAAAATATCCACTTTTGTGTTTATGCCTATTTCTTTTTGTTTGCATTTTTCCATTTCCACACAGATAAGATAAGATGATGAGAAATTCTAAACCCAGTTCCTTGAGATTTCTTTCTAAATTCTTTTATGACAGTCTGGAATTTTTTAAAATTCAACAACAATCCCCTAAACCAAAACAAAAGCATATTATCTTGAATTATGTGGGCGTTTTTGTGAATCTATATGACTCTAAATTTTCCTGCCTGTCATTGCACTGCTCACAATAACCCTGTCACTTTTAAAATCTTATGGAATACTTGATGGTTTCTATTATTAAAAATATGCGCTGAAGGGCGGTTATTATGTCATTCACCTTCCAAACATTATAAACACAACCCACAGCTCCACTTTGTTTTCTATTGAAGAGCGGAAAAGTACAGTATTCCAAGGCTAATAAACACAATTTAAAAATTAGCATTTAACAAATAACATGTACTTATAGCAACTCCACACAATACTAGAACAGTTGTTCCAAATGTATAAATGTTATAAAAGAGGGAGAGGGGTTACTATTTTCTCCCCAGCCTATGTGAAAGAAAACGTAATCAGACTGAACTCAGTCTTTGAGTTCATAGGAAAAGATTGAAGCAGTCATAACTGAGCTTAAATTTTTAATCTCTGATTTGCAATCATAGAGTTAAACCTCACCTGCAGATCCACAGATTAACTTTAAGAAACATCTTACAGTTTAAAATAGGCCAGAAAGTTAATTTTGAGAAAGTTTTCCATCAAAATTACAAAGTTTCTTAAATTAATACCCTATACGTAATGCATATTAAAATATATATATTTTAGTGGGTATTTTAAGGTGGAGGAAAAGCTCACTCACACAATGTGAAGTGCTCATGTAAGAATTCATAGGTTAAATACAATAATGACTATCAGTAGCACCCTCATTTCAAATTAAAATCCTTATCATTAGGTCAATTAACATGGAGCAAAGTTTAAATTTCCTACAACTTTAAATTTAATCTCTAAACTGCATTAATCTCTGAAGGGGAATTCAAAAGGCATGGAATAAAAGAACGACATGAAAAATAGAAAACAAAAACTAAGAAAAAAAAAACATAAGGTACCAAAGAATTGTATTGTATTAATCTGAATCATTTTGATGATTAGGTTAATGACCCTGGCAAACCCAATCTGTTTCCAAGGATTTCAAAGGAATCCTCTGTTTGCTCTGTTACTCTCCTAAGAGCAGTCAAGGAATAATATTTGTGGATATATAATATATAAGGAAGGGTAAGTAATGTCAGAACAAATCATAATTAGATCCTAAATGAAATACACATACAAAATTAGAACTTTTGAAAAATGGATTGATTAAACTGAATGTTACATCGTGGCTCAGTTATGTTCAATTCAGAATGCTGGACAAAGATTTTTTTTTAAAGAGTTTAACAGGATAAAATTTGAAATAATATTCGGGATAATAAAAAATTATAATTCAAACTATCAAAAAAAAGAGCAGTTTTACTTTTTTTACAATAGTCCCTCGATTGATTTTGATTAATCTTTATTAAAAGTTTTATTAAAACTTCAATACATTTCAAATACTAAAAAAGGGAAGAGGAGGAAATCAGATTATCAGTCCTCGTGGATGCAGGAATTACATTTCATGTGAATTTCAAGTGAATTTGTATTGGTTTAAAGCACTCTTTTAGAATTATAATCAGTATTACAGTATTATGGCCTTAATTCCAAGTAAAAAAAAAAAAGGAATGCTAGAGTTTACATTTTGGTAAATGTCTGACAGAAAACAGCATGTCTGATTTGTCCTGGTGTGAATGTTCCCATATGTTCTTCTGTAGAGACTTAAATACAGCAAACAATGACAAAAAGAAATATCAGATTAAACACCCATTTATCTAAAAGTTTATTCTCTTCATCTGTGTTTATGGGAAAATTGCCCTGTGGAGGATACAAGATGTAATCTCTATGAAATAAACAAATATAACCTTTCAGCTATATGCTATGAGAAAATGATAACATCTGGGAATGCTAGCACAGTGAAATAAGACTGCGTGACTGGAGTTGAAATTGTATGAACTGCCCAGGTCTTTACATAGATAACAGACAAAGCCCAAAAAGGATTTACCGTAATTCTTAAAAAAAGGAAAAAAGGGGGCAAAGTCTTTATGTGTATATGTATGAGATAGAAGATCTATTTGGACTAGGTAGGCAATGGCAAACTTAGGTTTTAATAATATTAATATAGAAATCAGACATGGAAAATAAAGGCTATGAAATACAAATAATGTGCCTTCTAATTTAAATGTTTTAAATTGATGACTTTTTTGCAGAAATGTAAAGGTGAATTTTTAATTTATGAAGGCACAGAATCAATGTGTTAGGCTTGGTTTGTGGAAACTTAAAACTGTTGTTGATGGCTCTATGTCTTTTAATTTTACATTTACAAAATACCAATTTTTAGGTTATGTTTTTTTCATTTGTGCACCCTAAAAGCTATTATTTAATTTAACTTATGGAATCAAATACTAGAAAAATCACAATGATCTGTCCCTGATTATATTGCAACCCAACCTGCAGCTGTCAATCCACTTCAATAAAAACAACAAATGTCAAAAATCGGAGGTGCTAAAAGAAAGGTCAGAAGATTTCCACAGCCAGTGCAGGTAATTCTGAACAAAATTTGATGCCAATCTTTCCCATTCCAAATGACATCTTGCTGAAATGTCATAATGGTGGTTGGTGTTACAGGAAAAGTCACAGGATCATCAAAGTCTTAGTTTTATCTGGAAACAATGAATGTCTCGACAAAATATCATATCTCTCCATCAAGCCCACAGATTCTATCTAGCAGCATTCAATTTAGGAGAATCTATAAATCAGGTGTATATGAAATACACCAATTCAGAGGACACTAGGGCATTATAGTATTTCTCAAAAACTCATTTTTGAATCCTACACTAAAACATGTCAGTGTGTAGTATAGTTCACACAAACTATGTTAGAAGAAGAATAAACAAATGTGGCTTTTTTGTGAAGACAAGACAGAGCTCATTAGCTGCAAGTGGAAAATAAAAGAAAATTCTAAGCCTAATGAGACAGAAGGTCCACCTAGAATTCACTGTAAGATAATTAGCACGTGACTCATTTGTATTTAAGCATTAATCCCATTACCAATGCTATTTTTTAACCCCCAAGCCCTAACAGTTTTGAATCAGGATCCCATTGAAACATTATGGAGGAAAACCCTCGATTACAATGATACATCTTTTGAAAATCGCAGTAGCAGGTTTAAAAATTGTCAGCTAGACTTGTTTTTTCTTTTTTTGTCAATTCTGAAAATGACATGACTTTACATAGACGTAGTCATGACAGAATTGACAAAGCCTTTTGGACAAGAGGTGAAACGTTTTCAACTTTAAAAAAAATAAAAAATAAAACAAGTCCAGATGACAACCTTTAAACTTACTACTGTGATGGAATCAACCTGGATGAATGAGTCTTCACAGACATCCTGTAACACATCGGATTTTTAAGCAGTATAGATACACACTCCGAAGCCAGCCTTAGATTTTGTCACCAAAACAGCAGGTTAAAAAAACGGATAAATTAACTACAGGTCTTAAGAGGTTGTTCAACACAATTCACTTATCATTATTGGGGTAAATGGCCTTTTTCTAAGATCTTGTTCATTCTCTTTCTAAAATTCTGTATTAGTAGTAATCTAGCAAGTATTTATAATTAATTAGATCAAATTATTATTTTTCAAGTATTCAAATGCATAAAAAGACTAACCGGTAATTATTAAAGTCACAATCAAATTAATTTCGACACATTTTTTAGCGAATCGTTTTTTTTTTTTTTTTTAATGCACTACCGGTAAACACAATCCACTAAGTTTACATTATGCGACCCATTCAGAAATCTTTGACAGCAAAAACTAGTATGGAGAATCTACTAGAAAGACATTTCAAAAGCATGTTAAACAAAGGGCATTCACCCTGCAGAAATGTTGGTGAGACAAAAATAAAAAAGTAAAGAAAAAATAAAAAAGAGGCACAGAACACTAAAGGAGAATGTGCATATTAGAAAGACTAAAGAAAAGGAAACAATTATCGAGAGGGAAGTTTCAAAACTGTAAAAAAAAGTGTGGTTTTTGTCTTGATTTCTCCAGGTACTCCGCCTTTTACTCACAGTTCAAAAAGAACATGCTTTGTAGGTTGAATAATGACTAAACTATCCCTTGGTGCGACTGTAAGTGTGTGTGGTTGTGTGGCCTGTTCAAGGTGTACCCCGCCGTCCCGCAACAGTGTCTGGGACAGCTACAGCAAACCTACGACCAACCACTGAACCCAAAAGGGATTGAACATGTTTTAAAGGTTGATGGATGTATAGCGAATAAAAGCAAAAAAAAAAATTTCTATGCAAAGTCATGATTTTTTAAAATCTCTCAAGGATATATATGGTTGATTTTACAAACAGAGGTCAGAATAATTTTTTGCGTCTCACTCGTCCGCCTTTTGCTGCAATGTTTTTACTGATATGTTGCGGATAAAAGAGTTTTGTTGACGTCCTCCTTGTGAAACCCAAACCAAGAGCTTACGTGAAATGTTTCTCATTAATCTAATTATTTTTTTCGAATTCCATCCTTTCATATATATAAATTAGCTCGGGGCTTGTACTGTGGCTACCTAAAAACCTGTTTCCCCATCTTCCCTGATAAGAAAACCCACACTTGCATAGGACTTTCTCTTTGCTCCTTCTTTTGTATGTAATGTATTATATAAAGTTTGTTGATCTAAAATGGCATGGCTAAGCTCTGGGAGATAAATGAAAAAGTCCTGCCTAATTGGGTAACTGTGTTCTGTAGAGAATGAAAGTGTACTGTATTGATAAATATGTGTCATAGTCTGCAACAGAGCACCTTTAACCACCTAAAGCAACAATAGAGGCATAGAAAGATACACAAAAAGGAAGTACACAGAAAAATATCACAGAGACACAACCTTACAACTAAAAGACGACCATCTTTGCTAAAATGTGTCACGATGTGAGACATTGAAGCAGAGCTTTTAGCTTTCAGCCTCCTCTACATCTGCATGTATGAGCACATGTTGATACCACGCAGTTTAAAGAGAAGTAAAAGACTTCCCTTTAAAACAAAGATAATGTAGTGTGGCTAATTATACTTTTAATCAAAGATTAAATTTTTTTTTTGTTTGTTTCATTTGGTATTGCCTATTATCGAGTCTATTTTTATAAGAGTGGAGGTTTGTATTGATTGGTACAGTCAATACAAAGAATGGACTTTTCATTGTGATTGAATTTTTAAAGCAAATGTGCACAGACTTGAGAGAAGAGCACAGCAGCCTCTATTTAATTTTAAATCTCCACATCTCAACCACTTTGAATAAATGTATGTGCAATGGCTTTTTTTTCAGTTTACATCCGATCAAGTTCGAGTAGCCTGGGAAAGAAAAAGAAAAAAGTCCTAAACTTTTCCCCAGTCCCAGATGGAAATCATTGGTTTGTGTACTGGATGGTAGGAATACTACTGGAAACACAAACATCACTACAGAATAACAAAGGTTCTAGAGATATAAAATGAATATTTAATGAGGAAAACTGTGCGAATTCTGTTTCACAGTGTGTCCTTTTTAATACTTAATGCTGATCCAGATGCTGCTGTTCTTAAGTGAGATGAAACATCGTGCAACACAGATATGCTAATGAGAAGACAAGGCCCACAACCACGTATGCGTGCAAGTTTATAAACCGACACAGAGCAACTACATCAGCCGGAAAACGACAGAACAACCCAATTCCCCACACTGCTCCAGCGACTGCAACAGGGCTGGAAAAAAGCGAATAAACAACTACTCAAAAATGTAAAAGAAAAAAAAATGATTGAAGGCTTCATTTTTGAAATATGTCTCTTGTCTCTCTTGAATAAAATGACTGGGCATAAGCAGTAACAAAACAGAAAAGCAGTGGATCCGTGTGCCTGATCATGCATTGGAAACCTGCTGTACAATATCTGCAATGTACAGTTCAATGTGTGAATGCTCGCTGTGTCATTATCTCAGAGAAAAGTGCAACTATCTGCCTGTGCACATCGTTTGTTTACACCCCTAAGAGAACACCTGTTTGAATGTCTCCCTACCTGTTTGCCATTTAGATCAAGCTCCATTATTCAACACCTTGACAGTAGGGAAATAGGGTGCAGTGCTGTATAAGGGGGAGGGAGGGGGGCTTGTGCCTTGAAAGGAGCAGCATAGAGTTGTGACAGGTAGATAACACCTGGATGAATAATTCAAGATGGCTTAAGCGAGCTGAGGCAAAGAATAGACAAGGAGGAAAACACAAGATGTGAATAAATCATCAGAGATGGGACTAATAGATCAAGCACAGGGAAGGAACAAAAAAAGTGATAACATCTCTCACTTCTTCCTACTTAAGCTTTAATCATTTCAGCAGTCTTGAACATGAATATTCCGGGTCTCACTTCACAAACTCATTTTTGAAGATGTAACCATTTTGTGTTTTTCATTAAGTGAAGAAATCAGCATTCCAGGTCATTTAGACAGAGTGCCAGACCTCAACCGAAGCCTGAAATGAGCCGTCCCAGAAGGTTTAATCCACACAGCCCAGATAAAGAACTAACATTTTGAATCCAGGGTAACACACTGACACGTGTTGTAAAAGTGCCAAAGTCACAAAAAACTCATCATGGACAGTAAAATATCAAGACAAACGACATAAAACACCCAAACACAAAGTAACAAAAAAGCTTCCCATTGTTTTAAAAAAGTTTGTTTTTATAGATGGATAAAAAAAACATTTAAAAAAAGACGGAAAAAATAAATAAAACGCAGAACTATTTCAATCCCTTTAAAATTTGAGGTTTATACTCAAAGCCGATCTCTTTTCAACTGTCTAAATTGATATAGTATTTACTAACCTGTTCTTTGTGACCCAAAGGTGAGAGCAACCCTGCTGAGCAGTTCTGGTTTTGAATACTGGTTCTCATCAGCTCGGACCCAGAAGCAGCCTTCAGACATTTCCTGAGGACGGATCTGAAAAAAGATTCATGTCAACATTCCCGGTCAGATAGCGGATTTCCAAACACATAAAAAGGCAAATACAAAAGTAATATATCATGTTGTTTACTAGAAATGGGTTTTGACCTCTGAAAAGTGTTACTCTGCATCTTTCCTTTTTGTTGAAACAAAAACATAAATCAGTAGCTGAAATTCATCCATGTCACGTTTCTACAAACATGCAAACAATGCAAAGTTTAAACGTTTTAAAAGATTCAGTTGGTGATTTACATTCAGTGATTATATTTAGCATGTTTACCATGGTTTATCTCCATCAGTTAAGGGGATGGGAGGTGTGCAAGGGGGTGGGGGGTCCGGATAAATTAGGGGACTTTACTAGTACTACTACCAAAAAGGAAAATACATACAAATGTATACGTTTGCAAACTGCATTACAGTTTTCTTAGAAATCCTGCTAAAATGCTAAATCAAATCAATGCAAATGCTTGGAAACAATAAAACAACCTTTTTAGTACAGGAAGATGGATTATTGATTTAATAACTGGGTGGAAATATATAGATATTTTTAGAGCTAGCTAGATGATGCCTACTGAAGCAAAAAAAAAAGGCCTGCACAATAAATCGCAAATGTATAATTATCGCAATATCAAGCTTATATCGCAGAAGTCGGGGAAATTGCAATAAATGGTTGCATATGACCAATCAGATGGAGCACTTTCATGTTAGATGCTCGCCTCCGATGTAGAGGAGGGCCATTTGGTGTGTAATTTAAGTTATGTTGACTTTTATTTAGATTAAATAGTTGCAGTGAAATAGAAATGATGCTTTTAGTTGTTTTGCTATTTGTTCATATATCGCAAGTTGTATCGTCATCGCAATATTCATCACTAATATCCCAAAGTTTGGGTCATATCATGAAGCCCTAGTCACTTGTTATGCATATTAGGTTAACCCTAGCCAAGAAAAACAGCTCATAGATAATAAGCCAAATCTCTTTAAGATGATCATTTAAGTTTTCCCTAAGATGATTGTCCAAACTAATCTTAAACGTATTTAACACAATGTAAAAGTTATGAATGAAAAGCTGCAAACCCTCTTGTCTAATGAGAAACCTTATTAGGTTGTTTATGATCAACAGCTGGAGATCTTCCGAACAGCTTTGTCCTTAACTTGGCCATACGCACAGGTCTCCAACAGGTGAACAAGAGAAGTCCTCCACAAGTCTTTTAGAAGGTCCCTTGAAATTTCTAGCATATGGTTCAGTTTGTAAAATGCTTGTTCTGGGATCAACCTCTGAATGAATTATTAATCAAATCCCACAGTTAACATCACCTGTGTTGTGAACTAATAATGCTTTGTGGAGAACATCTGTAGAGGTAATTTGGAGGCTTCAACATCAGGATGTGATCATCTGTTACTTTTCAATTATTACCAACTTGGCACAAAAGCAATAGGATGTTGTGTCGTTTTTTTTGAAAAACATCTGGAGTGTCTTGAGTGCTGCCAAAAACATTAGTTATACAGTAGAAAACCAAAACAACTTGTTTGCATGTTTTTTAGTTCCCCTATTTAAAGTTCTGACAAACAGTAGTACAACAAAGTATCAGTATTAAAAAAAAGAAAGAAAGAAAGAAACAAAACAAAAACAATACTTTTTAAAACCTTTGAAAATCGTTCTGAATTATCAGGAGTAGATCTCATGCCATTTTGTTGCGTTAAATTGAGCTACTTTTGGATTTTATTTTTTTGCAGATCAAACGCTTTGAGTCTTACTTTGGACCAGTTGAGGCGCTTCATGCCGGTCTCAAGCTTGAACTCCTTCTTCGGCCTGAGGCCATAAGGCAGTGTGTCATGGGCTGGGGAACCAAAGGCACCCCCAAACACAAGCGGAGGAGGAGGAGGGACACCGAACTGAGGAGGCGGGCCAGGTGGAGGAGGTGCAGAAGGCCAGCTAGGTGGAGGAGGAGGTGGTGGAGGTGGTGGCGGTGGAGGAGTAGGACCTGGCACAGACGATCCAGCAACAGCAACAGTTGTTGAGGAAGATGAAGGCTGCTCACCCTGCGTAAAAGTCACAGGTATAGATCCAAACTAAAAAACAAAAATGTGACAAGGTTTTTAGAAAAATGTATACATTTTTATAGGTATAAAAAGCTTCATCTTTCATTTAAATGATTTGAATACTTTAAGAGCAAAACTAGACTCAGCAGAAACAATGTTTTACAAACATTACCTTTTTGACAATAATTTTACAATCAATTGTTTTTACCCACTTGAAAAAAATAAAACTAATAAAACCAAGAAGAAAGTACATGGTACCACAGGTTATTGTTCACTACTGATTCCTATAATTCACAGACAAAAAGAGCAAACAGAGAAAATAATCAAAGCAAACCAACCACAGCATTTGGCAGGAGTGTAGCACACAGTGCACTTTATTTTCCACGGGTTTCTTAACCACTAAGCAAAGAAAAAGAAAAAACTCACATTTTTCCTCAAATCTTCTTAAATAGATTTTTAAAAACCAAAGATTAAAATGTAACCTTCAAACCAGACCTGCAAGGTTAGTAAATAAAGACGGACTTATTGATTCGTGCACCAGCTTTAGATCAAATATGCATGCTAAAGGTCAGTCGTGTGCCCTTTTAATGCCACTGCAGCTAAAAAGACGCACACCTCTGTCAAACTGCCAAGTGTAAGAGGAGGGTTTGAGGGGGCACGACTGGAGCAGATGTGGACAGACATGAAGACAGAGTGTACGTGTGCGTACCTGCGCTGGCTTAAAACAGGCCTTCGCCGTTTGAACAAAAGGTACTGTTTGAGTATTCATTCTGTGTTTGCCCCCTCAAATTGAAAAATTATCAGGGAAAAAGGCAAGTTCTCTTCTCCTCTCTGAGTGTGTAGTTATCTTGCAGTGCCAGGGTTTGGGAGTAACTCTCTAGAGTAATTGGGAGGGTTGGGGCTGAAGGGGTTGTCAGAATAAATTGCTTTTAGAACAATTTCCTCTTATGGGATAGAGATCAGAGAATTTGAAATGGCTAACATAGAGGATCGGTCAGTGTTCTCATTAGACTTAGTGTCAGCTAGCCGGTGGAGCAGCTTCCATGGCAGACTGCAGGCTTCACTGCATAAAATATATAAATAAATATGTATCTACTATAACCATGCCCAAACCTCACCCAAAAATAAAAGCAACATCTTATGAAAAGAAAGGAAAGAAAGTGGAATTGCTATTCTGTGAGGCCATCCTTGAATGATGAAATGTAACATTTCACATCCAGCAAAGGGAAGTCACTGACACCATGGTAACCAAAGATATCCTGTGCACATCATATACCTGAGTCCTGCAGGCCTGTAGCTCTGTTTGAAGTTCTGCTATTTTTTCCTCGTACTTCCCCAGCTGAGCTTGTGCCTCCTGTCTTCTCAGGAACTCTTCATCAAACTGCAACAAAAACCTGATTAATCCCAGCCAAAGCTCATATTTTGAACCAAGTCCTCCTGTGGTAATAAGTGAGGGTTTTTTCATCCATTAGTTTCAAACATTTACTTATTCCTCTGTTCATCCTGTAAAGATTCAACATGAACATTCCATTTTATGCAGAAGAAAGACTTATACACTACCAAGAAAGGCTTTTTTTTTTTTGGGGGGGGGGGGGGGGGGCTGAAAAATAGGACTTGAAAAAGCTCAAGCAATTTCAAATAAGAACATAAAACTTTACACACAAGAAAATAAAAAAAAATGATCTCTAGAATAACAAAGGATCTGTAAAAGCAGTGTAGTTTTTAACAAATGAATTGTCTATGGCTACGTTCACACCGCAGGCTGAAACGACCCAAATCCGATTTTTTTGCCCTTTTGCGACCTGTATCTAAACTTTTCATGACAGTCTGGACGACACAGATCCGATCTTTTCAAATTTGACCCAGGCCACTTAGGTATGTGGTCCTGAATCCGATACGCATCCGATTTTTCAAAAGCAACGCCGTCTGACCGGCCAGGCCGCATGTATCCGACCCGTACGTCATTGATACGCTACAAAAGTCATCATTCTGCGTTGAAGTAGGCAGGAACGAGAACATAAACATCAACCATGGCGGACGATGCTGCTGAGACCAGTCAGTGGAAGGGAAGCGAGGTCACCGATTTGATTAATACTTGGGGTGACCTTTCCCTTTCCGACCTTGGTCAGAAGCGGGGAGGACCGAAAGCGTCGTTCACCATTGAGTACTCTTCTGCGCATGCGGATCAATTCTGGGTAATTTCACGGTCACACAGTAGATCACAAAAGTTTGCAATTAATTGGAAATGTGAACGGCCTTGCAAAAAAAAAAAAAAAATTGGATTTTTTTCCAAAAATCGGAATTGAGCATTGAGCCCTGCAGTGTGAACGTAGCCTATGAAGTCAGTTGGTTGCAACAAATCTTCTGAGTTCCTATTTACTTTGACTTGGCTCAGCTTTGGTTTCTTCTTTGTGACTGTTTCATTTTTCTTTTCTTTTATTCTTTTAGTAAGACATGGGTTTCAAAATTAGTCAGACATTTCCTTTTGAGATTTTACAAATACCTATATACTCGTGCTGTTGAATTAAAATTTTGCATCAATATTTGAACTTTTTTTTCCTATACATATATCGGCATGTCATTGGTATTTTAACTCGGCCGGCCAGTGGTGTAGCGCAGAAATAAACCCCAAACCCTCATTTTCTAAATACTTGCCTTTTGTGCAAACTCTGAAGCTCTTTGTTCAAACTCCTCAATTCGAGCTTTGTCTGTGCACACCTCTGGAAGCAAGGAGTGAATAATTGAATCGCGATTAAATCTGAATGGGAGTTTTTACTAAAAATGGTCACTTACCTAAGAGGTGACTGAAATCAACATCTAGGCGCTTACGGTAAGTGAAATCTGGATCTGTCCCACTACGGTGCAGCACAATCTGAGAAATACATTCTTCAATAATCTTGAAGTACTGGGGCCTGGAAACAAACATGCAAAGTTATTTAAACCAAAAAAGTAATTAGAGAATGACAAAAAACAACAAGAGAAGCACTGGTTTTCAGAATGGAAGCCAAATGAATCAAAATTATAAATTCAGTAATTTCCCAAATAATGCAGTTAAAAAGGACAAAAACCTACAAAGCTATTCCTTCTTAAGCTTTGTTCACACCCTCCTCTGCAACACGTGTTCAAGTCGCCACTTTTGATGAAAGTCAATACAAACGCACATAGATGCACATTTTGGGTTTCTGGCATTCAGAGCGGTGAACAGTAAACAGTAGAAAAAGAAGAAGAAGAAGAAGTAGCCCCTCCCTGCTTGCTCAGTGTGAACACCATGGACTATACCCGTGTTCAAGAACCGCGTTTAACATGTTCTTGAATACGCATCACATGCTTGGTGTGTCCATAGCTAGAGACAAGACGAAATTGCAGTTTAAGGGATTTGGAATAATTTGTTTAGACTTGAACTTCCAAAGGGAAGAGAAGGCATAATACTGAATAATATTGAACCTGAAGCAGTAACTTCGATTAGAATCTGTCTGAGTTTCTGAGTATCTCGTGCTCTTATGCTAGTGATGGCAGAAATAAGATTATCAGCAATATTTGGTTTCCATTCATTTATTTAAAAAAAAATCTTAACCAAAAAATTGAATGATTCCAAGTCAGTTAAGTTATTGCTCAGGGAAAATCAGAGTATGAATTTTAAGCAAAAAAAGTTATTTCAAATGTTCCATATTTAATGTAAAAGTATAAAATCCAGACCACTGCTTTTGTTCATTCCAAGGAGCTGACTGAAACACAAACCTGAACGAGTTATTGACTCCTTTAAAATGTTTACTATAATAGGTATTCTATTTGTTTTTATTTTTCTTTACTTCTCAAAAACATTGCCTTGAGTCATGTTAGTATGACTACTTTAATGTTGGATATGTTGGTCACAATTGACTAAATAAGGCTTTCTTACAATGATAGATTTGAGATTGTAGATTTCCACTGTATGATTTGAGTAAAAATCTTTTTTTTTTAAAAAGGAGCTTAGAAACTACAGTAACCCTTCAGGTCCAACAATATTAAGAAAATGTCCAACCACATACAGCCACCAATGTCTTTCAACATAAAGATTTTCCAGCAAAAAAAATTATATATGTTTTTTTACATCTTATGGAGATGGACTAAAGAACTTTTACTTTTGTGTCTGCCACCATTATTATAGTTTTCTAAATAGATGGTCACAAAAGTGGCAGGGACAGAAATATTGGTGCCAATTCAAACAGCACCAATGCTGCATAATCTCTAAAGGTGCAGAAAATTAATCAAACTGAAAGAAGTGCCATACAAATACAGATTTTGGTGAGAAAAACTGCAGGTAATACATTGGATATTCTTATGATAAAAGATCCATCTTTTGATCAACCTGGAATTTGAATCACAGACAGCTGCGAGTGAGCCCACGTAAAGTAAGCCTTTGAAAAGTGCCATTAATAGGAGATGAGAAGCGCTCGTGAGCTTTGGTTACTGCAGATGGTCCAGAGATGAAAGAAGAAGCATTCTCTTTGTTAGCCAAAGTCACTGAACAGGGCTTAAGGCTGAGGGAGCTAGAAGCAGGCAAAACAAATCTATTTTAGCAAGTGCACCCCAACGGCAAAGCCTTAAATGGAGGGGACCTTTACTTTTGCCAGCATATTTATGAAATGTAAAATTGTGTTACTGCCAAAACAAGATCACTTTTCAATATCATTAACTTGAGAGGGGTTATTACTGTCTCCTCTGTGAGACAAAAAAAATAGGATCTACCATGAAAGGAGCCTTACCACTGAAAGGACATAATTAGAAAACTAGAGAAAATCCATATCAATGACATTTACTGACACGCATCTAATAAGCGAATGACGCATGAAAAGCATTAAAACACTCATCTTTTACCTGACCAAGTAGTCATTGCGTATCAGCGCCAGGTGCTGCAGGATAGAGAGGAAATAGGGCTCTGCACTGGTGTCCTTCACCATGCTTTGCACAAAGCTGAAGACATCCCCCGCATCAGTGCAAAGAGTCAAGGACGCACAGCTGAATGAAGACTTTCATGTAGCAATTGGAGTTTTTTAACAATAATGTACAGGGGACTGAAATAATGAATCAAAGAACAGTGGATCTGGGCTGTGTGTGTGTGTGTTTTAATGACATTAAAAATAGCTACAAGATCAGACATTAAATGCGTCTTGAGCTCCGGGTTTCTGATTAACTAAAGGATATTCCAGCTCACTCCTGATGTCTTCCAATCGATGTGAAAACTCCATCATGTCTTCCTCTTTATGCTCCTCAAACACCTTCAGCTGGATGTCAAGGGCCTCGTTCCTGATGGTTCCTAGTTGCTATGGAAAGATTTGGGTTAAAAAAAAAATAAAAATGAAAAAGTGAACAAATAGAAAGTGTTCGTCACAAAATGAATGACCAAAAAAGACTCAAGATTTAATAGTTGGGCCAAAAGGGATGCTTTCATTTTAAGTAATTAAAATGACTTGATTTTACGCACCATTCTTCATTATGAAATACAGGTATGAGCGGCAACTCTTCACTTTGATTTATGTCTTTCTTTGGCAGCAACAGCCACATTATTTACAACGCATAAACATGTTAAGCAGATGATATAAAAAACGGTTGGGAGATTATTAGCCGAGACACTACAAACATTATTGGTTTCTGGCTGCTGCACATACTGAGGACGTGCAAACTCTCCTGTGTCTTTCATAAATTATTTGCTGGAGCAAATCGGCAATATTTCACAGAAGTGGACAACTCATTTAAATTTTAATACAAGGTGAGAGTCACTTTAAACTCTGTGTGTGTGTGCTGTGTGCGTGGTTTGTGGTAATGTTTTGCTTACCGGCAATATTTCTTTGAGGCCGCAGCGCATAAATTCATTTCTAATGTGCAGCCTGAAGTCCAGCTCATCGGGAGATGTTACGAGGGCATTGATGAGCTGCATGCATGCTACCTGCAACATGAAGGGTACAAAAGCCTGGTGAGAGAAAGGGAGCTACAAGGGGATGAGTTAGAGAAAGAACCTTAGAATGAGGTGCCAGACCGTTCCTCGCACAAGTTGATGTAGAGCATACCGGCTTGCATTCTAAATGAGTAATGTCCAAGGAAGCAGAGGATCATAACTAATGCATGTCTATTTTTCTCCAGTCACCAACTGGTGGCAGTGATTTTAATATTAATGCAACAACTGCAGACCCAAACATGCAAATCTAACCAGCAGTCAATTTAAGGGCAAACGTGTCCGCTTGGACGGCGTTGTACGCAGCCCCCCCTCTGAGTTTGCTTTGCAGAAAAAAAAACACAAACAGAAAAATCTGTTTTGATCAGTTGTGAAATTCATAAGCGTGTGATAAAAAGCGAAAAAAAATAAAAATAAAAAACCTATTCAAAAATCGTAATAAGGAAAATAAAAAATAAGGAAAAAAATAAATAAATTTGAATTAAAAAAAAAGAAATGATATACATCTTTATGTCTGCCACAATTGCAGGCCATGTTCTCCGAATTTATTTTTTCTATCATAGCAGACAAAGGTTGGAGTAAAGGCCTCCTGTGTTAAATCAAAAGGGGGTTGTGTCGTTTTTGGACACCCAAGGTGTACATTTTTAAACCTCTTTTTGTGCTTGAGGCTCCTACTTTGTTTTTATTAAGTTGTATTAAGAGAGGTTGAGTGGGTGGGTTGGCATGTAAAGGAGGAAGTCGTAAAAATCACAAAAACACAAAGGCAGGGACAACAAAAGAAATAGAAGTGGCTGAGGTATATTATTCTCTTTATAATTTGCAAAAACGTACCTATGAGGCGGAAAGTGAGCACAAACACACACATTTACACACTGAAACATTATATAATTCAAGCATATAAATGTCTGTGTGTAAGGGTGATTGGAATCAGCAGTTTGTTTAAGTTTACAACGATGACATAGGATCTAAAATTTGGGATATAAGAAGGCAGGCCCCCTAGACACGACTGCTCCAAGCCAAAGGCAGATCAGGAGGTGGCAGTTGCAGTATGGGCCCCTCCATAGACCCAGAAGCATGGAGGACCAGCCCAAGGGGCGAGGGGCCTCTCAAACCTGGTCAGCTCCAAACCAAGCAGACAGGCCAGGGCTGGAGGGACCACAAACAGAGCCCCCAGTGCCAAAGACCAGACAAGCCCACCCAGGGTCCAGTACAAGACCCCATTCACCCAAAAGCTTCAACTTTACCTTTGATTGAACAAAGCAAAGCAATAATGAGGCTAATCTTAATAAGTCAAAAGCTTAACTAAAATACAGTCTTCTTGTTGATTAACATCTTATTCTGTTTGGCACAAATATGCAGGAATTATATTTATGGTACTGACAACGATCTGAACTTTCAAATTAACTCTTATTTAAGTAGGGTCGACTATTTGAATATGCTTTGTGTATTTGTGTGTTTTTATTTATATGTAGTTGAATCATAATGAAACTTGTTTAACCGTTTAAAAGTCTCTAAGACATTGCAGTTTTTTATTTCTCAATTTGATTCGTAAACTAACCAGATTTGGCCTAAACTAAGACAAAGAGGAACAGATTTCATACTAACCTGCAGCTGGACAGAGCGATCTCTCAGTCCTCGCACAATGGGACTGAACCTCTCAATGGATCGCCATTCTCCTGCTGTGGTGATAGCCTCCAGGATCTTTTCTAGTCTAAGTGAGAAAATGAAACATATGAGTACTTGACTTTAATTAATTCTGTTTTTCTTTTTTAAAATGATCATCATCGAGTCAATTTAACGGTACTTCCATTTGTAATCATGCAAACAAGTTCTCGGTTCAGTTGTTTTTGATTGTATCAAGTTTGAAAAAATTACAGACCCATTTCGAATAAAGGTATTTTATATTAGAGGGTTGCACAAAACCATTTTTTGTAAATAATGAATAAACTTGTCATATTCCACAAATCACAAACTTAGAAAAATTACCCAGCAGGCCGCCAGAACTGGTACAATATATAGATTTGCTTTAAAAAACAAAAAAGTTTTTTAATTTTTTAAACAATTCAGAGAATTTGAGACATACGTGTTCTCTTCGCCTAC
Source organism: Oryzias sinensis (assembly GCA_037389245.1). NCBI lineage: Eukaryota > Metazoa > Chordata > Actinopteri > Beloniformes > Adrianichthyidae > Oryzias > Oryzias sinensis. Next base: position 32,645,555 of record CM074489.1, read on the forward strand.
AATGCAGATGGCGGACAGCAGCTTTACCACGTCAGTCATCATGGCAGAGTGGGTGGGGTCAATGACTCTGGCGAGTAAAGAAAGGCTTCTCTCCTCTCCTAGAATTCGATCCAACCCATACTGCAGAAAGAACATTCATCAGAAATGTTTTAGATAAGCTAAGAAAACCTAACAAAACCACAGTATACACTACTAAACTAAAAAAAAAAAGATGTTTATTTGTATGTTACCACAAGAATATTAGAATGCTTGTTTTTACATTCCAGAATAAGTCTGCAGTTATGTCATGTTAACAGAAAGTTTAGGTGTAATTAGTTGAGCAATTCAGCACAATAAACTGCCAACTATACAAAAAATGTGAAAAGTTATTTTTCCCCCCACATTCAACAATATTATAACTTCTGGTATAACTAATAAATACCAGTGTCAATTTGCATTTTTGAATAAACCAATGTGACTTCACATTTTAATCACTAGTGTCAAGAAAAACTATTTCACCATTAAATGTCTAAGAACACAGCAGGTAAAGTTTGAAAAAAAGTGTACTTTTAAAAACGGTAAAGAGCAGTCTTCTGCTTTTTATATAAATCCATATTTCTTTTTTACATTTAGAAAACAATATTATAAGTGGTTGTTGAAGTGTGCTTTCAAGCATAAAAGAGCAATTACTGTTTGTTTTCCTCTTCAGTGTAGGCTTTATACTACAAATGTCAATACAAAGTGAGTTAAGCAAGTTCTTTGGTATTTACGTACTATTCTTGGCCTTTGAAGAATTTGGCATTTTAAAGTCAGTGGCTGCTACTGTAAGAGCACAGACATTAAACATGGATTTCTGCATCCCTCTTCTTGATCCAGCAGAGACTCAAACTAAAGGTAATAGAACTGAAAATTTATGATACACAGCGGATGTTCAAAGCACAATTTCAGGGCAGTGACTTTTAGTGTGACGTTATTATACCACTGGTATCAGACAATAGCAAGAATGCAAGCGTGCTGCACGACAGAAGACGGTACAGGAAGAAAAGGCTGCACTGACAGCTGGCAGCTAACACCTGTCTCCTTGGCATTGTGGGTACCTCATGTCCCAAGATGCATCTCAAGCCAAGGAAAGGTCTGGGATGACAGAGGGGCCTACGGGTAAATGCCGGTGTCTGGCGCCTGTTGAGACCCAGGATTACATGAGACCTTACAGCAGCATTTGTGCCAAAGGGTCTGTGTATCTGTCTCTGGTGAGTTTTTGATTGATTTTTTTCTTGCTTTTTTGTGGCAACTCGTAGACTTGGAGAGAGGAAATGCTATTAAGGAAAAGATCTTTCCCAACCGAGAAAGTACTTTGAATTGCACCCAAATCAATATTTTTTTTTGGTAATAATCACTGAGCATCTGTGGCACCATTTTATGGCAGAGTAATGACATCAGTTCAACATGTGTTTGAGTGTTGAGTCTTAATTATGTTAAACAAACCACTAAAATTAAAAACAACATTTAGAGGTTGTTTTTTAAAAAAAAAACAATTGTTTTACAAATTGGTGCAAATCACATTTTTACAGGCAGATAATCATAGAAAAGTTTTTTTTTCCTTATCTACACAAAATAATTTAATACACAAACTTTTTTGAATCACTTATTTTAAATTTCTTAATACATTTCTTGTTCTTACACAAAACTTATTAGGATAGTTATTTTTGACACAAATACATGTGTACTTGAAGAAAAAATGCATTAATTTTACATTAAACATTAAAAACTGCAATTTCCAGAAGTTTAGATTAAGAGCATATTTCTAAAAATGATGAGTTATATTTGAAAAGTTAGGTCAGCAAACACTTTGTAATTTAGAATCAACACTGTAAATGGTGTGCACACTGTTGTACATTGATGAAAAACCAAGCCAAGCCCTATTCACTTATAAACACTTGATGGAAGCCAGGCTGCCAACATGGAACCACCCGTGTCTTGCTCAAAGACATTTCGAGACATGGCCAGGCAAGATGGGAACCAAACCTGTGACTGATCAGAGGCTGACCGCTCTAACTCTGCATGACAGTTGCCCCATTTAAGCAAATAAATGTATTGCTGACACTGAAAACAAATTTGATGGCCTGAAAGTTTTTTGTTTTAACAACTCTTGCGTTTGTTACAAGCCATTTGTCACGTTTCATGACAACTGTTAATAACTGTCAAACCAATCAAAAATTGCAACCAATACTTAAGAAACAAACCTCACTCCTTTGTCTCACAAACCAACTGTACCATCAGAGAACCAAAAGAAAAAAATGAAAGAGTTTTAATTGGATCGTTATGAAAAAAGGTTTCTACCCTGACCCATTTTTGATATAACTTACTTTATTTTGGAATCCTTACAGATTACTGGTACGTGCTTTCAAACAGATGTCCAATTACAAATGAATTATATTAATTAATTAATTTCAATAGCAGATGTTATTTAAATTAGTACCTTGTTGTTCATAAAGGCTTTGAGACACTGGACAACTTTATGTTGGTTCTTTTTATCGATCTTCTCTTGCCTGTGGATACAACAGATCAATGATAAGGAGTCAGCTTTTACGTAGTCTAAACTGTCAACAATAACATATTAGACAAAACGCAGTAGCAGACAATCAAAAGCAGTTAAAGAAAAACACAAAAAGTTGCTGTGAAACTATAGTAAAACAAGAGTTTATGTATGAACATACGGCTTCTTGAGTAGCAGTCTCTCCAATATATCCAGCAGCAGCCCAAGGCCCTCGTGTCCAAAGCTCTGCACCCAACTGAAAAAATAAGATTTAAAGAAGCAAATCAATACCGCAACAATGTTAGATTGACACCTGACAGAAGCTGCTTCATTCTTAACCACTGTGCAAAGCTCAGGCAGAACCCTTCATTCAGAATTCAGTACATTGTGCTGTACAGAAAAACCAGCAGTAATAAAAGTTTGACTTTAGTTTTGACACAAAGTTTCTGTTCAAGTTTTACTTATAAATGAAAACCTTAAATGGCACACTTAACAAAAAACACATTACCATACATAAAACACTTTAAGGTATTAAAACAAAAAATGAAAAGTATTTTTTATGCAAGATATGTGTGGTTCAAAAGGTCAAAAAAATAAATAAAAAAATAAAAGCATTCACGACTAACAGGTTAAAAAAAAGGATGTGGATGAAAAAAGCTGTTTTGAATAACTGCATTTATTCTACAAAACCTCTGCTACATCTTTACCAATTGATTTATTATGAACATTTTTACTTAAAAACCCAATAAACCCTTGCAACCCTACACGTTAGTGCAGTGAAAACTTCATAGCAAACATTTTAGTACAATCTGTATTTGAGGACATTATGTTTTTTTCAAGGGTTGGTTCTAATATTCACTCAAATAAAAGATAATACATATATGTATAGTCTAAGTTTTTTATGTATTAGATTAATATATTTATTAACTGAAATTAGGCCTGCACAATAAATCGCAAATTTATCGTTATCGCAATTTCAAGCTGTGCAATATACATATCGCAAAAGTCAGCGAAAATCGCAATAAATGGTAACTTTAAGAGTGCTAAAACAATCTTATGGCAGCTTTAAGTATTTAACAAATCGAATTATCCCTTCATGCATTTGACCAATCAGAAAGAGCTCTTCATGTTGTTGACCAATCGGATGGAGCTTTTATGTTTAATGTGTCCCTCCTAATTAGATGAGGGTCGTTTGGAGAACATTTTAAGGTATTTTGACTCTTATTTAAATTAAACTTTTGAAGTGAAATGGAAATGTTTTTTTATTTGTTTGTTCTGTTTATGTATCACAAGTTTTATCGTCACCGCACTATGGATCACTAATATGGCATATCGCGAGTTTTCCTCATATCGTGCAGCCCTAACTAAAATATATTTTTTATTTCCTAATGCTTGACTTGGGCCAATTTTCATCTACACTTCACCATTTCTTTCTAAAAAAATACAACACAAATTTGATCTTATAATAAAGTTAACTTATGTAACTATAAACCATAGTTTCTTCTGTGGTATGCATCAATTACAGTTCAGAAAGTACTTATCTGTTGTAGTTTAAATTAAAGCACAATTTACCAAAACTGCATTTTACAATTTAAGGAAAATTTAAAATCAGAGTAAGGAGATGCATTTAGAGAAGTGATTTGTTGGTCTAAAAAGAGGTGAATGGCCAGGCTTGTTCCAGCTGATAGAAAGTCAACAGCAACTCTAATAACCACTAGTTCCAATAGAGGTCTACAGAAGAGCATCTCTGAAACTACAACACGTCCAACCTTGAGGCAGATGGTCTACAGCAGCTGAAGAAGACCACACCGGGTGACACTCATGTCAGCTAAGAACAGGAAACTGAGGCTACAATTCACACAGGATCACCAAAATTGGACAATAGAAGATTGGAAAAACGTTGCCTGGTCTGATGAGTCTCCATTTATGGTGTGGCATTTGGATGGTATGGTCAGAATTTGGCAGCAACAATATGAAAGCATGGATCCATCCTCCCTTGTATCAATGATCAAAATTGGTGGTGGTGTCATGGTGTGAGGGATATTTTCTTGGTGCACTTTAGGCCCCTTAGTACCAATTTAGCATGGTTAAAACTCCACAGCCTGCTTGAGCCTTCATCTCATGATGGCTACTTCCAGCAAGATAAGGCACCGCATAATAAAGCTCCAATAATCTCAGACTGGTTTCTTGAACATGACAATGAGTTCTCTGGACTCAAATGGCCTCCACAGTCACCAGATCTCAAGCCAACAGAGCACCTTTGGGATGTGGTGGAACGGGAGATTGGCATCATGGGATGTGAGGCCAACAAATCTGCAGAAACTGTGTGATGCTATCATGCCAAATAGACCAAACTCTTTGAGGAATGATTCTAGTACCTTGTTGAATTTATGCCACCAAGGATTAAGGCAGTTCTGAAGGAATATGGGGGTCCATGTTTTTGGACGGTATGAGGAAGGCAGAGTGCCTGGAGAAAACCCATACATGCACGGAAGGAACATGCAAACTCCACACAGAAAGGTGTTAAAACTTAAACTTAAACTTGCTGTGAGGCAAGAGCGCTAACCACTGACAAATCTATTTGCCAATCTAAGTAATCCTTTTTGCAAAATGATGAATTAAATAAACTGAGGAAGACAGAATACACTGAGGCTATGGAAGCCCAAGAATGAGATTCTCAAATTTCAAATTAAAGAGGGGCAAAATATTTGAGCCTGAGCTTGTAACCAATAAATTATAGATCAGGTAGCATCTCAAAATAAACTGCATTGTTTAAGTGCAGTTGCATGCGTCATTTTTTTTTTTAAAAGGGCAAAACAAAAAATGAAAATACAGCAAAATGTAAAGAATAACTGCCCAAAAAAGGCAACAGGCCTCCCCATAGAGGGTTTGCAGCAAAAACCTATGTTTTAGTAAAAAAGTGAAAGGAGAAAATCTGAGTGATTGATTCAAGGCTTTCCAAGTTCTAAGGGTTTAAAATTCTTTTCTTCTTTTGAAGATCTCAGAGGCCACCAAATGTCAGAATAAATGATTCTGTAAGTGAGAATAATGTTCTTTTATTTTTTTAATCAGAAGAGCGTAGTTCAAAAAAAGACACCATTGCTCCAAACATAAACATTTTTTAATATTAAATGATAAATACCACACGTTTTAACAGGTTCTTTAATAGTTTATCTTTCCTCTACATATTAAATCTAAACATCAAACAGCCTGTAGGAAAATATGGTTAAAAAACCAAGACAAGTTAAATTATTTGAAGCATTTAAGCCTAAGTCATGTGCGCCTGTGGGTTTTTGGGTTGTCTGGGTTCGTGGGGGGTCATAGAGAGGTTAAGGGAAGCATAGGTGTGCCTCGTAGTTCCCTTGAGGTTTGTGCGGCCACCTTAAGGAACGTCATTGAAATGGAAGTAGCATTGCCGTGCATGCGGTAAGTGTAGGTGTGCTGGTGATACGTGGTGTTCATAGGACACTCACGAGATGCCCACAGAAACTACGCTCTGATTGCTTAATTTCCTCATTTCTAATAGTCAGGCTGCTCCACAAAGAGCACACACCTATCACGTGAACAGCACTGACAGGCTCATTGCACAGTACCCAGGAAATGAGGGGGATTGAAAAAAAAAATCTGGGAGACACGCCTGCCTCTCACCTGCTTCCCCCTTACTTTACCCTTGCATGTTGCATATGTGTTCGCTACAATCTGTTGCTTTCAGCACACCCATAGAAAAAAATGTGCACCAAGCGGTCAAAGATCTTTAAATTTCTTTCTTAACTTGTCCTGTTCAACAGCTGAGCAAACAGATGAGAGCTGAAGGCCTCTTGTGTTCGACATATTTTACTTTTACAACATGGGGTCATGAATCTTCTGACACACCAGATGTACATTTGAATAAAACCCTTTTGTAATTTAGGCTAAACTTGATTCATATCAATTATATTTATAACAGTTTTTTGTTGGAACGGACGGAAAAGAAAAGGAGAGAAGAAGAGAGAGGGATGTTAGTAACGGGGGGAGGGGTAGGAGGGTGATTATAGAGGGGGGGGTGTGAAGCATCATAAAGCAACAAGATGCTGGAGGTTTCTAATCATTACTGTCAGGTTTAGATGTAATACAAATCTAAAAGGGCGGGGTCTGTCCACACACACACTCAAATGTTACAAGCATTCTTTTTGGCTCCAATAATGTTCATATTCAAACAGGTAAACATGGACATAATACAGTTAAAGTTCGCACACGCATACTTATGCATTCAGACTAACACATGTGAAACATTTCATTCAGTCACGTAAACTATTTGTGCAAAGGTGAGATAGCATCTGTGCTCGAGTGAGTGTATATATTCTTCTGAGGTGTATGGTGGAATGTAAAAAGAAGGGAGAATACCCAGTCCTCCCCAAACCAAGACCTCTGCCGCAGCAGCAGCAGACCGATAACCCCCTTCCATGAGAAACAAAAACAGTTATGAATCAAAATTTAAAAGGCGCCTATTCAGGCTAACTTCATAGTCAAGTTAGATTGACTTCCAACAGCATCTCAAGAGAATACCACTAAGGTTTCCAGGCAGTGAAGCATTGTATTGCACTTCACTAAAGTGAATATGAAGCAAGAAAAAGAAATTACTTTAAACGTATAGTCACTAGTATAGCAAGTTGGCCGACTATTAAATCCTTACGGGGGAAAAAAAACGGAGAAAAGAAACTGATGTAATAACAGTTAAAAATGTGAGATGAATATGAAATCACTACACATAGTAAACAGTAAAAAAGGAAAATATTATACATGACCAAAATGGTGATCATTAACAGGACAATGAATAACCAGTATATAAGTTAATGTATAGCAAAACAAAATTAAAGGAATCAAGATTGGTTTATAACCCTATCACAATCCACATTTCAACATGATGTATGTTATGACGGATTTTATGTCTGTACAATTACGGGTGTGAAGCCCATTGAGACAAGAGTGTTGTGATAATGGGCTATATTAATAAAATTGAACTGAATTCAATAGAATGTTTGAAATGACTGGGCAGGATCGGAAGAAATGCAAGCGATGTACACCAAGGTTAAAAGTTGTATATTTTGAATTCCCTATTTGATCTTTGTAGAAAGCCAAATATTGCTCTCCATACAAGTGCAGCCATGGGTTTTTACATTCCCTTCACAGATGTATGATGTAGGATAAGTATGAAATTTGATTTTTTTTTGTACCTCTACATGTATAGGGTCTTTTGATTTATGGTTTGCTTGCTGAGGGTGTACTTTTTTATGACTGTAACTAAAGTGAAAATAAATTTAAAGCCTTAAAGATGAAGGTCAGTTTCAATACAGAATCAAAAAAGCAATTCCCACTTCTTTCTCAGAACCATTTATCAAATCCATTTAAAACAATTACATATTGTAGCCTTGCTGATCCTATAAGCTCAAGTTGTGGCCATTCTTCATGGAAGCAGACATAAAAACTGTAGTAAAGCGCGCAGGAATCAGACAAGCCTTACATTGTAATACAACTGGACTATATTACTTCAAATGTGTCTAATAGACCATAAAGAGCCTGATAAAAATAATGTCTGTCAGCCTAAACCAAGAGAATAACCAACTAACTTTTTTTTATTTTAAGTCACTTTGATAGGAATGCATCTTGCCACCCAAAACAGAGTAAATGGCATAAATTTCTATAAGGCTTCTCTACTTTAATTAAGGCTCAAAGGACTTAAGGTGACAACACATAGACCAGAACCAAACCAGCAAACCTCCAATCAGAGGTCAACCACTCTGCCTTTGCACCACAGCCGCTTCTTCAAGGTCAAAACAGTGACCAGTGGTGGCAGAGCTCGCATCCCAAGCTCGGCCGAAGGCAGCAATGTGGACTTCAGCATCGTGACGTCATCGACACGTGGGCATACAAATGGGAACTGGACCTGCATTTTCTCCAATCTTCCAATCCGACAACTGCTTCTAAATGCTTTAAATTCCTAAATAGTCAAACAACTGAAAATTTAAAGCTGTCAATAACCACTTAAGGTAAAGACCACTATTTCAGTCACACACAGAAAGTCTTAGTACGACCTTATAGTTACAGCATGCAAGTCAGTTTCTGAACTACTGAGAGAAGCATGTCCACCATGTCCACAGTGGCCAACACCAGGGAATGCAGAGTTTTTAACATTTAGGAAAACAAAAACAACTATGACAATGTTTCACAGTTGTCTGAGTATAATTGTACATCAAACTACACAGACTAAAATGCTGGAGTTTATTTAGACTATGAGCAGTGGAAATCGACAACATCAAGGACCATCACCCAGTTTTCTTATCAGACCATGACAGTACCTCAACATTCTTATTCATGATACATAGGCAACATGAGAGATGGGACATAAAGACACTGTATATTGTCCTTGAAGAGGTTTCATATCCCCACAACCCTCAGAGAGCCCTTTATACTGCTTGGTCCAGATGAACCTCATTACAGCAAGTCAGGGCCGGCATACAAAGTGGAGAACTCGCAGCTGATGCAGTCTGAATCTCTACAGCATGCTAAAACAGCAGGGAAGCTTGGCATCAAGTAATCAAAAAAAACTATTGAACACCTCAAAGTGAAGCTCAATGTTAAACAACAAAAAAAGAAAAAAATCAAATTTGACTGAGAGAGAAAATTAAACACTGTTGACAAACACAGTCCATGTATATTAAGTGTGCTACCTTAAATGTATTCATTAACATTCAAAGCAGGCTTTACAAAGTAAAAGACATGGGAACCAATTAAGTCAGTTTTTAAAAAGCACTGATAGCAGGACTTTTTTTTTTTCCCAGGACCTCTAGCGAAAAGGTACTAATTATTAAAATTAGCAGTCACAGTTGGTTAAACTCCATGAAACAAAGCTCTTGACGTCAGTCCCTTTATTCTCTTTGAATAAACCAGGTTCAGAGTAATTCTGACCTTCAGGAAAGTCTTTGCAGCCCTCTGCTCCTGACAGCGACTGAAACGCTTTCGAAACTGCATCACCGACTAATGCGAGAACAGGAAAATCCCAGGACCGTGTTCACTCTACCATCAAAGTGAAATGTAAGAAATATGCAGAATGTATGAAATAAAATATTTTAGAGAGAGAAAAAAAAGAGCTCAAGAACTCTGATGTAAAACAGTGATGCATGTAAATGACTTTTATAATTAAAGATCAATGATATGGAGTTTATGAAACAAATAATATGATTTGAATTTGAAGCGACATGACGCCTTTTATAACATAACAAAAAGTTGAGAAAGAAAGAGACAGGCTAATGGAATACATTTAACTTGTAAAGTAAAAGTTAAAAAGGGCCACGAAGAGAGTGCTAGAACCCCAAAAGAATAAAATAATGCAGCTGTTGTTGGACATCAAGCATGTACCATACCTGACAGGGTTGCTGGTTAGTGAAACTCGCAATGAATCCAAACAAGCAAACAGGCGGTCATCCATCACCCCTGACTTCAGCTCACAAAGAAATTCTTGGGGAGATATCTGATGACTGTTTCTAAGGTTACCCTAAGAAAAAAAAAAGGAATTAAAAAAAAAACAGGATACAAAACAAAACTTGTGTGAGGTTAATAAATTAGCAACTATGACAAACACGCAGAGAAAGCAAAACCAAGTTTAACAGTATGGTGCAACGATGAGGAGAGCTCCCATCCACTTCAAGGATCTGGTTTGACTGCAGGTCTAATTGAAATATGATGATGAGTACTAGTACTATCAAGGTCCTCTATGACTGAACAACATTAACAGCTTCAGTAGATGAGGGGTTTAGGGAATGGAGGTGCTGGCGCAATCAATGTAAATCAGCGGATTCAGACGCTGAGAAAAGCAGCCACCCTTTTTCTGGTTCAGAATCTGGTTTGTAAAGAGTCAAAAAGTTACAGTACGTCAAAGAGCGCGTTTTATTTAGGTGTTGCTGGCGATAACTCCAGTGTAAAAGGGTTTTACCTACTATTTAGGAACAATCCAGAATGATTCCCTCTCGCTTTTGCTAATTTCCTCATGCCCACTGTGAGAACAATTTGAATTTGGGAGTTTGGATCAAAACTGTCTTTCTCTTTTGGCTCCTCCATTTAGAGGTCGCCACAGCGAATTAACCGCCTCTATTTAACCCTCCCCTCGCTGGCACCAAGGCCTTAATCTCATGCAACTTTACAGGTGCTGCATGCTTTGGGGTTGTCCGGGCCGGTAAAGAGGCATGGACAGGAGCACAGGTGTGTCTTGCAGTTCTCTTGAGGCTCATACGGCCACCTTAAGGGACGTCGTGAAAATTGAAGTGTGATTGTCGCGCGTGTGCTAAGTGTGTCATGAAGTATTTGTAAGGATAATGTAAGGCTACGTTCACACTGCAGGGCTTAATGCTCAATTTGGATTTTTTGAAAAAATCCGAATCGTTTGCTAGACCGTTCACATTTCCAAGTAAATCCAAACTTTAGTGATCTCCAGTGTGACCGTGACACGACCCAAACGAGACCCGCATGCGCAGAAGCCAGAAGAATACTCAACGGTGAACGACGTCACTTGTTGTTTGCGGAGCAAACGTTAACAATGGATGTCAACAACAGTGTTGTCAAAAGCGGAGCTCTTTTTGTAATATTAAATTTATTTTCACGAAGGAGCAGCACAATTACAATCTTCTCATTTTAAGAAGGCATTGGAGTCGTGATCGTCTGTACCCACTGTAGTGGAATAGGAATGTGCATGTGTTGGGGCCGCGCGCCCGCGCAAGCGCGTGCCGCGATAGAGAATAGGGGGGGGGGCAGTGTGTGCGCGCATTCATGTTGTGTGTTACGGAGGAAGGAGGACGGTAATAAAAGAAGGTTTCCCCCAGAATAAATGCTATGGACTCTTTATTAACCTGTTCTGGATAATCTAAGGGTCAGAACAGGGAGGAGGAGGAGGATCGCCTCGGGTCCCCCGCGCTTGAGCACGGTCGGAAAGGGGAGAAAGAAAAAAAGGTTATCGCGGGAAAGGTTCAACACCACACTCTGCCTTTTAGCTGGTATTTTTTTCAAAAACCGTCCAGTTGCGATAAGAGCCCTGGAGTTTGGCCTGAAAAGAGCGATCACCCCAAATATTAATCCAATCAGTGACCTCCCTTCCCTTCCACTGACTGGTCTCAGCAGCATCGTCCGCCATGGTTGATGTTTACGTTTTCGTTCCCGCCTACTTCAACGCAAAATGATGACGTTTGTTGCGTGTCGATGACGTACAGTTCGGAATCAAGTCGCCTGGCCGGTCAGACGGCGGTCGCAATTGAAAAGAACGGCTACAATTCGGAATCAGGACGGCAAACCCACGGGGCCTGGGTCGCAATTGAAAAGATCGGAACTGTGTCATTCAGACTGTCATGAAAAGATCGGAATTGGGCCGCTTAGGGGCAAAAAATTCGGAATTGGGTCGTTTCAGCCTGCAGTGTGAACGTAGCCTAAGTTACATGTTTCATTCATTTAACACATTTACTTTTTAAACCACAATTTACATAAGAATAAATTACAATACTTCAAACGTTACCACCAGAGTGTTAGCTGCAGTGTTGATGTTCTTTTAACTACTGTAACTCTTCAACCATTCATGCAAATAACATAATTCCAACTGATTCTGAGGTGGAGTAAAGCAGCCTTGAGCTAATATGGAACATGTCACACTTCACAGTAGTGAGGTGCTTCCACAATCAATGTAAACCAGCTGATATAGGTGCAGAGAAAAGCGATTTTGTACCAACCTGGTTTTCATTTGGAAATGTTTTGCATATTAGTGCAAAGCCGCTTTTCTCCACGTCAAAATCAATTGTTTCCCGCTGATCGCGTAAACAGTCGAGGAGATGTAGCATGTCAAAGAGCGTGTGTTTGTCAGGTGTTGCCGGCGACATCTCCAATGTAACTAAGCAACACAACATTCATGAAAGCAAAAACTCACAGATTTGGAGGCAGCAAAAATATACTGCAGGACCATTTCTCGCTTTGTGTTGAGATCTTTTTCCCTTAAGGGAGCCTTTTTGTCCTCATTTAGGTTCATGTCCTCCTGAAACAAAGACATTTCAATAAACAATGTTAAAAAATGTTTTGTCTTTCCTTAACAAGCAGGCTGTGGGTTTACTGGAGTCGGTTTCTACACTTAGTATATATCAGGGGTGGGCAATTATTTTGACTCGCGGGCCACATAGGGTTCTAAAATTGGATAGAAAGGCCGAACCAGGAGCAGATGCGTGGAGTGATCAAGAAATGACTTGGAATCTGGATGAAAACATTTGGATTGAAAATGATATTTTAAACAGAGCATTTTAGAGTTTTTAGATTAAAACTTTTTTCTCTCATTTTAGAGCCAATTGCACCAACGGCTTGATGTACCTCGTGTAAAACTTGAGAAATGTTGCATTCATGTGCTGTTTGAATGATGGGAAGATTGAAAAACAAACAAATCTTCCAACACCACATGGATGCTAGAGCAGGTCCCCAAACTTTTTCTTGTGAGGGCCACAAGAACGCTTTTTCTTTAAACTCTTTGATCTTTCTTTTATTGTAAAGCCCTATAATAAAGTTTTATTCATTCATGATCCTTTTAATAAAATAAATAACACTATTTATGAAATAAAAAATTACCAAATAACTCTGGGATTTTCAAAGACAAAAAGTCAGGAAACCAAAGAGGCGGACCAAACATGGATCCAGCCCGCGGGCCATAGTTTGCCCATCCCTGTTGTATATGGTAAGGAATGTCAGATATTTATAGATTGCAGGACTTTGTGTTTACTTTTTAAGCAGTACATACATGTAGACCATTAAGTGTCAATTATAGTATCAAAAATGTACCTAAAATTACCAAAATATTTTCTCACCCACCTAAAGGATCAGAATCAGATGTCCTAATCACTTGGCCTGGCCACAGATGTATTAAATCCATCACTGAGGCATGCAGAATGTTTTCACAAATATTTGTGAAAGAATGGGTCTCACTTAGCAGTTCAGTGAATTCCAGCGTGGAACTATCATAGGATGACACTTGTGCAACAGTTGTTCTCACTTCTAAATATTCCACATCCAAGTGTCAGTTCTATCATAACAAAACGTAAGAGTTAGGGAACAACAGCAAGTCAGCCACAAAGTGGTAGGCCACGTCAACAGACGAAGAGGGGTCAGCGGATGCTGAAGTGCATAGTGCAAAGAGGTCACCGACTTTCTGCAGTCAATTGCTACAGAGCTCCAAACCTCATGTGAACTTGAGATTAACTTAAGTACAGCACGCAGAGAGCTTCATGGAATGGGTTTCCATGGCCGAGCAGCTGCATCCAAGTGCAGTGGGGTAAACCCACCGCCACTGGACTCTAGAGCAGTGGAGACGCCTTCTCTGAAGCGATGAATCGCACTTTTCCATCTGGCAATCTGATGGACGAGTCTGGGTTTGGAGGTTGCCAGGAGAACAGTACATTTTGGACTGCATTGTGCTGAGTGTGAAATTTGGTGGAGGAGGAATTATGGTGTGGGCTTGTTTTTCAGGGCTTGGGCTTGGTCCCTTAGTTAAAGTAAAAGGACCTCTGAATGCTTCATGATACCCAAACTTGTGGGAACAGTTTGAAGCGGGCCCCCTTCTTCTTCCAACATGACTGTGCACCAGAGCACAAAGCAAGGTCCATAAAGACATGGATGACAGAGTCTGCTGTGGATGAACTCTGTGACCTGAACCCAATAGAACACCTTTGGGATGAATTTGAGCGGAGACTGAGAGTCAGGCCGTCTCCTCCCACATCAGTGTGTGACCTCACCAATGCGCTTTTGGAAAAAAGGTAAAACAAATTCCCATTTACAAACTCCTCAACCTTGTGGACCGCCTTCTCAGAAGAGCTGAAGCTGTAATAGCAGCAAAAGGTGGACCGACATATTGAATTTTATGGATTAGGAATGGGATGGCACTTCAGTTCACATGTGAGTCAAAGCAGGTGAGCAAATCCTTTTGGGAATATAGTGTATAAACTAAAATCCTTTATAGATGCATGTGATTTATCTACAAGGTTGCAAAAAATGAAATAAGAAACTACAAATTAGAGCTAAAGTGGCTTTTCGTAATAACAAAATGCCAAAAGTTTAAAAGCTCTAGAAGAACTTTGATAGCTTTAATGCAAAAAAAAAAAAAAAAAAGATTACCATCATTTTTTCGAACATGGCCAATATTTCTTTTTCAGAGGTTATCTTCGATGACACTTCTTCAAAGTGATGCAGAGTGGAGGAAGAAGACGTTGACAAATCGCTTGAGTTGTGCTTGGAAAGCATCAACGGCGGACGCTCCTTTTTACTACCAGGGATTCGAATACTTGCAAATCTGTCCAACTGAAAAGAGAAAAAACAAAATTAGGATTTAAAATATTACTTAGCATTATTTGTTTATAAAAAAAAAGAGGTAAGAAAAAAGATGTGAAACATTAACAAGCAAGTAAAAAGAACTAATATGAGAGATGTTGAACTAAACCTCCTGCAAAGTCGACAGGATAAATAATCAGTTAGTGAAAAAAAGAGAAAGTCTATTATATTTTAGGGTGCCGTTAAATATAATGAGTCACAATAAACCCAAGCTTTATTGTTACTCATGCAAATTAAAAGTCTGAACAATAAAACTATGTTAGATCGTGCAGAGATTTAAAAATAAAAACAACAATAAATGGTTCCAGTTTTCCAAAGCTTACCACATCATCTGTGAGGTGTCTAAAGGGCAAATGCTAGAGATGGAAAGCAGAAAAAGAAAGCCAGTATATAAATCTATGTTTTTTTACTTAGCAGCAAACACGAAACCATTTGAAATCCTCTAATGACTTTAATGGTTGTCACTAGAATCTAGTTCCAGTGGAATGGCTCCATAATAAAAGAAGAAAAAAAACTTTTTCTCATATATATATATATATATATATATATAAATTGAATATTTCCTGAACCATGTAGAAGTCTCTTCAGGAGAGTGCCATTTAAAATGACCAGAAATATGATAAACAACGTTCAGAGAATATTTTAAAATTCACTGCATCGTTTCTAAGACATATTACACACTTGATTGATGTGAACTTCCAACCAAAGAGGCTGTCAGATCATGACGTCCACACAAGGATAGAGAGGAAGCATCTGATGTGCTGAACACACATGTAGTCCCTCCAAATTTATGAGCCTAATTACAACTAGCGAATAATGCTCATCATTCTTTTTTGTTTGGATTTTTTAATGTTTGGGTGTTATTTTTCACACTAATGATGATAACTTCTATGTCATTAACATTAAAGTTTCTCTGTTTCTGCTAGTAAATACAAGGACTTCATTGGTGGATGGGGGCAGAAAAACCTTTCATGCAGAGAAAAATCAAACTTAACTGAAAATCCCCAAATAACAATAAAACAGGAATTTCTGTTTTCAATAAAAAACAAGGTTCTGAGAAAAGCATGCATTTAGCTGATTTTTGGTAGGCATTGATCTGGTAAATTATTGTTAAAATATAACAAATAGTTTGGCTTTAATAAACAATAGAATTGAAAAACCTTCAAGGACAACAGCCCTGTGCATTACTGGAGAAATAACGCAGACAAACACCAGGAGGAACGTCTTAAACGGTTTGTAGTAGCAGGAAACACATGGATTAGTGTTAGCTTAACCCTGAGCTAATTTTAACCTTCAGAGTTCCAACAAGAAAAACAAACTAAAAAAATGAAAAATAAAAACAATTTAAAAAAAAGAACTTTTTATTCAGCACATAAAGTTTTCAGCAACGAATGCTATTTTTGTGTGAACAAGTACTTGAAAGAAAAAAACAACTGTAATGTCGATCAAATAATCTGCCAGATCCCAATTCTAATAACTGACAAAGGTGTATTTTAAAACGCCTCATCCGTTAGACGGCATATATAACTAAAAGGCCCAGTATGTTTGTGTTACTAATAGTCATAAGACCCAAATGCAAAGTTTTCTTTTTACACTTCTGTTACTTTTATTTTCTCTGTTCTCCAATTTATGGCTCACGTTTATATAACAGTTCATTGCACAAACAAAAAGGATAGACCTGCAAGAATATATGGATATGGATGTATTGAAGTTTGACAGTTAAATCAAAATGAAAACCAGTACCTGTGTATGTGTATAAATCTATCTATATATATCTATATCTGTATCTATATCTATATATCTATATATATATCTATAGATGCATATATAGATATATATAAAATGAGTGGACCATCCACGTTATAATTAGTCTTCTCCTGATGTCATAACAGTTTCTTTTTTATTCTTTAACTTCTGCCTCCCACTCACGTGTCAATGCCAAAAATATGTGATAGTGACAAAGATGCAAAACATTTTAAAAGCCATATTTTTGGGGGGACTATGTATAACTGATGTTGATGTTTTATGATACTTGCAAACTCGACAGCTAAAATATTTGGTGTAACGACTCAGTGAAGTTTCATACTCACAAATTTTGGCTTGCGTTCTCCATCATCGTAATAGGATGAGTTGTGACCCTTCTTCTTTTGGCCTTTACCTTCTCGTCCCGCAGGTGTTTCAAACCTCTGGCTGTAACTGTCCATGTTAATTTATGTCTCCTCTCCGCGGATTGATACTTAGGTGGGGAGTTAAGCGGTTAGCACACACAGACAGTCAGATATCGTGATGGATGTCTGTCAAAAATGTTTACACACGCAACAGTTTAAATTGCTAATATTAGCAAAACAAGCGATCGGAGAGGCATGTACGGAAAATAGACATATAAACTGAAACTAAGGCTGTTAACGTACCAACGGTGAGTATCAGCAGCCTCTCCAGCTAAACTAGCAAGTCCGCGACGACAACATTCGACAACACAGGCTTAATTTAGCGCTAATCCAATTTGAAAACTGTCACGCAACACACCCCAGTTTCCAGTAGCGCGTAAAAACAAAAAGTCTGCATGAAACGAAACACTCACTGTACCTATATGATGTCTGCGCTCAACATAAAAGTAAAGCAGCTATCACAAGCGGTGCTCAGCGTTTCCTAAAGGAAAAATGGAACGCTTTTGCTATTTGACAGACCCGCGCGATGTTAAACGTCAACTTCCGCGTATTTGATCTAACCAATTACATCCCAGAACAACCTCTAACGTTACTTGTAATTGGCTTGCTGTGTCTGTGTACTTTAGAAGACACATTTGATTGGCCAATCGAAGCTGTCAATTATCTACACCGTGTAGAAGTCACTGGTTTATTTTGGTTAGTGTCCCGAATGACAATATGTTAAAATGCGCACAAAGGTTCTCATTATAAGTATTCGTGGGGCGTTAGAGTGTGTTTCTGCTAACATTGTTTGACAATGTAGTTTGTATGTTTGTTTTAATGGGATGAAAAAACAAAAAAAGATTTACAATTAAGAAAAAACATTATTCAAATATCACTCAGAATTTACTCAGATTTGAATTGTACTTTGCTTTTTCACTTACCAACATAGTTTAAAAATGAGCTACTTGTGGCATAAAACCTTTATCTAATGTGCACCAGGTGTTAGATCAAATTATTATAAGTAACATTATTTTTTTTGCTTCCATCCTTACTACACCCCCGCACATTCAAGGACCCAATCTTAAGGGTTTGGGGAGGTAACCTCCCCTTCCCAACTCTGCCCTGTCCGTATTTAGGAATATAGTTACAGGGGAGAGGATTCCAACTCCTCTCGCTCCGTCCCTTTTAGTCGCCTTTTACGACACGCAGGGAATACGTTGGTAGTATTCTTTTTTAACCCCTAACCACAGGGTGTATGAATCTGATGTGAGTGGAGTGAGAATGAGAGGAAGACCGCAAATGGGATGGACAGAGGGTGTAAAAAGAGCGCTAAATGCAAGAGGGATGACTGTGGTGCAGGCGAGAGAGGCTGCTCAGGACAGGGATGGGTGGAGAGAGCTTGTGTATGAATGAATGGATAGGTGTGGTAGAGGTCTGGTCTTGGGATGAAGCGGCAAGGGGAAACCAGCCTTGGCTGAGGCCCTGCTGTGGAGGTGCCCACACTGGACTGTGCAGCTGACCCTGGTGCAGTGTGGTGTGGCTTAGACCAGGCCTTAGACCAGTCACATATACACACACACGCGCGCGCACAAGGTGGTGGAAAGGTGGGTGGGTCTGACTGGGCCAGTCTTAAACATGTTCATATTTACTTGAAAAACAGACAATATTTTGTGACAATTCCTAACCTTACATCTGAGCCAACAGAAATTACATGGAGCTCCCCATGGCTCCATCCTGGGGCCACCTCTATTTAATATGCTCCCACTTATCCAGGTTATAAAGAACAACATGCGTTGTCATAGCTATGCAGATGACACATATATGTATATAATATATATATATTACATTGACACTAGGAGACCGAGGCCCTGTACAGGCTCTTAGTAAATGCATTGAACACATCAATGACTGGATGTGCCACAACTTAATTCAGCGCAACAAAAACACAACAGTTTACTGTTGGGAAATAGAGAAATGGTTGAAGGTCCCTACAGAGTTCCAATCATCTAAAAAATCACTAACCAGGCCAGAGACTTGGTGATGGACACAGACCAAACTTTTGATAAACACATCAAGGCAGTCACAAGATCATCTTCAACATTTTCAAGAATTAAAGATTTTATGTTTTCCAGGACCTGGGAAAACTATCTAATGGTTTCATCTTTAGTCAACTTGACTACTGTAATGGTGTCTTTACAGGACTTCCAAAAATCGATCAAGAACCTGAACCTTAATCAGAACTCTGCTGCTCGACTTTACAAGGATGAAAAAAGTAGACCACATTATTCAAGTTCTGAGGGCTTTCCACTGACTGCCTGTCTGCTAGAGGAGAAACTTTAAAGTTCTGTTGCTGGTAAAAAGCTGAATAGTTTAGCTCCAAATACATTATTGTCCTCCTGATGAGAGGATGAACAACATGTATAGCGAGTTCTTTGGCCATCTGGATCAGTCTTTTGTTGTCAAAACCAAACATGGAGAAGCTGCATTCAACTTATATGCTCCACATATTGGGAGTGACGTCCAGAAACCCTTAAATCAGCTGAAACTCTCAATTAACTTAAATCCAGGCTATAGACCCACCTGTTCTTTGCGGCAATTGACTAGTTTTTATTTAGAAGATTACATATGCACTGTGACTTTAAGCTTACTTTATATTGTTTTAACTTTTACATTTTTTGTTGTAATGACTACGCCTTTAATATTTCTTTTGAATGTTTTTTTGATGTTTTAAGTAAAGCACTTTGAATTGTATTTGTACCAAAAAGGGCAATAGAAATAAACTTACCTTGTCTATGATCAAGCCAAGGTTTTTTTTAAATGAGTCAAATAGGTGTTGAATTCAAGAGGCTGAATTGAATTGTAAAATTCTGAAATGAAATCAACTCAGTATTTTGGTCTGCTGGAAACTGAGTATTGATTCTCTTTCAAATATGACACAAGTCAATAAACTTAGCAGTATCTAATCAATGGTGTGCTATAGATATTGTGTGAGCCAGAGTTGATCTTAAACGTTCCAAATTCGACGTGTGAGGATCAATCAGAAATCTAACAGCCAGACATAATGTTGACAATTATGTCTTATTATGTGACATTATCTGACATGTGTCCTGCATTTTCCCCCATACATGACAGCTATTATCCTACTGGGTCTGCAATATGACTTACCTTTTTTGTAAAATTACCCACATGTGTTTGTTGCAAACATGTTTACTCAGAGAGGAGGCTAAACCAATAATTATATTTGATCATCTTTGATACTGTTCATACCATGCTACATAGAACTAATAGAAATAATGGCCTTCAAAAATGAAGCAATTTTATTGGAGACAGCTGTAGATTTCTGTGAACATAAACCAACCCTCAACACACCCTAAACAGAAGTTCTGAGATGATACAACATTTGCAGTATCCGCTTGTCGATGACTTCACCATTTGAATAATATTTTTGTTATTCAAGCCAGTACTTGGAGTCAGATGTCAAATATGAATGAAGTTGTTTGCCACAGTATCAAATTGCCTTTCTTTGAATTCAACCCCTCAAAATCTTGTCATGTTCAAAGACCTTTATTCTGCTATATTCTTTGAAAGGCCATCATGACAGTCGACAATCTGATAAAATTCTTCTACAAACCAAACAGACTTGATGGCATTGTTTTCTCCTCAGATAATGGTAGAACTAGCCTTTCGTATCTATCAAAGAATTGTCAAAAGGTGATTCATATTCAAACCTTCAAATATCTAGTACTTTAACTTACAAAACTACATCTGGAAGTGGTAGGGTTAAGACACTGCTTTGACAAATTAGTAAACAGCTACAGAGAAAACAGTGGTTCTTTTTGAGATATTTTATTGACGTATTAAATATTTCAGGGCATATTCATCATGAATACAGACATAAACAAAGAGGTGTTGGTGTTTTGTTAAAGAAAGACTTAATGATCACTGGAATATCTTGAAATTGTAAGTAACAGATTCACATTTTAGGAAAACATTCAAATCAAACATTTCTTTTGAATATTTGTTCAACAGAATCATTTGAACAGGACATTAATGAAACATACCTGAACAACACAGATTGTACCATCCATTTCTTTCATGTAAATGTCAATCAAATGACTTTGCAACGGCTAATAAGATTTCTGCTTTTGTCAGTTGGTATTTTTGATCAGCTTCACATGAGCAACACATGTTTCAGTATTTCAAAAGGTTTAAAGCGTTTCATCTATAGATGTAGCAGCTTTTTTCACAAATTTTACCAGGATTTAGAACAGGCTCACTTGTAAGTTATCCAATCTTTTTGGTTTTAGTCATTGTTGGGTGTTTGTGTGTGTTACTGATCAGTATTTTTGTATGCCATCCATCCATCCATCCATCCATCCATCCATCCATCCATCCATCCTGTTAACCCACTTTATCTCTTTCGGGGTCACGGGGCTGCCAGAGCCTAACCTGGCTACTGTTGGGTGAAGGCAAGGTACACCTCGGATAAGTTGCCAATCCGCCGCAGGGCCCTGTCTTATGCAAGTAAGAATTTCTTACAGCTTTCTTACAACAGCATCTCTCTCCAGAATACATTTAGATACGTTTTAGATTTTCATTTTACCTGCACAGATTCAAGAAACCAGAAAACCATAATACAACCCCCTCCATGTTTCTCAGAAGGAACAGTGTTCTTTGCTTTGTTTTTACCCTTCTTTCTAATCTGCAAAAGACACAAATGTCATTCTTTCTGTGACTGGAGTGTTTGTGGGTGGAGCACATTTATTCAGCAAACATTACAGCAAAAACACCAATTTCATTGGTTGATTGCCAGTGCATTTTTCTTTCTTGTTACTTTTGTCACCTTCAAGTCATTTCAGTGACTTGTGGGTTTTTTCTGTCACTAACAGAGAGGAACAACAATTTTTTTATAGCTTATCAAAAAAAATCATCACAATCTAAGAAGGCAAAAATCATAACAGTTGGTCAGTTCCTTCTTAATTTCCTTTTAGGGTTTAGTATGCTTTAAACAAGAGTACTTAGACATCCTAATTTTCTATCTTTTGCTGAAACTTTACAAATCATAAATACTTTATCCAATAAATATTTAAATATTTAAAAGCACTGTAAGAATATAATCAAAGTGTCTTCTAGGTACTCAACTAAACAAAATAAACTCAAAGAACCAAATGGTTATGGCTTTTAACCAATCAGTCCTTATTGATTCAATTGATTCATTCATCTTCTAAACCCATTTTATCCGTTTTTTTTTTTTTGGATCATGAATGCCAGAATTACATCCTTGCCACTCGTGGGCGAAAGCAGGGAACATGCTGGTCTGTCGCAGGACCACAATCACACACCCATACACACTCACATTCACACCTATGGACAATTTAAAGTAACCAATTAACCTATAAAACATGTTTTTTGGATGGTGGGAGGAAGCCGAGACCCTGGAGAAACCCACGCATCCACAGGGAGAACATGCGAACTCCACACGAAAGGTCCCCTTTGGTAATTCTGTTTCAGGTCCCAGAGAGTTAGAACCAGTGCCTTCTTGCTGTGATTCAAGGGTGCAAAGCACTGCACCACTGTGCAGCCTTGATTCAATTATACTTTTAAATTAAAGTGCAAAAGCTTATTTATTTTCAACCAATTTAATGAGACACAATAAAACTCAAAGTGTTTGTTTGACATAAACAACTATGAAGTTTATTGTCAACCATACGTTTGCTTTGGTCATAATGTTAAACATATTTTGTTCTTTACACATTTTTCAAGACTAATATTTCATAAAGTTTCTCAATTGCTGTGTCCCTGCAGTAAATGTAATATTTTTCTATTGATGGTTGAACTAAACAATTTTACAGTTCATCAAAGTATATTGTTCCTTGTTGGGAATTAGCTGAAACAATGTAGACTCTATTTTGCATGAAATTGTGCATAATCAAGGAGAAAATGTGGACCGTGGAATTTGCACCTTTTTGCTGGATTTTATTCAATGAGTTTCTGGGAGCAGCATAAAGGCTCTGACTCAATAAAAAGAATGTTATCCTCACCACGCAGCTTCATTACTTGGTGTGGTCTATTACTAGTCTTGAGGGAATAGTGGAGAAAACAGCCTTAAAATCAGCTAAGAAAGCTGAGAGCAAAAACCCATTTTCTTCTTTTAGCTTGCATACACTGCCATCATGTGGTCAAAGTTAAAAAGTCTGCATCATCAGTTTGGGAAAATTTTTAAACAGCCCTGATGTTGGTTAGGTTTGGTCACAACACATAAATCACTAAATTCCTAATCAGCATTTACAACTGAAACACATTGTATGAAATCAACATTTGAATTCCAGTTGCCCCGAAAAACCAAACCTATGAAGAAGATGATCTGAATGATTTATAACCTCCACTGTGGGCTTTCTTCATAGGCTTTTATTTGACTTATCCTGTCAACAGCTAAGCAGATAGAGACTGAAGGGCTCTTGTGTTGAAATATGTTACAATTAGTGTTCTCATCTTCTAACACACTAGATGTTTATTTGTTTTGTGACATTACTGATCACTTGCCTGTTTGCAGGAGTGTTGAAACATGTGTCTTCAAAGAAAATCTTATACCTGAGCCAGGAAAAATGACAACAATGTTAAACAACATTGATTCATTAAGGAAGGGTTCTATGTAATCAAACGTGGAATAAATCTGTATTTTCTACTAATGTGAATGCAACATGATGCCTTTCTGCAACGATACATAGAGCTTTATAATTTAAACTGTCCAATGATTAAAACTGGCCAAAGAAAAATTTATGAAAAGCCTTGGATAACCACAGGTATTGAAAAGGCTTGTAAAAAGAAAAATGCACTATACAGACAGTTTGTAAAAGTAAAAAGCAAAGAAGCAGAAAATAAATATAAAAATTATAAAAATAAATTGGTGAATATAATAAGAAATTCTAAAAAACTGTTTTATCAGAAGTTATTTGAGCAACACAAATTAAACATGCAAGAGACTTGGAAAATGATAAGCAAATTAACCAAAAAATAAAACAATAAGAGAAACAAAGAGCATCCAAGTTATTTAAAAATTATTGCAATATATCTATCTATCTATCTATCTATCTATCTATCTATCTATCTATCTATCTATCTATCTATCTATCTATCTATCTATCTATCTATCTATCTATCTATCTATCTATCTATCTATCTATCTATCTATCTATCTATCTATCTATCTATCTATCTATCTATCTATCTATCTATCTCTATATATATATATATAGTATATATATAGAAGATATATATATAGATATATATATATATATATATAGATATATAGATATATATATCATAAATGAATTAAATTAATACTTTTGCTAATGTTGGAAATAAACGTGCAATGGAAATAAAAGAGCCAATAAAGAAGTTGAAAGAACTTAAAATCCAACCAAACACGTTTTCAATGTTTGTGTCTGAAGTTGGTGCAAATGAAATACTAAAAATTGTAAGAACATTTCAAAATAAAAGATCCAAGATTGGAATGACATTGATATGTCATTAATTAAAACAATTGAGTTCAGTGTTGGACCATATCTCATATATTTATGTCTTTTAGGAAGGGCATTTTTCCAGATAACATGAAAAAAGCAAAAATTATTCAAATTTTAAAAATTGGAAATCGCCATATATTTACAAATTACAGACCATTTTCAGTATTTTCTCAATCCTCCAAGATATTAGAAAAACTTTTTGTTAAAAGAATTAATCATTTTATTGAAAAGTTTAATTTATTGAATGAGGATCAATATGGTTACAAGGCTGGCAGATCAACTGTGGCGATGATGCAGTTGGTTGATCATATTTCTTCCTCCATAGAGAAGAGGAAATTTACTGTATTGTATAAGTTTTTGTTGATCTTCAAAAAGCGTTTGATACATTAAATCACACTATGTTAGTAAGTTACAGAAATGGTTTCAGAGGAATAGCATACTCCTGGTTAGAAAGATGGCGATGCAGATGTCAGTATGTTTATTTCAATAATGAAAAATCTGATATGTGTCCTGTAACATGTGGTACCTCAGGGGTCCCTACTGGGTCCTATATTATTTATTTTATACATAAACGACCTTTGTAAATTTTCTGATTTGTTAAATTGTGTTTTACATGCTGATGACACTGCTTTGTATTTGGATAATTTGGAAAAGCTTCTTGCAGACATAACAAAATAATTTTCCATAATCAAAAAATGTTTTGATTCAAACAAACTGTCTTTGAGTAAAATAAAACCAAAGTACATCATATTTGGCTATAGAAGACTGCAAAACATTTCGAACTTTAAAATTGAGGATGTTGTTCTTGAAAGAGTAAATGAAATAAAATTTATTGGAGAAATTTTGAATCATAAATTAGCACAGAAACCACATGTTCTCTCTAAATTGTCGAAATCATTAGCCATTCTACATAAAGTCAAGTACTTTTTAAACACAGCTAAATTGTATATTCTATATTGTTACCTCATGATGCCTTATTTTACCTATTGTTTTACCTATTGCTGCTATTACAGCCTCAAATCTTCTGGGAAGGTGGTCCACAAAGTTAAGGAGTGTGCAAAGAAGAAGGGGCCCGCTCCAAACTGTTCCCACAAGTTTGGGAGCATGGAATTGTCCAAAATGTTTTGGTATCATGAAGCATTCAGAGGTCCTTTCACTTGAACTAAGGGACTAAGCCCAAGTCCTGAAAAACAAGCCCACACCATAATTCCTCCTCCACCAAATTTCACACTCAGCACAATGCAGTCCAAAATGTACTGTTCTCCTGGCAACCTCCAAACCCAGACTCGTCCATCAGATTGCCAGATGGAAAAGCGTGATTCATCACTCCAGAAGGTGTCTCCACTGCTCTGGAGTCTAGTGGCAGTGGGTTTACACCACTGCACTTGGATCCAGCTGCTCGGCCATAGAGACCCATTCCATGAAGCTCTCTGCGTTCTGTACCTGAGCTAATTTAAAGTTCACTTGAAGTTTTACAATTGACTGCAGAAAGTCGGTCACCTCTTTGCACTATGCACTTCCGCTGACCCATCTGCGTCAGTTTACATGGCCTACCACTTGGTGGCTGAGTTGCTGTTGTTCCCAAACTCTTTCATTTTGTTATGATAGAACTGACAGTTGACTATAGAATATTTATTTTGACAGTTCCATGCTGGAAATAAATGAGAGCGCCCCTTTCTTTCACAAATGTTTGTGAGAACAGTCTGCATCCCAGAGTGCTTGATTTTATACACCTGTGACCAGGCCAAGTGATTAGGACACCTGATTCTGATCCTTTGGACGGGTGAGCCAATACTTTTGGTATAATATAGTGACAAATTGCTATTAGTCAAGTTGACACCATGCTCTTTCAAAGAGACTCGTGCAATACCCGTACGGTAAACTTATCAGAAATTTTCAGATGCATCTGACCTCAAACTAAATATAAATAAAAAGTGAGCTGATACCTATGCTGCATCACCATGCGTTTTTTTCATACTTATATATCATACCTGTTAAATCACAAATAACCTATCTTGGTGTTTTCATGACAAAAAATGCTGATGTAAAGGTCACGAGTTAAAGCTTTGATCCATCACTAATAAAACCAATAAAAAAATTAACAGCTGGCTTTAAAAGATTTGGCTTGTTAGAGCAAGAATTATATTTACAGAACTGATTGGATCAGACTTCAAACGCTGCTCTTGCTCTAAATGTCAATGTCTCCGCATACATCATTGATCAAATGCTTAACAAGTTTGTTTGGAAAAATAAAACTCATTATATTAAAGAAAAACTTTTAGTAAACTATTGATTCAGGGAAAATAAACTTGTTAGACTTCACCATCCTATATTATACTTTTAAAATCAATTGGTTTGAAAATATTCTCAAGAGGTTTGATGAAGTAATTTTTAACCATTTTAATCCAAATAACAAACACACAAATTTGCAATTCACCTTACAATTCAATGAACAACCTTTAAGTTTGGTGGCATAAAGAGCTCAACACGCTGTAAATTGAAAAAAAAAAAAAAAGCAACACAGCTGTCCTGCTACAAATGAACCCCAACAGTTTTTAAATGTCACGTTCAACGGCAAGAGATTTTGCTTACTTCTTATGATAGCTTGTGCTATTTAAAATGGCAACACCCTCGGACCTTTACAACCCACTTCCGCACAAAACCTACTTTCTGTGCTAAAGTAACTCATCCTCAGCGGAACTATGGCTAAGTTCAAAGCTAATAATCGTCCTCCTGCAAACAAGAGCATGGACAGCCCTTTAAAAGCTTTTGAAATGAAATGGGCATGTTCATCTTTAAAAAGTGACAAGACCAAGGAGAGAAAATTTGCAAGATTATGTGTGTGAAAAATGACAAACATTTTGGAATAAACAATTTACTCTAGTACGCAATGCATCACTAAACAATCTCCTCCAAGAAGCATTTATTGATGACACTCCTGCAGTGTTTTTCTTAAAGTGTGCAACACAACCGTATTATGGAATTGTTGCTGAACTACTTTGTTCTTTGTGCATTGCTATTTTAGTAAGCAGCAGCACCCTGTGGTGAAGTTGATGAAGTGTTGCTACGTTGGGAATTTGTTGTGCTGCTGTATCCTTGCATAGGTGATATGTTTTTTTGTTTTGCGGCACACGCATGTTGCGATTTGTTCGATGAATTGTGTCAATGCTACTCTATTCTAGCAGGACTGCTGTTTTCGTTTTGACATTTTTAGCACGTTGAGCTCTCTCTGGCATAGTAGATTGGAAAACTTCTGGTTTGCTTTTTCATGTTTACCCCTCAGAAGAAAATGAAATCTTTTCATTCTGCTGTCATATTTTCTTTATCTAATATCTATTAGCTAATGACACTTTGCTCTTCTCCTCCTCAGAATTCAGCAGAAACACAAACTGCTGTCCCCAGAGGACAGTAGGGACTCAGAGACAACAGGGTTCATTGAAGAATTTGAGTAAGTTAGTGGGGGGTTTTAAATAGTAAGGAAAAACATAAAAAGTTCAAGTGGAATAGGTTGTCTCGTGGTTCTAACAAAATTTACCTGATGTGTCTGCAGCAAAGTACGAAAGACAGTGGCTGCTTGGAGCTGGAAAATATGAATTTGTTTCCACAGGTTTTCGAACTTCCGACACCTCTATGTTTGAGATGGAGCAGAACTTGATGGAGCAGGTGCAGTTTCAGCAATGAACTGCTCAACAGAGCTCTTTCTGTGGTTCTGGGCAGCCATCAAGTACATTCCTGTGGATAGTGTCCTTCAGAGAACCGGTAAGTGCAGCTGCAGCCACTGCAGCTCATCTGAAGTCTCTGTGCTCCCCTGTGCAGCTTCTTACCCTCATCTTAAACTTTTCTGGCATTCAGAAGGATGAAAATGGGAAGCAGCTCCCCACAGAAGTGGCTGTCATGCAAATAGTCTCAGATGGAAGAGATGAGCTAGTTGGGGCCACAACTCCTGTGTCTCTGCTAGATTTTTATGACCTGAGGGACTTCCTGATTTTGTTGATAGAGAGTCCTTCTCCCTCTGGGAGTCTCTCCTCTTATAGAAACAGAAAGCAGGGAATAACTTCAAAGGAAGTGTTCTTCCATGGAGTGTTTCACAGTTCACTGTGTTTTCCTGTCTTCCGCAGATTATTATGAACCAGCTGATCCAAGCTGGTTCATAATGAAGAGAACAACACCTTTTATCGGGACATGAAGTTAGAGAGCATCCCAACTGAGACTGAAAAGTCTGTTTTTAAATGTTTGACTCATCAGTTTTGGACTCAGCTGCTTCTCGAAAAAGGAGGCACATTTTAGCTGTAGTTACTTTTAAATGATTACATTTCAAAAGTTTTATTACATTTCATTAAATATTAAGTTGTCACAATTTTTATTACAGTGAAGTAGCTCACATCAAATAATTATATAAGCTTAAAATATATTAGAATTGTTCTTGTAACACTGACATCTGTCCAACACAAGAGGCCTCCTGATCTGCTTGCTCAGCTGTTGGACAGGACAAGTAGAAAAAACCGAATTTTATATAATACCAGTATAATAACAGTTATTCTAATGATGTTAACAATAATAATAATATTAAATAAATTATTATTATTATTATTGTTTATTATTATTGTTGTTGTTATTGTAAAATTCTATGACTTACAGTTATAAAATAACTTTTCAAAAAATCATAATTAAATGTTAAAAAGAAATTTATAGAAAGAACCAAAAATGACTGCTGATAGGATGACAATAAATGTCCATTACTCCAACAAACAGTTATTTTGTCTGAGGCGAGACTGGATGGGCTATGCTCTGTACTAATAAAAAAAAAACCTTTATTAGTATGCAGACATAGAAGAAACATTTTTAAAAACTCAAATGTCAACATCCAATCAGTGATGTCCCATAGTAGCCTATACCTACCCTTTCCAGTTTCTAATTGCATTTCTTTTGTTTTATTTTGTTTAATTTTTTTTTTGAAACTGTCTTTTTGTTTCTGGAATTTTGTTTTGATTTCCAAAATGTGAACTTTGCTATTATTATTATTTTGCTTTTTGATTGTCTCTGTGATATTTAATAGGTTTTAACGTTGAGTGATTTGATGGTGTGATTTGCACTTCAGGACCATTTGAGTCACATTGACCACAAGATGGCGGTAATGTACAATTTTAAATGTACGATGCTGTACAATCTGTGGAAATACGAAGAAGAAGAAGAATGTGTTTAGACCCTCTCGGCACTCCGTAGTTGCACAAAGCGTTTTCGGACATGTTTACGGTTTAAGCTTTGTTTTGGAGCTATTATGCATTACAGTATTAGATAGCTGTAGAGGTTGCACACTTACAATTTATCGTTGTAGTTAGTTTAACGCCAGTAGATTCGACCAAAATGAGTGACTTGGCAGATTCACTGATCAAAGAGGGCTGGTAAGTACTAGCATTTTTATGTTAAAGCTAACTCTGCTACTGAGCTGGTGGCTTCAATCATTTCCCCAACGCTTTTTTAAAACGGAAAGCTTTGCCAAAGAGAAAACAAATTTCTATTAGAAAATGGCTTACAAAAATATTGACACAGCAGTTTTTGTGTGTGTTTTGTTAAAGTGACATTACAATATTGGAATAGCTGGCGCGATAGTGTAGTTTGCTAATCCAGCTAGCATAAGATTGAATTAAACAGAAAACTCTTGTCACGGTTAAAAGTTACATTTAAAAAACGAAAATTGGGGTAAAATTGTAGGTGCGTTATCGTTTGGTTACTTCCAATGTTATAACTCATTGCTTCCACTTGCCAGCTGCAGTAATAACTCGTGTTGACCTCGTTGGACAGACGTCATTCATTCATGTCCATGAAAGAACTGCCTAAATGTTCTGCTACTGCTTTCTTGTGGTTAACTCTAAAATGACTCTTACCCATAAATGCTGATGCAGAATAGAATTCCAACTGTTATTTCCCGGCTATAATTGAATCATAAACATTTATTTCATGAATCTGGAATAATTATTTTGAATATTGTTAAAATGATTTACCTTTTTACTCCTAATATGTTGGCATCATGTTTATAAAGCATTGCACTTTTCATTTAGATGTCTTTGACTTGCATAGAATTTCACTATTTTTTATTAGTTTTTATGTTTTTGCTGTAATTTTTGGGTAATAAGTTCAAAAAAACTATTCAATTTTGCATGACCGTAGATGTAAAAACAAAAAACAAAGACTATGGATGCCCTTTTGTTCTGTCTTTATTTTCTTTTCTTTCTTATGAATACTATTATTGTTATTGTTGTTGTTTTCTTTTTGGGCTACAACTTACAGTTATAAAGTGGGCCCATAAATGTTGCTGATAAACACACTTTCGATTCCCACTCATTTCTTATGTGAGCCTCGCATATTGTAACAATTTTTTTCACACAGTGATCGCAACGTGGTGAATGACGATGAGTAAAAATAAAAATCAGAATCGCATAGTCTTGGCACGGATTTTGTAAGCGTCGATTAATTATTTATGCAATATTACTAAACTGGGATTGCAAGTTAAAACTGCCTTCAAATCATCTTTAATATTACAGTTTTGAGTCATTCAAAAGCAGAGATTGTCCACGAGATGCTATTTTGATGACTTAATGCTACATCCCCTGAAAGTCTAAGGCACATGTGTCAAACACAAGTCCCGGGGGCCAAACGTGGCCCGCCATGTTATTTTATGTGGCCCAGGAGAGCTTTACAATTTTTGATTTCTTAAAATTAAATTTTTCTGTAGTTGATTACATATGATTTATGTGTAGCTGCTGTTGTGATTATTCAGTGTTTGCAGGTCTTATGTGTGTATGCAGACAAAGGCTGTGTGCAGCCTTTTTTGTAAAATGTTACACGTGTAATACATGTTCCATAGAGCTGAGTTTTATGTTATTTTCTTTATTCACTTGGACAGTTTGATCCTTCGAGTTATGTGGGTTTTATTAAGCGGTTAAAATTTAAAAGGATTTATGCTAGAGTAACAAGCAAACACATGTTTTCTTTGAAACTGTAATTGTCACTTTAAAATATTATAATAAATAAATAATGAGTTATGTAACATTAAGGAGTAGTCACATTTATTTTTCATTACATTTAGTTACAAGTATAAGTTATATCTGGCCCTTAGAGAGCAGCCACCATGCTGATGTGGCCCTCAGTGAAAATGACTTTGACACCCCTGGTCTAAGGCTTGTGTCTTGCTGTCAACAGATTATGGATAACTGTGATGTTTAGGGATTTTTTTCTGTTTGTTTGCCTAAAGGTTGAACATAGTTGCACATCATTTGCTGGACATATGTCATTGGCTCAAAACACGTGTAGATTGGTCACTGAAGTGTTAAACTGTTGTCGATGTAATTTCTGTGAGTCCAGTAACTCATCAGAGGAAGCGGAATCTAAAATACTATATCTAACTACGGGAATCTAAAAGTAAATATACTACCTCACTACAGGAAGCATGCTTAAAGTTGGCCATTATTCGTCTAAATTAGAATCACTTGTTGGGATTTATCTCTAAAGATTGTGTAAAAAGACAAACACTGGTTAAATGGTAGTTTTAAAGCTAAAGTCCAACACTTGAAGTATGATTGACGCTCTTACTATGTTTTTACAACCTAAAGGCTTTTTTGGTTTGAAACATTTTCCAGTGTTCTAGCTGGAGCTTCAGGAAGTTTTAGTGTGGGATTTTTATTGTTTGTCTTCACAGGTACCTCACAGATGAAGGCATCGCAGAGCTGAAGGGATCTGCTGAGAAACTGACACACAGTGACATCATTCACGTTGCACTGGATGTGAGTTTGAGATGTTTGCTCTTCTTCTTTGAAAGCAATGTGCTTTCTTTTTGTTTTGGTGTGTGTTTGTAGGTGTATGTGTGTGCTTGTGTGTAGTTAAGGCTGGTTTTGCATTGCAAATTGTTGTAGGACCCTGCAACACCATCACAGTAAGTAGGATTGAGACAGGCTAGGCTGGAAAGGGAAGAAAGCGGTGAGCGTGCTGCATGCATGACACATTCTTTGCTAGCTCAGCGTCGGCTGCACTCGCTCTGTCTCTCTCACCCTAGCTCTAAAGAGTCGGACTTTTCCTTCAACTCCTTCCCCTTTGATCAATTAGTCATTTGCTCACATCCTGAAATGATATCAGAAATGAATGTGAGGACAGGTACACATTGATTTTTCCTTCTTTTTTTGGAGAGGTGGGGGTGTGTGGACGTTGTTCAGAAGGAAGTGTTATCGTCTTTCAGTCAGAAAGTTTCTGTATTGATCCCTCCCTTCTGCTTTAGTGTCCTTGGGCACTGCATCCCGTTTTGGCCCCTTCTTAAAATGTTTATAACATGAGAGTCCCTATGAAATGAATATCCAATTTCATTTCTGACATTCTTGATGTTCATCTGCTTACATTGGTTTGCATTCAGAAATGAAATTTACTGAACTCCAGCTTCCTTTCTCTAATAATATATATTAAATACATTTTAATGCTGCAGTTTCATACTTTTTACATTGTAATGTCATAATAAAATAATTGACATAACAATTTCCTTTATAGCTCTCTACATAGTCATGTGCAGCCTGCCTGAAGACATCAAAATCCAAGGAAGAGGTTGAATTTTTAGTGACGAAGCTGCTTATTTACCTGATGTCTTTTTCTTTTCACTAGATTATCAGTAATTAGATTAAAAAGTCTGAATGTACAGCGTTTAGTGGACATGGATTGACTTGAACTTTCTGTGAACAAAGGCGCTTTAATGTGACAGAGGAAGTTAGTCAATCATTCATGCTGTGTCTCCCGCGGATCGATAAGGAGATGTCTGGAAACGCTGCAGGCCGTCCGACTCACTGCAGTGCGCTGCATCTGCTCCCCAATATTTCTACGTCCGGCCTTTGGGTTGTGTGTGTTTAGTTGAGATGTTGAGTCAGCAAACTACTTCACCCTTTAAATGCTTAATTAAACAGAGGGCTTTAAGAGTTTGTGGCGTTTCGTGCTGAAATATCAAAACGCAAGAGTTTCTTGTTAGTGTGATCTCATCCTGTCCTCATCAATAATAATGTTCTGGAGTGTTGTTAATGGATCCCGGTTCTCCTTGGTTCTGCTCTTCTCAAATGTACTGGCTTGTTCTGTCACATGAAGAAGTGACAGGAATACTTCCCACAAGTGACAGCTCATGCAGAGCAGCATTGTGGTGGTGATGATGATGATGATGATGATGAGAGCTTCACGTTCGCTCTGCACTCTGTCATTCAGGCATGATGGAAAAGAATCCATGTGCGCACGTGCACACACACACTTTTGCCTTTCATCAGTTGACTGATTTAGCAAATAAATGACAGCTGATTAAACTAAAGCAAAAAACAAAAACTAGATTGATGTTTTCTAGTAGAATTGGTGCGTTTATTTACTTAATCAAATTATACATTTTGTGTTTTTTTTTTTTTAGGATCCTATGATTTTGCTAGGTTACCTGCTGTGGGGGGTGAAATGACTATGATGTTTGTATTTTTGATGTTTTTAACACGTTCTTGTGGCATTTTTCTAAATATATAGGTTAGATATTAAGAAAATTAAGCTCAAAATTGCATTTGTGAGTATTTCTTTAAAGTATCTCATATAATTATTTAAGTGAAAAACTGTAAGAAGCTTGAATGGGAATGATTTGTTTGTTTAAATCTACTCAGAACTCGTTCCTTCAATTTAGTGTCAATTTTCAAGAACTGTTAATATCCACAAATTGAAATATAACGTTTGTTTTGTGCATTTTTTATTATACTGTTGTTATTCCCTTGCAGACGGATCTTAGGCCTATCGGAAGCAAGATTTTACCATCTGATATCAACAGTGGAAAAACAGAGAAGGTAGGAAGAAAGAAATCTAGCAGAAAATGAAAACTGTGTTAAGCTGTAGTTCTCAGGATCACCACTAGATGGTGATGACACTCTGCCAAATGATCATGAAAAAAATGGTGGACCTTTTACTAAAACTGAAGGTGGTCATCTTAGAAAACAACAAATTATGATTAGTTTTGTTTTCTTTATCCTGGAATTGCTTTGCACGTTTATTCTACTTTGTTTTTATGTGAGCACAAACTTAAAAATAATAATGGCTTAAGGCAGTAATTTTGCACTGACAGGTAACGAAATAGTTTATTAACAGGCAAACGCTAAGGGTAACGTATACAAACACACCATTTTTATAAAAAAATGTAAAAAATGTTATCCATTTTCTACTGTATTCGGCTTCCTTGTAACTTGTGTTGCTGACGTGTCTGCGTTATAATCGATCGTTCTTTGTCTGTTGCACATGGCTAGCTGGAGGGCCCATGTGTTCTCCAGGTACAAAAGGTGAGAAACATCTCAGCCCCCAAAGACAACGAGGAGTCCCAGGGTGCACCGCGGATGCTGCGCCTACAGATGACAGATGGGCACACCACCTGTGTGGGATTGGAGTTTAAACATCTGTCCAAGATTAGGTATGCTGCATATTTGAACAAACGAGGGGTACAGTTAAATGCAGCTGTCAGGGCAGTCATCACTGGTTAAAAGGGTTAAAAATCCTACTTATTCTACAAATGGCTAATTGCTAAATAAACGGCATGATGTTTGGTACGCAGATCCTGGGGCGTTTAGCCAGCTTTTATATTTAGAGTTAGCGTGCTAATTGCGAGCGCACTCTGCTCTGACACCCTGTCAGCGCTCTCACCGCACCACACGCCTGGATTGTTTTCCCCTTTATCTGCAATTTCCACGTAGTGGCAGCTGATCTAGCTGCTCCCGGCCTTAATTACATCTCCATCCAAGCAGTGGTGGCCTTGGTGATGGCTGCCATGGTGACTCTCTCCAGCCTGTACAGGTGGAGTGGCCAGAATGTGGGTGTTGACTTCCTGCTGGGATGAGAGGAGAAAACCGAACAAATCCCCTCTTTATGAGCGGCGCACACACACAGACTCACACACACTGGCAGCCAACAACAGTGGTTTGTGTTTATTGCTTAAAGTGTCTGTAAGCGAGTGGAAAAGGGGATGAAGGACTTGAAGAAAGTCAACTATTAGGTGGCAAGTTGAATAGCATGTTTGTTAGCCTGAGCTGTAGTTGAGAGAAAAACAACAAGCAGTGTCTCATTTCTGCACTTGCCTCCATCAAGAGAACACTTTCTATCCCAAAGGTTAAGAGCAAAATCTGTAATTGTTCCTTTGGCTTCCTGCATCAGGATCTGGAAATCCCTCTAAGTCTCAGTGGTTTCCTAATGAGACAGGCAGAGGCCTTATCAGGCCTGATGAGATAGAGGCGCTTTTAATTTACCATGAGGATGGGGGAGCAGCTGGGATTATTAATGGTCTCTTCTGGCCGTGCCACCCATCTGCTGACAGAGCTTCATGCCTCGTGTCATTTAGAAAGTGCTATGAGGAAGGCAATGGGATGTTTTTGCCGCTTTTTAATGTGTGAGAATCACGCTTTAAAAAGAGTTTGTGTTGCTTTGCTAACACATGTCTTATTTAAGCATTGTTTTGTTGTCCTTTTCAGTCTGAATACACCCCCCGGAACAAAGGTGAAGCTTCTTGGTACAGTCCAGGTTAAAAATGGATGTTTGCTTCTTGAAGATTCAAACATCTTAGTCCTTGGAGGAGAAGTTGAGCACATGGTGGAGAAATGGGAGCTCCAAAGGGTGAGATTGGATTTTTGGGCTGGTTGTTTTTTTTTGGGCTTAAAAGACAATATCTAATTTTAGCAATCATTGCTCTTTTTGTTTCATTTGGGCTTGCATAGCTTTGAACATGGAGTTGTCTTTCTTCCTCACCTTGCAGAGTTTGGCAAAACACAGCAGGAGCAACATCGGAGCAGAAGGGGGCCCCCCTCCCTTTGTACCATTTGGTCAGGTGAGAAAAAGTCCTGCACGCTTTTAAACAAACTTCAACTTGTGTCTAGAAAAGGCCAGCTTTAAGCACGGATGTTTAAGAAATGGGATTTCAGCCGCGGCTTTAAGGAAAGCTGGGAATGATGAAGGTATTCAAGAAGTCAGACAGGTCTGGCCTTGAGTTTCTTTTCCCCGCAGTGTTTCCTTTGATCTTTTGAAGCATTGTCTTCATAAATCTTTGAAATAGTTGGACAGATCTACAGTTCAGCTTTGGGCCTTACCTATAACCCGTGGTGCAAATGCTGCATTGGGGTTTTATCCAAAAGTGTCTGGAATTTAAAAGAAAAACAGCAAAGAAAATATGGCATGTTTCTGTGAGTAATCTTTAAGTGGCTAATACAAGTTTAACAGCAAATATAGCGTACTTGTCCACTTGTACACTTTAAATTGACAAATAGTTGCTTTCTATTCACAGTGTAAAAGTGGAAACAAAAGCATAAATGCTGTTATTTTTTTTATTTTTCTTTTAACTTTGTGTGTTTTAAAAGGTTAAAATGTGAGGGATTTTGTGTCAAGGATTAGCATCTTTATCTGCTCTGGAATTGACATATTTTTTAATTTACAACTTTGCATTCCTATAATGTGTTTAATATCTGGATGCTGTCTTTAGGAATCCTTTTTTATCCAATTCCATGTTTTTGAATTTGTCCACAGCTGAAGAAATCTTTGAGTAAAAGTGCTCTGTGCTTTACTAGAACCAGACTTATTTTCAGTTTGTTGCACAAGACATTAGAAAGTCTGAGTTGTAGAAGAGATTGCCCATTTTTATGCAAACTCTAAATTTTCTAAACTTCCTTGAGAAAAATAATCTCTTTTAAATTGTGTGAAAATTTGGCATTTCCTTTGAATTCCTTTTTTCTCTATTGTTGAGCTGTTGGGTATCACTGATATTTGCATATCACCAAGGAAATGTATTTAAATTGGTTTTGACACCATTCTGTATTGTGTTACAGTGTTTCTTTGTTCAAACGACTAACAGAGATCTGTTTTTGTCCTCGGAGCAGAAGTGTGCACGGAAGGACGAGGTAGACACCAGAGAACTGGACCAGAGGAAAACCCTCCAGACGCAGAATGTGGTCAAGAGTCCCGACGAGAACGACGAGTTTGAAAAGCAGCGAACAGCGGCGATCGCCGAGGTGGCCAAGACAAAAGAGGTTTGTCAATGTTTTACGGTCACTTTAGGTTTCACATTAATTACTAAAACACACAACAAAGGTATAAAGACAGCTTAAAAATCTGTGTTGGCAGTAATTTAAAAATAGAAGAATCTTAAAGCTTCGATGAAACTTGTTTTTTTGATATTGTTAATGTGTTCTTGTGCCATTTTTCTCACAATGGAGGACATATATAAGGAAAATTAAGCTTGATCTTGCATTTCTGAGTATTTTTTTATTCAAATCGTCGTGAATCCGGAGCAGACAAAACTGCCATTTGAAAGGAAATACACTGGGTGGGGAAGCCACAAGCCCCCTGCTCCACTATATCAATCCACTTGTAGACAAATAGATCCACCCTGTTTTTACTCATCGGAGCTGGAATCTGCCTCAGAACTGCACGGCTGAATAGCTCTAAAATTGCTTGCCAGTTTTTGTTGCAGCGGTAATGTTAGGCTGGGGGTTTGAGGGGCTGTAATCTAGTGGGAGAGAATGGAAACCCAGCAATGGGTCAAGGGGAAAGAGGGGCGGGGTTCCTCTGCCCCAACAGTTCCGCCCACAAATATCACGCAGCCTTAATCTGTGTTGGTGTTCCACTGATTTCCATTTTATGTGAATGCAGTAACCCCTTTTGGGAGCTTTCTGAAGCTTATAATTAATCTTTCAGAATGAGGGTAGATATTTTATTTGAAAGGAATCTAAACGCTCATGCTGATAGATGTGAGTAGCTGTTTTTTCTTCAAAGCGGTTATACATTTTTTTAAAAACACATTTTTACCCCTTTAACAACTAAACTGAAAGCACATTGAAAAACACAGGATTTTCATTATTTACATCCTTCCTCATCACATCTTTAATGCCTTTAGACAAACTGTATTCTTTAAACTAAATTCTATTTTCTCAAATGATGCATCACATATTTTGGTTACCAGCTCAAATACATGCAGTTTGTGGACATTTGCATTAACCTTCGTTGTTTAAAAAAATGGACCTTCTTGACATTCATCAGAAGAAGAACTTATAATTACAACGTCGACAGCAATATTCTCCTTCTTGATTGATGGACTGATTTTTCTCGACTTGCTATGATCACAACTGTTGTCTTCCTCCTTCCTTGTTAGGGTCCCCGCAGCTTTGGTGGCGGCGGGAATGCGGGCAGTAATTTATCCAACGCTGCCTCCTTTTCCCGAAGCAGAGATGCCAACCAGCAAAGGAGACGTGAAGACAAATTTGAAAAGGCAGAAAGCAGACCAGAGGGAAACTACAGAGAGCTGGTGAGATGACCAACATTTATACTTTTTTAATGTTTAAAGTTCAATCCATGGGTTTTTCCTGACAATAGTAATGGCTCCTTGCACCGTTAAAGGAGGCTGCAGGTTGCTCTTCTTTATTTCTTTACCTTTTTGAACCGAAGTCTTGTTTCATCGCTTAGAGGTCGTCTGACACATTGACCGATGTTAAAGAATGTAAATGAACTTGAGGTCTGTCTGGTTTTTAAACTAAGCTGGAGTTCATTTGTCTCGTTTTGTTGCTTTGCATCATCAAGTCGTAATTGTCCCGCTTTAGGCTGAACACATAAATATCTTCCTGGGTTTAAATGTCTGTTGCAACACATCTAAACCCGTGACGACATAAGCCTGTTTTTATTAGGCCTACCTTTTTCAATTGAAATATGCACTACCCTGTAATTTAAGCTAAATTTAAAAAAAGGGGAGGTGTTCCTCATGCATCGTATTTATTGTTAGCCACGAGTCTACTTCTTCTCTCCAAAGCTATACACTTTTCCTCTGTTTCTGGTGTTTTGTGATTGTTGACTGTGCTCCATGTGGTCGGTGGGCAGGTGGACGAGCGTGCTCTGAGAGACCTCATGGAAATGGGCTTTGACAGAGAGGCAGCTCGACAAGCTCTGCTGGATAATAACAACAATGTTGAAGTGGCTCTAAACAGTCTACTGACCGGAAGTTCTGGTGGCCGACCCGGCTCTACGGTGGCTGAATCAAGCAAGTCCCAACCCAGAGGTTCGTACACAGACTACAACAAAATCAATTCAGAAAGTCGTTTACGTTTCCCAAGTTGGAAAGTGGTGGTTCTTGTTTATTCCCCCCCCCCCCCCCCCCTCCACCTGAGCTTTATGCTTAATTTTGACTTCAGGAAGAGGAAAGGGAAGAGGCAGATCCAGAAACGAAGACGAGGATGATGGGGTTGGAGGAAGACCTTCTGGTCCAAGCACTCTGTTTGACTTTCTGGAATCCAAAATGGGGGCTTTCTCTGTGGATGGTGGGTGAACGTCTTAATGATTCTGCACTTGGAGCAACATCATTCAAAGTAAAACAAAGTAAAGGCCCACATCTCATCTGCAAGGACGTCTAATAAATGTCCAGAAGTTTTTGCTCAGTGATCCGTACCACCTTTCCCAGAATGGCCATAGACGGAATGTAATAATTGTTATTTCTAACTTGGGTAATTGGTGGACTTCATTTCTCTGGAGGTTTTGCCTAATAGGTGTTTTATATTAAAACAGGTTACAGACATCAGATTACTTAGAAGTTTAGTTTTGTTTAAAAAAAAGAACTTTTGCAAACATTTCAAGACATATTAGGTACTTGTCCTCAAATACTGTTTTCAATGTTGCTTCCTAGTAAGATTCAACTTTAAAGGCAAATGTTAGTCGAGTTGGGAACATCCTAACTCCTGCAGAGCATCAATAAAACATGAAACATTGATGTTCTAACCTTTTTCTTTTCTTTTCCATTGTTTACATATTTTTTGCTGGCGTGTTTTCCCAGATACAAAGAGTCAGACACAGCTGAGAAACCATGAGAGCAAAGCAAGTTTCTCCAACACAAGCTTCCACACCAAAGAGCATTCTCAGCCCAGGTTTTCCTCACACTATGAACACAAGCCGCAAAGGAACGACAGGCCGCCAAGATTTAACAAAGACACAGATTTTCCTAAACCAGGCCAGGAGCACATCCCTAACCTAATGAGCTGTCCGACGTCAGCTCCATCTCAGCAGTGGAGGAGCCAGGAGAGGTGGCCGCGAGGAACACCAGATCAAGCGGTTAATGACAGGAGACAGACAAGAGATGATCAGACCGTTAGCTCTACCACTTTGCCAAAGCACTCAGAGGAACTTCAGCAGAAGTTGGAGTTTAATGGATCTTACCACCAACAATCCAGAAATAGAGAAGGCGGCTCAAATACGTCTGGGTTGTCTCAAAAAAGAGGGATGAAAAACGACGGACCCTCACCTAAACCAAGCCATTCTGCAGGAAATGATGCAGATGGAAGAGGAAACAATAAAGAAGCCAACAACAGCAGGAGGAGGCCAAAGGTTGACCGGCAAAACTCGGATCACTTTGACAGACAAAGAAATAGTGGCCAGTCCAACTTTAATTCAAAAGGAGGGAGCTGGGGGACTCAGGAAGGAGGATTTCCACAAACTCTTTGCTCGTTGACAGGGGTTCCTTCTCATTTTCAAAACGGAGAATTAGAACACAAAAGAACTGGACCAATTAAGCCTGGAAACATGCCCTGTACTCCAAACAGGGAGCAGCTACCCAGAAGAAATATGCCTCAAAACTCGGGACCGAAGAGAAGACCGGGCCAAGGCAAAGGTCAAGGCCCGCGGGGACCAGACAGGAATCAAATCACGGAACATGGATGGAAACCCGGAGACCAGTGTCTGGCGCTGTACTGGGAAGACGGCAAAGTAAGTTTCACGTTTCTGTAAAACCAAACAAATTTATTTTTTTGGAAATTTGACATATAGTAAAATGTTGATTCAAACAGTGCTGACTATTCATACAGACAGCAGTGTAACTTTGATGCCTGTATGTGTCTTCCTGAAGTTCTACCATGCAAGAATAGACGCAGTGCATCCATCTGGCTCCACAGCTGTGGTTGTGTTCAGTGACTATGGAAATTGTGAGGAGGTCCTCCTGGAGAACATCAAACCTGTGTCTGCTGACATGTTGGTAAGGAGAAATGACGTTTCATTACTCTGCTAATGAAGTTGCAAACATGTTAGCAAGTAGTAAAGAGAAACCAGTCGAGCAGGATTTTCGTGAGGGGCTGATCAACTGCAGGTCTAATGAGTCGCAGTAGCACGCCATATTTGTGTCAAATGTTCACTGGCAGGAGGAAGATGACAGCTTCTACGACAGTTCACTAGAGTTTCGCCGTGGGGGAGATGGACAGCCGAGACGAACGAGGCCCACGCAGCAGTACTACCAGCCCCCCAGGGCGCGTGATTGAAGTGTTTGTGTTTTTACCTGCGCCGGTGAACAAATGAAAATTGGCCTTGCGTTTTCACAGAAAATGTTATGTTTTAAGAGCTGTTTATGCATTTCTCCGGCTCTGTTGGAGAACAGGCGCGGTGTGTCCCGGTAACGTTGAGGATTCGTTTCTCAGTGACTGGCATTTCTGTCAGCTTACATCATAATTGTCTCCTGCATTGGCATTTTACATAACAAAGTGGTTTTGGCTCATTTTCCCTTTTAGTGCATTTTAATATAAAACCGATTTTCGGGGTTTAACTGAGGTTACAAGGATCCCATGATGCCATAAACTTGAAGAGAAAACATTAGGACTTTTGTCAATCCTTTTGTTTTTTGCTTGCTTGTCATTCATCCCAACACCTCCTGCAACAATCCAGAGTGCTTCCTTTATTTTTGTCGTCCACATAATCAGGACAGAATG
This sequence comes from Oryzias sinensis, assembly GCA_037389245.1. NCBI lineage: Eukaryota > Metazoa > Chordata > Actinopteri > Beloniformes > Adrianichthyidae > Oryzias > Oryzias sinensis. The sequence goes on from CM074489.1 coordinate 32,687,865, forward strand.
TCTCAAAGGGCTTGCACATGATGCTGTAATAAAAGAACTGACATGAGCTCCTGTATTATTTGGGGAAGATCATCTATTTGTTGTGAAGATTTGTTAAATGATGCATTGAAATAAATGACTAAAACCTACGAAGTAGAGTATTTGCTGTCTTTTTTTTTTGCCTTTTATTATTTAACTTGCATGATACAGAAACTAGTGTGGGGTAAAAAAAAAATTATCCTCCTCAGCAACTGTAACCCTTGTGCTATCTTAGATGACCCCACCCTTACATTGACGTGTTCTCCCTACCATGACAAAGGTGGATAAAGGTGGAAAGATTTCCTGTAATCCATGGACACCAGTGATGATCACAAATCATTGAAGAAAAAAGGTTCAGAGCACTCTCTAGTGGGTCTAGATCAGTGGTCCCCAACCACCGGGCCGCAGACTGGTACCGGGCCGCAGACCGGTACCGGGCCGCGGGAAATTTTGGCACCGGGACGCACAGAAATAAAAAATAATTTATATTTTATTGTGGGGTTTTTTTGAAAAAAAAAAAAAACGTTTTATTTTGAAAAGTGACCGGATTCTCTCTGTTACATCCGTCTCACTTAACGCACGTCAAAGTCGCGACACCAAACATCAAGTGATGCACACCTTGCGTTGCACCTCAATCCCCCCGCCCACCGGTCCGCGGTAAACGTGTCCTGCGTTGTACCGGTCCGCTGTGACAAAAAGGTTGGGGACCACTGGTCTAGATGACCCAACTCCCAATGTTAAAGTGTCTAGAATAGCACAAGGGTTAAAGTGGTATTTTCCTCATTTAGACAGAACTAGATTCATAGAATTAGCCATTTATCTTATCAGTAGCTGCTGTATTTCTTTTGGGGTCACAGGGATGCTGGAGCCAACCCAGCTACTGTTGGGCGGAGGTGGGATACACTCTTAAGCCTTGTGCTATCCTTGTGCTATTTCACCAGTCTGTTGCAGGGGCAGGCACTCCCTCGCACATCTAGGGGCAATTCAGAGATGCCAATGTTTCTGGATTGTGGGAGGAAGAAAACGCACAAAGGCACAGGGAGAACATGCTGCCCCTTCATAAGATTCTATGGCATGAATCTAGCATTTCATGTACTGATAATGTAAAAGAAAGAAATGCAACTAAAGAAGATGTGCAACCAATGAGGCACCTGAAGTGATCAACTTGTTAAAGGCCAAATAGGTAAAACTTAAACACAAGTAAAACTTGCACAAGTAAATTGTAATTCTATCTGTTTTTAAATTCTATCTTTATGTGCACTGGCTCTACAAGTCCCCAGCAAACACCCCAAGCTCATTTGTTGTGTTCTTTGAAGCAAATCCAAAGCGTAAGAGAATCTCTATCCCCCTGTAATAGAGATAGTTTCACTGCTGAGATATCATTTTGCACATGACAATAGGAACTGTACCCAGGTTTTTGCACACACTCTTCTGGCTGTTTGTAGCCATGCGCTGCTCAGCAGTTTCACACATGAAGGAATAATCTCCGCCTCAGCTCCAGTTTCTTTTTCACCATCAGCAGGAGACAAAGCAGACAATGCAGGCAGGTTCAGAAGGGAGGTCACTGTGTGATTCTGTATCACTCGTCCAAACGGTTTGCTTTATTTTCCAAGTGACGTGCCAAGCAAGCATGCATGAATAATTAACAACCGGTAATATGGAAACCTATCTACAAGAGAGGAACTGAAAATGAACCTGTTTGAAAGTGTTCGGGGGGACTGTGACACATTCATGGTGAATGAATACATAACTAATTGATTTTCAATCAGATGAGTGCTATCATTTTGGTAAGCGGTTACGGCGACCATTTTTGGGTAATATTGACATGATTATAGATTTCAAACGAACAGGAAGTAAAAAAAATGTGAGAAGAATCTTGAATGCATCGCAAAAGGTTTATTCTTAGAAATGATAAATATGTAAGCATTAGTTTTCTTAAAGCTATTGCAGATGTTCATAAAAATATTTCTAGGTTTTAAGAGATAAAAGATTAAGATAGCCCTTTAGTTGTCCCACAGTCGGGAGATTTCCACTTTGCAACAATAAGAGTAATAGGATGTACAAAAAAATGTGTAAATGATGTGTCACATGTTTAGACAAAACTAAAGAAGGGACTGGGTTATAAATATAGCCCAGTGAAAATATTTCACAGTTCAGAAATAGTTTTACATGAATGAGGTTAACAATGATTATAGTAGTAACTAGTAACTGGATTTACTGGGGGGAATTGAAAGAACCGACCTTCAATGTCTTTACTTCAAACGTTTAAGGTGTAACAGATGCCAAAGGAGCAGCTTAGTGATGACACCGTGGGTGTTGTTCTCCATCAAGGATGATAGTATGAGGACCATCCTCCTTTCCTCACCAGCTTGAGATGCAGACCTCTTCATAAAAGATGCCTAAGACTACCACAAACTCACATCAGGTATGTAGAAGTGGTTCATACCCTCCAAAAGACCTCAGTCTCCTCAGCAAATAGAGTCTGCTCTATTCTTTTAACCCTTGTGCTATCCTAGGCACTTTAACATTGGGAGTTGGGTCATCTAGACCCTTACACGTCAATGTAAGGGTGGGGTCATCTAAGATAGCACAAGGGTTAACAAATGGTTCACTAGTTCGATTTTGTGTACTCTTCTAAGAGTCCGCACTCCCAATGTCCTCTTCCTGGATGTTCACCATAGATAATGCAGAGTGTCTGAGGAAATCCACTACCAGCTCTTTAGGTAAAACAATTCAATCATTTATGAACAATGCTTGTGTTATCAAGAAAGTGAACTTTTCTTTCATCAGGTAGAGTTGTTGATGCTTGAGAAGCACAAAAATTAGATCTCGCTTTTCAAGTTTACATAACTGTACTGCTGTGTAGTCTGAGTGCTGAGATCAAAGGGAATCTACAGACATGAATGTTGCACACATTTGTGTGTAAGTGTGTGTTTGACACGACTTTATAGTTCAAAATGATCTCAAGTGCACAACATTCTACAAAACATTCTGATTGGATTTTACAGGAGTGGATTTACAGAGGCGATGAAATATATTGGTGCAGCAATTCACTTTTTAATGTTAGCGCTTGACGGCTTTAAGCGCAGTCAGCTTCAGTTTGATTGCATTTCCATTTATATTGGATTATGAGATGTGGGAATGATTTCTTAGTGGTTAGCACCGTCTCCTTGGAACAAAATAGTAATGCATTCAGGTTTGACAAGAATGTTCCACTAACACTCAAATAGGAGTTGGTGTCGGCGAAATTGCAGCCCAAATTGCTGTAGACAACAGACAAATGCATGCTGGGACAACTGCTGTTTTCACTGTTGCTCTGTTGACCACACAGATTGATTTTCAAACTGAAACCTGACAACCCTACAGCAGCAGGAGGACTGCTTTTCCTCCTCCAGAGGGAACATGCCTCTTTCCCACATTAACATCCCCTTTGCCGTGCCCCTTCGTTTCCCACCTGGCTGGCTCTCATATCACCATTCACAAGCGCTGCTCTTTATCTCCGGGCTTACCTGACCCCTCACCTTTCAACTCTTCACCATAGTACCTTTGTCACTGTGCCACCTGAACCAGGTGATCCCGTGAAATGTATTCTTTCTTACATGACGTTTACATCGCCCCCAACAGGCCAGAACTTTCTGTTCCTGTGACAGAAGGGGTGAGGGGGGATTAGAAGCAAGGGTATTTGAGAGTGGCTTTCTAGAGAAGGATATTTGGTTCCCAGGTGAAGCCAATGGATCAGTGGTGCCTCAGTGTTTAGTGCAAAACATTTGCAAGTACTGTAGCAGAGGGGGCCATATAACTTTTGTCTTTAAAGATCCACTCCCATGAAAATTGTGATTTTAGTGTTTCTAACATGCCCTTTGACATTTTTCTGATAATGCATAAAGAAAATTAAGCTTAAAATTGCATTTCTGAGTATTTATTTTCTTATTTTATTTTAGGTTTTGAATCAGAAACTTGTAAATGTGACATAGAGCCCACAAGCTCTCTTCTCCGCTCCATTCTGATGCATCCACTTGCAGACAAAAACACCCGTGCATCTTTTTTACTTTCTTTGTTTGAGCTCACATCTGGCTCAAAACTGTACGGATGGATAGCTCTGATATTGTTCATCCTTTTTGTTGCACCAGTAATATTAGGTTAGGGTTGTAAGGGGCTCTAAGTAGACAGAAAGTAGGGGTGGGCTTACTCCACACTAACAGTGGTGAATTTCTAAAAAACTACCGCTGCTCTTCAGTAACTGTCCTTGAAAACTATACAGGTTTTTTATTTTATTTATATTACGGCATGATCATAACTAAAAGACCACTGAGAACTATTTTATAATAGATCAAAAGATGATCTGAATGAGACTTTAAAGATTTAAATAAAATATTTAAAAAATCATTGCTTTAAATAACTAAAATTCTTGGTAAGAAGGCTTTCTATCCATGTAGATTTTAGCACTTTGGTCACAACTTGAAATTAAGATTTCAAACTTACATATTGACCCTAGTGCTAACCCTGCTCACCAAAAAGTGAGTTAAAAGGGTGTTATACTTTTGATTGCCCTTAAAATTGTTTAAATATATAGAAATTCTACGATTCTGAGGAAAATTATCAACAGGCTGATTTGTTTGTGCGCCGATGTTTTTGTTTTGCATGCAAGTCAGAGAGTACACAGTCAAACCACCTTCTGTGTGGCTGCACCACAAACATGTAAAACGAAGGACTTCATGCCATGCTGAACTCTAAGCAAATGGAGTTTTTTCCGACCGCAGTGCTAAACCTTATCTCATAATGTAAATGTTAAGCCATGCCAGTTGCCAAAGGTGCCGCCATCCTTTCCAGCTTTTGCATACAATTTTCTGCCCTGGTGGCAAACTCTGATTCAGCTAATATCTCTAGATGCATTTTGGTTAATACAAAATTATTTTGTTTTATGAACAGAGTTTATAAACCAAAATATGCATTTATTTCTCATCCTACGTGACTATATTTGCAGACGAAAAATGAAGTGAATTTTTATGAAATTATTATTTATTTTTTTTACTATTTATTTTGCCATATTCTAGGGTCAAAAGTTTTGAAAAAACTAGATTCTTTCAGATTTTTATCTAAACTATTTCATGGTATTCTAAAAGGAAAAAAAACATTTTAAAAAAATCAACCAAATAAAAAATAGAGTTTTCAAATCCTGAGACTATTTAACTTTATCAGATATAACAATATATGATTTTTTTTAAATTGAAGTAAAGCATTCTGTATTTCAGAGGGTCCCATAAATATGTACCATTAGATTTTTTTTTTTTTTGCTTCTACTCGTCCTAACTAGGCCCCTCCCAGAGTGCAGTGTTGGATGGAGCTGTAGAGTGTTGCGATGGTTGTTTTGATACAGGATGCCTGTCACTAGCCCTGGACCATTGACTGAATAAAAAATTGCATTGCTTCCAGTTCCAAAGAAACAAAGTCAACTCATTAAGTAGGGGGGCGGGAATGATTCCAGATTCCAGTTGGCTTGTCCGTGCTCCTGTACTTGGCTGTGGACCTCGCCTCTGGCTCGTCTCTGCTCCTGCACCTACACTTCGCTGCCTCTGGCATGTCTTGCACCCCCGGCAGTCCCCCAACTCCATCTGGAAGAAGCCCATCTGCTGGACTCTTTAAACATGTAGTTGTAGAGTTAGAGAAGCTACTTGTAGTTCTGTACATTGCTTGTCTAACCTGGGAGAGGATCCCTCCTTCATGGGAACACCCCTGAGGTTTCTTCTTTTTTTCTGGAGTTTTTCCTTAGGGATGCCCAGTTTAGCTTAGTCTGTTTAATTTATTTTAGCCATTACCTATTTAATTCTATGACTTTATGTTCTTTAGGATTTCATGTTTATTATACAATTAACAAGTCCCAAGAGCCTCTTTGAACGTTTTGACGTGAGATCACATACTTTTATAGAGGCATCTGATTGGCCAGTTTATAACTTGAATAACTGGACCTACAGAAAAAAAGGGGTTAGCAAGAACATGTTAAAAAAAAAGGTATCAGAGCAAGAATGTTTATTCTAACAAATATAACGACTGAGTAAAAACTGTTTATTTCTCAATAGAAGTCAATAGGATTTTGGCTTCTTTGGAACTGATGGGTACTTTCTATTTGGAATACCAGAAGGGAGGGGCTCAATTAGTCCAGTTCTCATATGCAGTCAATACCCTGGACCCAGAGAAACTGTAAAGTAGTCTCCTTACCAGTCAACATCAAACACTTCCTTCTTGTTCCCTGGAAACAGTCTTTTGGAAAGTAATAAAGATTATTCCTAAAGGTCAAAGATGATCCTTTAAGGATAATTATTCTCAGGTTGTGGGTTTAACCTACTTTTTATTTTTTTTAAATCTACACAACTTCTCTTATTACATTTTTTAGCTATTTACAAGACCTAAACTGCATAACCTTTTTTTTTTAATACATAAACAAGGGAGTTCTAAAAGAGTAAATTGTTGGTATTTTTCCCAAGGTTTCAAGAAGAATTCTTTCGCTTTTTTTATACCTCACTTTGATCTTGTTTCGTCAAACCATCTCAGCTTTAGACGAAGACAGCAAAGAACAAACAGAATGTTTGATGTAAAACTTTAATTACATCTGGTACAAGGTGTTTTAAATTCAATGCAAAACCAAAAGAAAAAGAAAAGTCTGAGAGCTAAACATTAGATAAATCCAACTTTAGCATGCAAACAACAAGTTTGGCTGAGATTCAAACCCAAGTTTTATCAATTGAACTGCAGTTCAGAAGCCCAGGCTTAATGAGCAAGATAGGTGCTGCTTGTCAGGGGTAATAGCTGTTTTCAGTGTGCAGCAGACCATGGTGTATGTGTATCATTCTTCAAACATCCTGCCAAACATTTGTTGCCACGCAGCCCTTTTGTTGCTCATAACACATGACAATTTAATGGTCAAATGGGGCCAGTTAGTTTGCCCAGAGACGGTGCAGTGTAAGGGTGAAGGATGAATCAGCAGCTGGTTATTGATCTTCACCATTACCACATATGGGTCTACATAGAAAAGCAAACAGTCTAAAGCACCTTTCAGTCACTTTTATGGACTTTGTCCAGTTAGCAGCAACTTGCTACTTTAAAGAAAAGAAGAAGTAAGACCAGCTAAGGTGTTTACCTTTGTTATTTTTACTTCTCCCAGCAGTACTTTGGTTCTGGGAGCGATTATAGTTACATTATATTTTTTGTACACGGATGATTTGCATGACATAACATCCCCTTTTGTATGTTTTATGCCATTTACTGCTATACAGCTTTCTTTTCTTACTCGTATTTGTGGATTACAGTTTCTTTACAGCAATCAAAAGAAATACCTGCCATTAGTGCACTAACAAAGCATGACAAACATCACTTTGTCACAGAAAAAACAGAGGAACTGTGAGGATACCTGTCATGAAAAGTGGTCCAATAAAGACTAAAATGCTGGAGGTAGTAACTTGAAAGACAAAAACACTGAAAGAGCAGGAAAAAGACCTGAACTTAAACTTGACAAAATAAAATGAGCCAAAAATGAAACATAGTCAAAAGAAAAATAATAACCCGGGAGTAATGTGACAAGACAAAAGATCAGAAGCCAGGAGTTTAGACAAGTACAAAATAAACAGCTGACTGGATGCAAAAGTTGAATCCAACCTTGTAAGACAAGTATCGTATGTTTTGAACTTGACCACGGATGAGAAAACAGGGATTATTCTTAATAATCATTAAATAAATGGAAGCAGAAAAAGAACTTGGATTAAAGAAAACAGAACAAAAATATCTAAACACAAAGACTAAAATTAAATAAAGTGAATGACCTTATTGCCAGACGAGTATTACACAGAAGTAGAATTGGGATCACTGTGCTAAGTGAAAAATCTTGGCTTGGTCCGGTCTCATGAGCTCAACCGGGCTAATTTCACTCGTGCTTCTCATGTTTGCAACAAGAAAGAAAGGTGCAGCTGAGTCAACACAGATGCAAATGTAGTAGGTGGGACAAATTCAGATTAGTGCTGTTGTGTGAAAAAACAGATGGATCAATCAGAGAGATACTAATTTAAATGTCCAAAACACGCACGGTGTACTCCTCACCCACTTACCTGTTCTGAAGACACACATACCGAGGCCAAACACACTATAATGGGCTGAGTGACAAACATCAGATGAGTCTCAAGAGGTTTTTCTGCCTTATTTCCAGTTGAGCAAATTTAAGACAAAATGTATTCTTATTCTGTAATGAACAGCTATGTTAATAGACCCATCTTTCTCTGCTTGTTCATCTTGTATTCTTGTCACTATGACTGTGATTTTCCAGGGTTTTTATTTGCCAAAAGCCACTTAAGTTGAAAGTTTACATGTGTAACTACCACAGGTAAAAAAGAGAAGGCAAAAAGTTAAAATATGTATTGAGTTAAATAATGGGTAATGTTGTTGTTCACCTTTTCGCAAGTCCTTTCAGGTATTGCCACAGCTTTCACTGATCCACACAGGTGGTTTGGGAGAGATTTGTAACCCCAGCAACAGCCCCAAAACATCACTGGTCTAGAGGAGAACTGCATGGAGGAATGGGCCAAAATACCAGCAACAGTTGGTGAAAACCTTGTTAGGACTTACAGAAAATATTTGTTATGTACCTTTTGTTGGCAATGACAGCAGCCAAAGTATTTAGTTGAACTCTACAAAAAACATTTTATTTGAAAATGAGAAAGAAAGAGGCAGGTGCCTGATTGGTCAGATGCCTGATAATCTGCTGATGTTGTGTTTTGTATCCAGGATTTGATTCCAGGATGCTCTGAAATAATTACTGAATGTTGCGGAGGCATTGAAAGGTTGTGATTTATGAAAACTTCCCACCGTTCATTACCACAGAGAGGACAAAAACAATGACATGGGCACCTCATTTAAAACTGACCAGGCAAAATGAACAAAAATAAATTATATGAGGTCCTTCGACAATGTTCAGGACCATGAATAGAGTTGTAGGTCTGATATTGATGCTGTAAATGTTTTCAGGGAGAAGACTGTAACCCCTGTGCTATCCTAGGCACTTTAACATTGGGAATTGAGTCATCTAGACCCACTAGACAGTGCTCTGAACCTTTTTTCTTCAATGATTTGTGATCTTCATTTGTGTCCATGGATTACATGAAATCTTTCCACCTTTATCCACCTTTGTCATGGTATGGAGAACACGTCAATGTAAGGATGGGGTCATCTAAGATAGCACAAGGGTTAAAGGAGGTCATAGATGAGGCCACAGTGCAGCTGATGACATAAAGCTTGTTTAAACAGCAAAGTTTTTCCATCCTACCATTAATTAGGGTTAGGGTTACAGGGATACCCCCCCCCCCCGATAAATGAATAAAAACATTGATACAATTCATGTCTCACTCTCTTTAGAACTAGCCATATTGTCTCACCAAGAAACAATTTTTGCTGCAGGACAACAAAGAACCGGTTAGATGACCTTGTCCTGCATGTATGTTCAATGAGTTTAAAGATTAAAAGTCTGATCTGGGGATTTGTTTTTGAACAACTCTGTGGCTGCAGATAAAAATGTCAGGTGTGACCCTTGAAGCTGTGAAAATAAAGGACAATGAGCCCTGATAAAAGACGCCAGCATTCCAATTCAACAACATTAAAACAATTTATCCTTGGGATGAGTTTGGGCAGTAAAGCTGATGATAAAATCTCAATACTTTCCTTTAGAGGAATGAATACTTAATTTAATGTACAATTCCCAAAATTAAAGTAAAAACAAAACAAAACAAAGAAAACTCTTACAATAGTTTCTTTTGTAGGATAGATGAAGGTACCACTTCGCACAGACTGATCATCCCTCATAATTTTATCAATATTTGCCAAATGTCTGATCCGAAAAATATGAAAAATCGTGGAATCTACGTTCATTTTCAGAGTGAAATTTCCAATGCAATTTAACCCTTGTGCTATCCTAGGCACTTTAACATTGGGAGTTGGGTCATCTAGACCCACTAGACAGTGCACTAAACCTTTTTTCTTCAATGATTTGTGATCTTCACTGGTGTCCATGGATTACATGAAATCTTTCCACCTTTATCCACCTTTGTCATGGTAGGGAGAACACGTCAATGTAAGGGTGGGGTCATCTAAGATAGCACAAGGTTTAAAAATGTACTGTTTTGTCCTTTGGAATTAAACTGGGAGTGACCCACGCCGAAATGCAGCGGTTTCAATTCCTGTCCCTGAAACCCTCAGTAAATCTCAGAGAAACAACAGTTTCACACACAGCTTTGTCGTGTGCAATCATCAAATTAGGTTCCAGAGTGTCATCTTTGCTCAACATGCCTATGTTTGGATGATGAAGTATCTAAAATCCCTTAAATCTGCAGATTACCCTGCGGACAATGGAGATTTGCACTGTGATTGACTGAGAAGATGAGCGCTGGAGGCTTCCTTTTCACTAAGGGGCTTATTTGTGACACAAGACCATTCATTTTCAACAAATTCTGCTTAAAAGTATTTTTTACTACAGTATTAAAGGTTGACAATAGGCAAAAGAGTCCCTGGATGGGTAGGTAATAAGAACAGTAGTATTTTTGGTTTGAAAAAAATTGGAATTAAATATAGTGTTTTCCTGTAAATATCAATTCAATATCGTTACGTGCACCTTTCTGTCCAAAAGTGTTTAAGAGATACTCTTAACCCCCTAAATAAAATGTGGTTTGTTATCCAAGAAGAATTGAAGAAATATGGTTATGTAAACCAGAGCTGTAAAGAATGTATTCAAAAGATGAACATACCTTTAACTAAACCATAAAACAAATATTTATTGCTCTTTGTCGCTGAGTTTAAAAAAGGATTTTTCAGACTTACGAACTAGAGACAAAATTCAAAACTTTCAAAGGACTCATAATTCTAAAATTAATGCTTTAGTAAAGATTTTAGGAAATGTACTCTGATAGAAAATCTATCCAACAGACATGAAAAGAACAGCTTATTTCATAAAATAAAACTTTTTTTCTCTCCGAATGTCATTTGGCAGTGACTGTGATATTGCATGCTTTGATCTACTTATTTGATATTCATCTGACCTTCAACTTAAAAAAACTTGTATTATAAATCAAGTACCGGTACAGGCACTGGCAGTGCTGCAGTTGGCTTCTGAATGCTTTCAAATGCTATGGGTGAGGGATTGCATTTTTTTCTTTCACTGTCCTCCTAGCTGTTTCAAATCCATACAGTCAAACACCCCAGAGCATTCAGAGAAACTGCATTAGTGCTTAGTGGGAGAATACATATCCACCTTACCTATTGCTTTGTTCTTTTCAGGGCTGCAGCAGCAATGTGAAGCAGGACAAGCGTCCCTTTTGTTATGTCTATTGTCAGAATCTTCTAGAAGAGTTTCCAGCTGGTTTCAGGCCAACCGTATGAAGAGTCTGGCTTTGTCTTTTGAAGAGTCTCTGCTTGGCTGGCTGTTTCTGGCAAACTTCTGAAATGAGGCAATGTGCTGGGGTGGAGATACAGATGGGTCAAACTGAGATTTAAAAGTGAAAAACATGGATCCTCCAGCTGAGCTCTGTTGTTTATCCAGTTCAGACCGGCCAAAATCACGACACGGCACAGGGAGGTCAGTTCATGATGCCAAGGTTTAGGAGATGATCTTTTCTTCAGGACTAGAGACATGGGCTATATTTGAATTCCCTCCTTTCTCTCTGACTACTGAACAACTATAAAGTGCAGGACCATCTAGTGCCCTGGATCTTAAAAGCTATTCGGACAATTTTTTTTAACACCAATTATGACGTCACAGATTTCCTGAAGTAAAAACCTAATAAATATGAACATTTGACGAAGACTATTTATTAATCCACTGTGTTCTAAAGAGGTTTATAAAAAATGAACATACTTCTTTTTTACATGGAAAAAGTCATTCAAACGCAACACATTGTGGTTTACATTCACTAATCTAGTGAGGATTGTATTACGCAGAGGCTTCTGGGAAATTTCTAGGGCACTAGATTTTGGAATTGTACATTCAGAAAGCCCTACAAAATGCACTATATAGTACATAGCCATTTTCAAGTACACTATGTGTTTCTTCTCTGCTAAGTCAGGATTCACCACATTATAAAGACAAAAAAAAAAACACCCAATGAGACTTTCCGTCTAACTTCTCAGAATTAAATGAATATTTCTTGATGTGACAGTGTGTTAAATGTTAAAGAAGGTGGTGGCTTTGACACCACCTTTCAAAAGCTCTTTGAAGGAAAGACTCACCTGCCTTTATTGTAATTCCATCCTTTTGTGAGATATGTAGGCGGAACGGGTGGGTCAGTGCTGGTGTTGAGCTGACTGTAGAGATGAGTCATTTTGTGTGTGTGAGTGTGTGTTAAGGACAGCCGGCTTTGAGGGACACACCACTCTGGCCAACGGTACTGTTTCCATGATGTTTGTATAATGTTTTAGGTCAAAGACTGGCAGGATGCGAACTTAAAGAATTTAGCTGCAGATATCGATCTGTTTGTCCACAGTTTATGTCTAGTTCCAACTGCCTTTACGGGGAATAAGGGTTGTTTGCGGAGCAAAAAATGGGCAAATCTGCATGGAGCACACAGGTGGTCCAAATGAAATATCAAAGTCATAGACCACTTGGTGAGTGCGTTGGGCAAAAATGTTCATGCTCAGTTAATCCTGTGTGTGACGGGTTGTAGCAAACACAGTATACTGCACATGAAAAGGTAAGTAAGGGGGAGGAAGGAGAGATGCAGGGACAATAATTGTACCCCACATTTTCATGACGTCCTTTAAGGTAGCTGCAAACCTCAGGGGAACTACAGGGGACACCTGTGCTCCTCTTTAGATAATGTGACTGTTCTTGTCTACAACCCTCTATGGGCCAGCACAACCCAAAAACTCGCAGCAGTACGGGTCAAGCTCCGTTTGGGTGCATGTGACTAAGGCAGTACAAACCATTCACTGGTTATTTATATATATATATATATATATATATATATATATATATATATATATATATATAATATTATTAGTTTCGCCCAAAGTAATATCAAACTATATTGATTTTTGCCATTTTGATCACTCAGTTAGAGAAATGGCAAGTATTGGAAGTTGTTTTAGATGAACGTTCTTTTGCAATGAAACTGTGTAACTTCTAGACTTAAATCAATTCATTTTTAAATCACAAGTTCATATTTCAATGAAATGTCTGCATTAAGAGAATTTGATTGCTTATCAATCTTTAGTCTTATTTCTAAAAAACAACATTTTGAAGACATGTTTATTTTTAAATAGCTAATGGTTCAAATGAAGAAAATTTGTATTTTTCATTACTAAAATGAGGACATCTTACAGTAAAACTAACAAAAAAAAGTAAAAACAAACCCAAGATCCACTCAATTTTTTATTCACCCGTTTGTTTTTAACCTAGCCCAAGTAATCTCCACAGATTGTTGTAATTGTGCTCAAAACTAATTCTTTGCATAGGATTGCTTTCTACCCAAAGAAAACTTTAGGTCACACGGTACAGTTGAACAACTGAAGGAGTCACTTAACAGTTTAAAGCTTCAAAGTGCGTTTTAGATTAAAAATGACATGATCAACTGACCCGGCACTGCAACATTCTCCCACTGCCTTTTTGATATCCATCATAAAAAAGACGCCTAGACACTTCAACTTTCACTTAAACTTTCCATGCCAAGCCCTTTTTCAGGTAGCAGATGTGTAACATTAATGGCTTCATGAATCTGTGGAAGTGACAGCATTCAGTCATTGAGACATTAGTCACCTTTACATGTTCCTCACGGCTTCAGTCAGATACCCTCTCTAGTGATGGAGAGAGCCACGGTGCAAACAGCCTATATGGTGATCATTCAGTCGTGACCATGACACATTCAGCTGTCATCAGATTACTGGAAAGAAGTGAACATTTGAAAGGGGCTTTATTTGAAATGTCCTACATTTTCTAAGAACTATGACCCTTCTTAGGTACTTTGCGTTTTCTTTTTTTTTTGCCTCGTTTAAGCTGTGGTGTGGAAAGCGTAGCTTTATAACAGCCTTTTTTTCACCTTACTTTTTGTTCGTTTGTGGAATTGCAGCAACTAAAATTATACTTGTGCAAAAAAAAAAAAAAAGTAAGGGGTGTTTCCTGTTTAGTTTATTATGGAGAAATCGCGATCTGAAAAATTCTGGTTTTGGTATGAATTACAACACCAAAAAAAGTTTGCACACATGCATCTAGGCATTTTAGACTGGTAGTATACTAGCTGGTTTTTTTTTTATTAAAGTCCCACTCCAATCATCTTTTGATCAATTGTAAAAGTATTCCCAATGGCCTGTTAATTATGATTATGCCATTTTAAAGTAAAAAAAAAAAAAAACTTTGTCGTTTTCAAGGACATACACTCACTTTATTAGACACACCTGTCCAACCGCTTGTTCACACAAATTTCTAATCATCCAATCACATGGCAGCAACTCGGTGCATTTAGGCATGTAGACATTGTCAAGATGATCTGCTACAGTTCAAACCAAGCATCAGAATGGAGAAGAAATGTGATTGATGTGACTTTGAATGTGGCATGGTTGTTGGTGCCAGACGGGCTGGTCTGAGGATTCAGAAGCTGCTGATCTACTGGGATTTTCACCCACAACTATCTCTGGGGTTTACAGAATTCTGTGGGTCGTAATACCTTGTTGATACCAGAGGTTAGAGGAGAATGGCCAGACTTATTCCGGCTGATAAAAAGACAACAGTAACTCTAATAACCACTAGTTACAACCAAGGTCCGCAGAAGAGCATCTCTGAAACCACAACACGTCCAACCTTGAGGCAGATGGGCTACAGCAGCAGAAGACCACACTGGATGTGACTCCTGTCAGCTAAGAAAAGGATACTGGGGCTACATTTCACAGGATCCCCAAAATTGGACAATAAAAGATTGGAAAAACGTTGCTTGGTCTAATGAGTCTCCATTTCTGCTGCAACATTCGGATCATAAGGTCACGAGTTCAGAATCCAGGCTGAGCCATACCAAAGACTCTAAAAACAGGACCCCAAGCCTCCCTGCTTGACACTCAGCATTAAGAGGTTGGATTGGGGGGGTTAAACTAGTGAATGGTTCCAATGCGTGGCTGTGTCTGCAGCTCACCGCTCCCCCAGTGGATGGGTCAAATACAGAGAGCAAATTTCACACAACTGGGTGTGTGACAGCCAATGGAACTTTAACTTTGAAAGACTATCTTTATGAGACTTTTTTATTTTGTTTAAATTGTTATTTTGAGAAAAACTTTGACAGAAAGGAAATATGTTTTGAGATTCTTTGTATAACATGCCTGTAAAGCATTATGATTTAAATTTTTTATCTTTTTTTAATCAGAGAAATTAAATGAACCACTGTTTTCCCCCTTTTAAAGATCATTCCACAATTTACTCATCAAACTAATTGAGCCGACCTTGTTCTACTTGAAAGAAGAAATAGCTTCCTGAAATGCTTGAATGGCTGATGTTAACAAGTAGCTCTCATCCACACTCCATTAATTCAGTCTGCTGCTACAGCTCAGTCAGACACTCAAACAATGTTACCATATAGGGCATCTCTATTTGAGATCCTTCATATTTTGGACAGTGAGCATAGGAAAGCGCTGGCTTCAAAAATAGGACTTTTAAACGTTTTTTCTTTTTTAACTTAAAAAATAACCCAAATCCATTACTTCTTATAATACTCAGTTGCTATCAACTGTGAGACAGCATGGCAACTTTGCTTAAATCAGAGTAGCCACAGCTTATACTGAGGAAATGTGATGAGGAAAATTTGATTTAACCTGAGACTCAGTGTCATTGTGAGAGGAACAAAAAAAAAAAATTTGAGGTGTAATTTGTCAGGTACAGCAAATCCCTGGCTCCGGACACAATGACAGAGCTGAGTTAAGCCTCCTTCAAGGGCTGGAGTTAATGACTGCACCTGCTTCACTGCTTCCTCTCTCTGTTTAACATGCTTTAGTGCTGTTGAATGTGCCGCTACTTCCTGCTCTTTATTGCCCAGATCCTCACAATCATGAGGTTATGGCTGTCTTTGGGCAAGGGGGCAACAACCACATGGGCTGCTATCAGAAAAAAAAAGATCGACAGGAGATGCTTTGAAAATATTAGTTTACTATTTGCTGCTGACAATGTCAGTCTAAAGATCAATTATTTTCAGATAGAAACTAATATGACTACAGGATGAGTGTGTGTGTACGTCGTGGGGGTTCTGGAAGAGAACACTGACACACAAAAACAAACGCTTACAGAATTACATTTGTCTGCAATGAGAGGGGCCTATTCTATTTGAGTTCAGTGCAAATTCCGTTCATTAATCCTAAAATGAAAGAAATCGACTTTTGTATTGGTATAGTTTGTGCATTTAGCCTGCTTGCTGGCAGGGTTTCTTCAGACATTTCTGTGTTTCCTTCCTCCTGCTGAGGCTTCAGCAGCTGTCAGACTCACTTATTCATTTCCAAATTCAAGAATATTTCTATTGAAGCAATGATTTGAAGAATTTTTTCATTGGAGCTTTATTTAAGCATGGATGTTTATTCAATTTTAATGAAAACAGAAGCACATGCTGCTTTTTACTCTGGCTGAATGATCAAACTCTGGAAACTGTTTCTGATTCATTTCTTATTAAATGTACTCTATTTTCTTTCTTTCAGGCTTTATTTCTTTTATTTACTACAAACTCTGGACTAACCTTTAACTTACACTATTAAGTTAAAATAATGTTCCCTGTGTCCCCTTGGTTTAGAACCGGAGTCTTTTTAACCCCTCCATTGTGAATCTATGGATTAAGACAAATAAATTTAATTTTAATTTTAAAAGGTCACTTCAAAGTAAAAAGTAATTAATAAAGAAAAAAAATAATTGAGGCACAGTATGTATCACAAGTTGAGCTAAAACACCAATGAAAGGTCAGTAATCAGCCAGAATTAAGGTGCTCTAGATCACATGTGTCAAACTCAAGGCCCGGGGGCCAAATGCGGCCCTCCATGTCATTTTATGTGGCCCGCGACAGCATAAAAGTTTTTAATTTCTTCAAATAAAAAACTAAAAATTGGTGTGTATTTATTCATATCTAGGGGGAATCTGACTTGAAATATCGGATTGTGCAACTTTAGATTAGGACTTAAACACTGTCCATATAACCTAACCTGACAGAATCAAAAGTAAAAGGATTTATGCTAGAATAACAAGCAAACATATGTTTTCTATGCAAGTGTAATTGTAATTTAAAGAGTTATAATAACTAAATAACGAGTTATTACATTTAGTTACATGTATAAGTTTTGTATAAGTTGTATAAGTTTTATCTGGCCCTTTCAGGACAGACACTATGCTGATGTGGCCCTCTGTGAAAATGGGTTCGACACCCCTGCTCTAGATCATAATCTGATTTTGTTTATTTTGGAATAATTTAAGGATTTTAAGCGTGGAAAAAAACAACTTATTAGCTCTGATTTATTTTTTGTTCATAAGATTTACAGATTTCTGGCTGAGATGTACCACAAACTGTCAAAAAAAACGTTTTTTTAAAATAAATCACTGCTGACAACACACTACCAACTAGTACATGTGAACCTATTTTAAAAGATAGAAACTATTTCATATTTTGATAAAAGCCATTTTGTCTTTATGTTTATGTTTTGTTTATGCTGAAAAACCAAACGTTCATTTAAACTTATCATTATAGTAACAATAACATAAATACAAATACATGTCTAATTTTTTTAAAGGGTGACGTTTCTACAGGGGGAGGGTCAGAAAGAAATCAACCTAAATGGCTCGTTACGTGTTAGAGTTAAAGAGTTTTAAAGGACATCAAATGTTTGAAGAGGTTCAGAAATCTTTTCTTCACAAAAGAAATATGCTTGATTGTTTTTTAATTATTTTTGTAACTGCTTGGAGATGGTTTGATAGCCTTTACCTTTACGATGTTTGTCTATAATTTTGTTTTTAATGTCCTGGGACAATTCTCTCCTTCGCTTTCTGTTGTCCATGTTCAGTGTGGTTCACACCTTTTCACCAAACAGCAATGTGACTATTTGTCTCCCTTTAAATAGGCAGACTGATTATGGGTTTGAAAACAGCAGTGATGTCAATTAAAGGACATACCTGAGTTCATCATGACCCCCTGGGCAATTAGTTCTCAGTCTTTTATGGAGGTGCCATCATTTTTGTCCAGCCCTATTTCATTAGTTTTTTTTTTAATAATTCTGTTAATCAGCAACTCAAAAGTAATGGCTGAATTTGATTATTTAATTTTCAAAAATGTTTCATTTATTGTTACTTTTGAACGTTTCAAGTCATTTCAGTGAACATTGTGGACGTTCTTTCTTTAACTGATGGGTACCAACAATTTTGTCCACCACTGTATCTGCAGACTTATTCTTCTTCTCTCTTGCCTTTGTGGTTTTTTGACTTATGTTAAAAATGTGCTCCCACTCTGTGGAGCAATAGGTTAGGATTAGGTTTAAACATGTCATCCCCGTTTGTTAACCTATTGCCACGTTAAACTAATAAATCTGAGCTCTAATAATCGTGGACATTTTCTGTCAGCTTACATGTGATACATTCAGAGTTGTCTGAGTTCATCTTGAGCAGCCTTTCTGCTAGAAACTCAGTTTTCTAGCTCAAAACAAGTCAATTTAGAGTTAAGGGCTTAGTTCTGAGAATGTTCGAATTCTTGCTGGAATGGACCTTTTCACCGTTTGAAGATTTAGCAGGAGCTGCATAAACAAAAGCATAAAGATTTGTGAGATGGTGTTAGATGCTAAGGGCAAGATTAATGGATGGGAAAGTGGGAATAAATTGTAAAGCATGCAGTCAGAAAAAAAGAGAAGAAATATTTGATGAGTGAACATGAAAAAGGGGATTGCTGAGAGGATGATTAGGAAAATAGCTATGTTAGGTGTTACATTCCACTACTTGGTGGTAGGGTATGGTGTACAACAACTCAAACTTTTAGTTTACTCAAACTTGGGGCTGATGGATGGTGTGGTCAGATGTATCTCACTGGTTCCAATGCAAAGCTCCAAAGACCTCTTAAAAATACATCAGCATGTTATGCATACTCCGTCGCTCTAAAAGAAGAAAAACAAATGATAAAAGTTGATTGCTCCTCTAATTTCTATCATGACAGAAAAAAACAAAGCTGAAATAAAAAAAAAAGAAGATATTTGTAAAAATCCTTCTTTTTTTGCACATATTTTGTCAGTTTCCACATTAAGAAGAAAGGTTCTTGGCGTCATTAAAATATGACATAAAGCTACAATGTCAACATTTTGTATAAAATAGTGACAATAAATATGGGAGGGGAGACAGAATACTAGAAAAATTTGAATTCAATCCACATTCAACATGCCAAAAACATTTCAAAAGACTTCATTTTCTGAGCTGAGGGTTGTTGTTTAATGTTAATGCAGTTTTTTTTTTCAACAGGAGACAACAGAAAACAATGAAACAGATTCTTCAGACTTTAAGACTCATTGCACTATTTAACTACATAAATAAAAAAAAAAAAT
Source organism: Oryzias sinensis (assembly GCA_037389245.1). Taxonomy (NCBI): domain Eukaryota; kingdom Metazoa; phylum Chordata; class Actinopteri; order Beloniformes; family Adrianichthyidae; genus Oryzias; species Oryzias sinensis. The sequence continues at coordinate 32,707,434 of CM074489.1, forward strand.
GGCTCATTGCTAGTGCAGTTTTTTGGGGTCCACACTGCTGCGATACAGAGGGATGTGGCAAAAGAAATAGAGATGGTTCTAGATCACAGAATCATTTCCTATCCTATCTTGCCTATGTGTCGAGATGTCCTTGAGTGAGACACTGAACCCCACATTGCTACTGGTGGTTCTAAGTTGGTAATAGTGGTTAAACACAGCTGTCATCAGTGTAAGCATGGGTAAATGGGACTATGACTGTAGAGCGATTTGGGCTTTCAAGGACTATAGAAAATTTGTTTGCATTAACATAAATAACATTGAAAAACAAATGAACTCAGATGGTTTTCGTTGTTTAACATTGTTACAAGATCGTTTTTATTTTCTCTTTTAGTATAGAACAACACACTCACAATAGCACACAGGGACAATTTAGTCACCAGCTGACCCACAATGCATGCTTTTAGAATGGGGAGGAAGCTGGAGAAAACCAACGTATGCACAACATGCAACATGTTAACTCCACACAAAAAAGTCCCAGCTGGGATTTGAAACACTGCCTTCTCACTGTAAGGTGAGGATGCTAACCAATATACAACTGTGCAGCCAGAATTTGAGATACTTTCCAGAAAAATAATTTTTTTAAAGCAGCCTGCAAATAGACTGTTGTCCCAAAAGTCAAAATAATGAAAAAAAAATGTTGTTTTGCTTAGAATACATGATTTGGTAATGCTATTGTTTCTGTTTTAGTCTTTTGACAAGCTTCAACTATTTTTTCCACCTTTATCCCATAATTGGGTTGGTCATCCTCCATTACACAAAAGCAGTGATGCTGAAGGAGAGTAGAGTCATGTTTCCAGCATAACGATTAGTTGTTTAAAAAGTATTGATGGTGTTTCCTTTCAAATTTTAAAGATGGTAGTGTGCACAATGACCTGTAAAGACTCGCATTTGATCATTTAAATAAAAACAGCATTGATCTAATGAACTTCCAAGGAGTAACGCCAAAGACATGGGATGGAAAGAAGTTGTTATAATTTTTGGGGAAAAGAGAAGTCTGCTCAGAATGACATTGTGAACATTTATTCACTGAAAGTCCCTAAGTGCCATACTGGAAAACCTGGATGAAACTGAGAGAAAAATGGGGATGAAGGAATAATGGAAATTAGTAACATAATCCTCAACGTGATCAAAGGAGTGCGATTGGATTATACTGAGTTGCGTCACAAAATGAAAGAGGTTTGAGATCAAAGGTGGTGATTTTCAGTGGAAGACTACAGAAATGTATTATTTAAGTCTGAACAAAGTTTGTGTGTCTGCGTGTTCGTGTGAGAGCAGTTGCATTTGGTGCCATAACTTTGGAAGAGTAGCTCCCATTGAGGAGGCCTGTGTAACCCAAGCTGGGCTTCTCATTGTGTCTGTATTTGTTTGATTTCAAGGCAGCGGTGCACAATAAAGTCAATCTGGAAATGGGATCAGGCTGTAACTGAAGGTAATTACTTGCTGTCTACACCATTAAGAATTTAATGTAATTTCAGATAGACTTTCCTGTAAGGGGTCAGGGGTGGCATTATCACAGAGAAAGGGAGAGAGTACAGGGGTAATGGCTGTTTCTACAGTCGGTGTGTCCTCATAAATTCGTATTTACTCTGTGCTCCACATTTAGGTCGAAACACCTTTCCACTGTCCTTTCTTGGTGTGGAAGTGGGATTACTGCTGATGATGATCAGTCATGTGAGAAAGCTGCAAACTTTCTGTCAGGGTCAACCTCCCATTCCAGCTTTTACAACTAATATGCCAAGAAGGATTTTTGTGTTGAGATGGCTTAAGAGCCCTCCTAAACACATTAAAAATATCTGAGTTGTGTCTATAATAATAATGACATACTTTTTACCCTGTTAAAATCAGAAAAATGTAACTTTTGAAACTGTTTTGGAGATGCTTACTAGCTGAATTGTATATTATTATTTGTCAAAGAAACAAAGCCTTGAGGTCTGGCCCTATGAGAAAATGATGACACAATAAAAAAACTTTATTCCCAAACATAAACATCATAAAATGCTGGTAACTTTTATTCTTTAAAAATGTAAAAGCATCAACTGGAATTTAAAGTGCCTTTAGACCAGGAAAATCTGGCAAATTTACTCCATTTTGATGGGGATAGCCCTTTATACAAATGGCTATGGGATCGCCAAAAATGTATAAAAATTGACAATAATTAATGCTTTCATCCCTTCATCTGCCCACGAGATATTTACTGAAATGTTTCTGTCCTGCTACAAGCTCAGGACCCCTACATTCCCTTCTTTTTAGGAAAAGGCGGCTCTTTCAAGCCAACAAAATATTTTATTTGAATTGTAAACTTTTAGAACCTATTTTCTCAGGTTTTTCTTCAAGTTCAAATTCATGTAAAACAATGTTCAAGACAGTCTAAATGCACCCTGGTATTTGAACTGTGTCTCAGTCCTGATCCATTTAATTCAAATAAAAGAGTTTTATAGGTAGGGTTCTAAATGAGAAATGTTAAAACTAGATGATGTAAACCAGTTATATTTGAATGGAAAAATAAGTTAATTGTCAAGCAGAACAATGACACTTTAACAACAGTATAGGCATGCTAATAGATGCTGTGTTCAAATCATTTTCACATTTGAGTGTTTAAAGCTTTAGGGAGAACCCAAATTTCAGATGAAATATTTCATTACACAGCTAAGTGTCTGCACAATCTCAATCAATAAAAAAAATAAATCTTTTTTTTATGAATTGCTTTTTGAAAACGGAGTTTCAACTGTTGCTGCCAATCGCACATTCTCAGAGCAACAATGCTACCTTAAAAAAGAACAAGTTCACTGCAGAAAAATGTTCTCAAGCTATGTCATCCATCTTCAGTTTCTCAAAATGGCCTCAGCTGTAATTATGACCGTTATCAAATTTGTCCTAAAGAAAGAAAAGACGAAAAATAGACTTCAGATGACAGAAAAATCTCAGCTTTTTATTTTGTGAGACACAATGTCACCATCAAACATTATCATTTATTAACAAGAACCAGTGTTTGCTTTTGCGCACTAGAGCCAGAATAGAGCCAAAGGTCTTGCACGACCATTTCCTGCCCCAACACACAGAGGAAAAATGACTAATTAAAAAAAGTCAAAGGAAGTAAAAGGAAATGAGACACTGTGAAACGAGACCTCTTTTGTTATTACTACAATTAATCACAAGCTGTAAATGTTTGCGCAGAGTAGGAAGCAAATCTAAAATTGTCCAGACACCATGCTAAATCATGTGTCACTTGGCTGCAAGCTGTTCCCAAAGTCTGCTACAGAATGCAGTACCACGGCATTACTTGGGTACAGATTGGGATTTAAATGTTTGATTGGGACATTTAACACCTGATTTACAAAGGCAGATTTGTGTTGCATTATGCATGACCAATTGAGGACTCTTTTTTGTGGCGTGGTGCTTTATCAAATGAATAAAAGGTACAATCAAAAAAAATTGTGGCTGAACATCAACTATTATTTGGTTTTCTCTTGATTTTGTTACTGTTTTAAGGCACTATGTGCTCAGACATGTTTGTGTTTTTAACATTCCAAACCTGAGAAGTCAAGATGCTTTCCATTGCATTAACCTAGCATTAGCTTTAAGAAAACAAAACTTCAAATGCCAGTTCAGCTTGTTTTTGCAGGTTGATGCAGGTTGAATTTGGTTTTCTAGGTTTTGTTGTTTTCACAGAAAAAAAAAGCATTATTAACCTAAATTGATGTGTGCACATCTATTATGTGGTGGTACTATATCATCTTTCAGCCTATTTGTGTAATGCACAGTTTAGTCAGAGGTGATTAGGAAGGATTAGGCAGAGCTGGTGGCTCCTGATGTGCATGCATGACATGTTTCCATCCTAAAAAGCGGTGAATAGATCAAGAAGCTGTACATGCAAACATTGTAAGCACCGGTTTGTTAGCATGTTTGCCATTTTGTAAGAAAGCCAAACCCAGACGGGTTTCTGTAGTTCTTGATACAACAGAGTTCCTTACCTGGGAGTGTGCATGCCAAATTGAAAAGAACAGAGTGTGCTAAAAGGCTGTTGAGTCAGTGCCACCTCCATGACAAAGAACAAAGTGGTGGGTTACAGAAACAGCACCTTCATAAAGAATATGTGTGAGAAAAACATGTTCAGAATTTCCTGTGTGACATTTAACTTATTTGAAGTGGAAATGGAAATTCAGTGACTTCATGCAGGTTAAGCTGTGAGAAGTTGATTTTACCTTCAAGACAGGAATAACAAAGGAAAGTTTTTTTTTCAGGGAGGTGTTACCTCATCATCTATGAACTACAGTTGATGACAACAGAAACAAAAAAAGAAAAAAAAAACCTCTGGGTGCTGATCTTTAACTGTTTCCTGTCCCTGACATCTTGGCTGGTGCGCACATTTGTCTTGCAAGATCCAGCTCTGATCAGAAGCAATTTACACGTATCCCTTTAATTCAAGCAAACGATGATAAGCTTTCTGTGTTTGTGGATTTATTGTAATCCACTGCATAAGCTTCCATCCTCATGAGGAAACCTCAGGCAACACCAGGTCAGTAAATTAAACTGAGCTGTTGCCTGCAAGTCTGCGCATCAAACAACCTGCTGAGTAATTTGAGCCTAATGGGTGAAATATTTGCACCTTAACCCTTTTATTATGACAAACCTTTTTTTGCTTCCACACAAACACAAACAACATGAAAATAGAATCAGATCCAGTGTATTACAAAAATAAATAATCTTTAATAGTTACTCTGATTTTCAATCACAAACACTTGCAGTTTTTCACAGAGACAGGATAAAAAAAATATGACGGTGATGTTTGTAGCTCAAAGCAGAATTGTGACAATAAGTCGACATTTTTTTCCTCATCCTTAAAAACATGTACTACGCTTTGCTGTATTTAGATGACATTTAATTAGTCTAGAATGTTCCCCATTTGTTGGTAATGTGAAAATTTCAAACGGCTCTTTACATCATGAGGGGACAAACAAATACGAAATGCAAAACAGAAGAAGAAATGCAGTGTAGTTTTGTTTTTACTCTGACTTTGAATTCCAATAAACTAGTCAAGCTCACCTTTTAAAATGTGTTGTCAGAGCATTGTGGTATGTTAGGCATTGTATGCACTATACCCAATTGGAATGCATGCTTTCATTATAAGCTTAATAGGAAAACTAAAAAAAACAAAACAACATACATTTTAGAAGTTTCAAAATGGAAAGCGTTTCCACAATCTTCATCTATATGTCATCTAAAGAGATCCTATTATGAATTTTTTAATCCAATTTTTGAAGTTTTATTGTCATATTCATGCCAATGCAAATGTGTGCAATAAAACTGTATGCAGTTTGTATTGCACATAGCACAATTTGTACAGTATTTACATAGGACCTTAATTACCATAATTAAATTGCATTTATTGCATTGTATCATTTCTCTTTCATTATGAAATTTTTCATTATTGCAATAATTATGACATCATATCTGAACCAAGTACCATAATTTATAAATAGTATAAAATCTAAACAAAAGAATGGGCCAGTATGTCTTTTTCGACGGCAGTGCCACATCACTGGTATATTTGCTGCTATAATATTCACATCGTAAACGCAAAAAGAGACACTTTGTGTAGAAATTATGTTCTTTCACTGGTTTTGTAAACATTCATGTAAACATTAGTGTTATATTTTATTTTTTGGATAGATGAACAACTGAATATCAGATGTTTGAGACCTGCCTGAGCTTTCTGTTGATAGTTTTTGCTGAGTCATTTTTAGTTTTCAAAGGTATTTCCACTTCACTTCCTTTTTTCCTGATCTTTTTAAACTTCTTGTAGCACATGTATGTCAGCAGAGTGACAACCAAAGAAAACAGGCCCAAACAAGTCACTGAGAGGGCGATGAGGACAGGTCGACACGGGAACAGCTCATACCTCTCTGGTCCGTCTTTCATCTGGCCAATATACCAAGGCTTTTCTTCCACTTCTATGTCCGCCTCTCTGGTCAGCAAACTTTGAACATAACTCTCATTGCACACAGTTTCATTTACAAAGAAGTTGACCATGACTGTAGAATAGAGAGGTTCAGGCTGGCCGTGATCGCTGACCTTAACCAGAAGGCTGTAAAGACCTCTGATGCTGAGCTCCCTCTGTAAAGTTATATTTCCAGTTTCAGGGTCAATAGCAAATGACCCTGGCTCACCACCTTTCCTTTTAATGATGCTGTAGGCGATCACGGCGTTCATGCCGGTGTCCTTATCCACAGCGTACACCTCTGTGATTGATGTGCCTGGTTCCGTGTTGGGCAGCACGAGCATGTAAGACTGATTGGATTGAGGGAAGAGGACAACTGGTGGATTGTCATTCACATCTAACAACAGAACAGTTACCATAGTGACAGAGGAGAGTGCAGGCTTCCCTCCGTCGACAGCCTCAATCCACAACTGGTATGTCCCTTGCTGCTCACGGTCCAGGGATGTCTTTGCTCTTAGAGCCCCTCGGCCCGTGTCGATCATGAAGATATCACTGCCATTAAGTATGGACAAAGCTACCCAGCCATTTTCTGCAGCATCAGCATCTGTCACAGAAAGAACCCCAATCTCACCGTATCCTGGAAAGTTCTCAGGAACAAAAAATGTGAAGTCCTTATTGATAAAACGTGGACTGTTGTCATTGCGGTCCAACACAGTCACCACAACCGTGGCAATTGACTCCCTTCGGGGTGTTCCATGATCTATTGCTCTTACTATAAAACGATATTTCTCCTTTTCTTCACGATCAAGCGACGTAGCCACTGTCAGGACGCCTGTCACTTGATCCACAACAAAAACTCCTGGAGCATCCCCACCAAGAAGATATATAACTTGCCCTCTACTTCCACTGTCCTGGTCTGTGGCTTGGAGCTGGGTTAAAAAACTGTTGGGGAGATTGTTTTCCTCAATCGATATTTCCACTAGCGCCTGCTGAAACACTGGTGCATTGTCATTCTCATCCAAAATCTGCACCTTAAGAAAGGTCTTTATGACCACGCCATGTGTGTTGTTAGCAACCACAATCAGCTCGTAATCCTTTGTTTTCTCATAGTCCAGAGGCTCTGTAGTTTCCAGTAGATACTCGTTCTTGAGCAGCTGATAAGGAACAATCCTGAAGGGTCCAAATCCTTCCAAATGGCAGTCCACCTTTTGGTTTAGATCCATGTTTTTTACTGTGAAAAAAGCAATGGGAGAAAAAGCAGGCTCGGACTCCTTCAGTGTCACAACTCCGTCCTTTTCTGGTGCAATGTAACGAGATATTACAGCAGGGGGTCCAGTAAGGACTTTGATGACATGCACAGTAACAGTTGCAACTGCAGGGATGCACCCAGGTCCATTTGCCAGAACGGTGAGTTTGTAAAAAGTATGTGTGCCAGAGTCTATTTTCCCAGCAAGCTTGATTAGCCCAGTGGTTTTGTCTAAATGAAACAAGGTCCTAGTGGTCCTTGGTACACGCTCGCTGTAAGTGTAGCTGATTAGGGCATTAGAACCGAGATCGGGGTCAAAAGCATGCAGACGCGCCAAATGTACCCCTTTAGTAGAATTTCCATGGAGGGTGACATTAATTTGTGACTCAGTGAATTGAGGGCAGTTATCATTCACATCTGTGATAATAATCTTTAAAGTAGCTGCACCGAGTAAGGGAGGCGTTCCACCATCCTCTGCGATGATATCTGTGATGTACTCATCCTGCACCTCTCTGTCCAAATCTTCTACCACAATGAGAAACGGTGTCAGTTCACCCCCTTCGTTCTCCTCAACATCCAGCGTAAACAAGCCAAAGTCGTTAACCAGCCAGTAGGTCTGCACTCCATAAGTGCCCAAGTCTGGGTCGACCGCAGACTGCTCCACTGTGTAACGAGCATTGATTGGAGAGTTTTCTGGGATGAACATGGAGATCTCATCAGTGGGGAACTTTGGCCTGTTGTCATTCACGTCCTCAATCAAGATCTTAATTTTAATGAGCTGGAAATACTGCTGAGGCAGGACGATCACATCCAGGGAGAGGTCACAACCCCACCTCACAGAGTTATCTGGACAGAGGGTTTCCCTGTCGATCTCTGTGGCAGATGTGTAAAGTTCCCCGGTGGAATTGTTTAGTTTCACATACTGATCGCTGACCTTCTTCTGCGGGAGATTGAAGGAAAAAGGGGGCTCAACAGTGAAATTCAAATTTAAATCTCGTCCAATAGCCCCTATGAAAGTCCCCTTGGGTAATCCCTCTTTTATTTTATAGATGAGCTCCTTTGCTTGCCTGAAATTTGCAAAGCAGCTGAGGGGGGTGGTAAACAGCAGAAGGATGCAGAATCCCTGTAATGCACATAAATTAAAATAATTTAGTTTGGAAATGGATAGACAAAAACAACAAAAACTTCAACAAATCATTAGTCATAAAGGCTTTTTTATAGTTAATGACTACATTTCATTTGTTTTTTTTGGACAGGAGTGGTTTAATTGTGAGTCATGGTAAAGAATGTATGAAACCTGGACTTAAAAAATGTTTTAGCTTTACAGTTTAGTTAAACAAATTACTGCAAACAGTGCAAAACAACTGGGCCTTCACAGAAGCCTGAGTTAACAGCACCCAAAATGGATTTACAGCGTTTTTAGACACTAAAAACATGTTTACTGTAAAACAAAGGGACTAAAGACTTACCCATGTTCTCCCTCTTTTGCTATGACCAGAGCCTTTGCTGTTGAACATGTTTTTGTCCTATTCCAATGCCTTTCACCTATAGCAGGAGCAGCTTCAGCACTAGTAATCCTAGCATTTTGAGTTTGGAACAGCGCAGACCTCTGCTGAGTGCTCTGCCTTGTTTCTGTGTGACTTCAACAAGTCATTCATCCCAGTGCAGGGTTAGGACACTCCCACCATATGCAAATCAACCTCCAAAACTATCCAATGAGAGTCGATTGCCAGCTGGAAATCTTTCTCTTTCTCTTTTGTGTTTAGGATTAAACGTCACTGAAAACACACCTGCACTTTCTACACACACCCATCTTGGTAAAAGCAACTGCATACCTTGTATTCCAGTGGCTGAGTGAAAGCATATGATGATCAAAAGAGCTTATGATGGCACGAGAGACAGGGCAGCATGTAAAATATCCAGAGCCAAGAGATTATTTTAATCCCGCAGTAGTTAAAAGCATTACAGAAAAACAACATACCAGATCATTCCCTTTAAATGTATAAATGTCTTCATATGATGAAGATTTGCTTCTTCTTTTTTTACTTTCAAATCTTTGTCAAAACTGAATGATGGATAGATCAAACACCCATCGATGAACTATTTCGGAATGTGTCAAAGTCCTGACAGGTAACTAAAAGATGTCTCATTTGGCTGATTATTTCTGAAAGCAATGCAAAATGAAGTACAATTTCCTTTAAAAAACCAGAGTGGTGAATGTGGCAGCATAAGTGGTTCTGTGGTCTCACTTTGGATTGAGCCTCTAACTAAATCAACCCTCTAATCCCCATGTGTTCTAAATGCCAGGCCAGCTGTTTGCCGGGATTGGAAGCATACTGCCCAGAGAAATTGAGTGATTGAAGTTCTCGGGACAAGGGCGGATTGAAACTGTCACTCACACTTATTTTGTCTCATAAAGTGGTGGATTTTCTTTCTGTTAGTGTTTGTCATCACAAGAATCTTCCAAAAACAAGAAAAACCATCAACGTCCAAACGTCATCAATTCTCCCTTAGTTTAGAGGATTCTGACAGATTATTCAGATAAGATACACCATGTACAACAACAATAGAGCTGGGGGTGCATTTATTTTGGATGACTGACAAATCCATCTTGCATACTGTGTACAGGATTTTGGCCCATGCACAGAGCTCCAAAATATTTCTAAAAACACAGACTTAATGCTCAGTAGGCTGAGAAGCTTTGGAGCGTGGGAAAGCAACAACCCAGGAAAATTAGAATCATTTCAGAGCTGCATTTTGGTACAAATAATCTCAGGTATGGTTTTGGTGATGACTGATAAATGTTACACTTGCGCAGAACCTGAGGAAAACCCACCTGGTCAAGAACATTTTGCACAGTGCACTCTATCTCTGCAGTTGCATCAGAGATTGAATCGGCACTGATCACAAAAGCCTGTGTCATCTTGATAGGGTGACCTGTATTTTTTAGTCTCCACCGAGTCTGCATTGCTGTGGTAAAACTAAAAGAAAATCTTTGAGCTTTAAGATAAACATGATCAAATGAGTGCATTCCCATAAGAGCTTCTGGTTTACTTCTACTGCCTTTTATCTATCACTCTATTCAGTTTTCTATAATTGCGAAAAAAACACAAGCAGAAACTTTTGACAAAGTAAAATATGAAAAAGGGGTCAGATGTTTCTTTTTTAAAAGAAGTCAAATGGTTACCTTCACATAGCCCTGTGATGGAATCATTATTATATACCCCACCAACATAATTTCCATTTCCATTAGTGTCAACTCAGTTGGTCTGGCTGTACCTGAGTTAAAACTGTTTCCACTAGGTGGTGTACCATGCCTTGACTTATAGTAGGTTGTTACAACTGGTTCCCACATTGAAGTGGTACTCAGATGTAATAAAAAAACGAATGAGAGCACACCAAATAAAAGCGAGTCAAGGTAAGTCATAACGGCTGATGGAAATTCGGCTGAAGGCAGTCGATCAATGCGTAAACATTAGGCAAATTATCAGAATATTTACACTAATCTGACCCAAAAATAGGTAACTCCAGTCAGTTGAGTTAAAAACCTTTGTTAAGAACTTCAAAAGTATAAAATTCTTCAGGCCTTTGTTTGAGACAAGCTCTTCTGAGAGTTTTTGTAAATTTCTTTTTCATTATGTTCTTCCACTTTTTTTCTATCTTCATCCCTAATAACCATTTTGCATCCTTTCAATCCAGGCCTTCAGTAAAAAAATGGGGCTCTAACAAGTCTATAAAATGGTAGTAAATTAGGATGCTGAAAAAAAAGTTCAAACAAAAATGTTTTTGTTTCAGGATTTCATTTGTCCACCAAGCGATGCACAGCATTTGCATGCAACAGTATCCCTTTCTTCGTGCTTTCCTGCTATGGAAAAGGTTGCATGAGGAAAAAGGCTTGGACAGTATTACTTTGGTCTTAATTATATCATTTGTTGCTATGACTCCGTGTGAAATGAGGCTGGGTAATCTTGGCACAGATTTCCTACCAGATGTCTTGTTTGCCTCGCTTTTTCCATTTAATCAAAGGACTGCTAAGCTATCTTGATAGCAGTCGGACAGCCTCATGACCTTTGAGTTAAATGGAGGAAACTTCAAAGTCTCTCTGTGAGGAACACATAAGCTGTGAAATTTTGCTGTTATATCAGCACTGAATTATCTAGAAAGAATTTGTGTTGTTAGGAACTGGTGTTGTCAGTTTTCAGTTTGTACAATTTTTAATATTTATATTTTCAATATTTACAGTCACTGATGTCTGATGGGGGCCTTTTCACCCGTGTGATCAAAGCCAAACATCTGATTAAGTTACAAACATCAGGATTTTTTTCCCTGTGCTGGTCCCCAGCCTGGATAAAATACAGATTTATGTCTGTCAAGAAGGGCATTGGGTGTAGAAAATTCTGCCATAAAACACCTGGGCAAATCAATTGAAGCGGATTTTCAGTGGCAACCAATGAAGGGATATTGCGAAAAGTGAACAACCAATCAGTGAATCGATTTAGTTTTATAGAAAGACATTTTTGCAACTTATAAGCAGCAGACGGGACTGGATCAAACATAGTTGGACAACATTTTTAAGAAGTCAAAAACTAGATTGTAACAAACGCATTAACACTGCCTGCTGGAATCACTGCTTTTATAGTACCTTCCATCAACATGGATCACTGCTGGGTTGTTAAATGGAGATCAACTTGGTTCTTTGTATTTGCTGTGGTTATTTTCTGTGGCCATGATTTTGAACTCAAACATCAAATTAGTTTAGAGGTAAAGTCGTTTTATATTTTGTTTCCTAGCATTTAGTGGATGTAAAACCATTTTTAATATAACAGGATTTAATTTTGAAGTCCTTCATATGTGTTCAGCAGGTTTATGACGCTGCTGCTTGTCCTTTCACTGTCTTCCTGTTTATTTTAATACATTTTTTATTTTGTTTATTAATAAATCCCCCCCCCCCCCATGTACTTCACACTCAACATCCCAGCATCATATCTGATGATCAGTTGCTAATAGAGGTCCAACGGGAAGCTTCGTTGTGCACCAACGCTGCTTTTTGCCGTTTGCTGTTGAAATGTTAACGTAACCCTTGTGCTGTCCTAGGCACTTTAACGTTGGGAGTTGGGTCATCTAGACCCACTAGACCAGGGGTCACCAACCCTGTGCCCGCGGGCGCCAGTGCGCCCGCGAGCACCCCTTGTGGCGCCCGCAGGGAATGCACCCAAAAAATCTTTTTTTTTTTTTTTATTGAAGCAAATATTCAACAAACAAGCACGGCATGTCTGTCAATGACAACAATATCAATTCTGAGATAAAAGTAGACAAAGAAAACCCAAATATGTAAACAAATATAACTTAAAAAATAATCAAAAGTAAGGGTCTATTACAAAAGTTTAAATGGATCAAATAAATTACACAATTTCTGGACATTCTTATGATTCATGTAATGTATCATTGAGGTGGTTGGGTAATCCATTAATGTGAGGATTAATATTCCTGTCTGTTTTTATTCACATTTTTGTTTAAAAAGTTAAAATTAAGTTAAAGTTTTAAAGGTTTAAAAGTTCAGCTTTAGTGTGTTCAATAAATATTTATCTTGTTCGGCTGCAACCTAAAGTCTGTTTTGAATTTAGGCTCCCTCTGCAACTGAGTTTGACCCCCCCCCCCCCTGTAATACGAGTCTAGATAATTCATGCATGTTTTTGTGTGTAAAATGAGCAAATAAAAATAGGGCACACAAAAGGAAGTCCTCAAACTGTGTTTTTTTTTTTTTTGGGGGGGGGGGGGGGGGTAGGAGGTTTTTTTAGTGGCGCCCTTCATACCACTTGGTGCCCATGAAATAGCCCTCGGTCTCAAAAAGGTTGGTGAACCCTGCACTAGACAGTGCTCTGAACATTTTTTCTTCAATGATTTGTGATCTTCACTGGTGTCCATGGATAACATGAAATCTTTCTACCTTCATCCACCTTTGTCATGTTAGGGAGAACACGTCAATGTAAGGGTGGGGTCATCTAAGATAGCACAAGGGTTAAACAGATTGTATAACCAGCCATTTGACACAACATGAGACTCTGTCATACTGTTGTTTTATTTTCAATTTTCACCTATACTTTTTACATGCTTAAAAACATTTTTTGTAAATGTCTTTATGGATTTTTAAATTTTTGACTTTTAATGTAAAATGATTTCATGAACTGTTTTTTTTTAATTAAAAAAAAAGTTCATTTGAATTGACCTGTGTTTAATTGTACTATTTATGCTGGTTACAAAACTAAAATAGCTTGAGTTAAATTGAGTAGTACAGTTCAAAGTCATTTAAATATCTGTCATTTTGCTTTTGTTTGATTTCAAATTTATTTCAAAGAACTTTGCACAGGAGGCAAACATGTCCAACTGATTTCAGAGAAAATCAATTCAAATGCAAAGAACTTGAATCCAAACACAGCTTGCTAAAAAATCCATTCAGTTGCCATATCTAATATTGTGAGAATTTCTATTCTTTCTTCTTTTTTCTTCCAAAGGAAGATGGCAAAAATAAAATTTGATTGTTGCTCATTAGTTTCAGCATTTGGCTTGTCATAATGCATCAAAACAGAAAAAAATACTTTTTTCTCTGCTTACATTTTAAGAACAGTTTCCAGCTTGTCATCAATGAGCACGGGGAGAACTGACGCTTGATTCATTCTGTCAGAAAATCAGGGGGATTGCTTTTGTCTGCTTTTTTGTGAAGAAAATTACGTTTTATTAGAATGAAGAATGTGGCTGTCTTGTTGTGACAAAGCAGTCTTTTTTTTCTTGCTCTGTCACTGCCATCTACTGGTTGTATTAACATAATATATGAAAATACACCAGTTTTTGTCACATATTCCTGGTGTGGACTCCTCAACCTCAGATGACAGATTTCCAGTTGGCTCATCATAATTTGAAAATTTGTTCACATTTTATTCTCAGTAGTAATTTTTTTAATATTCTTAAACTAAGACAGACAAACACGTCAATGGTAGAAGCCTAATTTGTCTTACAACTGCGAAGTGATCTTAAATATAGCTTTTCTTTTGTAAAACCATAAAATACATATGATTTCAAGTGTTTTTTCTTGCCTTTAATGGGGATTTTTAATGTTTTGTGTGTGCGCCTATCTGCGTGCTTCTGTCTTTTTGGTTCCTTGACTAAAATTTGCTTTGAATTTTTCCTTTTCTTGTTGGACTGTGCCTGTATAACATTTTTTACTCAGCTATTCGGCTGTGATTGCATAGTAAATATTTAGTGAGTTCAAGGACCTCTGTGCAGTCTTGTTTGCCATTTTATACATTTTTTTGTGACTGTGATTGAAGTCTAAAGTTGGATCTAGCTAAAAAACACGTTAATAACAACATTTAAACATATTACTTGGTTTGATTATTATAGTTTATTTCTATCAATTAAAAAAAGTATTTGTAATTATATTAATTCTTGGATCATGTCTCTGTTTTTTCTTCTCATACTTTTCTTCTGCTTCTTTCTTCTGCAGTTTCCTGCCTTCCTCCTCTTGTCAGCTGCTGCAGATTCATCTTTGCACACTGAGAAAGCTAATCTGGAGTTGTGAGAGAGAAATAGAGAGAAAAAAAAAACAATGCATGAGGATTTTGCAAGTTTGTGTTTGACAGGCAAACAGGGAGATGGAAAGTATGTTATTATGAGGAGCGGTCTGAGTGTGGCTCTCAGATGCTGCAGGTCGGGGCAGGTTGTATATCTCACTGAGAATAGGTGTTGCCGTAAATGCATGCCCCTCACAGCCTCAGCCAAAGAGATTACGAGCCTGGCTTCCTGATAATGAAGTTTCTATCGATTGGCCCACCACGAGTTCTTGTTTCTGCCTGCTAACAGTATGATTATTTCAAGGCCGCAATTTGAGGTTTTCAACGACATCACTCAGGGTATAAAATTGAGTTTCAAGGAGGGTTCGATTTGTTGATGGAAAATAATCACTCCTAACTTTTTATACATCCATATCTCAAAATCGAAGTCAGTTTTTGCTTCCTTTGCATCGCAGAAAATCTGTTCTTGGTGTCAAAGTAATCTCCACACAATTTTTCATGTTGGTCTTTTTTGTGTCTAATACAATGTAAACATAACAGCTATAAGGAGGACTGTCTACCAGTTAGACTGAACCCACCATGCATGAAAGGAGTTAAATGTCTGCAACAAATGTCTAGCAGATTCAGGCTCTGCAGAGTAACATTTAAATAATATTACATCATATGACTAACAAGTATTTATTATGACATCTACTATATTTAAAATAATGGACTGGTCAACATTTTAGAAAACATTTAGCCACAAAAAATGCAAATAATGCAAATTTTCCATGAAAGTTTTTTTCCCCAATTCAGATACAGTTGAAATATGGCCATTCAGAAGAAAATCTATTCATTGGAAAATTAGACTATTAAGCCTCAGTGATCATTTTTGAACATGAAAATTGAACAATTCAACAGTATTTAAATAAGGGGATCTGCTTCACTCCTTAATGATAGTATTTTAATTTCATCATAGATTTCACTAACAGTGATATGCTCAGAGTCTGTAATTGTATTTCATGCTAACGGCACAGACTAGACAGCATCATAAGTGACTGATTCACGAATATCTTTTCAAAAAAGTGATTTGTGTGAATAAATAAGCAATTAAATACAGATATGTGGCTGTTTCAGGGGTTTTCACATTCTCCAACCTTTGTCACTGTGCGTGAAGTGTGTCATAGTGCTGGGTTCCTTTCTGAACTACTGTCAGGTTTAAGTAGCTAAGAGGCTCTCTGTCTGTGTGGGTTTCAGTTACAGAGAGGAAGCACTTCCACACCCTGCTTGTGCCTGCTGCAAATTCTCTGTTAGAAGACCTGCGCAAGCACAGAAAATTCATAAGTAACTTTGGGAAAGTCCTTCTGAAACCAGAAAGGATTTTGATTGAGCACAGCAGCATCGCGCATGTTGAAGTAATTTAACAACACAAGTTCTTGTAAAGGCTTGAACAACAGATTGTTCAATCTTATAGAAAAACTAGAAGGGATGCTGAGCACAAAGAAGAGCAAGTTGTTCTTAAGCAGATTCAGCTTTAAAAAAGAGTTTTAGCAAATAATTCTTGTCATTTTGGTTTATTGTTGAACAACAGCTTGCAGTAGCGCTACAGCTGAATGCACCATTGCATGCTAAATTAGCGCAGCTGTCAATGTTAGTACATAAATACCTGAATGAAACTCGTTCTCATCGAAATGCTATCCTCCTTTTTGTAAAAGCTCCAAAACGTGAGCAAAACAAATTTTGTACGTCCCTCCGTCTATCCTAGTAAAGTAAGATGAACACTGGGATAATAGATCAATGTTGTTCTTCACCTTTCAGCATTTCTCTTCAGAGGTTGCACACAGCAATCGGCTTTCACTGATTAGCACAGGTGGTTTTGGCAGATATTTTTATGCCGGATGGCCTTCCTGGCTCAACCATGCGTTTTATCCAGGCTGGGGACCGGCACAGGGAGACCCAGACTTGGGACCCCTTGTGGCTACATACCAGCAGTTTGGCAGTAGCACCAAGGGTCTTGTCCAAACACCCACACTGGATGAACCTCACTGCACCCCCTGCGAAATGAACCTTGGTTTCATGCGCCAGTCTTGCACACAGCCAACTGAACTATAATAGATAGTAGATCAATCCAAGCAGATGTTGCTAAAAAATTAAAATGAGAAAAGACTTAAACCATGGAATACATAGTTCTAATGGAGACAATGCACTAACAACATCAAAATAAGCGAAAGAACGAAAGAATTATAAAAGCTGTTCATTACATCTTATCCTGAAAGTATTTTCAAATCCAGTGTTATACAAGACAGTAGTTTTGCATATGTGTGACCTGCAACTCTCTCAACCCTGAACTTGAAACAATTATGTAAATAAATAAATGACCATTGGGATGCATAGTTAGGCTTTTGATCTCATTAAAATATCATATTTGAGTCACTTTAAATGAGTCACCAGATAGCTGGAGGACTCAGGGGGAACTGTGCGCTTCATTTTAGACACTTTTTGTGGTTTAAATGTATAAAACAGGACCAAATCTTGTCAGAGGGTACGGGCATTCCTGATTACCAAGTGCCAAATTCAACAGCATATTCAACATGTTTACGAAAGAAATGCAAAGCCTCCAGGTTTTAGGAAATAGATGTGCACTCGACAAATTAAGGGTTTTCAAAATGACCAGAAATATGAAAGGGGATTGAAACTATACTTGATTGGGCATAAAAAAGTATTTCAGAAGTTCAGATGACATTGGGACAAACTAAAAAGTTAGTAACTTTTCTTTGCAAAAAAGGAAAAGCAAAATTTAAACTAAGAATGAAAGAAAAAAACTGAAAAAAATTAACTAAAATTATTGCTGCTACCATAAAGGTATTTTAATGTACTTTTTTACCATTAGAATTTCCTTAAAACAGATTTGAGTGCAAACTAATGCTGGTGACAAAAAAATCTAAATCTGTTGGACGATTTTAGGTCCTTAAACACAAGCCAAAAGATTGTAACAGTAGAAGAAGCCTGTCAAGAAACCACCAGAGGCATGGACCAGACATGACTGGCATTAATCAGAAAAAAGCCAGTAAGTGAGGATCTACAGCATCCCATAACAGAGACTGCAGTAAGTTAGATGAGGTGACAACTAAACATTTTCAGCTATAAAGAAAAAGCCTTGAAGGAACAAATTCAACACTTCTCATCATCTTGTGATTGACGTCCCGCTGGTGAAGCATAGTTGGTGCAGTTTCATGCTATGGTAGTTGAAAATTGGTACAAGGAATACATTGAACAGTGGAGAAACTACTTAAGGGAAAATGATGAGGTGATCCTGTTAAAGTCATTCAGAGAGTGGAGACTGAGGTTCACCTGTCAGTTTGACAGCTATTCAAAGTGCAGATGTTTGGTTTGATTTAAAGCTCCATATGTGAGAGATGGTGTGCTTTTAAAAATGGACAAAAAAGAAGGGACTAGATGTGCCAATAGCAGAGATGTAGAAACCTATTTGCAGCTCAAAGTAGACCTAAACTTTGTGTGGATTGATATTTTTCACATATCTGCATTGTTTGCATATCCCTTTACATTTAAAAAGGGAAAATGTCAAAAGAGCAAATCGTCTTGTGGGTCTGAAAAAAAAGAAAACATCCTAACAAAAAACCCTGTGAACAAGAGAAACACCTTTAACTGCAAAAATGGCACACATGCATATGCAGAGTGGAAATGGACTAAGGCTGTTTTTAAGCAACCAGACTCCATTCGTCTCTTTAACTGAATCTTTGACTACATTTTAATGGAAAAAAACCCCAACAACAACTACACTTGGTACATGCAAGCCAGAAACTGTAGTTATTCTTGCAAAGTTTTGTGTTCTAGTACCGGTTGAATAAAGACTTTTATTATTTGCAGTTCAGCAAACCTGACACAAACAAACAACATCCAAAATCATCAGAATTGTGATGCAAAGGCATTTGAAGCCACTGCTCTGAACCTATCCGATAAGTGGAAATGACAAACTTGCCCCAACAGTTCACTAATCTGGCTGATGTGCAGTCATACATCACTGGAACTCTGTTGTGTTGTTTTAACTGAGAGCACTGAAGTGGCTTGACATGACAAAGTGAGTCAAGATCCTACGAGACAGTGGACTTGCTCAAGGTCATATCTGACTAGACATTATGGGTTTAGCCTATCTGACTGTGTGATGAGACACATGGGGGAGAGGAACACAGTATGTTCCTCTGCCCTTTTCTTGTGTGGTTTGCATGCTGATAAGGCCCTCTCTAAAATACAATTTTGATGATAATCTGTATTTTCACAGTATGCTTCTTGTTCCTTTTCCGTGCAGGAGCATTATGCATGTGAAAAAGCACAAAGGGCCTTGTGCTAAACAACATAATTCTATGTCTGAAATCCCTCTTGGTCATGCACGTCCTCCTGCCCTCTAGAGAGTTATGAGTGGGAGGAAACGAAGGCAGAATATGGATCCTTTGGTGTCCTTTTGATGTCAATGTTATCACCCATTTGTGGTATTAGATTGTGAACACCAGCAAATCTCCATGGAGAAGATGGTTACATGTCTGCTCTGGTTTTTTCTTTTAAAGGAGAAGCGTTTATATGTACAGTTAGAGATCAAAAATAACAAAAAATGTGTTTATGCTAAGATAAATAGATTTACTTTAGACAGGATTGTGCATTATGGAAAGAAGGATCACAAGTAAGAGGAGTGTTTGTGATAGAATGGGGTACTTAGGTGACAAGGTTCCTGATGAAAAGGGTATTTTCTTTTCCAGGGGTCAGGCTGTCAGAGTGCCTTGGTAGCACTGTTGTGCTACCCCTCTGCTCTGACCTTATGCTAAGCCAAGGGGAAACAAGAGACAAGCACATTGGCTTGTCATTGGTATCACATCTGACACCATCCTATCTTTCCTTCTGGAGCAGACACATGCCAACCTGTCGGTCCAAGACGTGCACACGCATGGCCAGACTGCATCTGAGAAAAGACCAACTTTGAATCCAACTCAGTTTTGTTCAGACAAACCTCCTGGAACAGAAATTGTATCTCAAAGTGTTTTACAATTCTAATCCATTAGAGAAAAAAGATAAAAAAAATACATAAATAAAACATAGACAACAACAAAATACACAGAATAGATAAAAGGTAAAAGCAAAGGAATATAATACAAAATCAAATAAAAAACAAACTCACATCATTATTGGACAAATAACAAGCTTGTTAAACAAAGAGCCAGTCCTTAGCTTGTTCAATGTGCAGAGAAAATATCAAATTTCTGGTGTTAGATTGACAGAACATTTCTGCCTTTTTATTCCAGGTTCAGATAACCTTGGAAAATCAAGTAAAGCTGAATTCTGTAAGTTGAAGGCTTTTGCTAGTTATTTTGGTACAAAGACTTTTTAAAGTCAATAATAAAGCAATTAAATGTTTTATTTGTGAAACAAAGAATTTAAAATTTTATGCTGACTAAAAAGGCAGACAGAATTGTATATCTTGCCTTTGCAATGTCAGTTAGGTCTCTGGCTGCGGTTTTCTGTGGAATAAACCTAGATATTTAAGGATAAAATATAGCTGTCAGCATTGCCATAATAACAGTTGGCAAACAATCACTTTGTGAGCAGATGCTGCTGAGTTTGGAATCTCATGCAGAACAAACAATGGCATTCTAGAGATTTTTTCCAGGAACTGAAAGATAAAAGTTACATTGAATAAAAGTTGCGTTGATTTTAAATATTTTTTACCCCTTGTGAACTACATGATTTGAATGAAAAGTGTTGCTTTTTTGCTTTTTTTTTTTTAACTTTACATAAATTTTTTCTTTTTAAACTCCGGAGTCTGGATTGAACCTTGAGTAATATATTGGTACAATGAGGCCTCATAAATAAAGCTGCGTGTCATCAGCAAAGTAATTGAAAAAAATGTCACGATGTCTGATTATTTGTGCTAAAAGAAATGTAAGAATAAGCAGAAAACCTTTAGAATTCAATAACACTCTGAAAAGCCATAACTGACTTTAGCATGTGTGGACAGAATTGTATTTAAATGAAAATGGGTCAGGAAAACTTGACATAAATTGAGTCAAAGTAATTATTTTTCATTCATGAGGATATACAGTATGTACTTACAAAGAGAGAGGCATGTGACAAAAACATTGGTACTGCTACTATAGCGGTACCACAAGCCTGCAAACCTCCAATTAGAGGTCGACCACTCCTCTACTGCACCACATATACAAGAGAACTTTAACTTTACTACTTTACTGCAATGTAATCTCAATCCAAATGTCTGAGCACACTGTTTTTAGCAACTATGAAGCAGAGATGGGTAGCTTATACAAACACTGTAGTCATGTATGAGTAGCTTAACTTTGAAAGTATATCATTCAAATATAAGTGCAATGTTGTCAACCATAGGGTTGAAAAGGGAAATTCTATTATAGGTACCGTACTAAAATAATTGTTAGAATTCTTTTTATAAACAAAAAGCATCCCCTTCTTAACATTAACGTTCTGAACAACAAGGATTGCATTGACGTCTGGAATAAATGTGTGATGCGAAATGTTTCAGTTTAATATGCAGATATTTGTTAAAGTATGTTGGGCACAAAACAATAATCAATATCCAATATTCAAACTTTTGCTTTATATTTTGCATCGGATCCTTTCTCTTTCACAGATACAATAACGTTTAAGTGGTGAAAAAAAGTTATTTTAACCCAGCTGTCCAGCTGTTTTTTTTCTCTTTCCTTTTTAAATAGCTGACAGTTTTATCAATGTTTTAAAGCCTCACTTTACACTGTTTAGACTGGATGAAGTCCAGCTTACAAGTTGAAGACCTTTTATTGACACTGATTCAGGTAGATGGATGGGAGAGAAAGGCCATAGTTCAGAGGAACACTATCAGACAAATGGTCAATAAAAAGGATCAGGTGGTTGATGCAACACAGCAAATACAAGTGTTAGCTTGTCCCTGCTTTGATAACAAAGGTGCAGTAACTTGTTTTTAAAGGACTGGTTTATTGAAATGTTGAGAGTTCACATTTTATTATTTTGGGTGATTCTGCTGGAGGTTCTGTAACTGAATGCTACTGGAATCTTAAGATAAAAAAATGGGCTTTTTTATGCAGCTGTTTCCCCTTATTTCACAAATGTGATGAAAAAGATATCTTTTCAAGGGTTTGATGGCCACAAAGGAGGTAGAGGTGAAAATCAACAAAAAAAATAATTTAGAAAGTGTCTGAATTACTTATTATAGTAAGCAAAAGTAGCTAATGATCAGAAAAATGATGATTGCAGATCTCATTCTCTGTGGGTTTTTTAGCACACTCATGAAATATGCTTGAGGTCTCATATTGAGGTCTCACTTTAGCATGTCAAATATTCAAGAAACCTTGTTGTCCAATTTGAAAAAAATGAAAAAGGATGATTTTTTTTAGCACAGCTTGCAAAAGCAAGGAATGCCTTTCATTTTGAAAGAATAGAACCAAGATGCAGTGGAGTAACAATAGACTTAATCGATTTATGTTCCCATGATTCAACCTGATTGATCTGTTTTGAGTCTTGTTGTTGTTTGTATCTATTCAAATTTACCTTTACTTTTACAATTTTTTTTCAAAACTAAATAAATTGATATCGATGGAAAAAAAATATTAGATTGAGGTTTATTTTACTGTAACGTAAAAACGACCAAGTGCAGCACACCGAACACCACACATGTGATGGCAGCAAAATATAAACAAGCCATCATTACGGTCTAATGTGTGGATTCATTCATCCTTTTTCATTTTCTAAACACGTTTTTGTCCCTTTTGGGGTCACAGGGTTGCCAGAGCCTGACCCGGCCACTCGTGGGCAAAGGCAGGGCAAACCCTGGACAGGTCGCCAACCTGTCACAGGGCACAATCACACACACAGTCACACCTAGGGACAAATTTACATTAACCATACAACCCATGAAGCATGTTTTTAGATGGTTGGAGGAAGCCAGAGAAAACCCACGCATGCACAAGGAGAACATGCAAACTCAACACAGAGACGTTCCTGACTTGAACCTGGGCCTTCTTGCTGTGAGGCAAGAGCGCAAACCACTGCAGCCTAATGAGTGGAAACCCTTTGAATTTTGCAAAGACGTGACCATACAGAGTGGTAGAATGTTCTAATAATGTCCTGTTTGCATTATCTTTATATCGAAAAACAACAGTGGGCTTAACTTTATGAAGCTAAAATGTGAATGGATTTGACAGTAAATCTTGTTGACTCGTTTATTTCATTTACACTCAATTATCTTGCAAGAAATACAAAGAATCTGGAAAACTTCAGCTGCACTTTTCAGAACCCAGGTGTTCATCTCTGAGTCACACTGGTGGAACTTTTGGCTAAACTCTAAACCTTCCACCTGCCAACTGGATCCCATTCCTACATCTCTTGTTAAATCCTGTCTCCTTTCTCTTCTCCCATCAATAACCAACATTATTCACTCCTCTCTCACATCAGGTATTGTTCCACATTCTCTAAAAATCGCCTCTATTACTCCAGTTTTGAAAAATCCTGGTCTTGACCCAAACAACTTTAATAATCTTCGCGCAATCTCTAAATGACGATTTATCGTATTTCGGGCAGATACTCGCTGCAGTGTTTTTCAGGTAAATACCCTAGGGCGGTTCAGTTAATTAACTCACCTGGTCAGCGTCCTATTTAAGCCAGGTGCGCAGTTGTTCATTCTTTCTTACCTTCAGCGCTCATTCTTCGCCCCACCCTCCTCCCCGGCTTCCACCTGTGGGCTCCGTAAAGGGGGGTTTTGTTACCCGAAAGTTTTATGGAAATTTTATGGAATTTTATGGAAGTTTTATGGAATTGAACGGAGCCTTATGCCAAACGAAAATATGTGAATGCCAACTTAAAGAATGTGGAAAAATGTCAAATATTTCTTACTGCAAGAGTTGTCTGACTGAAATTACCTTTTATTTCCAAATTCCTTGAAAAGACTGTTGCTCTTCAGCTCCGTGCTCATCTTTCCAGTAAAAATATCTACGAAAACTTTCAATCTGGTTTCCGCCCACTCCATAGTACAGAAACAGCTCTTTTAAAAATCACAAATGACCTCCTGTTAGCTTCAGACTCCGGTTCACTGTCCATTCTCATTCTCCTTGATTTAACTGCTGCTTTTGACACCATTTCCCACAACATTCTTATTCACAGACTTCAAACTATTGGCATTTCTCACACCCCTCTGTCCTGGTTTTCTTCATATTTATCAGATCGTAGTCAATTTATCCAGATTAAACCTCATACAAACACCTTCACACTCTTTGCTGGTATTCCCCAGGGCTCTGTCCTAGGTCCCATTCTCTTCATCATTTACATCTTGCCTCTTGGTTCTCTCTTTCATAAACACAACCTTAATTTCCATTGCTATGCGGACGACACCCAGCTCTACATTTCTACTAAACCCTCCTCATCACTTCCTCCTTCCTCCCTTACCCTCTGTCTGCAAGAAATCCATTCATGGTTCGCTTCCAATTTTCTCCAACTCAACAGTTCCAAAACTGAAGTCCTACTTGTAGGCACTTCATCCACTATTTCCAAATCCAATAACTTCTCTTTCTCTATCAACGACTTCTCTGTTCTTCCCTCCCCTCAGGTAAAGAGTCTCGGTGTCATCCTTGACAGCTCACTTTCGTTCCAATCTCATATTAATAGCATCACCCATTCTGCTTACTTTCATCTCCGCAATATATCTCGTCTCCGCCCTTCTTTTACACCTCATACAACTGGTGTACTTGTTCATTGTCTTGTCACTTTTCGGATTGATTATTGTAATTCCCTCCTGTTTGGTTTGCACAATATAAAAAACTCAAGAAACAGCAGCTTCTCCAAAATTCCTCAGCCTGCATCATCACCAGGACCCCGTTATCCCACCACATCACACCAATTCTCCAAAACTTACACTGGCTTCCCATAAAACAAAGGATTAGTTTCAAGATTCTCCTCATAACCTTCAAAGCAGTCTATAACCTGGCTCCACCCTACATTTCAGACCTTCTTCACATTTCCATTCCCTCCCGATCTCCCCGCTTCACTTCCTCTCTCCAACTCCATGTCCCACCTGCCCGTCTTACCACCATGAGGGGCATAGCTTTCAGTCGCTCCGCCCCCCAGCTATGGAATTCTCTTCCCTCCAGATTTACGCAATACCAACACGCTGCCACTGTTCAAATCCAAACTCAAGACTCATCTCTTCAAACAATCATATAGTTTACTCCATTCAGTTAACACAACCTCATTTGTCTGTTTTTCTATCCTGTTTTATGTCTTTATTTCTACTTATTTTTTACTCTGATAATTTCTTATTGATGTTTTATTCTGTTTTTCTTATTTTCAACCTTGTACAGCGACCTTGGGTGACCTGAAAGGTGCTTGAAATAAGATTTATTATTATTATTAAAGGTGTCCTGGATCGATTTTAGGTCAGTGAATCGGATTGTTCACAAATTATGATATGAACTGGATTGTTATAGTGAATCGTTTTACTTAGAAGGCATTCCATTTCCCTTTCACAGAGTTGCACCTAACAGCAACAAACAACCCTGTAGGAACTGTTGATTGGACACAGAGTAGGAAAGGGAAGTTATTTGGCCAGTTAATTGCACAATTATTGGTGTGTAGCCCGTTGAGACAACGTTGTTGCAATCTTGGGCTATTTAAATAAAATAAAATTGAATTGAATAACTAATAGGTCATTCAGAAACCCACATTTTTTAATCATTAGCAGTTGTAGGAAAAAACATAGGTTTGGATTTTGGTTAAAAGACCTTGAACAGGAGCTACTGAATGACAGGGGTTAAATTAGAGGTGTCAGATGTCAAATGTCAGATGTGAGACCATCTGCCTAAAAACAAACAGTTTATAATGCAAATCACTATTTTTTTTATGTTGCATTATTTACAGCCCCTGTTTTGAAAGTGTCATTAGAGGATGGGGAAACATAAAAAAAAGGTTATAAAAAAGATAAGACAGGTCATACTCCACATTATCATGTAAAACACTAATGGAATAATAACAAATATTTTACAAATTTGCATTTTTTAAACTAGTTCGATGAGAAGAATCCAGGACATCTAGACCACACATGGTGTAGGGAGCTGTTGCTTAGCAGACCTTGTACCGTAATATTATGTCTTGATAAAGAGTAGATCATTTGTAATTTTCCCATGACACGTAGATGTGTTTGGAGAGTGGAAAAAAATGTATTCTTTCTTTTAGACGACTTAGCATTGATCTCAGCAGCAGGCAGGGAACTGTCAGGTATAAACCCCGCTGCCCACCTGGAATAATAATCCCCACAGAGAAACATATTTTTATTCATTAGCTAAATGTAGAAAATTGACTAATACTTGCAAAAGAGTAATGAGATGGTTACCTCCTCCATCTGTTTTCAAATTCCTCTCCCTCACACACACATAGACACACACACCCACACACCTACACACACACTTAAACAGTCACATTTCAACTCCTGCATTGTCCATCCTTTATCCTCCTTTATTCACTGGAACAAAAAAAAAAAGAACTCCACTTAATGAATTTCCCAGCAACCTGTCTGCACTGTCCCCCCCACTGTGTGATTGTCAGCATCGTTTACCCTGGCCATATTTTCTCACTTTGCTAATTTGCCCACAAGGTGACAGGGTGCTGGGAAGCTCCTAAAAGTCCTCTGGCTCCAGATGTCTGGACCAGATGTCCTGTTATTTTTGAAGAGGTCCTTTGATTTTATTTATTATCTGTTTCCAGCTTTTTGCACTTCTCAGAGACAGTGCATGGTAAAAAAAAGAAAAAAGATGTTCAGAGACCTAATTAAAAGTTTGCCAGTAAGAGCTGCATTCTCAATACTGTTGCATGATACTTAATGGTATTCCTATAGACAGTAAAGACAAACCAAAACAGTTGTCATTGCAGTTTTTGTTGTTAATGTGTTGCACAGTAAGCCAAGCGGGATCACAGTCTGCAACCATTTGATGTGATCAAAGTTAATTACCATCTGTATAAAAGATGCACATTACATACTTCATTTAGTGTATAAATATGGAAAGGAGCAACTGTTTTCTTTTAATTCACAGAATAAATAACTTACCAGCAATAATTCTTTGAGTCATTTAACACTTGTCATCTGATGTGTTGCAAACATCTGGACCTATTGTTTAATTGGATTTTTTTCCACACCCAAACAGACGTGTGTGCATGAATTATTATAACAATGATTCAGATGAGTTTTGATTACATTTTTTTTAACAGTTTGAGCTCATTTGAGATTGAGAGTAGATTCTAAAACACAAGTTGATCTGGAAAACATGATAATAATAATTTGTTTATTTAAAAATACTTTTGAAAAAATGGCTTTTATTTTGCATTTAAAATCTTGGAGAACTAAAATAAATAGATTATGTTATCTATGACCCTTAAAGTCATTGGTGTAGTTTGAGGGGTTCTTTTAACTGAAGTCTATTGTTTTGAGCAAAAGTTAATACTTTGCAAATGTACACCTAATGCTTTCAAAGATTCCTTAAAGACGGAAAATATAAATTCAAAACGATGTATTTTTATCTATAATATTTAGCAGTTGCCAAATTCAATTTCAGCACTTCAGACGGAACTGAATTTTCCTGTAAACGTATGACTACAGCAAACCCTAACAGGGTAAACATGCATTGCATCTCCTGCTGTGCACAGCTGCACAGCACATTCCCAGAACTTTCCCAGCAAACATTTGCAATAACACATTTCCCGATGAGCTTGTTGATCACACTGTTGAAACAGGTTTCTGTAACTAATGATCAGCTCCTTTTTGATGGAAGCTGCAGCTCTGTCACTAGGTGGCAGTGAAGCACCATGTCATCCCTTCCCTGCTGTGTTTGCTGTTGTCACTGTTGGTTGGTTCTATCTTATCTTTCCTCAGATCCGTCTTTCTTATTGTAACATGGGAAGATAAAACCTGCCAGTGCAGACTGGTATCATATGGGGATCTGTTGCTACTGACAGCACACGGATAGTTCGAGCTCAGATAGAGAACGTGGAGAGAGGGGGAGGATCGGAAAGTGAGAGGAGAGGACACTGAGACGGGAAAAGCGAAGGGAGATAGAAAAGAGAGTTAGCGGTAGAGTAATTGGCCCAAGATGTGCTGCTAATGCAGCAATCTCCTCCTCGCATTCTTTCTTCAAGTGCTATTTCTTCTCCCCTCTTTTTCTCCTGTCTGTACGTACTCTACATAGCTACGCTGTAGCTGGCTCCACTCTTCTCCACAACCACTGAAAGCACTTTCCGTCCTCTTTCACCTTCTCAAGTTGCGCTTTTTCCCTTTCCACACTTCTGTTTCTCGCCTTTGCATACAGCAGCTCTTGGTTTGTCTTCGAATGACACCTCCTGGGAATGAACATCGGGGATGTGCACCTAAAGGTCGAAGGGCTACAGAGCTCCCACAGGGACTTCTGCTCAGGATTGACCTTTGTGTGTTTCCTGATTGTGTGGTGGCTCAGACTGTGAAAGAGCTTTTCACAGTCAGAGCACATGTTCTTTATGATGAAACAAAGTTGCTATATTTTGATGATGATTTTAACGGCTTTCTATAAACTAAACTGTGTTCTTTCTTTGTCGCACTCATCAGTTTCATATTGACATCATTGCAAAATAGCTTTTATTGAGGACACTTTTACCAGTGGCTGATAGATTAGATAATAGCTGTTAGGTTATAAGGTAATAGAGCAAAAAGGCATTCATTTTGCCAACTGCAAGTTACATATTAGGCAACTTTATGATTAATTTAATTTCTATCTTCCGGTATTTGACACATTTCTGAATGTCTAGTGATTATAACAGCAAGACCATTGTATTTATGTTTAATCCTTTAAAACCAGTGCTTTAGCTCCAGTGTTTACATTCTTTCAACTACAGTAACTAACTAATCAACCATTAACATAATTAATGTAAGTCCAGCGGATTCCAAAGTGGGGAAAAGCAGCCTTGGGCCAGTATGCAACACTCTATAATTTATGTCCATTTTTTCCATGTTTTGTATTGTGAGGTATGCAATTTGTGACACATTTTAGAAAACGAAACGAAACGAAACGAAACGAAACGAAACGAAACGAAACTAAACTAAACTAAACTAAACTAAACTAAACTAAACTAAACTAAAAAACCAAAACTAAACTAGCTATTTGTTGCATATCATTGCAAAGCCGGTACAAAAAGCTACTTTTCTCCACCTCAGAATCAGCTGATTTACATTGTTTTTTAGGTAATATCTCTGGTGGGACCATTTCAAAAAAGTGAAACAAAATGTTTCACTTACCATGGGGTGGTCCTGGTGCAGTGGAAGGGCGGTCGACCTCTGATTGGAATATTGCAGGTTTGACTCCCGCCTTGCCCACCCATGCGTTAAAGTGTCCTTGGGCAAGACACTGAACCGCACCTTACTTCTGGTGGAAGATTGGTGCCAGTGTTCAGCAGCGGAGCCGCCACCAGTGTGTGCATGGGTGAATGGGATTGTGACTGTAAAGAGCTTTGGGCCTTCAAAGAAGGTAGAAAAGCGCTAAATAAGTATATGCTATTTGCCATTTGTTATTAGTACCATAAAAAAGTAAAGCCTGACAAATGCCTAACCTAAAACTGTAAAAAACTGAAAGACAGTAGTCTTCTCTTGTACTGAACTATGTTTTAGGTAGTTCTGAGTATGAAAGAGTTGTTGTTTTTTCCGACTCAATGAGAGGTGGAAGAGTCAAAGAAAAAGCCTGAGACACAAAATGACAGCAGGAGAGGCACAGGCACATCGAATGAATATATAACCCCTCTGTCAGCAACAATCACACCTTCAGCATTTGTTTTTTCAGAAATGTTTTTGTCATTTTTCTCTGCACTTTCGCTGTTTGTTCTAGTGGCATCTGCATGCCAAGTTTAGACACGACGACAGTCAGAAATGGTGGGTCGCATTGACAGGCTGCATACTTTTCAAGGCATCTCAACACTGTTTTCTCAAATTACATCTAAACCAACAGTTTCCAAACAAAATTAGTATTTAAGTAATTAATTTATTTCAGAGATATGGTCTGGAACTTCAGACTTAGGGTGTATTCAGACTGGGAAAGTCATTTAGTCTGGACCGATTCTGCTGAAATTGAGTCCTGAACCTTGCATTTGGTCTGTATTCAGACTGGGGGCAAGGGGACTTTCCTGTTAAAGACAAAATCTTGTAAGCAAAACCTAAAGGTCTCTCCAGTCATTGGCCAGGATTTACAAGTGCGGGACAAAGCAATAAGAGGCAGAAATTATGGACATCCTGCGCTTTTCAAACCTTGTTGGATAGGTTCACTTAATCAAACCGTTTTTTCTGTTTGATTACACAACATTCATTCATTCGTTCTCTATTCCGTTTTTTCCCTTTCGGGGTCACTGGACTGCCGGAGCCTGTCCCAGCCACTTGTGTGCAAAGGCAGGGGACACCCTGGACAGGTCGCAAGTTTGTTGCAGGGTAGAATGTCCTCAATCACACACCCATTCACACTGACACTCACACCTAGGGACAATTTAGATTAACCAATAAACCTATGAAGCATGTTTTTGGATGGTGGGAGGAAGCCGGAGCCCCCGGAGAGAACCCACGCATACACAGGGAGAACATGCAAACTCCAGATAAGATATTCTTTATTTTTTCCATGTCAGGACACGGGACCAGGGAATCAGATGGTATGGACCAGCACAAGAGGAAGGCAGAGACAAGACTTAAATACACACAGAACTGACAAGACACAGGTGAGAACGATCAGGAGAGATTGGGACCAGGAAGTAAAACTCAAAATCAACACATACAGTAAACTTTCAAAATAAAACAGGAAACAAAACTCAAAACATGACAACAAAAATAGAAGCAAAAAAAAAGGCAAAGAAACCCAAACCATAACAATTTTAAGTTACTTTTAAATGAATTTAAGTCAAACTATGTATGGACGTGTTTATATAATATTTAGTAAAATGCATTGTTATTTGAATTATGACATCAAAAACCCATTACAATTTAAATGCAATTTATTTTGTTTTTATTTAATATTTTATTTTTTAAAATATTCATATTGAATTTTAAATCTTAATATCGAATTCTAAATATAAAATTGTATTTCTATATTCCAAGCCTGTATTACATATTGAATTGTTAATTGAGAATTACATTTTACTTCAAATTATGACTCCAAAAAACTTGAACCATAGTTCAAACTGTGCCATGGCATTCACACCGGACAAGCATGGAGGGGCTTCTTCTTCTTTTCCATTCCACTGCTTACTAGCACAAGTCCGCCACCTACAGTTAGAAGACGTTTGGTGCAAAATTTCAAAGCGCTGCAAATGTCATGAGTCTTGCTCCAGGCTTTTGTCAAAGCTCTTTTCCGTTAATTCAAAGATTTGGTGTCGTAGAATTCCGTCCGTGCACAAACTGCAGTTATTAATTTCTCCTTCATGAGCAACTTTCAAATGGTTAGCACTTCATTGAATGAAGGGGATGCCATCCATACCTCACTACCAAACCTGAGTCTCTAATTGGTCAAAGTTGGATCTGGTGTAATTTTCAAAGCAGGTCAATGGTTCTACGCTTTGTTCGGAGAGCCTGAAAATTGACGTAGAAAGTTGGGTTGAATTTTGAAAACGGGAGCCCAAGACGTGCATGTATATGCGTTTACATAGACATTGTTGCTTGAACGCCCGTTGCAGAGGGCAGTGTGAACGTATAGCTTATAAAATATACAGTGCTTTTGCAACTGGATTTCATAAACACCAACTGCATGTTATTGTGTTAAAAGCAGTTTAATGACAAATCTGAGACAATATTCGTTTTAACCGCACGTTTTAAGACTTGAGTTGAACACAAATACAAAGAGCATTGCAAAAGAAGGGACTTGTGAGCAGCTCTGACTAATTTCATAGATTGTGAAAAAAACAAACTAACTTATATTGACATCACACAAACCACTAGCTTTCAAGATAAGGCTTGCATAAAAAGACAGCAAACTTTCTGCTGGCACATCATAAATTCAGCGGAGTCCTGTGATGCAAGAAAGACACTAAAAGCTCTCCAGATGAAGAGCGCACCACATCCAGTGATCGTGCTTTACTGCGTTTGTTTGCAATACCAACCCTCCTCTTTTCACACTTGTGTATCCAGCTCTCTTTAAAGCATGTGGTCACTTATCAGCGCCCCAAACACTGAGCCATATAATGAATTTACAATATGTAGCTGCAGTGCTGTGTGGCAAGACTGTACTGATTTATTATACAATAATCCTTATCAACAACACACATTAATACGCTTTACTATCTCAGCGCTGTTTGTGAATCACAGGGAGTCTATAAAGGGAAGGTTTCTTAACTTGAATATGGGATTTAAACATTCGTTGCCGCTGACGCATTCTGAGAGTGGCTTCCATTGTAATACTTTTCTAAAGCCTTTGCAAAGAATTCCTGTCCCCCTTCCCCCAGTACATACACACAAAGAAAATCACACATACACACTGAGACATAATTGGGGCCTGCACACAACTCACAAGGGGGGACCCATCTGGAGGGGTTGTTTTATGTGTGTGTCTGTGTGTTTGTATCTGTGTCTTATAATGTACATCTCTCCTGCAGTCCAGCCCTTAGGCCCTGGGCTACATTTGCTTCCATCCATCAGCCAGATGAGCTGTGTCCCTTTAACATTGGTGACAATCTGAAAAAAAAAAAAAAAAAGAAAAGGAAAGAAATAGTAACATTTTTGTGGTTCTTGATATAGAACAGTCTTTTTGAATAAAACATGGATTGTTGATGCTGGAAACAGTTTGCTTTATTTTCAGAACTCTGTTAAAAAAAAGGAAAATGCAGATTCAACTCCAACTGTGAACATCTTTCCTGCTTTTGTGGGGCAACCACACAAAAACAGTAAGCATGTTTGTGTCACAAAGTGTCATTTGCCACAGAGGTATGCTTCCAGCTGCTTGATATCTGATCATATGTGTTATAAAGTGGCCTCTCTGCAGCTTATTACTGCTTTACCTTCCATATTTTCAGCTGTGAGTTTGTGTGGCCCTGATCAAAAGGGATTATTTCCTCTAAACATGGCATGT
Source organism: Oryzias sinensis (assembly GCA_037389245.1). NCBI lineage: Eukaryota > Metazoa > Chordata > Actinopteri > Beloniformes > Adrianichthyidae > Oryzias > Oryzias sinensis. The sequence continues at coordinate 32,740,338 of CM074489.1, forward strand.
TTGTATATGCAAATATGTTGGCAATATTGTTTGTGCACAGGTCCACAGACTTTTAATCAAATGTTTACAAGCACTGAATAGTAAATGTCTTTGCCAGTTAAGGCTGAGAAATCCTGTACAAGCTTGAGAGAACACATCGTTTAATGTCTGAATGAAGCTTTGGTCTGGATGCATTTACATACACAACAGCAGTGTAATGAGGACTGAAACAGACGTAAAATGAATGATTTGTCCATTATTATAACATTGTATACTTATATTTTTTCAAGCTGCCATTTATGTTCAAAGTTCAGCTGCTTAAATACTGTTTTTGCATCGTTTTTTAAGAATACCAGAAGGAACTTGACACCATTCAGATCAGCAGTTGAATAAGTTGGGCTCACAGCCCAGTCCTCAAATAAATACAAAGCAAGTTAGAATCTTCATTACCATTTCCTTCATTTTTACTTTAGAAAAGGTTATCGCCCACCCAACGTGTTGGTCCATCCACTCATTTCCACCTCAGTGGTGCACACCAAACAACTTCTTACCACCCTGCAGGCAACAGTTGCTGATGCATCTTTATTTCCATCCCAATTCTCATTGCTTTTCAAGTGCCACTACCACCACTCTCTGCCAGTCTGTCCATCTCCCTGAGGGTTACATAGATCTGCTTATCCAGTGACTGTTGCTATACGTGTTCCCTTTCATTAGACAGTCTCTGAAAGGTCATGCAGCTGGACCTGTGTCTGCAAAAGGGATGTCTGGAAAACAAATGAGTGACGTGTGTCTTAGTTACCTGGAAATTAAAATATGCTATTATGTAGATAGGAGAAAGCTGTGCATTAATAAAAGCTGATTCTGTACGTTTATTTCCATAGTTAATTAACTGAAAAAAGGTTTAAATTTCAGCTTCCACCTAACTTAACTTTGTTGTAATTTTAGGAATATTTTTTAATTTTCCCTGTTGTTGGAACCAGTTCACACCATTCATTCCACCTGTGATCAGGTCTGAGATCCCCCTCTTCAAGCTGCTATCTTTTTTATCCTTTCCGCCCCCTTTGTATGCCTCTTTTTACCGTTATTATCCTCTGTATCATTCTGTCCATTTTTTTCCGTCCCATTGCCTTCGCACATCTGCAGCTCGCTTCTATTTAGAATTACTGCCTAGCTTCAATCCTCTCGCTGTCATCCCTTAATGCCCTGCAGCCAATTTCCTCCCAGTCTGCTCTCAAACATCTAGTTTTCCCTCCATATCACCGCTGATCTACCTTTTATGCTGTCCTCGTTCACGATCTGATGCCCTCCCCCCTCTGTTTATTCTGAATGTGTGTCAGTCGTATCCCCCTACCTGCCACAGTGAAACTCGTTGCTTTGTGTAAAGCCCCACTGGCCCCGCCCAAACCACTTGCTACTCTGGCTGTCACAGAGGCCAGGCCGCTGAAGATTACACTTCACTGAGCAAGTTGCCTCACTGCAGGCCTATTCCCAACAGATGTGACTAATGCAGAACATTACCACTGTGCCCCCATGCTGTCTCGTCATGTGTTTTTATCCACCTCCATTTTTTTCTCTGAGTCACAGTTTGTAATTTTGGGAAAGGTAATCGGTTAACAGGCAATTTTTTTTTTACATTTTCCCATATTTTGCATATTTGCCATTTGGTACCAGTTAGAATTAACACAGAATGATTAAAGTGACTCCATCATTAAAAAAAAGATCATGGAGAGAGATCATCCACAAATGCCACTACATGGTTTTTAAATAGGTAATTTTACCCCAAGTGGAAGATGATGTTTACTTAGTTGACTTAGGGTTTTTGGCCACCTGCCTCCTCTTAAAAAAGGTGGCAGCAGTGATGAGGCTCCTTCACCATCTGTACTATAATTGTTATATTTTTGGCTGAGCTCTTTTGTGATTGAGTAAATATTCTCATTATTCTGCCTTTTCTCTTGACTTTGTCTCAATTGCTTCTTTTCTAATTTTAATCTTGTTAATTGATTCAGAGTCAGTGGTAAGACATTGATATATTTGTAGAGTTTAATTGTTCTGAGTGCAATCCTTCATAGATGATTTTTACAAATTAAACCATCACATGGATTTAATAAAAATAATTTTGGTTGTTTTGGAATAAATGATTTTTTTTGCCAACTGCTAACTAATGGAACATTCTGCAGCAAATCTAATATGAAGTAGTCATTGATTAACCCTGATTGCAACTGTAGGAAACCAGTTGCTTTTGTCGACCTCCACCTGCGTAAAACCACATTTTATATACACACCACATGGTTTTCTTTGTTATTCATTTGTTTTTGCTTGTGGCAAATTTGTATCTTTTTACCCAAGATTCCTCTGGAAATAGTTGTTCATTTCAGAGGCCAGGTGGTTAAAGGGTAAATGGAGAAGGTCTGTGGCCTCTTACAAGGCAGCATTCAAGGCAGTTGGTCAGGGCAGAAAGGTTCAACTGCCTCACATTACCCTATAACCCACAGCCTTTCACTCCCAGCAGAAGAATAGAACACTTTAGAGGACACGTTTCCCCTGCCCACTTTTCACAGATGGCTTGTACTTTTCGCACTGTTTGCTTGTTTGACTTTCTACAACTTAAGCCATGAAGTCAATAAATATTGAATACAAAACAGTCCAGGAAAACACGTTTATTAACCCTTGTGCTATCTCAGATGACCCCACCCTTACATTGACGTGTTCTCCCTACCATGACAAAGATGGATAAAGGTGGAAAGATTTCATGTAATCCATGGACACCAGTGAGGTTCACAAATCATTGAAGAAAAAAGGTTCAGCGCACTGTCTAGTGGGTCTAGATGACCCAACTCCCAATGTTAAAGTGCCTAGGATAGCACAAGGGTTACAACAGCTGACATACCATCTTTGCGGCATCTTTGTACTCTGATTTAAGTTTTCAAAACTCTAAAAAAAATGGTGTTCGATTCTTTTTTAAAATCTGTTACACATATGTTATTTATAGATTGTATGCACACACATTTGTCTTCTTATTAAGTCACTTCAGCTCATTATTAGTGACTCGATAAAACCTAAACTGATTTGTAGTCACGGCAACCACAGTTTTTTTTTTGTTTGGCCTGATACTTGGAAGTTTGTAAACCACATAACATTGATTCATCCAATTAACAGTGATTACAATCTCATTGGTATAACTATGACCACACCCAAGGATATTGGTGAAAGGGAAATATTGCAGAAAAAGTGTTTTTATCCCACCCCTCCCGTCATTTTACATGTTGCAATACATTATAACATACCTTACATGCAATGAATAGGGTCAACGATTGTTTTATTAGACAAACAACTGTAGCTTAAAGCAAATCAAATCCTCATTTCAAATGTTAAGACAGCACACTTTGGGTTCTTTTTCTTTCAGTCATTGGTATGGCTTCTGTGAAATCAAATCTCTCTGTCTCAGGGAGAACACTTTACCTCTGGCATAGTCAAAAGCACTGCTATGGCTACAAAACATACATTGTAATGGAAACCTTTCTACCTACCTTGGATGTGATGCATTTAAATAGCTAAAATCTTTAATACCGTATATTATTTGTTTGTTTTGATGGATCTGATCCCTTAAAATTGTAATATGTAGTTTTATATTTTTTAACACACACATACAATTTTTTTTTTAATTCCAATTCAATAAAGACATTGTATTGACTTTCATTGAAGTTGCACTCTATAACGCTGTCCCTACTGCTAACCTTAACCCATCCCATGTTAACCTTAAACCTAACCAGAAGCCTTGATGTGACATCATGCTGTATGGAGACCAGTGAAAATGTCCCAACGAGGCTAGCAGTCCTCATTAGGTCAATACTTGTGCAAGAAATTATCTTAATAAGGGGACAAATATGTGACTACAAACAACACACACACATAGTTTGAAAAGGGTGCTAAATGTTACCCTTAATAGTACATGCTACTCTTTTTTTTTGTCCACAAAAAAGACAGCTGAACCGCCTCATCTGCTGCTTTACTCAGTTGTTTAAATTTGTTCTTCTTAATGCTTCTGCAAAGCAGCTGTGCCCAAGCCTGACTAAGTTTGTATTTTCACTGAATGCTTCAGTAAGAAGAGAAGTCTCATCACCTCCCATGTGTCAGTTAAAAAGACAAAAAAATCCAGTTACCCAGTACAGCTGTGAATGGTTTTTCCTTTTCCTTCTGTTTTATAATGAATTCAAACTCTACTTAGAGGTTTGGAATCAGCTACCCAGATTTCTTGGAGAAGGGCTTCTCTCTTGTTACAACTGTGGACTTTTCATCCTTTAAGGGGGTCACGGCAGTCCCCTTCCCATTACAGTCAAATATGAGAATTACATGAACTTGCTCTCTAGATAAATGGCTTGCCAGCATTAGTTGAAAGGATACTTTTTTCAAATCACTGTGGATTTTATACTGATATTTTTTATTTCATCTGCAGACAGGAGGTTGTGGCCATAAGGGAAACTGTGACCCCTTTTCAGCCACTCTTGTGCACAGGGTCCTCCGGACAGCTCAAGGTATTGGAAGGATGTACCAGACTCTGTTTTCATCTCTAAAAGAAACATATTTCATTCGTTGCAAATACGATAATGGTAAATATATATTTGTCATATAAAAATGATCCACATCTTCAGCTCATTGTTCAAGTTCTCCCCAAGCCCTTTTCTTTAATCCTTTAACATTGTTACAAGATTTTCTAGACTTCTAAGCACTTTCCGTATGAGTGTACGACATTGTGCCATTCAATTTAACCTTCATTGCCATCTATTTGACTTTTCTATGTTCACTCCGATGGCCTCTTTGAACTTTTTTGTTGAACCCACTCAGAGTCATCAGACATTGTCCAAGTGTAACATTTAAACCTAATTTTGCTTGACACTGTTGTAGTTACAGCTCTGACCTGTCACTGACATCAGACCTTTGGAGCGTTCATATAAATGCTAAGCCCCCCCAAAACTGCATCTTAATAAGATGATCAGTCTACTCTGTCAAAATTTTCCTTCCTACATTCCTTCCTACATTTTACACTTAAAACGCTCCAACTGCAAATTTGCCTGAAGTGCAGTTTAGGAAATCTTTCTTTTAATCATCAGATAGTTTTCTACTATCAGATGTAACTTGGTTCCGTACTGTAAAATATTTCATTGCTGACATGAACAGTTTTTTAATACATTTTGCAGACACATAGATAGTATGCAGAATTATGAAACATCATTGCTCATAGTTTATTAATGTGATGATTTATCGATTTCTTTTGAAGTTGTAGCATTAAATTCCTAGACTCTTTACTTAGTTTTAGACTTTTTTACATTTAGGTAAACTAAAACAATGTGATGTAGAGTTGTATCAATTTGCAAATAAATGCACTTTTTGTCTGATCTTAACTGATTGTCAACTCTACTTATGGATGTCTCCTTTTTTTTCTCCAAGGTACATGGTGCCAACGTCTGGATTTGAAAATGTCCTCATCAAGTGTGTCCATGGGAAAGTCTAAGCAGACTGTTATCAATTGTGTTCAATCAAAATGTCAAATGGATCAAAGTGGGGAAGAACTGTCCCACTTTTGGTTTAGCTCATTTGAGCATGACTGACAGCAGCATGCAATATTTACTGCTCACCAACACAAATCAGACACATCATTATGTGATGCAACATTGCATGTGGGGTGATGGGTGTTATCAGTCATCTCCAGTAAAAAAACCAAAAAAACACTGAAAGACATGTTCAGACAGGCATCAATTGTTGACAGCCAGGGAGCATGCAGCCACTGTAAAGTCAAGTGGAGTTTTGATAATCTAGAGAGTTGGAAATATTATTTTTTCCCCCTCTTTCTGTTTCTGCCTTTCTCTGTAAGGTATTTTCTTACCACAAATGTTACAGAAGAAGAAAAGATCTTTAGTGTTTGGCGAGGTCAGTTACCTGTAAAAAACATTTTGTTCTTCAGATGAGTTGGAAGAGGCTGCCACTCGAAATTTCTTCAGCAATAAATAGTTAAGTACATCCTTGAAATTGTGGAAATGCAGTTGCTTGTTTTTCAGTTTTTGACATTTTCATTTATTTGTTTTAATGAAATGCGTGGAGGGATGGAAACAGTATGATGGATCAGCCCAGCAAGACAAAAATGATTTTTTTTAAAGTAAGTAGGCATCTCTGTTAGGTGTCAGTTTTTTTTTTTTTCTTGCAAAGGTTTTAGAGTAAACCACACTTTTTATTAACATTGCTGCAAACCAAGTTAAAACTCTCATATTCTGAATAATCTAATTATGATGTTTATTTTTAGAAAAAAACTAGGTTAATATATTTAGTTCAAACAACTTGATTTAATATTCCCTAAACATTTTACTAAACAAATGATACAAAGACATCATACTTTTGTTTCAGTAAGATTCTTTTTCAAGCCACCGTTTCTTGTTACTGTATTTAACCTCCTTAATACCAGAAATGAACCCTAACACCTAAATAACACACTCTTTAACGTACTGTAACTTTTTAACCATTTACACAATCAACGTGAATGAGTTGAGTCTGACTCAGAAAAAAACAGCTTTGCACAGATTAAAGTGTTGCACATTGGTTTTGCACCAATATGCATGATAGCGCAAAGCTGCTGTAACTATGTAGCTAAAGCTCTGTTGTTAAATGGTTAAAACCGTCCTACTAGTACTAGTAGTAAAACCGTACTAGTAGTAAAAATAGTGCAAAAATTAATTGTTGGAAACTCATGATATTACCACCTAATCAACAAATTAAGTTAAAACAAAACAAAGGTTTCCTGAGGCTTTAAATAGTCTCTAAGGGTGTATTCAGACTGGAATCAAGCGGACCATTCTGTTACAGACCAAAATACGGCGTCTGCAGTGGCTCATGATCGAGGGGCTAGCGGTTCGATCCCCGCTCCCGACCAATCGTTGCGTCCTTGTGCAAGACACTTCACCCTCCCTGCCTCCAGTGTTGCTCCACTGGTGTGTGAATGCAAATGTTCTGGTGATGGTCAGAGGGGCCGTATGCATGAACTGGTAGCAACGCCACTGTCAGTCTGCCACAGGGCAGCTGTGGCTACATGAGTAACTTACCATCACCAAGTATGAATGAGGAGTGAATGAATAATGGACTCATTGTAAACGCTTTGAGGGTCTGGAAAAGCGCAGATAAATCTAATCCATTATTATTCTTCAGAAAATTGAAACAAACACGTGGCATTTTAAATACTAACTACTGTAACTGTTCAACAGTAGAAGGATTTTTATAAGGAAAATATACACATGCATTTTAAATGTAAGTAAATCAAACTCAGGTTAAATGCATGTTTTTTATATTGTTAATATCAGGCAGGAGAACAATATATCTTCATCTGAATCAGGGCACCACATCATTAAAGTGACTAATGAATCATATCATGCATTTTTTCCAGATTACCTAAGTGAAAGTTTATTTACGTAATGTTACAATATTGTCTTTCACTGAACCTCTTGGTGCCTTTAAGCAAAATCCTTTTTCTAAGTCAAGCTACAGGCACTTTCAGAAAAAAGTGCTCTACAGTCTAATATGACTGTGTTCATTGACACCCCTCCCTCAGGATACACACAAGCTTGAGGCAGATTTACCTCTGAAATCGTACTCCTTTTATTTGAATTTTTAACTCCCATCTTGCTCTTGGCTGAATGAGCAACACATCTTCTTAATTTTAAATGTCACTCTGCTGAGTTATAGTAATTAATAGGAGCATTAGTCAGAGCATTTTGAAGAGGCAAGAAGTCACTTCAAGAACATTTTAAAATGTCCTTCTCTAACAGCGCCACTGATGGATACGCGCATTTCGGTTCCAACACATGGGAGACCTCAAACGCCTGGGACAGCATTTGTAAGACTGAGTAGATAGGCTGAAACAAGGTTCTTTCTGTATGTAAATGAGAGTCCACAGTTTCACACAACAAATTAGGATTTAACTCTCATCAGAACCTAACCTTCAGGTTTTTGGTGTTTGTTACGCTTTGACTGCTTGATATTGTCCTTGGTGTCCGGACTACTGCTGGTTACATCCTGCCTGATTTATATTCAGTTTCTGTCCCAAGGCTGAAAGTGTATTCATATTCTTCTCTAGTAACCAAATTAGAGTAATGCCCTAGTAGTTAGCAAAAAATAAATAAATGTTTCTCCAATTGATGCAACTTGCAGGTTTTCTTCTGTCTGGTGGTACAAAAGCTTGGTGGATAACTGCAGTGTTTGCTTCAACATTCAGTGCCACTCTTTATCCATTTTTTTCACAAACATTTTTTCCTTTTTTTTGTTGATTAAAAAAGGACAACTGTGCTTCTTTCAACTGAAGATAGTCTTATTTAAAAAAAAAATTTAAACATTTAATTGGATCACACCTAAAAAAGAGCGGAATTTGTAAATCTGTTCAGGTTTCACTGCATTGGGTGATCTGTTTGCTGGTATGACATTTTATTAATTGCCTCAACCAGGAACTGAGATGTGGCGCCTGTGACTGATGACAATGAAATTCAACACAGGATGTTTTTAAATGCTAAGTAAATGATCAGACTTGTAAATATGAGAGGATTAGGAAAGAAAACGAGGCCCTTATGACTGGTTTTGAAACCCACTTGTCCAGGATCATTTCTGCAGAGTGAGGGGTTGGAAGTCTGTAAAACAGGAGATGTTAATGTCTAGTAGAATCTACTAATGAGACAATTTAAAAAGTGACTGGCAACTTGACTTTCTAACTGGCTGACAAAAATTTTACAAGAAGCCTGCAGTAAATGATGATGAAATATATTCCAGAATATCCACCACCTGATTCAATCCCACCTATGCCCACTGGATTCAATTGTAAAGTTGATGATATCGACTCAGTTATAATGTACTCTAAGGGGAAATACTAAATGAAAACATACCACTGATTAATATTTATAGGAAGGGAGCAGCACACTGCAATGGTAAAGGTGATTACATCAGTCAATCTAGTCTTTTTGCTATTAATGGTTTTTTAGATAGCTCAGGGTATGAATGTGAACTTTCTAAGTCTATATAGTGTTAGTATTGCGATGGACCAACAACCTGTCCAAGGTGTATTCTATGACTCGTCTTCAGACATTTAGGACAGACTCTATTTTCTTATGATACCTAAATACTTTAAAGACAAAATGATGATGTCAAGACCTGATTTGAGCAAAAATGTCTCCTATCTCTTCATATTATGTCTACAGGCATCAGCACTAAATCCCATGGTATGATGTTCATACTGTCCTTGAGTTGGTATATATTTAACCCCAACAGGTTTTGCTCCACACTTTTTATTAATTGCTTTTGTTTAACATGAAACTTTACGTTTTCGCCATAAAACACAGCTGGACAGAAGTCTAAGGGTTTGCATATATGTTGTGTTTATTTGGTTCCATTTTGCTGGTCAGGAGGCTAGAAGAGCTGAGAATTGGACATTTTTAGAAAGCATCTGTTTTCCAGCAGAGTGAGAGGTTTTGTCTAGGTTCAGTCTTTCAAGGCCTTGACTTTCTAGTTGCCTTTAGGCAAAAAGACATATTTGAATAACCAAACCAAAAACTAGAGGCCCAGAACATTAATTTTTACTACTAAAAACCCAAGAATCTGCTTTGAAAGAAGTCTGTTAACCTCAGAGCAAGGTCAGATAAATATATATATATATATATATAAAAAAAAGAGTTTCAGTCGGGGTTGAAATTTGCTCACACAGTTAAAATATTAAAAATGCATGGCATTAGGGTAAAGATGCACCTCTACTAACTTGATGGAGAGGAATCAGAGTTTTTTCAGAAGTTTATTGTGAAAAAAAGGTTACAATCTCTGCAAGTCACAAAAAAAAAATAGATGTTTTCCTCTTTCATTGTTTCCATACTATTCACAAATGTTACATTAATATTCTGCTATAATTCCAGTTGTTCCAACTTTATTTTATTTACAATCAGCTCAGTAGCTTAGTGGAAGAATGTCCATCCTGATACTGAGATGTCATAGGTTCAAATCCACACGAGTCATACCAAAAACCCTAAAAGACGCAAAAAGTTTACCAAGTGTGACTGTAACTCATCACTCCCCCACAGGATGGGTCAAATGCAGAGCAATGTGGGGTTCGGTGTCACTTATGAAGCCACAGCCACCTCACCCATGTACGCAAGCCTTCAAATGTTTATGCTGTCATCACTGTAAGGAGGGTAGCAATGACTACAGTTTTACTGATGGTAATATTTCTGTTGTATTTCTAAAAATCTAAACTTTTACAGCATATGCAAACAAACAAAGATATATAAAATGCCCTGGTTCTTCACAACACCATTTTTGGTTTCCATGCCATTATGGGGGCTTTCAGCGCTGCAGATGTAGCAACACAGGCAGAGCACAATAGGCTGTTACTGTCATTACTTGCAATCAGTGGCGCATGCATGTTTGCCTCTTTCATGGACGCGGTCATTTTTTTGGTGAGGTTTCTGCTGGTTTTCTAACACTGCACATCCAAATATGTACTAAGGCAGTACAGATTTTTCATTTCGAGCTAAGATTCTGTCTCAGATACATTTTCAAAAATGGTTGCCCTTTAACAAATCTTACATGTGAAGCAAGCAAAAATATAAAAAAAAATGCATCTGATTTGATTTAGATAATAGCTTTCTGAGCTCAGGCTTTCTTTTCTTTGCAGCACAATTTCCTCTCTGTTCAATTCAATGACCCTTTTTTTCCAATTTTCTTTCTCTGCTGGCATAAACAGACTTTAATGGAGCCTGCATCTCTCTTCCCCTCATTGGTCCCTCACATGGCTCACAATTCAAACTTGACAGCTCCTTCACATGGGCTTTAATTGGTGCACCTGAAACTCTGAGGTCTGATAAGACTTTTCTTTTAAATATTGCTCTTAGGCAGAAGGACATATAGAGAAATAATAAAGGCACGTTGCTAGCAGAAACAATGTGAAACATGACACCCCTCCTTCTACAAGAAAAGGAAATCCACAATTGCAAGATTAATGGACCCCTGTTAAGTGATGCTTTAAAATGTTGTCAAAGCACTATGCAGCCTACATTTTGAGAGATTATTTTGCATCAAAGCCCATCATCAATCTCTCAATTTGATGGACCTCAACTGACAACCTTTCAAACACAAAACTGCCGCCAACTCCTGCCATTTTGGCAAGTCACTTCTTCCTGGGGAGCAACTTACTTAGCATAGGTAGCAGCTTTGCAATTGGAGGGCAATCATGCAAAAAGACTGCAATTAATAAAGCAATCTTAATGAAATTGGAGCTTAACTTTTCATAATGAGAAAGAGCTAATTTATTACAGTGGTCTAATTAAATTTCCTTTTTTTTATCATTTTTTTTCCATCACCTACTCCCTTACATCCACTCAATCACTGGTTTATTGTGGTTGGTTAGTCATGTAGCTTTTCAAGTGAAACACAGCAATAAGGAAATGTGATGTGGTATAGAAAAGAGCAAGAAAGTTGAACTTGGTCCTGGAGAAGCTCTGAACAGCTTAGCATCAATAAAAATATATAGGAGGCACACTTGTGATGGTAAACATTTGATGAATGATGGCTGGTTGTCAGGAATTACAGCGAAATTGTAGACAGGCAGCAGGGGTCACAGTGGAGTTGTTAGTGATGATGGAAAGATCTCACATTGGGCAGAAACAACCTTGAAAGAAGAACAGTTCACTGACATGTCAATGCGGCCTCCACAAATGAATGCCTTGCTTCGTGTTCTGCCTCAGGGAAAGAAAAAGTTATGCCGAGTGTCATCAGTGTAAGACCGGTAAGTAATATTACTGCATGATGGCACAAGGACATTTCAGGGCTGAACAAGAATTTGGCTGCTTCTGCTGAATGACGTCAATGAGATATCCGCAGGCTGAAGTTGAGCAGTTATGCTAAAAAGACTGAAAACATCCTGGACTCAACTAACAACAAAATTGTGAAGAGCCGTGTGAGGAAACTGGATTTTCTAGAAAGGACTGTATTAAAAAATATTATTATTATTAGGTTGGTTCTTTTTCCCTTTTCAGTTTCCAACACACAGAAATAATGAATAAGACTCAGAGACAGTTACTTAACTTCAGTGAAGATTTACTCCGCACAAACAGCACAGATTTGTACGCAGGGTTACAGACAGATGAACAAGATGCATTCAAAGTCCGAACAAAGACACTCAGAAAAGGGCTTGGTATATATACCTGGCATTTACATATTCAGAAGATGGTCTGAGGATCTATGGTGAGAAAAACCCACCCACATGCTGTTGCAGGCTGGATACTTGAAGGTCATAAAGCTTCAAGTGTCAGATCTCTCTGATGTTCCCACAGACATTTGCCAGAGCACAAACACCAGAACACACAAAAAGTAAAAAGGGAGGATGAGGAGAAAACTGAGGACAATAGCTTGGTTGTGCTGTGTAATATAATTTTGAGATGATAATACATACTCAGTGAATTAAGTTTAAACCATAAGTGTAATAAAAGGTATAGGTAAATGTAATAATAGTAAAAAAAGGGAGTTTCTAACTATTCTATTTCTAATTATTCCTAACAAGCCGTGAAGACAAAAGGAGAGTTTGAACAAAAATTAGAGACATAGTTGAACTTCCAGGCAGTCAATTTGACCTTCTTTGACACTTGAGACAGCTGTGGTTCAGTTGGTGGAAAATGTTGTCCAATCTGACATATATGTGAGATTTAGTCTGAAGTGCCATCATATGCCACAGGGTTCTCAGATAAAACACTCAATTTAATGTTGCTCTCTGCGACGGGGTGTCATTGGTTCACAAGTGTGTGAATTTGAATGGAAAATGTATAGTGAGGGGCTTCATAAAAAAACCTAAATCACATATGAGGCTGGTGAAGAGTTAGTTTTGGAAAACCATCATGGAAATTCAGAACAAGGAGACAAAGAAGTGTTCAGGTGAGTTCATCTAAAGAGGCTGTAAACATAAATAAATACAAGTCAGAAAACATTTTCTCTTTACTGACAGTGTCTTACACTCACCAACCAGTAAAGGTGGATTGCTGCATTTCTTCTATGTAGTGTTTCTTTCTGCTAGTACATTTCTTATCCACCACTAAAATAACCCTATAGCCCTAATCACATACACAGCAGGCATGTGTGAATGCGCTGAATGCAGGTTTTTCAACATGCTTTTAGCATATGGTGTTCACACACGTCTGACGCTGCCCAATACTAGCATGTGTACTCACAGTTGGAAGAGGCTTGGTGTGAAATGTCAAAGCGGTGTAATTCTCACGAATCTTGCTCCAGACAAAATTCTTTTACAGGTCTATTCCGGAATATGAACGACTTGGTGTCGGGCAATTCCGGCTAGGCACAAAATGCATTTATTTATTTCTCCTCCGTGAACAATTTTCAAACGGTTAGCACTTGCGTGATTTAGAAAGGATGTTATCACTACCAAATCTGAGTCTATGATTGGTCAAAGTTCAACCTGAAACATGCATTTATGCCCTTACATAGACTTCTGAATGGAAGTGGCCACTTGAACATGTCTTGCCAATCTGGAGTTAACGTATCATAACACTTATTGACATAGGTAGCAGAAGCATTGACAAAACAGTCGACCTTAATGCGCAGCTTGAACCATGGACTTTATTAGACAAAACAGCAATCAACTGCAACAGAAACAGCTGTGGTTGAAACAAACTTAAACTTCCTATGACTGATTATAAAATAGAAAACTCGAGATTACAAATCCTAATAAAATAAAAACTTAGACAAATCAATTATTATGGCACCAGTCCCCACAAAAACTGAACAACACCACAGCTAGCAAAATTTATGTCTTCCCAATAGAAAATGTTGGTTATCATTGCTATTTTTCTTTTGTTCAGCAGTGTAAGTTGTGAAGTTTTTGTTTTTATTATATTAGAAATTTAGCATTCATGTCTAGCCTTGCAAAAACATCTACAATAATAAATTGTTTAAACTTTCCAATAAAAACTTAAACATATGTAATAAAACAATAACTAAGTACAAGGGTTGTGGAATGAAAATTGTATTAAAATAACTGTGACATTATTTTGAAGCCTATCCAACTTGTTGATTTAGTCCCATTTGTGAATAAAAAAAGAACCTGCAGATACATAAGTGATTGCAGCTGCTGGCAGCAGACTTCTGATGAGGGATGGTGCAAGTCTGTGTCAATCAAAAAAGTCCAAGTGTTTTGCTTTTTGTCCTCTGAAATGCATGACCTTGATTTGGTGACCACTTAATGGAGCCTGTGGGCTGATTTACCATTGCAATGAAATAATAAATAGAACTTTGTAAAAGTAGAGGTAATAATATCAAACTTCAATGCCATTTTAAAATGTTCCTATTTTTTCCCAGATTGGTTTTAATTACTTTTTAAGTCTCAACTTGTCTGCTGAAATTTTCACATAATATATGGTTTACATGCAACCCAGGACAGTCCTTACCACATCTGTAAATTCTTCTACTTCTTAAGACTTTTTTGAAATTTAGATTGGTTGAAGTCTATTTCCACTAGATTAATGGATTGTTACTGTACAATGTGCGGAACTGGAGTTTGTTTAGCTTGAAGAACTTCAGTAACTGGCTTTGGAAGACTACAAGGAGCCTCATGGCAACCAGCCAGTGAGGGACTTACTTTGTTTAACCTCTACTACCATGAACACAACAAAACTAAATCTAGATATGGGCTGCATGGTGGTGTAGTGGTAAGCACTTTCGCCTCACAGCCTCAAATTCCCTGTTTTGAATCCCGCCTGGGACTTTTCTGTGCCGAGTTAGCATGTTCCCCTTATGCATCCGTGTTGTTTTTTTCCCCCCAGACACTCCAGCTTCCTTCCACAGTCTAAAAATATGCTTCACGGGTTGATTGATGATTCCAAAACAGCCTCAAGGTGTGAATGTGTGTTTGTGGTTGTGTAGCCTTGCCACAGACTATTAACCTGCCCAGAGTCTACGCCATCTTCACCTGTTGGCAGCTGGGATAGGCTCCAGCAACCTCTGTGACCCTAAAAGAGATTCAGTAAATGGATGGATGGAAAACTTGACAAAATGTGACTATTTTAATAAAAAGCCAAAACCTAAAATATGGTGGAACAAAAAAGTGACAGGACAAAATAACTGACAATGAGCCACTAAAACCAGTGACTTCAGTGTACTAAAGGTTTAGACTTCTTAAAATGCAGGTGTGAATAACCTGAATAAATGTTTTTGATTTGAATGATTTGAAATGGTTTATTTCAAGCAATTAAGTAGAAATAATACACAACAGCAATATAAACATCAGTTATACATTCATACAGTAACTAATCAAACTTAGGATAATTAGACATATTAATAAATATTGCTTGAAAGGGAGTGGGAGGAAGCGAACTTATATAATCCCACCCCGATTATACTGTAACAATTTTATTACATGATTTATCAATATCCGGTTCCCAGTTTTTATCAGACAATTAAAAATCATAAGATATCGATAAAGCACATGACAAAGGTGAATTACTTAAGTATTACGTCAAAAATAACTATTTTAGAAATCAACATGGCAAATGCAGATCAATCATCTGAAATATATGCAGATTATGTTACTTATAGCTACGCTAGCAAAGCCATTCATATGAATAAAACATAATACTATATCAGTAAAGCAGACAACACTGTTTCAGGAATTTTCATAGCAAAAATTTCATCAAGTATCAAAAGTTAAAAACATGTGCAAAATTATGTTACATTAGGAAAGATTTTTGAATCAATTTATCAAGTTTTGGAGAAAGTGAAGTAATATCATTAAAAGTCAATCAATTTAACAATTTTCAATAAGTTTTTTAATATTTTTTTTGTATTTTTTTTTTTTTTTATAATAAAGAAATGCTGTAGGGGAAGAGTAAAAAGGGTCCATAACTGTCGATTGTCCAAGGTTGGTATTTCTTCTTTTACTGATAACAGCCAATCTCCTGGGTTCAAAACAGTTTATAGTTCTCTTCGATGTTATGTCTGCAGACATTAGATTCAGGTCCATATCCTTCTTCAGCTGATATCAGCTGCGGTGAAAGTTGAGGTCAAGTTGTCTGCAGGTCAGAACTCTCTGCTGTTATTCAGGTTACGTCAGACATACAGAGAAAGTGATGAATCCACGTGTCATATTTCTTGAAATTATTTGGCTCTTTGATTTATTACTCCACGTTGTTTCAGACGACCGTGATCAAACACTTCTCAAAGTCCTTCATGGTGCTCACAACCAAAACGTTGGTGCGGTCCTCTGGACCGAGCGGTTTGACGTAAATCCTGCAGCCTTTAACCCAAGTGTTCTCAATCTGCTTACGCTTCCTGAGAAGCCGTGCATGTTTTGAGATTTCAGCATTCCTCCTGGTCAGATGGTCGTTCAGATAAACAGCAGAACCTCTGAGATTTTTGCGTTGATTCATCAGAGCTAGCTTGTGTTTGTGATTCACAAACCTGATGAGGATCGCTGGTTTATCCGTCTCCTTTCTCCTGGGGAGCAGGTGGCAGGTCTCGATGGTATTGAGATCCAGGGAAATCCCTTTAGATGTGAGAAATGAATGTATTTGCTGCTCCAGAGACACAGCACCGATCTCCGTATTGGCACTGCTAGCTACGCTAGCGCTAGCATTAGCAGTGCTAGCTCGAGGCTTGATTGGTACTCCAGTGAGAATGACATTATTCATCCTTACTTGCTGTTCCACATCGTCCAGTCTTTTCTCCAGAATCTCGACCTGGTTTTCTCGCTGCTCGTTTTGAGCCCGAAATCTTCGAAACTCTTCCATCATATCCCAAAGTGGCGTTAGCTTAGCCGACACTTGTTCCATAAAACTTTTCAGCGTTTCTTGAATAATGTCAAGAGTTTTTTTTAGCTCTTCATATTCCTGGGGTTTCTTCGGGGGCATGGTCAGCTCTCTTTTTGGAGAAAAATCAACCTTTTAAGTAATTTGAAGATAGTTGTATTCGCAGAGAGGCACGCCACGCGTCCTGCCGTGTAACCCGGAACCGGAAACCCCAAGGAGTTAAAAAGGAAAATATCATAATAGAAGCCACAACCAAAATATTATTACACATTAAAAACGTACAAATCTGAACTTGAGTTAAAGCTGCTTTCACTGTTATATTCATACACAAAATCACTAAACAATATAAAAAAGTAGATTTCATTTGGGATGATATCATATTGTGTTTATTACAAAAAACAAACAAAAGGGAGAAAGTGGACAACAAATCTTAGTCTTACTAAATTTGGTATCTTGAATTGTTACTGTGAATTCCTGCATTGTGTAATAGAAAGGACTTTTTTGACCTTATTGGAACGTTTGACCTTTCCTGACTGCCGTAGATAACATCATTTACTTTATTGAGCATTTCTGATAAAAGTCGATGAATAGATGAGTTTTGGGGTATTTTAAAAAGTTGACATGAAATACATGTTGCTGTGTGTGAGATAAAAATCTGCATGTGCCTCACCAGGTCACAATAACCACATGTCTTCTAAAATGTTAATGGAAAATCAATGGTGGTGACTCACATGATATAATATTCCAGCTTTAGACAGCTTTGCATGCCTAACTCTGCATTTTGTGTTATAAACAATTTTAAGAGCCTTGCAGCTACTATAATTCCATGGAATAGTTTTCTGGCAATATAATGAAGTGAACTAGTAAGGCATCCCAATAAGGAATATGAAATAACCTTTTAATTGACACAATCACAAGTCTCAACTTACTTTGAGACCTTTAAATATTTCTTTTTGCTTATTTTTTGTGCAGTTAATAACTTCTCTGTTTAACCTAGAATCCTGAAATCTACATTTATTGAGGCTAAAACAAACTTGTCAATCAAAGGTATGCAGGCATTGAAAGAAGAAACCCCCTGCTGAACAGTGATGCAGGCTGCATCAAAGAAAATCCTAGACTTCTTGGGTCATAAATTAAAGACAAAAATCAATTTACGGTAAACAGGCCATATGTTACAAAAAACAGGTCTCTAAGCTATCTTTTAAATTGCTTCAAACTCCTCAACACTGCATTATGTGGTGATGTCACGTACTAAGTTGAAATAGAGTGCTGATACCTTGGAATTGGTGGAAATGGGAAGTAATTTAGCAGTTTTGTCATGGTGGACTTACCTTAATTGGTTCTTCCCTTAGGGTGTTGTAGACATCAACAAACACATACAAGACTTACATACAGGACACTATGGTTCAAGAAACCAAAGTTAAAGTGCAACTAGTTGACACACACCTGAGTGGGAGAAATTTGTTTTCAGCATTCGACCCACTCCCAGAGGGAATGGGGGACCTGCAGTCACAGCCATGCCTGCAAACAATTTGGTGAATCAGGACAATCATTTGTCGGTGCACAAGCTTTTAGTTTTTTAGCGTCTCTTTCCCCAGCTTTTAAGCACCTTTTGGCTACGTTCATACAGCAGACAGCCTTGATTAAATTTAGGCACGAAAACCACTCTGTTCTGTTTGGAAACATTTACTGAAATAGGCTCAATCTCGACAGATATTGTAACCACATCCTGCGCACTTGTCTCCACACAAATTCAGACAATAAATGAGGCTTGCTGTAATCCATTACTTTACCTCTTTATTGCCCCCCCACACACACACACATACACACAATGCAATTCAAAAATGAAATTAGACCATGGTGGATTTTTTTCAGGAAGTCATGCTGTTTTAAAAATATCAAATGAATCTTGAACATTTGCAATTATAAATAAAGCTGGTGGGGCTTACCAGCACATTTAACAGGTTCCCTTTTATCAATAGTTTCTCTTCAATTTCTCACTTTCAGATCAAGGTTACTATCAGACACTCTCATGCCTGAGTCCTGGTGCATCCTTTCTTGCCTTTGGTTGAAGGGGAATGCAAAGCTTCCAATCAATTTCAGGCCTCTACAGTGTTCTGGTGGGATAAAGGCTAAATTGGCTCATCTTAATGTGAAGCAAAGACAGTTCTTCAATACTGGGGTCTTCCTAAATCAGTGAACCCTAAAGCCCGAGACAATCCACATAATAGAGAACTCAAACCAGCCTTAAATTGGTTTAGTGTGCTCTTCATGCATCCCTATGATGGCAGCAAATGTTCAACGTGCAGCCGGAGAATTGGAGAGATTGCGCAGGAAATAAAGCCTCCATATGGGCTCAGAAACATCTGTTGCCCCAAGGGGTGGGCAGGGACCAATGGCGCTTTGTTAATCAGATGGATAATACATTATTATTAGTCAATACCTAAATAAACCTTTAAATAACATAAATAAGCTTTGACTCTGAAATATAACAAGGATTTAATTATTCATCCCGTCTTTAACACAGTATTGTCTACACAGAAGATGCAGAACATGCAGTGTTGCTACAGCTTTTTTTTTTTTTTTTGCATCAACCTCATAATGAATCGCTGCTCAATTGCACACAATTTACAGTTAATCAAGCAAAGGCGTATAACACACAAAGTAGTGCCTGATTGTGCCAGAGAAGAAGAATAGATGTTGTTTTTTGTTTTTAGTAAAATTGTTCAGGCCTGATTCACAGAGTGAAAAATGATGAAAGAAAAAAAAACCCTTTCAGGGCTTAATATGCACAATGAACACTCATAATGCTTTCAAAGATTATATAACAAGATCGGCTTTGTCTGGAGGCAAAACAGCTGCAGAGCACATTATCTATGTAGTTTCAAGTAGTTAAAGAGAGTATTATTAACTGAAATGTGAGTTTTTTACAAATCCGCCCATGTTTATTTCTCTGTCTGTAATTGCAAAGGAGAAATGACTGGTTTGAAGTTGTGTTTAGGTTTGCCAAAATTGCTTTGTAAAGAATGAAGCGTGTTAGAATAAGGTGCAGAATTAAATCATGATACAGTTTTATTTAAAGGTTGAAAAAAGCCACAGTTATAGCTGTAGTGAGAGAATGTATTGTCACATTTTGCTAACAGGTTCATTATCCGTTTAGTCAGAAAGTATAAATCCCAGTTCAGAGGCTGCTGTTGTGCTTTCCCTTGGTGGAATTTCTCTGTGGTCTTACCCTCACGCTCCAAAGGAAATATGCATGTAATACTATGTTCACTTCGGGTATGTGATGTGCAATCTTAAGGGCGCGTCACATACATGTGGTGTTCACACGCTACACAATACAAGCCCGTGTCCACCACCTACAATTAAAAGAGGCTTGGTGTGAAACTGTGAAGCATTGCAAATCTCTTGAATCTTGCTCCAGGCTTTTTCTTTTACAGCTCTATTCTGATATATGAAAGACTTGGTGTCACATAATTCCAGCAAAAACAATATTTACTACTTATTTGTCTATGATTATTTTTGAAATGGTTAGCACTTCCATGAATTGAAAGGGACACCCTCATTACATCACTGCCAAATCCAAGTCCCTGATTGATTAAACTTCAGCCTGGTTCAATGTAGAGCCTGAAAACAAACGTATAAATGTGTGTAGTGACTTGTTAAAGCAAGAGTTTTGAACACAAGCCCAAAAATGCACGTTTGCAGTGAAGGGGTCAATTCAACGCTCATTGCGTTGAGTGTACATAGCTTTAGAGTGTACTGACTTGCTCAAAAGTGATTTTAGGAATAAATCTGACTTTGTTATGTTTTGACAGGGGATAGATTTTGCAGAAAGCACACGTGAAAATATAAACAAAGCAACTTTTTGCCGAATAAAAACACTTTACAAGAAATTTTTGAACATCCTTAACACACAATGACCAATCCTATATGATAAACAGATTTTATTTATTACTGGTGTAATATTGTTATTATTATTTTTATTTGGCAAACAAAGCCCTTGAGGGCGAATAAATGCAAAAAGTCTGCAAAAGACACTTGCTGCTATTATGCAAATCTGACATCTGTGTGTGAAAGGCTCATCAAGAACTACATGTTATTTTTATTACTGTAATTTAAATTGTCTTGTTCTTCAGAAGAACACAAAAAGTGAAAGCACTTTGTAAAAAACAGAAGCACATTTTCTGCATTGAACAAAAAGAATGTCTTAAACCCAGTCTCTTTGAAAGTGCTCTAAAACAATGCAATTCAAAAGACAGCATAAAAACAGTAAATAATAAATATATTTGCCCAGCATCATGTCATGCAGTCGGCCAGTCTTCACAGGATTTTTTTTTATGTCTTTTGACCAGTTCTTCAATTTTTCAATGAGACATTTAAAAACACTGGCCCATCTGTGGAAATATCAATATTTAAATGTCTGTTGCATCAACTGTGCCCAGAAGTTACACAATTGCTCTTATGTTCCATCTCCAAAGATGTTGTGACACAAGCAGCACAGAGATGTAAAAAAAAACAAACAAAGGACAAAAACATGTAACCTAGTAATCAGTAGGTGTGCTTTTAATGCAACACGTACAGTTATCATATTTAATGTAAAAGATGCATTCTGGTGGTAGTGTAACACAGCGTCTATTGTTTTGTAAATTTTGTTTACCGTTTAGGAGCATCGGGGTCTTTCTATGACTGACAGTTGCCCTTATTTGGGAAAAAAGAGGAAAATGTTAGATTCTCTTGAATAACTAATATATAGTATATAACATAAATACCATTGAACTTTTCAAAGCTAATAAGACAATCGCAGAAGAATGTAGAAAAGAACGTCACTTTGTGAATTGAATTGGAGCTTTGCGCCTTTTTATTTGGTTATGTTAGCATATAATATTTCTTTTAATTTTAGACTTCCTTTGGCTCCCTCTGTGTCTACTTTCATTTTCTGTCTGTGGTTAGGTCTAAACAAGAGGTCTGTTTCAGAAAAGGTCATGGTTTGGGTTTACGGTGACCTTTTTGTGACATTCATTGTAAGTCAAAAAGCATAAGTTTCCCTGTTGTTGTTAGTGTACCCAGTCTTGCTCTAAGACCAAAGGAAACCAAAGTTAAATAAAAAAAATAGTAATGTTAATTTTTGTTATATTTTATATCACTATAGGACTGTAAAACATTTTCAAATTTCACATGAATAGTAGTTTAACAATTGAGCGGATTAAGCATCATCTTAGTTATAAATCATAAATATAAATTGTTCTCCCAAATATGACTTAACTATTGTTCTTTGACACAAGATCTAAATAAAATAAACTAAAACAGCTCTAAATCAGTGTTTGAGTGATCAGATGAACTGTCTGCGCATTATCGCTTTGTATAGTCTCAGTATCCCAGAGGATCATCAGATGAGGTATTGAAATCATTTCCTTCTTTCCAACCTCCTGCAACTTCACATTCATCAGTGAAGGAAATGAAATTAAGCCTCTGACAACTTGATAATAAGGACTTGGTAGGAGAATAAAATACATTTTTTGGAGGGCTGTAATAAGCTTTAATTATTTATGGAGCATAATTATAGCAAAAGGTGTGTTAAAAGACGGAAATCGTTTTCTTGTGGCTAAAAGCAGTAAGGATTAAAACGGCGCATTGTCTCTCACGGCTGCTTTAAATACTAGTTTGAAGACAGAATTCCACACTTGTGGATGTTTAAACAGGTAATGTAACAAGACAGTATCAGTTATTACTCTTTGTTCTCTTAACCTAGTGCCAGTAATGTATCAACAATAAAACTTGCCTAGTCTCAAACTCTTTTCTGTTAATATATTTTTTTTCTTGTCTTTTTCTATTTACCCTTGATATCGTATTTGTGATTCATCTCTCTGTGGACACAACATGCATATGTATGGATTGAGGCTATTTGGATTTCTCTCTGTTTATTTGGAGACCTTTTTTAAAGATAAATCCTATAATTTTGTGTTAGTCCAAAGCAGATTGTCTTGATGCTCAAAGTTTTAATGAGATTTATGTTTCTAGGACACCCTCAGCAAAGCAGCGTTGCTCTCAGTGGGATATTTCAAGCACTCTACTTTTTTTCTTTGGAAAAATTATATTAAAAATACACTAAGATGAGGATAGACGGAAAGAAAGGGGGGTATTGTGAACTTTAAGAATTGTTAAACAACTTCGGAACCTTCAGAATGTTTTAAGTGTTAACCTAGCATTTTCTTCTAATGTTAATTAACAAACCATTCAAAACACACATCGTTAATTATTTATACTAGAAAGAACTCTGCTAAGTCCCATTTGTCTATTCTGACATTATAACCCATGGTAGTTAAATTCAGTTTTTATGAAGTAAACTAGAAGAAAAGAACTTAAATTCTATTTCTTATTCCAATTCTTCTCATTTTTCACACTATTTATAAGAGATATAGAAGTGGAGAAAATGCACATTTTATTTTTTATTTTCACCTGTTTCATCATTAAAATGAATGAGTTTTTAATCCTACAGTACACTTCTTTAGGTTAAATTACATTTCTCAACTTCTAAAATGTCAAAATAAAGAGTCAAAATTACATTAGTATTCAGTTATGTAAAAAAGACTTTTGATAAAAAGCACGAGGCAAATTGATTCACACTGCAGATGAAGGTGAGAAAACATTTAAAAAATTGCTGCTTCAATCAGCAAGTTCAGAAGAATTTAAATTCTACTAGTGAGCTTTCAGAGCTGTCCTGAAACCCAGAGCCCATCTTTTAAGTCATAATGCCATAATGCTGCTGCTGGAAAGGAAACAGACTTAATAATTCACTCTTTGCCCCTCAGAATAAACAAAGAATCTTACTGCCAACCTGTTGAAAGCAGATTTTTTTTTCTAGTTGCATTCCCATTCGGTTGTCCAGCAGCCAGGTAACTGTAGTCCTCTTAAGGTTTTTTCTTCTACTCTTTACTTACCCGATTCAATCACTGCATCTGCCAAGCTATAACATTTACTAAGGTAACATAACAGATGCTAAGGTAAAATGAACAAAAATGACAGCGCTGGTTCTTGTTACTCATTTTAAAATACACACAGTTTGTATGCTTGGAGTTTGCAACTTGAAAATTTGTTGTCACAAATAATGATTCCTACAAAGAACATTAAGTAAAATCAGTTTTTACACATATTTTAATAGTAATATAATTATATAATATAATTTCAGATCATTTATTGAAGGTTTTTTCAATTAATGATTTTAAACCGAACAACTTCATGAAACCATAGAAGTATGTTGTTCCTTTCAATATTTTTTTTCCCAACCTTTACCAGTATGAAAAAGATCAAAATGCTTTGGAACACAGGAACACTGAGCTGTTGACCATTCAGAATATGCACACTTTGAACTGTGCAAGCCTCTTTCATTCTTGGCATGAACACTGCAGCGGGCTGCTGGACTTGCATCACCACACCCTCAGCTGTGCCTCTCCTCCTACTGTGGAGTCACAGAAATGCCAAATAGAAACAGTAGAGAAAATAACCTCAGTCATTTCACACTGTGCCAACATGAAAATTGGTCCAGAGGATTAAGTGGGACTTTTCACTCCACTTACCAGCCACCAACGTAATGTGTGAGGTTGGCCAGCATTTGACTGTCTATTATTGCTCTGGTCAACAGTCTAACATCGCCTTAAATGAGATAAAAAATACATTAGACGCAAAAAGGAAAAGGGATAAACGTGTGATGTGGAGACATCTGAGCAAATATTTGTTTGACACGATCTTCTTGACAAATGATTTCTTTCTTGATGTGCCAATCAAATATTGGAAGTGCGTCTGTGCATGTGTGCACAAAAATCCTTTTTTCTCTTTTTAATCAGCAGCGACATTGGTCTCTCACATCAGAGAAGTTACCTCTCCTTGAAGTTGAGTACGCTTGACTAGCTGCTGATGTGAATGACAACCAGGTAGGCCTACAACAGCAACAACAGGAAATCGACTACCTTTAACCGCTTTTGAAATGCCTCATTTTGTCACAGTCTGCTGGAGCACAAGAGTGTGTATTTGTGGCAGACGTGCTTTCTTATACCTGAAATGACCTCTGTCAGTAGTGAAGTGGAAATGTTTTAAAAATGTTACATAAAGACAATATTTGCTGAGCTATATACTTTCATTACAAAAGGTTTTATTATCTTTTTTATACAGTTTTTATTAAATAGCATCAAAGCATGTGAGTCTTTTTTACTTGTGTTTTGTTTTTAACAATATATTTGCCTAATTTTTTCACGCAATCTAACAACTAGTGTGTATTTTTGCACGGTGGGATTATAAATAATGAGTTCAAGCTACAGTTGGTGTAAACCTTTTTCATTTAAACTGTCACATTTCAATCATTAAAACAAAAGTTTATGCATTTCCTACACAATTAGCATTTTGACTCACAAAAAGGGTTGGATCTCCCTTAAACAGAATTCATAATAAAACAATATGAAAATGATCACACATGGTAAATTTGTGCCTTTTTTTAAAACATGTTCGTACTTCAATTAGAAATTGTTCTTTTTCTTAGCTGAACTGAAGAGCCTTATTAATGAAGATACTGTTTCTTTAAATAATGTGCAAAGGGGTGAAGTGTTGCCTAAAACCTGATCTTTGAAGAAACTTGTTTGTGATGTGCGGCAACTTTTTTAATAAATTGTGTCTTAGTATGTGGTAATCTTGATGCAACGTTGTATTTTTAGAAAAAGAAAAGATGGATGAAGTTAAATAGTAAATTGACTATTTTGGCAATTATACTCGGAAACATGTTCTTCCTTCTTCTCATAGGTACATTTGTGCTCATTTACACATCCTTGATGCAATGTGCCTCATTCCTCACACCTGCTCTCGCACACTGCTCTTCCTGCCGTCAGCGAAAGCCTTAAATTGGTACTATGACAACTACTGTAACTGCTAATGTCACAGTGATTTTACAGCTGCCGAGTCTGTAATGTCAGATCAACAGAGTCTGGGCTGACAACCTTCCACAGATGAGCTCTTAAATATCATCATATCTTGGTCGGTTGACATAATTTCATAGAAAATCTCCAGAATTAAATACTCCATACAGCATATTGAGGCACCATTATACATGTGTGTGTATAGTCTTATTCTTTTCAAGAAAAAAATAAGTATTTTTTCTTTAGTATATATTCCTTCAATTTTTTTGAATAAAGGCAGATAGAAACACCAGTGTTTTCCAGCACATTTTTTAGATTAAAAGTTAAAAAGGAATGATATTTGAATAAATAAGTTGAAATCAAATTGTTTGAATTTGATTTAAACCTCATATAAAAAATTTAAGAGTGTAATTCATCTTTCTGGATATGATTTATTATATTTACATTTCTTTCTCAGACTTTGCTGAAGTTTAACTGGAATTTCTTGGAATTATACAAAATGTTTGGAGTGAAATGAGCTTATGGTGAATGAAACATATAACACAACACAAGAAAAAGCTGGTAAACAACTGATCTTGTAGATTTATTTGGAAAACAAATATTTTTTTCAAGAAAGCAAATGTTAAAAATAGCATTGCAATCTTTTGAACCTAAGGATGTGAATGAATTATGTGCTTTCATCAAAATTGAAAAGGCACAGCTTCAGAATTCTGAAAAAACTCAGTAAAGGGACATACGTTTAACATCTTGTCAGTTTTAAATTTAAATCCTTTAAATTGATGGGGAAGAAAATTAAAGGTGTGTTTTCTTTTATTGTTTACTGTACTTTTGCAGCATTTTTTGCAGTTCTTTTTTTTTCCAAGAAAAGAAAATAAGGGCGCAGGTCCATGCCAGAGAAGAGCCAGCTGCACCACGACTTTCCTTGAGTAAAACATCTTGAGAAACAAATGGGGAGGTGTTCCTTTATGGTCCCTGGAGTTTTAGCAATATGTCCCTTCCCTTTTTTCCACAATTTCTCATCCGTTTAGATCTTTAAATGACAGTGAACACAGAATCCAGTTTTGTGCTACAATTATTTTATTGCGTTTTCGACTTCTATTTCCAACTTAAAAGTAATCAGCCAGTGTCGCCACGGCTTCTACAGTTACACTGATGATAATGTTAAATAATTACATTCACTCGAAGCCTTTTACTACTGCATAATGAAGCATGGCATTAAGAAATCTTTTTTCTCCTATTGTAATTAGGACAAATATTCCTTCGGTTGGAACGGGCTGGTTATTGATACATTCCAGACTCTCTCCGGCACAGTTTCTCACTGTGGTTGCTCCATATTTATGAGAAACATTCTATAAAAAAAAAAAAAAAAACGTCTTTATTTACAGAACTAAAATTTGTTCTGAGACCTTCTATTTCTAATGCTGGTCAATGAAAAAGTGGCCAAATGTTCTATTCAGCTGGATGGTATTGGCAGTAAGAAAACAAGCATTGATTTAAAGGTTCCCAAAGAAGCCTATTCTGTCGATCCACTGCCCCTAAAAGCAAACGTTACTGCTCTTTCACAGAAATTAGTAATCACTTCCAGCTCAAATATTTTCTCATTCTTCCTCCACATAGACCAACGTTTCATTTCTATGGCAAGCACGAGCTGCCATTTGCACACTACGAGAGCAAATGTTAATTTACCCCTGTGCGCATTTCTGAAACAAAGGCTCCGCAGCCACTGGTAAAGAGAGGAGGGGGCTGACTTGGGTATTTACATAAGATAATGTGATTGAGTTGTTCTCACAGATTTATTCTTTCTCTCAGAAACCTTGTGACTCAGGTGATGAATGACAGACGGTGCATTCATGTGTGATGTTTTAGACGCCTCTTCACAACTATTGCTTCTTCAACGGCCTTTACAAAAATATCAAACATCTCCAGACACTAATAATTTAGGAACATATAATAATCCTTTGCAGGCGTGTGCTGCAATCATATGAAGAATCCAATTGTTTGATGTCTGTTAATTATCGGTCTGTGCGCCATAATTCTAAACAAGTACTGTGATATTGCAAGTCTCTGCTCACGAACCTATATTAAATATTATTTAAGACTTTGAGAGTAAATGGCCGTCACGTGTCCATTATAGCCAGCCTGCCTATTCATGTAATTTCATTTTTTTTGTGTTTTTAATAAACCACTCAAACAACTCTATAAAAAAAAATATTTTCAATTATAAATGGAATCACACAGAAATGTACCAACTCCTATGAAAATAGTTTTTTTGGTGTTTTTAAAATGTTTTTGTAGCATTTTTTACATAATGGAGGAAATATATGAAGGAACTGAAGATTAAAATTGGGTTTCTGAGTATTCGTTTATTCAAGTGGTTGTAAATAAAGAGAAGGCAAAAAAAATGATTGCACTTGTTACGTACTAACTAGAATTGGCGGGACACAAGCTCCCTTCTCGACTCGATTCTGATGCATCCACTTGCAAAAAATTAGATCCATATACAGTATGTCTTTGTTTTCCTTCTCCAAGTTGACATCTGGCTCAAAACTCTATGGCTGGATAGCTCAGACCAAACTAATCAAATTTAATAATGTTTAACTATTATAATTGCAAACTTCTTTTATTCCTTCATTGCAACTTGTAGTACTGTAAAATGCTGTTAGATCAGGAAAGTTGGCAATTTCTAAACTAGGGCTGTCATGATCTATTTGTTGATTGGAGGAGTAGTATGGGCAGATCACATGCCAACAAAAAAGGATGTAAGTCAATCACTTTCCACTGTTGCTTTTCTTTTCTTTCATGGCTTACTGGGACAGCAGTATGACATCTAATGTTTTCAGACATGTCCATGCGGGCTATCACAAATATCCTGCAAACTCTAAGTTACCTAGTTGGCCTTTTAGTTTTTTTTCCAGCTTAAAAAGTTAAAAACTGGCATAAATGGAGTGCAAGAGCTAGACAGTAAAAAGCCAAAAACCTACTACAGTACTTTTAAACAGAATAGTAGAAGGTTATTGTTTTTTATGATGTCATTTTCTAAATGTGTTGCCTTTAGGCACCTTTTCTAAAGCAGGAAGAGTAGAGCAACATCCATTGGACTTTGCGTAAAAACTAAAAAGTTAACTCCCCTCCTCCATAAAAGCATGCTTGGAAAAAAGGTAATGGAGCTTAAATGTCATTTTACAAACCAGCTATTGGCTTGGCATAGGAGAAGCATTGTTCCAGGTAAGTAACCCAATCTTTAAGCATAAGAATTAACAAGTAGACATATAATAAAAGAATAAATAAATTAATAAATACATTGGTTGAAACAGCCCATTCCTTTTCCTGTTACTTAAGAACAAATTAAAAAAAGTGAAAGCTCTCCAGGTTATTTAAAAATATGGTTACAGAATATTTCAAGGACTTACCCAACACCTTTAGAAGAATAACATTGATAGTGTGTTTTGCTAAAATTGGATGAGTTTACAGACATGAGTGACACAGCACAGCTGTGCATTTTTGCTCACAATGTGTTTCTTGACTGGACTGCCAAGGACGAGCGGTGCCAATGAATGTGAGGAGGGAAGATATTTTAGTTTCAAAAACTTAATAGACATTTGCTGAAAAAAACCCAGCTATTGGTGTGCAAAGTAGGGACAATCGCAGTGGATGGTGCACTTGTCATGACAGGCTGCTCCAGTGGATTTGTTACCATGTGCAGGGAGGACAACACTTTCCTGAACTTGCTTCATTTTCACTGTATAACAAACCAACATGTAGACACGCTTATAATAAAAGAGATAACATGTGACTAAAACACAATTTTTAGATCTGATCTCTTCAAAGATGCTTGCGACAAACACATCCGGAGAAGGTTGACCGAATTCTACACGTTGTTGTCAGATGGCCTAGTAGTGGGTGGGGTTGGGTATTCCTGCACAGGTTGCACGGTTTTTCAGAGATGACAGGGATTTCTTTGTACCTAAACATGCAAGACACAACAAAGGAAATTATAACAAGTACCTGCTTGTTTTGCCATTTATTTACCCTTCTGATCAAGTCAGTTGACCTTGACACAAAGCTGTTAGCAAGTTTCAAACCTTGTATCAGTTTTGGAGACACAGGGGAAGTGTTTGTGCCATCTAACAATGAAGTGTCTGGCAAAGTTGGAAATTCTTTTAAGAATTTGCTTTATTTGGATCTGTTGTTACATTCATGTACTGCCTTCTTCAAGACCCACTACAATGAAAATTGTGCTTTTGGTGTTTTTAAAATGTTGTGGCTCTTTACTCATGATGGAGGACATATATAAATACAACTAATCTTAAAATTCCATTTATGAATATTTCTTCATTTAATTGATTGTGAATCGGGAGCAAATGAAGTTTAACAACGTTTCTAAAAAATGCTTGTAGCATGCTACAATTGGCGGGCTACAAGCTCACTGCTCCAATCCATTCTGATGCATCCACTTGTGGACGACTAGATCCGTGTACGTCTTTGTTATATAATCTGAGCTGGCATCTGGCTCAAAACTGTAGTGCTGGATAGCTCTACTATTGCTCGCCATTTTTATTTCACCGGTAATGTTAGGTTGGGGTCGTTAGAGGCTGTGAGCTAGCAGGAGAGAGTGTAAACAGATGGATAAAGGGGTTACTAAGCACCAACATTCTCACCAACATCCCAGAGGTGAATTTCTAATGAACTACTGTGCAGAAACTATGTCCTACAAAACCACAATTTTTTTTTAATTTTAGCTAAAAATGGCATAATAATAAGACCCATTTACAATGGATCAAAAGATGATGGGAGTGGGACTTCATGGATGATGCTGAGGTTGATTCACTCTCATCGAAAAGCACAACACTGCCCCACCCAGGCTTGTATAGGATGAAGAATCTGCTTTCGAAATTTCAAACTTGCATTCACCTGCTGTCCATTCCTAATGAATAGTTTAAGAAGTTACTAAGAAAAAGAACCCCGACGTAAGGAAATGTGGTACCTTCTTGACTGCACCATTCGACTTCACTTATTTATGTGAGCTAGCCTTTCCCTACATGAAGATTATTAGGTCCAAATACCATTCCACAGTGACAAATGAGCATGTGGAGATGTGCTTAAAGCTGGCTTTTAGCAGACACTACTCCAAATATATATCCTTGGCAGATTGCATTCAGTGCAAGTCATCGGTTTAAGGTAATAAAAAAAATGTACGGTTTATTGTGGAGTCATTCAAAGTACATCAGCATTTGCACCAGACATTTATTAAGTGTGTGTTCTAAAAAGAATAATGTTGAGTGGTTGGACTAAAAAAATTGTATAGATGTGGATTTTGCATTATTTCATTTGGTACTTTGTTGTTTTTCTCAAGTACTGATGAGCGGCAAGATAATTTTACTTTTATGGACATGCCACAGTAACACATTAGAAACGGACATTTCCAAAGGTCGATGGGATTGATTTTAAACTTGAGCAGCAATCTTTTTTCCTCAAACTGAATGGTTGTCTCATCCAGAGCTAAATGGCTTTACACAGCAGAGGAGAAAAAGGGAAGGTAGGAGGGAGGAAAGCAGGTCACTTGTTGACATGGACAAATGAGGATACAGCAGAGCAGCAAACATTGTAGTGACCCACATAGGCTAAAAATGCCATATTATATTATTTTATATTATATTATGCTATATTTCAAAGTCAGAACAGTGTGTCTTTTGAATGTAGAACATAAAAAAAATTAAAGTATAAAAATTTTGTTGGGGACTTGCACTCCCTGTTATCTGCTTTGTGTGTTTATATTTAGTAACTCAAGATGACAAAAAGCTCATGAGAAAAATGTTGACATCCACACAAAGGTTTGCAAAACGTTTGATCCTTTCTTCATTGTCAGGTAGGACCTGTTGTTGCAACCACTTGAGGGCGCTGGTGAACTGCTAAGACTGTCCCTCGCACACTCTGGCTCCTTTTTAGCCCCACACCATCTCATTCTCACTTCGTCCCGGTTTGACTTATCACATCCGCTGCACTCTCACTGCTGCTCTTCTTCCCAAACATAATGTGAGATGAGGTGAAGTGTTATGGCAAATTAAGTAAAATTAAGACAAGGGAACAGCTCTCCTCACAAATATCGTGCATGACTTTTATTGCTCAGCTACTGACACAGCCCTGCCTGTGCTGTCCTTGGAGATGGGTGTTGATGACAGACTGCAGCCCATGAAAGGAGTGGGAGTGTTGCATCCAACGGAGGTGGAGGTGTGCAGTGCATTATCATTCGCCTTCACCCGGTTGTTTTGTTCTCTTTTCCTTTTTACACTTAGTCCATTCTTCCTCCAGCCCTTTTCCATATTCTTGCTTTGTCTTTGTGACCTCCCATCCCCCCTGTATCTCTTTGCCTTTGTCGTTCCAGCTCCACATCTTCTCCTGGACGCGGCATAGGTCTCCTGTCATTTGCTCAAATCTTAAAGTCTTTTCTATTTCCCCTCCTTTCCCAATTCAGCTGTTATCTGTCCTGCCACATTCTTAACATCATCTACATTTTCCTCATTCTGCCAACCACTCCACATGGCACCTGTCTAATTCTCCTTGTACCCACTCCGTGGTGCCACTCATAGCTTGCTCCTTCACCCCCTCCCGCTCTTCTTTCCTGGCTTCTTTGCCCTGGCAGTCTGACAATTGTTGGAGCATGCACTGCTAAGCAGTTATCACCAGCTCACAGATGTGTGTGTGTGCAACCGTGTGTGTACATGTGTATATGTATGTGGCAATACCGCAAGAAGAATGCATAAATGTGAGAATGCTTGGCGACGTGCGCATTTTCACTTGTATAAATTGAAGTGTACAGCGTTTGTGTTCACTAAAACAATACAAACAATGTTTTCGACAGATGCTATTGTAATGGAGCTTTGTAAAGCTCTTCAACTGTAGTGTAAATGTTTGAAACAATGAGAAGAAAAATGATGCAGAGAGGCTACTACACCTAACGACTGACTCCTGTGGATCCATTTAAGAAAACATAATTTTCCATCTCTTCAATATATTTCTTTCCTGCTAAGCCTGGTCTCATCTGCCACTATAAGGAAGTTAAAAAGAAATAAAAGAAAATATATTGCTGAAATAATTTCTCTATTCAAGGTAGATAATACTGTATTAGGACAAGGAGCATGGCTGCCTGGCTTCATGAGCGCATTGAAAAATGAAGGACAAGACATGAGACTTTAAAAGCCAGGCCTGCCAAACAATTGACTTTGTAAATGATTCAAAAGAATTAATTTTTTTCTTATCGAAACAGGTAGTATTATAAAGCTTAAAAAAGCTATTTTTTTCAGGTATTACTCATTTTTTTTGGGCATTTGAACCCACCTCAACCTCTTTAGTTTCCATTTAATCAAATTGAAAGGAAAAAAAGATCAAACTTTTCACAGTCTATGTTCTCTATTTCTCAGTAAAGTGGTATCATCATAGAGAACTCATTTTTCTTGTTGGAATTATTACTAAATATTTAATCAAGACATAAAGTGAAAGTGTTTGTTTGTGTGTGTTATTTTTTAGTAGGATTGATTTTGAATTGACATTATTGTCATCTTTACATCCTGCAAATAAAAAGCAGCAGAATCTTTTCAGTGACTGGTGTCATGTTTCAAGGCCAAACACATAAGTAAATTGAGCAGTTATTCGGTTATCGTCGGTTTTCTACAGCATGAAGACGTTACAGTTTTATTGTGGACAGCCCTCTTGAAATGTGTCTTTGTGTTAGTAAAGAGCAATATAAGACTCATTAAAATTTCATTTCTTGGGGAGAATAGTCGATTCCTTGGCTTGCCGGCAAGGAAAATAAGCTATTCATAGGAATAATCTTTTTTTTTTTTTTTAAAAAAGGAGGGTGGAGGCTCTGTAAATAAATAAGTGGGTGTAGGTCAGGTAAATAGAACATAATGAAAAGGAAAAAAAAACTGGCATTACATGTTGACAATCACCATATCTTAATCACGGATCCCTCAGGTGCCAGTGGTTAGAAAGAAAAAAATCTTATAAACCGTGAATAGTAAACCGGCTTACTTAACCGTCCACACAGATCAGTAAACCGTGCGCACGGATTAATCAATTGTGCTCGTACTGTTGTGCGTGCGCACACGTTGCATGGGGCTTCGACAGCAGTCTGTCGCCTGTTCTGCGTGAATGGGCTGCCAGACTCAGAAGAATCGTGTCTCCTGGGAGTTTTGTATCTCCAGACAGAGGACGGACTTTGGGACGGATGGAGGTGGCTTTTGAATGAACAGTCCTAAAAACCGTGCAAACAATCATTATTTTGTTTGGACCAGTTGGGTCCAGACAAAATTAAGGCTGATGCCTCTTCCAGTTTTAGTTCATCCACGACTAAATGTTGTTAACAGCTATTAACTGAATCCTAACCCATATTTCGGGTCAGTTTTGCCCAAAAAAGGCAATGGGTGAACGGATTAAAAATACTATCTGCGAACATGCACTTAGTGATAATAATAACTATGATAAAAGCCAGTTTAGAAGATCATCTGGCTCTATGTCAGACTACATAGAGACTACAACGGAACTCCCAATTTCTTCTTCTATGGTTGTTTGGGCTGCCGTCTCATGATGACGTCACACTATTTGATTGGCTGTAGGTTGGTCCTATGACGTGTAAGACAGTTATTGGTCTGGATAAATCACAGTGCGATGGTTTAAGTAATCCGTGTGCACGGTTTAAGAATCTCTGCACATATTCGTCCGTTTATCAGATTTTTTTTTCTTTTTAACAACTGGCACCTAGAGGACTCAGTACTTAATGGCATCAATTGTAGAAAATAATAAACAAACTACATAAGTAATTAAGAATATTGCATTTATTATTTGTTTTTACATAGTTCATAAATACTTCACAAAAATGCATCCATATGTGTGTTTTCTGCTGCAACATTACCTCTTGTAGGGTCTTAGGGGGTAAAGGTTGCTCTTGCTGCGACCAGATAAGAGGTAAGAGGCTGCAAGACCCATAGAGTTTATAAATGCTCCATTATCTTACAATACATATAAAAGATTCAAACATTGAGCCCCCTATAAATCATTGTGGTTAAAATGTGCTGATTTCTCAATTAAATATGCTGTTTTTTTTTTTTTGTTGTTTTGGATTTAGATGTATTCATTTAGCACATACTTTTGGTTCAAAGAGACTAATATGAAGAACAAAAGAAGCCCACACTGGTCACAATGGGTGCTTTGTGTGACAATACCTTTAAAAATAATCCTTATTATGTATTAATTTTTCAAAAGAAATTAACGTTCACTCCCAACACTTTTTCAGGAATAAAAACATTTATCATTCAGACAGTTTTATAATTTCCACACACACAAAAAAATATTTACAGAGATAATTACCTGCATTTTTAAAACCATTAAAGGGATTCTTTATGAGCTATGTTAATTTTTATATTAAAGCTAATAAACTCGATAACATATCTAAGTCAGAGGGGAGCATTCTGCACAGAAAAAAATAAAAATGTTTTGGAAATAAGTGGAAACAGAAAACATCGGAGAGTTGGGCCAATGTCTTAATCCCCTGGCCATGCATAACTTAGAAATTATCAATGTTTTTATTTTCCTCTTGCCACATATTGGAAAGGGGGCCCAGGAGACCTATTAAGGAACACTGGGAAGAAAAACACCAGATTTCATCTTATTCCCTGGCGTGTGAATTCTTACAATGTTAACAACACTTCCTGAAGAAAGTCTGTGGATATACTTTTGTTCCAGTGGAAGTTTTTTTCCCCCTCCTGTCTGTTTTTTTTTTAGTGGCATTGTTCCATTAAGTATTCATACTCCACAGTTTCTGTAACAGAAACCGAAAATTAGAAGGATTTAGGGCTCAACTTACATGTCAATTTCATTCAAAGTCTTCCAAGATAACTTGTGACTGAAAAGAGAACGCTAAGGAGAAATATTCCCAGCTAAGGGCGTTAAACTATCTTTATCTCCTACATTTTCAAAAACGTTATATTTTTATTATAGTAAAGCTTGGACATCATTGAATCGGTTAGTTCAAAAGGGGTTCAAAATCCACAATTTTTCAAAATAGAGATATTATATGTTCTATGGTCTTCAAGGGAAAAGCTATCTGATTATGTGCAAAAAAGTCCCAAGTCTGTTGTAATGTATTGACTATGCTTGACACTTAACCCTTGTGCTATCCTAGGCACTTTAACATTGGGAGTAGGGTCATCTAGACCCACTAGACAGTGCTCTGAACCTTTTTTCTTCAATGATTTGTGATCTTCACTGGTGTCCATGGATTACATGAAATCTTTCCACCTTTATCCACCTTTGTCATGGTAGGGAGAACACGTCAATGTAAGGGTGGGGTCATCTAAGATAGCACAAGGTTTAAAATGAATTAAGTGCAAAGTTCCTGCACTTGGGCCTCTCTTGCATGGGGATTAGCTTCATCCCATAGATGGCAGCACTAATGTGGCAGCACCCCTGTTTAATTCAAGAAGGGCCCAAGTCTGGACTTTTGCTAACTGATACTAGCGCATACACCTACAGTTGGAAAGGGATGGGTGTGAAATGTCCAAGTGGTGCAAATCTCACAAGACTTGCTCCAGGCCTCTGTTTTACAGCTCTAGTCCGATAAATGAAAGATTTGGTGTAATAAAATTTCAGCCGGTCCCAAAACGCAATTATTAATCCCTCCTTCATGATCAATCAAAACGGTTGGCACATCTGTGAATGTAAACGGGGCGCCGTCCATACGTCACTTCCAAATCCCAGTCCTTGATTGGTTAAAGTTCACATTTTAATATCAATGTTCATTCAATGGATGCCCGTTTGTAACTTAAGTAACGACACATGAAGAAGGTGAGAATTATGAATCAGAAGCCTGAAAGCAGCATATACAGGCATTTACATAGATCTTTCCATGAAAGTGGTCCCTTGAACGCACATTAATCATCCACTAACTTCTTCAACTCACCTTTCTATTTTTCCTCTCTCGTTTCCTTTGTACCCTTATCCCCCATATTCAACATCCCACTCTTTTTTTCACTCTACTATTTTCGTATTTCCTGGTCCAACAAGAACAAATATGCAAATATAATTAATAATAAAGTTTAGCTTCAAATAAAAAGGGGTCTATACAAATATGTACCTTGTGTGTCTGAATATTTATTGTAACATTTAAATGTGTCCAACACAAGAGCTTATATCTGTTTGCTCAGCTGGTGAACAGTACAAGTAAAACAAGACAAAAAAAAGTTACAAAAATAAATAAGCATATACTGTGTTTCTTGGCAATGTCATCAGATGAATGCACCACTAGGAGGTGGAGGCAATAGCTAATTGCAGTTTATTTCAATGGATTTAAGATCAAGCAGAGATGAAAAGGCAAAGGTGGAATTTTTCATTTTTTATTGGAATCAAAGACTCACGAGAAGATTAGAAGATTGCGCTTCCCAGGGCTGGATTGGGGAAGGCTCTGGTTCTGCATTACTCAGTTATTGTAGTGCTCACCTTTTGTAATAAAAGCTTAAACTTTGTTTCACATCCAAAACAACGTTTAATCCATGTTAGTTAGAAAAATTATATTGTCATAAAGGGCAAGGTCTTCTTACCCAAGTCCACGTCAGCAGATTCACACGACTAACATAAATATAACAATGTTTTTTATAAAGTAGCTAACTACTACCTAACTTGACAAAAATGTTGAAAAGTAAGTAACTTAAATGATCATTTATTGTCCTCTTCCACAAAAGCAGATTAGTTTTTTCCAAACCTGTTACCTTTGCTTATCTTCTGCTGTCCAGGTCAGACGTCTGAGACAAATTCACTTGCACAACAGAGCAAGCAGGAAAATGTTGTCCAATGAAACCCCTTTTCTGTACTGTATTCACTATCTAGAAATGACCAGGAGTCGGGCCACTGAGGCACTTGCCTTGGAACACTACCGTGGACACTTGCTTTCAAAACTCACCTCCAACTGCTATCCAAACCATATGGCACAGGCCCATGATGAGCTGCAGGTGGTTGGCCTACAAGGGACTGATTCCATGTCGTCCTTTCTGACTAAGGGCGACTGTGGTCTACAGGAAGAGCCTTGGCCACTCTGTCCTGCAAGCCCCAATCCCAACCCAGGGTCATGTTTCTGTATCCTTGCGAAAGGGCTAAGTACCCTTCCCCAAGGATACAGGGGACTGGAACTCATCTCTTTCTCTAGGATACACAGATATGGGAAAGGGATGAGTTTTTTTTTTTACTATGGTTCGGCTTATGATCTTAACAGCAGTTCAGAGTAACTGGCCTGCTTGGGGTCTTTCAGATAGGTACTGGAAAACATCCTGAAAGATCTTGAAATTGGGCCTTGGAATAAGGCTCTTTAAAGAGGAAGGTCAGGAAAACATTTGTAACCTTTGAAAGGAGATGATAAGTGGTTGGGTAAGAGGGTAGGACACGTTTTACTCCCACAGTGAAAGCACAACACAACGCCAAATACACTTGGTGTATTTCTCAGGCCTGAGTATCTTGTGTGGCCACTGTGTCTGTGTTTTGTTTTTTTACTTTATATGTATAAACTTTTTATTTGTAAAACAAAAATGGTATTACAATTTACAACTGAATTCTGCATTATACTAAATTTCTTTTAGTTTACTTTATGCCGATGTATGGTGCATATGGACATTTGTTGATTGGAAACTATCTTTATTTCATCACCCAGTGCTCCCTAAAGATTTACATTTGTCATGGTTGGTTATACAGTCAGTCAGTTAGGAAGCTGATTTGCTGTGTTGATCCCTGAAGGTAAAAGAAGAATAAAATGAATATAAAAACTGTGGCTGTACACTGACCATAAATTCCTCAGTCTAACATGCTAAAAACATAGTTAATTTGTTACAGTGAAATACGCTGTTCAGTAAAGATCTGGCCATGTTTTATCTATCGGACATCACTTGTTTGAAATATTGTCATCTGAGAATATCGATGGGATCACAGGTTCTTTTTACACACATTCCTTTGCAAACTCAAACTTTTATTTGAACACAGCTGATGCAAAGTGCTGAAAGAAAAGGAAGAAAATTAGAAAAAGTAATTGATAAAAGCACATCTCAGAAGTCAACCACAGACAAAATCAGACACAAATAGACATTCAATCAGTGAAAGCATATTCAACAAACGGCAAATCAGGAGAAAACCTATAGCTGTACTGGAGAATTTTAAAATAATTTTCATGATGTATTTTGGGATTTAATTCCAGCCAAACAACGCAAAAAATAAAATGACAATTATCAAATATTTTCAAACATGTATTGAGCAATAATATAAATACAACACCTCTGCTTTTGCTTCCATTTGTCATGAGATGAACTCAAAGATCTTAAACCTTTTCTACATACACAAAATAACCATATCTCTCAAATATAGTACAGCAATCTGTCTAAATCGGTGCTGGTGAGCATGTCTCCTTTATTGAGAAAATCCATCCCACCTCACAGGTATGCCATGCCAAGATGCTGATGCTGACAGCATGATAATTGCAGTGGTGTGCCTCAGACTGGCAACAATACAAGGCCACTCTGAAATGTGCTGTTTTGTTTTATTGGGGGGTCGGGGACTCAGAAAACCGGTCAGTATCTTGTGTGACCACCATTTGCCTCATGCAGTGCAACACATCTCCGTTGCATAGAGTTGACATCTCTTTAAAGATTATTAGACATTGATAATAACTTTAACCCACACATCATGTTTTTGTATCTGCTGCTACTTTTAATTTCACACTTTGAACAAATGTTCAATTTCTCAAAGAATACAAAGTCCACAAAATGCAAAATATCTGTTTTACAGGCCAGAACTACACATTTAGAAGTGCACGTCTGCATTATGCAGATGGTGCAGCATAGCACAATGGTGATGTGATAAACAGTATTTTTTTTTTTGTTACCCAGCAGTGTCAGAGGTTGAAAGCTGATGACTGAATTTGTTGCAAGAGAGTATTTTGCCCATAGGATTAAGATTGGATGGCTGGGTTTAAACCTGTCAAAAGAGCAGAGTCAAATCCCCCCAACACAAACACTTCACTTGAGGTTCTTGTGAGCAGTACCAGAAGGAGATATTTCTCTTTTATGCTGCCTACTTCAGAAGTGATTCAGCACATCTACTGGATTGAGGAGGATTTTCAGTGCAAAGAAATTATTTGGACAATTTGACATATTTTCCAATTTTTTCCCCAAACATGATAGCCTCTTTAAATACTTAACAATTGCTTGTCAGTTGAAAAACGGAGTCTGCTTTAGTAACTAAAATATGACTTATTGTTGTTATGATGCTATGCTCTTTTAGGAAAGGGCAGGTCAATTTACTGCAAAATAGACAAGTATCACAAGATAATTGTTTCCCCATATTTGAAGCACTGTCACAATGCAGGACACAGAACGAAAATGTAGTGCATTATTAAACCTTAATACTGCGTCATAACCTTTAGCTCTCTCAGAGTTTTTTTTTAGTAATAATTAGTCAAATAGAGAAAAAAATAATTAACTTGAGGAGATTATGTGTGTGGCTGTACTCTCCTCAACGTGTCTGTAGCGTGATGGAGAGTGACCGCTGGGGAAACTGGAGAGGGCAAAAAACAAAAACAACAAATAATTTCTGAGAAGAAGTTATTTGAGTAGAATTACAATGTGTTGTTATTTTGCAAAATTATACTCTGTTTGAACAAAGAGCACTGCATTTGGGAATTGCCCTGGGTTTATGCAAATGCAACTCGTTCTCTCACCATTTTCACTTTTAATTTGAAATATATCTTCTACATGCAGATTTATTTATTTATTTTTATGAACAATGAATAATTTCATTTTTCTAACCTGTCCTACGTGTCACGAAGACACAACACTACTGTCAATTTGAAAACTAAAGCCTTTTTATGAACTAATTGTGTGTTAAACTGCAATGATGCAAGACCAGGACACAATGTTCGTATTTCTGAAATGAAAAAGGTAATGAATGTGTAAGACCTATTTAGCATCCATACACCAATTCAGTCTATAACTCCTGAAACTCATTTGATGTCTGTCTGTACATTGCATCATCTAAATGCAGCAAAAAAAAGTAAAGACATTTGTGTTTAGTAGATTACTTAATTGACAGAACTCATTATATTGTATACTGTTGGAAAGGCTGTAGCTTACTATTTTAAATGGTGCAACGTTTTTAAGGAACATGCGTTTGTGCAGCAGATCTGAGTGTGTGTCCATAAAATTTTTTTAAAAAAATCGCAAAAAATTTTCCGCCAGCCTCAAACACTTTACTCTGCCATTGAACCTCGTTTGGCGTTTAGTGGCTTGAGAAACTGAAGCTTTATATGTTGACCATTTTACAATTTATTAATTTAACAAACAGCATCTTTAGAGTGTAAATAAACAAATACATAACTTACCATGGGCGAGTAACCCCCCCCCCCCCCCCCCCCCCCACACTTACAATTTTGTGTTCCCTATCTTTATTTGGGAATTTTACACCAAAAAGGCATGAATTTTATAAAATCGTATTACGAGGGGTCGGTGTGAAACTCAGTTGAAAAGGCGCCCCAAAATCCAAAACATGCTTTAGGTTACGGGCCGAACAACATAAACATTTACTGAACACACTAAAGCTTAACTTTTAAATCTTTTAAAGCTTTAAAACTTAACTTTTTGAAAGGAAAATCAAGTTAAACCCTAAATATCATAAAATATTTTGCACTCCATAAAAAACATTCTGCGATAATTATACAAATATGAACATGCGGCAGAACAAAACAAACAAAGCCTGGAAATAATAATAAGAAATAACAAATAAAATCACTCCGTTTACTTTGCTCTTTTGTCAATTTTTTTAGAGCTGGACTCCTGGCATCATTTTAGCAATAAGTTCATTTCTGCTTGATGTGTGATGTCCTGTGTGTGTCTTTGTGAAACATATCAGAGGGATTTTAAACATGTTATTGTGAATATCATTTTTAGGTCTTATAATACATTAAAAACTAAATCATACAACTCATCAGTGGGATTACTCCAAAAATATTTGGCATTTTCCTAATTTTGTGCAACACCAACAGTAGAAATTCACCAAAAACCTCAATACTTGCATACACAAATGATCCATAGTTTATTTATGATATAATAAAGCGCAGCTGCCTCACTGCCTGCATTACCTGCTGTCTTTATGTCAAATAGGTTACTAACACCAACTAATCGACTGGCAGTCGTAAAAAATACATTTAACATGGAAAATAAAGACATATCATAAAAATGTCTACAATGGATCAAAAATAAGAAAGAATAGGATAAAGATAATAACATAAAGATTGACATTAATGGCATGAGCTGAGTAATCCAACGGCATGCGATGATCCAGGTATTGCGCAATTATGGCTGCGCTCCGTGCTCACCTTGCGGCCTGTGCCCACTTCACCTCCTCTTTTCCTTCACGCAGAGGAGTACGCGCAGCTGCGGGGGTGCCAATTCGCAGGTTTCAGGCCGTTCCAAACTCTGTGAAATAACAGATAATAGAAAACCGATAGTTGCGCAATTTCTTTTTCTTCCAAGCACGGGGATGGCGCCCCCCTTTAAATTTGCAGCTCGGGCAATTGCCCATTTTACCCGTGCCTAAAACCTCTACTGCCTGCACAACTTTACTCTTTATCTCATAGACCAAAAAACAAATGGGGCTTTGTTAGAAATTAGAGTTTAGAAGGGTTTAAAAATTAAATAAAAATATTATAGCCAAACCCTTCATTACCCCAAACTAACATTACCGGTTAAACAAAAATAGCGAGAGATATTGTAGCTATCCAGCCATACAGTTTTTTTTTCAGATGCCAGCTCAGAAGAGGACAATGAAGACATACATGGATCTTGTTGTTGATAGATGGGATATCACTTCCTTTTAACCCTGTAAATACCTAGTCGGTTCAAAATCGTACCATGTAAATACCTCATTAATACCCTGTGGGAACTGTACCGTCAAAGAAAGAGTCGACAAAAAAAAGCGCATGTATCAGGATAGAGCAGAGCAGTGAGCTTGTGGCTTGCCATAGTTGCTTCAACGACACACCTACAGGCTTTTTCCAACGTCATTTTTACATCTGCTCCAAATTCACAATGATTTGAATGAACAAATACTGGGAAATGCAATATTAAGGTTGTCTTTATATGTGTCCCCCTTCATGCAACAATGCCACATGAACATGTTAAAAATACCAAAAACACTTTTTTTTAAGTGGGTGTTTTTGTTGTTATTGCAAATATGCAGAACCTGGTCCTCTCACATGCTGCGGACATGTTCA
This sequence comes from Oryzias sinensis, assembly GCA_037389245.1. NCBI lineage: Eukaryota > Metazoa > Chordata > Actinopteri > Beloniformes > Adrianichthyidae > Oryzias > Oryzias sinensis. The sequence goes on from CM074489.1 coordinate 32,783,339, forward strand.
TTAGGTGTAATAGAAGGGATACTCTATAAACTGTAGGTTGGGAGTACACCTAATATATTTTCTGAGGTGAAACCTATGAAGACAGGCAGCTCAGCTCCATCTAAATCCATTCTGAGTTCAAATCTGTCATTACAGAAGGAGCTTCCAAGGGACTTACATCAAACTATCATTAACTTAACTCCCTCTTACTGGCTAAACTAAGAGGTCCTAAATGCAGTACTACAACTACAAGTCTTTAAATGCAGGAACGTATTAAATATCTTGAGTGGATTGAGATAGAACACATACGCATGAGGAGCAGCAAGGGAAATAACTTTGAGAGGAAAGTTTTTCTAAAAGTGCTCCTTGTCTTTGATTGCTACTAAGTTGTTTCAAGGTATTGTAGCTATTGTCCAATTTTCTCGGAATTCATTTTAATGATTGCTCAGTGACGTCAATGACGCTCATGTACCACTGTGTAAATAGTGCAAACCAGCCTCAGGATATATTTGAATGCATTTGTCATTAGTAATTACACTGTTTTATTCTGTAATACCAAAACATCAAAACCACAGCTGTGAAAAAAGGAGTAAACATTTGACAAGCTCAATGTTATCAATCAAACATTGTCATGACATTTTAAAAACTCTAAATGGACATGGAGAAAAGAAGATTGGCCTTGTTTTTAATTGCTGTTTTTCACTGAGTAATAATTAAAAAGGGTTCTTATTAGAAAAGAAAATAGTCATTGCTTTAGATAAAAATAAGACATTATCGCTTTATTGTTTACATGATAACAAAGGCTAAAATAGAGAATCAGCAGTTTGCTGATTTGTAGCATTAAAGTGTGTTTATAACATGCAATGGATGGAGGATATCAGCAGCAATCGCTCAGAAGCGTCTGTTGCTGCTCATCCATCTGGGAAGGGTTATAAGGCCATCCTCAAGCAATCTGGAGCCCATTATTCTGCACTGAGAAAGATTGTTTGTAAGTGGAAAACATCCAACACTTTCACTAACTTTCTTTGAATTCTACAGTAAAGTAAGTTGCCTAATAAAACCCGAAAAATACACCCACATATATATTTACATATGTACCGGTATATAAACCACATTTAATCTGAATGGTCAGATTTTAACATGTTAAGATAAGTTGGAAAACTGTGAAGCTTAGAAAACATGCAATTAAAAGTGTTTGCTTAGAATGGATGACAAAAGAAGTAATTCTGTGAAAGTATCCCGGTGACATGACTTAGGTTGGGAAAGTTGCATCAGGATGAATCACACTGAGCTCTAGAACATTGGTCCCAATCACAAATACATCATGGCACTGTCAGGCATGGCGGACGTGATGTAATGATTTGCCTCTATTGTGCAAAAGGAGGGTACCTAATGGAGCAAAATAAGGCATTTTGTCCAATGACTAAAGCTTTTCTGAAAATGAGACAGACAAAACCACAGTGTTCGCTAACAAGCATATTACTTGTTCACTGAAATTTAGCCCCCTTTAAAAGAGTGCACACATCTATGCAGTTCTGTTCATTTCCAATGACTAAGACCTACTAACAGTGATGATGAAACTCTGAGAAACTTTTATAAAACACTGGTGTGGAAGACCTAGAAAAGGACAATGCTTCAGGCTGACAGGCTTGTTGACAGATGAGTCCTAGAAAAAGTGCTTGCTGGTGAATGCACACAACCACACACACACATAAACGTGCAAACACACCCATCACTGGACATGGTGCATCATTTTATGATTAACCTCAGTGTGACCATTATGTTTGGCTGAGGGTGAAACTGCACCTTGACGGACAGCTAAGGTTGTGCAATGTTTTTGGTCATTTCAGCATTTCTGCTGTTGACATAGATCTCAGGTTCTCTTGGTAATAAAAATACAATAAAGAGGCTGTTACCTTAACTCAGTTAATTGGTATAACGGGAATACCTCTGCATGAACTCAGCCCAGATCGATTTTTGACTATTGTTATGATCATGTTCAGATGGGCATTGTCATAACGAAGAGGTCAGATGTATATATCGTGACTTTCCATTTATTATGAATTGTTGCTCAGGAGTCTTGCTGTCGAAATAGATATTGATCAGAAAGGGCTGTTGTAGCTGGGTTGATTATTCATGCGAAGACTAACCTGGGTGAAATCAATATTACCCGGAGGATGAGATCTACCCACATGTTTATTTGTGTTGATCGAGGGACACACATAAGGACACACAGAAAAATTAAACTGTGATATTAAATGTTATGTTCAACCATATGGCTTATACTTATTAATGTAGAAAATGTTCTGCCCACTAAAAAAATGCACATACCACAATGAGTGCCTTTGAAGTAATTTGATGTAATGCATTGTTTTCAGCAAATGCTGCACTGCTTTAAGCAGTAGGAAAACCTGTCCAAACATCAGCAGGAAGCTTACGAGCAAAACCCACAAGTTCTAATTTCTGTAGGCAAAAATAGTCTGAAACCCACCTTGTTTTGCTCTGCCACCAATAAAATCAACAGACCTGACAAGTTGAGTAAGCAACATAAACACAAACATGAGCCTATTACCTGTGGAGGACACAGTGCTTGTTTCTTTTGATCCGGTGCAAGGGATGGACCATGATGGCAGTGGAAGCAATCTCCTCATCGCAAATGAATGTACATCTGCTGAATTGTTTCACCCAAAGAAAATAAGATGAAAACCCCACCAATTAGGAGACGCACACACAGACACGGTGTGACATGAATGACAATAACCAGGGCTGCCTTCCCTCTGCGATAACAAACAGCAACTAAAGCTGGCAGAAAGGTCTGAAAATGAGAGTCCATCAACTATACCTTACCTCTCACAGACAAAGAAATATTTACTTATAAGAGTGCAGATGAATTCATGTTCTGTTCTCCCATGTGGCTGGTGATGTTAGCTTGAGAGTGTGTTTAGGGTGTTTATTTCCAAATATGACTGTATTAATATCAGAGCCCAAAAGAACGTGTTTTGACACTTCTGCTGGAACAATTGGTAGCATAGGAAATGCGCGTGCTGTGGGATGCCAGGAGGTCAGTGCATGGAAATGTGGCGCCTAATTGTGAGCAAACACTTCTGCCTGAATTGGAGTGGTTTTTTTTTTGCTGTAAACCCACAGGATAAAATGGGCACGCTAAGCAGCAGGTGAGCCTCACCACACCTGAGAACCCTGCGGTGAAGTTCCAGATTTGGCAGAGAAGAGCAGGAGGCCTAGTCAAAAGCCCAAGGAGTAAGAAAAAGCTCAGCTGCACAAAGGACTCCTTAGAGGGGGAGAGAGGGATCTCACATGTAAAAAGAAGTCCGCCGCATCTGTTTTCCGCTGCTTGTTTCAATGCTGCAGCACTGAAGCATCAACAGAATGTTAAAAGAAGGGAACCTAATAATTTGATCCTTGATTTATTGAAGGTGTGTCTCAATGTGACAAAAACACAAGTATATGACATACAAAAAATATCATACAAATTACTGCCTAAGCTTTGCACTCATGGTAATTTCTTGTATCACTTTGAGGTGATGGATCTGGCATAACCATTTTCCTCTTTTTTGTGTTGAAAATCCTCTGTATTTTTTGACAGCAAAATGTATTTTCTTCTACTTTGATGGTCCTTTTAACATACTTCTGAATTTGATGCAAAGCTCTGTTTTGTCATTCCCTTTTAAAAAGACATCTCTAATAAGGTGGAGTTGGAGAAGAAGGTAAGCGAACCCCAACTCAAAAGTTCAGTTGCTTTTTTTGTTGTTGTTCTGCACAGGTTTTTGAAATGTTTAATGTTGGATAAATGACATGTATTTGAATGTGGTAAGTATGATAAGACAATAAACCATAATGCTACACTTTTAATCTTCAGAGTATTTACCCAACAACTCTGAAAGGGAAAGCTGCACCATGGAGGCCGAATAGAAAAATGGAAAAATTAAAATTTGTTTTCTACAAGGCTATGTTTGATACCCTATTAAGCTCTTTGCAGTAAATGAAGAGTATTTAATTTGAAGGATACTTGAGAAACAAAAGTGTCAAGATACAGTCAAGGTGTATTTTTCTAATCTTATTTTTAAAAAGTTAATTTGTGAAACAACTTCCCTTTTACCTAAATGAGCATCTTTAACTGTGTTTTGTCTTTGACCTCAATGGCTCATTCACTCCAACTTTTGTTGCAAAGAGCAACCCAAGGTCAGTTTGGTTTCCTTGGCAACTGCAATGCATTTGGCACAGTGTCAGACTATTTAATCAAAGCTGGCTCTATGTATGTTAGTTGGACATTTCTTTTATCTGTAAAACTGCTGAGGTGGGCATCAACTCCTGAAAAGTGCGAAGGATGAGGGGGACAAAATGTAGCGTTATAGAGGGCGAGATGGAAAATGGGAGTGTGGAGCGTCACTGTTCGAAGTCCTTGATGATGCCTTTGTATTGATCAGACTTTGCCTGTGTCCCCCACACAAATAATTTAACAAATAGAGCAGCAAAAGGAATATACAGAAACATTCCGTCGACTGATTTTCAATCCACTTAACCTATGCACTTTCCGTTTGAACAATAACAGGGCAGGAGAAGGGGACAGGGACACAGTGGTGGGGAGGGGAGTCATTTAGCATCTTCTGCGTTGACAGTCAACCATGTTGTTATCATTGTGCGCTGCCCTCTAGTTTATCTCCCTTTGGAAGATAGTGGCCTGTTTCGCGTGACTATAGGGCCAGACAACCAATTATCTATGTGCCCTCTATCAGATGTGATTTATATCAGTAGTCTGTCCCAACTCTGCTGTCCCCCTCTCTGCCTGTGATCAATCACTGCACAAACACAAAACAGGCCTTTAACAAAACAAACTGTTAATGGTCCTGATTGACTGCTAAGGAGACTGAAGATATGAATCGGTGTGGCTCCGTACAGAAACAAACAAAAAACCAGAGGGCGCATTTTTTTTATATAAACCATATAATTCTGTTGTGTCAAAGTGACCAAACACCAGTTTGTAGAGGCAATCGAACCTTGGTATAAATGTTTGCAATATTGCCAACGTAAGAAAAAACAAACAAAAAAGGGGAAACGTGGATGTGGTGTTATGGGGGGGTTGTTTTTCTGCCTGTGATGATGTGTTGTGGATGGGCCCTCTAATCTCAGGGGATATTATCCTCCACACCTGTGTTCCATCTTCTCACCAAGCTGCAGAATGGTCTTTGCTTTGCGCCAGATCATTTTCTTTTTTCTGTCACCAGTTGGCGACTGGACATTCAGCTGCTCCCTGGTTCTTACATCTTCCTACAGTTTTTCTATCTGCCTGCTTGTCTTTTAAGACTTTAGAAACTTGCCATTCCGTGGCAGCCCGGCCAGTTCCCCGTCGATAACTTACCAGAGTGTTTCCAATCAGTTAATGCAAATCTCCCAGTCAGTCTTAGTGTCCGCTGTTCAGGTCTGCTCTGTTGGCTGTGCCCTTCCGCAGCTGCTTTAGAAAAGGCTTACCCACAAATACAGAAATTGAAAACTGTAAATATTCTAATCAGTGACAAATGTGACATTTCAGATAACCCCTAAACTCAGCAGTAAACTGAGAGGCTAATTAGTGTCAGTAAGCAGCAACATAGCCCACATGCTAACTGTTTAGACAAGCCCATTTAAAAAATAAAGAAATGAGTAAAAAATATGATTACCAAGACTGCGCACTGCTATTTTAAATGACATTTTCTTTGCAATTGATGAAAAACGAATCCCGCATATGGTCGCTCTTTCATATGCGTGCCATATGTGATTTTTAATGCATTCCCGATACATTAAGCTTATTTGTTTTGCCTTTGGCTCATTTACATGTTGCTTATATTACCACCAGTAAGCAGTCAATAAGATTTTAATACATAATTAAAGTGGATATTTTAGATAACATAACTATTACATACTATAAAATTCATTTACTATGAAACTCAGTTTCCAGAAATACAGTTTCATATGAGTTTAATATAACCATCTTCAGTCAAGGTACATTTGGAGAGTCTTAAAACAGTTTGAGGTATGTCAAGAGGCAAAATGTTAAGTTGTAATGGTTACAAGCTGAACCTAGCAGTGTCCTTAGGTTAAGAAACTGGCAGTTAAAGCCTTTCCCTTCAGTTGTTTATTGGAAATCCAGAGATTAAAAAAAAGAAAACGTACTTTTATTGTGACAGAGTTTGGTCATCAAATTTGGTTCTGGAATGTCTGTAATGAGGAAAAATTTAAGGAACTTTGACCAGAACCTTGCATTTAGCATTTTGAGTTAGCTGGTTGTCACTGGAAAAACAAAGAGCTTTAATCTATTTTTGAAGCTCATAAATATTGTTTCATCTAATACTGCAATTGGGCATTTTTGTCGCAGTTTTTGAGATACATTTAGGTTTTCCATTACCTTTGAAAATAATGAGTCCCCTTTATTTTTCTGCATTTTCTACCAATGAGAAAAACAATGTTGCTTTTGACTTAACTTTTCTGCCGGCAAGAAAAGGTTTGCTTTGAATGATCTTTCATTTATTTTAGCAAATACAGTTTTGACTTGATGGTTCTTTTAAAGTCTCTCTAAAGTGAATGAAAGTAGTTCTGACATTAGATATGGGCCAGATAAGTTAATTAAGGACATTTCGATAACCACAAGTTGCATTAAAAGAATATTTTAATGCTTGAATTAACAAAATCCAACAATATTGATGCACAGACTTTTTTTTTCTGAATGTGAATCACTCTCATTTTTTCCCTGCACCTTTCCACACAGCCTTCACAGAAGTTCAGGTATATAAACCTCATTCCCCCATGTATTTTTGTTATCATCAGAACGCGGTGAATATTTCAGGATCTTGATGTGATCGATACCAGAAGCCTCGATGGTTAATGATGTAGAACCAGAGCATCATCTGAGAGAAGAGCAATGAGTCGAGTCAGGTTTGTGAACCCTTCTCTTTCATTAGAGACGTGATCAGTAAGTACAATGAGCCTCTCACCCTACGGCATTGTTTTTAAACCCCTCCATACCAAAATTTTTTTCAAACTCATAGTTAGAACTGTTTTTGGAACTGGCGGAAAGCGTGGAGAGAGAAACAGAGGAAAAGAAACTCAATTTGTTATTTTTTTTTAATGTTGGTAGCAAGGGAGTAAATGTGCTGTGGTGCGATGGTAAGCATTGCCACACAATGGTCTGAATCCTAGCAAGGGCCTTCCTCCAACATCCCAGAGACATGAAAGCAGAGTTAATTATTTATTCTCGTTTGTCCGCAGGAGTGAGTGGGCATGGTTTTCCCTGATGAACCGCCAACTCGTCCAGGATAATTCCAGCTGGTATTGGCTCCAGTTGTCCCAGTGACCCTGAACAGGATGAAGCAGGCGTTAAAAATGGATGGATGTAAGCAGCTGGCACGACCTAAGTGTGCTTGATGAAATCATTAACCGAGATAAACTTGCCTAAAGACATACGGCTTTACTGCTATGAAAATCACAGCTCATGGACCTACATAAGAAAAATGTTGCACCAATCTCCGGATGTCTGATTGTGGATGACTTTGTATTCTGTAGCAGCTGAAAGTTTTTGTCTTGTTGACACGGTTCTGATTTGATCTTGTTAAAATGCAAAGACCCACACAGGGTGCACTCATCCACAAGGCTAAACACGGTGCAAGCTGCTGTGTAAGACTTTGATTAGCTTTGTTTGGAAGCAATTTTTTTCTTTTTTTTTCCCTCCACTTTTCCACAGATATTTTTCTGCCTCTTGCATTCACTTTTTTTCTTGCTTTCCTTTTTTGCTTCACTTGCACAACTCTGTAGTTGAACTCAACTGGAATGACTGACAGCCCTGTGCTCTTCCAAAACAAAATTTGTGCTGATAGAAACAGTTTTTCTCGCCCACACCACACCAATACAATGGTCAAACTATCAGTTCTTCTCAGTTTGAAGCGACAGTGGAAATCTGGATAATTGTGAGATTGATTCTCCTGTGTTTTTCATCCACTTCACTGAGCAGGCTTTATTGAGGAACTGAAGAGGGAGAGAAATCTTGAGATGCAAGAGGCTTGAGCCTACGGAGACTCACACATGAGTACAATGCACACTTGTAAATGCGTGCGCACACACATAAGCCAGTCAACTATTTTTGGACGATGGATAGACATTGTTGAGTGTGTGTGTGTTTTTTGTGTGTGCATCAATGAGTCAACTGACTCTTTCTTTGGCCTTTGTCTCTCTGCCACTTCCACCTCAGAAAGCCAAGGAAGATCACATTAAGTGGGGCCGCTGTTGCGTAGCTGCATTTGGCTGAGTGCTGAGGGAGATATGGGGCAAGGCATTACTCTAAGTCAGTCCCCACAGATTTCCGCCGATCCAGAATCAACAAGGCCAGTGTAATTCACTGAGCTAGACATCCTCACTTCAGTGGTTTAGTGCTCGATATAAGCTCGTGTTTTCTTTTGGGAACAGAACATTTTCAAATATTAACAAGTGTTTTTCACCAAACTTACAGTTGTATTATTTAAGTTTAAGTTTGTCACTTTCCTTAAAAAAAGTTTGAAAAAGGCACTTTAACTTGACAAAAATGACACATACCAGAACAAATGAATAGAATGTGTTTCTGTGGTTCAACACTTTAACTATTTAAACTGAAAACTGAGAATGAAATGTGAAAAAAAGACACAGGAGAGTTGGCATACTCCAGAGTGGGGCAAAACTCCTGTTGTGGACTGTGATAGAAACTGAAAAACAACCTGCTTCCCCAAAGTAATCTGATTTAGTTTGTGCCAGCAAGCCTTAGTGTTAATTAATTCCCATGGAGAAAACAATTCAGTCTTCCACTACTTGTATTGCAACATTTGTCATCATTTTAACAAGAAGGTAAATATGAAAGTGTATTAAAACAGAAAATTGAGGAAAAAAAGCAAATTTGGATTTTATTGATATCTGCATTTTGATGTTGTTTTTTTGCATTGAGTTTACACATTTATAAATTAAACTGGATCACAAGAGTACTGAATCTCCAGACAGCTCAGGTTGATAATCACAACTGTCTTTTCCAAAGCTATTTGGTAAATCGTGCACTTTCGGCCTTTGGAAAATGCTGCTAAATTAAAAAAACAGTGGCAAATTCTGTAAAATGGCTATTCTCTGATTCTGTTTTGTGTTAATACATTTTCTTTTGCAGCATAAAGTGATAAATAGCAAAAGATGTGACCTTGTGAGGTTTGTTTTTGCCTGACTTTATACAGTTGAAAAGAAGACAGACAGTGTATGTAGCTGTTGAATTAATTGACAGTAAATATATTAATTTAGTGTTACAGACAGAATAAATTATTATTTATGCCCTTAAGTAGTTTTTTTTCTTTTTATTGTAGAGCATGATTCTGCTAAAGACTTACAATTTATTGTAAATATAAAAGTCGGTTTACAGTAGTGTTGATTTTACAGGCAAAGCAGTTAAACTGCTTTAACATTTTTCATGTGATGTGCAAATAGTTTGTCAGCCTGAATGTTTGAAATGTCTGGTATACGCATGGGGCAGAAATTAACATTAAACAGCCAACAGATTTTTTATTTTGGAATAATTTGAATTATTTAAAAAGAAACTGTAAATAATGGGAAGAAACAAAATGATTTGATGTATTTAGTTCAGCCTTTAAAGTTAAGTTTATTAAGTTAAACTTACAATTCTCTGAGATCCACTGCAATAAAAATTAAACTTGAATATGCTTTCACTTCCATACTAGAATCTAATAATGTATCTATTAATTAATCTGAATTAATTAACTTGAAATTAATTATTAAAAAGTATAAGATTGTTGTTTCAAGTGTTTGTTATAATAATAACTTTGTCTGTTTACCTGTCTTTTGCCTTTTTAGCAGAAACATTTTTTTTTTTAACTAGCACAAATTTGACAAGGATGCGACACTTTTTACTAAACATTTTACTTGTTTTAATGCAGACAAATGCAATTTCTAGCTCTTTATCAGATTAAAATTTGGAATAGAGAGCATGTAAGAGTTAGACACTTAATGTGAACATAAAGAAATAAAAATATGAATCAGAAAATAAAAGAAGAAGAAGAAACACTATTATCCCATAAAACTGCCAGGTAATCATTGGTAACCCACTGAAAAAACGATCTAGTTTTTTTTTTTTCAGCTTGCAGATTCAATTTGACAAACCAATGACAGAAAGTCTGTTAAGTTCCCAAACTTTTCTTATTTCTTTTTTCTACATGTGTCTGTAAAAATAAAACCCCACACATTTTAAGCCTTGCAAACAAATCAATATATTAAATAGTTGGAGCAGCAGGTTAACAATATTTGAAACCATGACAACTAGAAGAGTGCTATAAAAACGGAGCTTGGCAATTAACTGCTGTTTTGGTGAAGGGAAAACATTACCATTTGGGAGTCATCATGAAACTTTTATAAAACGTTATGAAACTATCAACTGGCATGGCACATTTTTTATTTAGAGTTGCAAAAACCTGTACAACAGTAGAGGTAAATCCACACTTTTTTTGTTTTCAGTGTGAGTTGGAGAGTTTTTTTATTTTTTATTAACAAATATATATATAGTTGTAAATTTTGCATTCACCCCCCCCCCCCCAAAAAAAAATAGAAATCTTATCTTATTTGTTATAACTGTGTTAGACATAAACTCAGAAAAAATCCTGTGAAATTTTGAGTCCTGAGCAGTGTTGGTGCTTTTTTTCCTCTTCAGTTTTTCCGTCTCCTCCCTCTTTGAGCTCATACTAACTTGGTTCTCCCTGTTTCTATCGCTCTTGGTGTCTCCAGTGTGGTTTTGCTGGAGTTTTCTTGTCCCTCTCAGCCGGTAACCGAGCTCAAGACCAGTCCACATTACACACTGTTTCTGTCCTTAAACATGCTTCAGTCCACGAGCATGATGTCAGTCAAGTCCACAAACTCACTTCATGCTAAGTCAATGTCTCTACCTGGATTCCCCCCTGACTACCTGTAGGATTCCATGTCTTTTGGCGGATTCTAAAATCACCTTAAGAACTGCAAACTAGGTCGACTTCTTATCCTTCCAATGTACCACAAACTTTTCTCTGGCTCCTCCTTCCTTATTATTATTGCTGGGACTAGGAGTAACCTATAAATTCTCTTACCTTTCCTCTGTGACAAAAGCTGTTTATCAACCCTTCAACGCCAGAGAAGTTGAAGAAGTTACTAAGCAACACATGCCCTTTGACTTACAACGACTCTGACCGTTTACTCTTTCAATGTGAACCAGATTCTGATACGGAGCTCTTTTCTCCATGTCAAGAATCAGATGTTTGATTGCGTTAGCAATTAACTACAGTTAATCAACTACAGCGCAACTACAGTGAAGTGTTGTGTTTCAACACGAAGCTGCTTTTCTCCACTTTAGAATGTGCTGAAATTTTATTGTGTAAATGGTTGAAGAGTTACTGTAATTAAAAGAATGTAAACACTGACGGTAAAGCTCTGGTGTTAAAGAGTTAATCGATATATTTACCCTCCAGCTTTAGGCTTCTCTGCCATCCTCAGTCCACATGTTTTATTCAAAATTATCTATACCTTAGAGAGTTTGTTGTCCAATCATTCACTCTGTTCAACATACCACCATAACCAATCAATTATCTAATTCTTAATTCTTACTTAATCACTTGAGCTATTTCTGGGTTATTCATCCATCACCAGCATTCTGAAATTGCATGTCTAATTGAAAATTATTATAAAAAATAAATACGTTTGTGATTTTTTTTTAATCTATATGATATTTTATTAAGTGAACCAAGTCATATTTGGTCGTACTGCTCCAAATTATTTCATTTTATTATGTTACAGAAACATTTTAACCTCTTAACCATGTATGCAACTAATTTGTAACATTTTATATACAGTGTTTCCGGCACTATAGGGAGCACTGGATTATAAGGAGCTCTGCCAACAAATGGGCTATTTTTAAACTTTTGTCATGTACAAGGAGCACCAAACTAATAGGTGCGTTCAGCAAGACCAGAGGCAGAGATAAGTTAGTCAATCAGACTTTATTAACGGCTTTCACAGTAATTCTAGAACTTGTTTGTAATACACTACCCGTTAGAGTATTCACAATATTTGGTTTACAACATGTAAAAAATGTGTACGACGCTATTACACATTAGTGTCTCAAGAACACCTAACCTTGTTTCGAACTCGTAAAACATTTTGACAGACCGTCGTGTAACTTTCAAAATTGCCATGACATTAGTGAGCACAACCAGAATTTATAAGGCTCTCTGGATTATAAGGCACACTTTTGTTTATTAAAATAAATTAAGGATTTTAAGTGCACCTTTTAGTGAAGAGAATACAGTATCCCAGGATTCCGCTTACTTTAGCATCACATTGATTTTTTAAAAATATATAATTACAAATAAATTCAGACATGAAGGGAGTTAAGAAAGAATTTACAAGACCTCCTGGTTTTATAGCCAACAAGTTTGGAAAACAGTAATATAAACGGGAAAGTTTATACAACATCAAGTGGTTATAATAGGCTTCATGTATAGATCCCATGAGTCGAAAGAATTCCACCTTTTCTCATTTGGCCTAAGGAGCTGGAGTCAGCACTTTCTTCTGCTGTAGCTGTATAAGATCTACCGCTCTCATTCCATGGAGTCCAGTACTTTAAAATGCCGGAGGAAAAGACCTCCTGCACTTTATTGGCTTTGGCTACAAAGACATCAACGGCCTTTGCACAGTCACACATTCTGCTCTGGCAGCTGTTGTTCTGGGGCATCATCTTGAATGCAGTGACGTACGATGAGGTTAATGGCTGGTGAGGCACTGACTCCTCTGGAGTCCGATTTACAATGAAAGACCTAATATTTCAGCATTCATCCAGCAGCAGTTAACAGCTTATAAAATACACACAAGAACATATTTGTCCTACAGAAAATATGTCTTTTATAGAGGAATAGAACACTCCTCTTCTTTATAAATTATTCATATGTACTGTAAGCAATATTAAAGAATACAGATTGGTTCAGCACACATTTGACCCTCAGTAACTATTTCTGGTATTTTTTCAACTTCATATTTTGGTGCTTTAATTAGTGTTTTTAAATGTCTGTGAAAATGATCATAAAAAAATAAATAAATGATTTTGCTTACAATTTTTTCCATTACTCCCATGTAATTTTCCAAAAACAAACATTGAAAAACATCTTTGGCCTTACTTTTTGAGTATGTCCACCGATCATTCTCCACAAAAAGCTCTATGATCTGTTTCAAAGTCTTCCTTATTTTCCTGTATTTTATATGAGATTCTCTTCCTCAATGGAGAAAGACTTTCTTGGTCTGTTTCTACGGCACCAGTGTAGCTACAAAGAAGCTGTCAGCTCACGTCTGCCCCCTGCTGGTGAGGCATGCATCACCTAAAGCCTTTTCTGCGGGCCTATAGCCTACGTGCACGATAGAACTTCCGGTTAACTTCCATGTTTCGAGTGTGAGGCCGACAACTTCCTGTTGGTCGTGTTATTGTTGTGGGGAGTTTTGTTGAGTTGCTAGTTTTGAGTAAATAGGAGCGGATTTCGGGTAAAAGAAAGGCGTTTGTTGTTTCAACGCGTGACAAAGACATCACAACATTGTTGTGTACCCGTGTGCAAATTTGTCAAAGTACAACAGTACTATAAGCTTTCATAGCTTTCCAGTATACGTGTCGGTGAGAGCCGAATGGATGGTGAACACGGCGGGAGGACTTCACCCCAAGCAAGACGAGTCTTGTTTCGTATTTGCAGCAATCGGAAAGAAAATGCGTCATGTAAACACGCCGTTCGGAATACTTTGCCCCGGTCAGACTCGTTCGGATCAAAATTTCTTTCCAATCGAGATAGCTGGGTATACCAATCTTTGTTCATGTAAATGGTCATTCCGATCGTGTGTCACTACTGCTCTGGTTTACGTCATGCATAGACGGTGTTTCGCTGAGAGAAAGCTAGTGAGCTCATACGGGACCGACCAGCTGCTCTGCGGACGCCCCGCGTAAAGCCCCGCTCCGCTGGCTTCGCTGGTCTTCACCCTCACGAGGAAGATGCGGGGGATGCGGTCCATTGAGGTCTGGGACCCGCAACCGAAGCCTCTGGCGTTCGGGCTCCGTGCCAGTGGACCCAGTGAACCTCTCTGAGCAGAGAGCAGCCGGATTTGCTAATGTGTTTGAGGAGGATGCTTTTGTTACGCAGTATTTTGTTATGTGCGAGACCGACTGTGAGTCAACCGCTTCTGGTTAATGCTGCTGGACTCGCGAGACAGAGCAGAGCACACAGTGTGTGTGAGCTTTTCAGAGCAGAAATGCCGCCAGTCCTAGAAACTGTTCAAAAAAAAATCACTATTAGATGGAATTGTGTTTCTAATTGTGTCTCGACAAATAAAGGGTGATCATTTACGCAGCAGCCAGGATGCAGATTGCAGCTTCCCACATGGTTTGTCCTGATTTTGTCTCCATCAAAAGGCTAATAAGTTATAGTCTGCGGTTGTTAATTTATCCTAACACTCGGGTTGTTCAGTTCTGTTCTTCTTCCACAAAAAGCACTGACCATGCGATTAAATATAAATGATGAGCTTAACAGGCACGTCATAATATCTATAACATTAATAAAAGCCCCTTTGGAAGATCACCTCGTATATTACCGAGCTGCTGCATAAATATATGTGACAGCGAAGGTTTGTTTGGCTAACGGACACATTTCCTTTCGGTATTTTCGACACTATATTTTTAGACACGATATTTTGCCCATGTAACCACGCACTGGTCGACAATCCTGTAGATGTCGTTCACGTCGATTTTCGGGAGACCTTGTAGAAAACGGGTGAAATATACCATCTTTCGCAATCAAAATCTGCCGTGTCGCTGCTATAGAAGTCGCAAGCCGGAAATGGTTTGCCTCATACCCAAGGGCGGCGTGGAAGTAGAACTCTTACTTTCGCACGGAGCCTATAGCAGGGCTTCCACCGCACGTCTCTGTTAACATTGAGTCCTTCCTTCAGACATGAGGCACAGCGCTTCAGAGCCTCACCTGGAGATTCAGCTCTGTCTGTGATCGCGCAAGACTCAAATTATTTAAAACCTCAGAAATTGTGAAAACATGTTGAGTTCACTGACAATGGGCTTAACACAGACTGCGGAAAATAATAATATTTACTTAATTCTACCTTTTCCCATTTTATCATTAATTATATTAGGTGAGTGCTCTGCCTCACTTGCCTCACTTCCGACCACACATCGCCACACTGCTTGAATCGACTTCTGGTTTGGATCTCTCTAATATTTTAACAAAGCTTTCCTCTTCCACCTCAGTCCTCCAGTTTGATTGTATCAGTTCTTTTCTTCCTTGATCTTGACCTATTTCTTTCTTTGAACTATTGAAACATTTACCTCAATTCTATAAAAAAAAACATGTATAAAAACACAAAGATGTTTACACACCAAATCTATCCAGGGTTTTAGATGTGATAAAACCCAATAATATAATCATTTTAATACCATTCATAAAACAAGCACTACTTACAATTTAGACTTCTTGATTTGGTAAAGGCCTTTGATCTAAATTACTTTAAATTCATACGAAAGGTAAACTTTATGTTAAGTTTAAAAGTAAATCATACAGAACAGTAATAAAGAATTGATGTTGAAAAAGACATTGGGTAGTGGTTGGTATTTTTCCATCTTCTAACACAATTCTTATGATCACAAAATTTTTCAATTGAGGGCGTTTTTGGACCTCATTCACAAATGAAGGACCTTAATTTCTAAAGCAAGGTGACATAAAAGTGAGGAGATGGCTATTTCCCTAACTCAGAAAATAGGAATGATATTAGAAATGTGAAAAATAAACAGTTGGGTCAACGCATTTGTTGATTGCTAAAATTTGTAGATCATCCATCCATCCATCCATCCATCCATCCATCCATCCATCCATCCATCCATCCATCCATCCATCCATCCATCCATCCATCCATCCATCCATCCATCCATCCATCCATCCATCCATCCATCCATCCAACCATCCCATTCAAACCCCACAGAAAGATCTCAGACAGTGATTTGTACCTTGGCTGTGAGGTAACTGCTAACACACATAGTCAGGTTCGATGCTCATACTTCCTTCACAGGAAAAGGCTTTTCAGAGCAACATCTAACCCAGCGTTAATCCAACAAAGAAATATTTAACCAAATATGTTCTTATATCTGGACTTACTATATATATTAAAAATGTATACATTACACTTACATTTAAGAGACCCAATAACTCTAGATTGGAATGTGACCGCCTGTTATGTACTCTTTTTCTATGATTTTACTTTGAATATCTTAGCTTTTTCCAGAAATAAACCACTGTTGTTGTTTTTTTTTTCTTTCTTTCTGACAGTGACCAGTCTTCCAAGTAATGGTTTACTGTGAAGCCCATCTCATGGCCAGACATTGTTTTCCATTTTACAAAAGCTTTTTATATATGAAACCAAAAATAAAACAAAAAAAAAAAATAAAAAAGGAACACATCTTCCTTTTAGGATACATGGAGTTGTATGCGCTCTTAATTACTGTCAAAATTTCTCAAACACAGAGTCAGTCATCTCATGTGTTTTTATTCATCAACACATTTAGTCATGTTTTCTAACACTTCCTCTACATTTCCTAAACCATTGCACTTTGTAAATATCTTTCAGCTACACAGATGTCTGCGGATTTGTTAGAGCGACTACAAGTGAAGCTAACCATTAAAAATCTGGATGCAAAAGGTGCTTACTGGCCTCGACTCATTTTTTTCACCCATGCAACCCGATTTTTTTTTTGTAATTAATTTGGCCTGTCCTTTTCTTATAACTGCTGAATGAACAAGATTCATCAGAAGTCTGAGTTGCACCTGCATATGTGGAGGTGAGTACCATCACCTCACAGTGTTATTGTGCCCCTGTGTTTAGCTGTGGCCCCCTCTGTGCAGAGTTTGCATATTCTTCCTGTTCCTGTGTGCGGTTTAGTGTGCAGGAATGTGTGTAGTTGCCTTGGTGTTGCTTCAAACTTGCTTAAATGACTGGACTTGTAATTGGATAAATGGGCAGAAAAAGAGAGACTTTTTTTAGTTAGAGAAGAGGGCTTAATAACATGAAGAGCTAGCAAAGTCAGATTCTTTAGCACCTTTCTTTGGTTTAATAAGGAACTGAAAGAGTGAACATGAAAACTGGTATTAGACTCAAGATAAAGCCTATATAAATGTCATTCTCGGCTTTGATCCACCATGAACAGCTGGCACAGTGTGAAATAAAAGACGCAGGCCGCCTCTTATCAGATGACATGATTGATTCTCACTAATTTGAGCTGTTGCAGTTAAGGCACCTTTCATATTTTATGATTGCATTTTTTAGTAGTATGATCACCTAAAGCTTTTTGGGGGCACTTTAAAGCTTTTTATCCTTTCAGCAGTTCTAAAAAATGCAAAGCTGTGTTTTTTTTAAATTATTAATATAAAAAATGTCAAACATATATGTACTTATGTTATACAAAACTCACCAATGAGAATATGTGAGGATTTAGTTTTTTTTAACTTGAAGATCTATAGATACTTACCAAAAAAATAAGAAACACCCACACAGTGTTGAAAGTAAATACTAGACTGCAAAAACTGCTTTTTAATTATTATTTATGTAACAATTTGAGTAGATGCTTTTAATAAGATGCCGTGTGGGCTATTACATAGACAGATGCTCAGATGTACAAAGTAAGAACCTTTGTGTGTTTGCCAGCATGTTTCATTGATCGGTTCGTGGCCTGAACTCAAATATTCCACATTCTTTAGCCAGGGGAAAGGACTTCTAATGAATAACACATGTCTTATAACTGGAGGAAGTCCATTATGCTGTGATCCAACAGGAAGTATGCCATCGACATGCTGTGCAGTGCAACTCAAAAGAAAATGTAGAAGAGCTCCGGGGCACTTTTGATCAAAGCAAGAACCAATATCTATACTCTAAGTTAGCTCAGCTTTAATTTATACCACTTTAAGCAGCTCATGTGAGTCAGTTCAATATCTGAGCTTATCTCTATTTTAAAAGAAATTTACGAAAACAAACATTTCAGATTTTGTTGTTGTTGCTGTTTTCCTATGACAATAGCTAACTTGTGAAAGTGTGAATTTATTTGAACTTTTAACTTTGTAAATCTGTTGGTCTTAGGCCATTTACCATTATTTTGAGTAAATGTTTCCTACTTTTGGAAGAGGTTAAGGTATTAAAACTGCAACGATCCCCCTTAAAATAATTTGAGGTATAACGTGAAGTCTGAAGTGTCAAAGAAAGTCAATAAACGCTTTAACAGTAGATGCAACCTTTAGGCGTCTCAATTCCCTTCGTTTTTCCTTTCTCCTCAATGTTTAGTCCAGTGCTGTCAAGCGGATTGTTGAGAGCAGATTTTACTTTGATCATTTGGGAGGAAAAAAAGGAAAAAAAAATAAAAAAAACAACTGCTCAGAAATGTAGGATCTGAGGCAACAGAAGGAGGAAAGATCCCATGGGAACCTAAGAAAAAAAAATGGACAAATGAGCATTTTGCCTAGCATGGTCTTGGCTGTCCGCTGTGCAATAAGTCATACAGACTGCCAGACTTGAAGCCTCTTTGTCTTCAAGCATTACCACATATCTAAGTGCATAATTCTTTCTCAAATACAAACATATTAAAAGACAATTGGCTTTTTGTAAACATGTGAAGCATAAGTTGCAGGAATAAGCTGTATGTCTGAAAATAAGTTCTATTTCTCATTCAATACTGTGAAACATTTTAAAAGGCATCTTTTAGATCTGATAGATATGGAAATCTCTGCAGCAACATTAAAATCCAAAGAACCTAAGTTGCATGGACAAAGGCTAAATGCATCTCTGCAAAGATCCATCTAGACAACTTAGTATTTCCACAGTGATTGTAAAATAATTTTCATGATTTATGAGTTTATGAACTTTTCTCAAAATAGTACACACATCTTTACACATTTTAGTTTGACGATGTTAAATAGAGTCATGGTCAAAACCTTTTGGTGAAAAGCATGTGGTAAAAAATAGTATGTCGTAAAATATGGAGTTGATTACAGTCAGCTAAACTACTATCAAGAAATATAACCGACATTGAATAAGACAAAACAACAATTAAAACAGCAAATTCTAAAAAGAATTCTCTATAACTTACTGCAGATTAAGTACAATACATTAATTGTTAATTTAAGTAACTATCATTATGGTGCAATAAATGTTAAAACAACCATTATAAAAGTTAAAACATAAAAAAGTCCTTTAATAAGCTTTCATTTAATAGTGTCAAAATTGATTCAAATAGCATAAAGCATGGGGGTGAGTGTGGTTTGTGTCCAAAGCTCGTTCTGTCTCACAGGCAGAGGGGTTGCCTTCCAGTTGGAAGATTCTTGATATGATTCCCATATCTGCCATGTGGTAAATTCTCTTTTCCAAGATATTAAAACCCACATTGTATGCAATGTGCCCACAATGTGTCATTACAGGGACAAAGCTCTGATTTGTGCACAGGGAGCACATTTAAAAGCTAATAATGTAAGTGTAACAGATAGTTTAATATTGTGGTTGAGCCAGATGATGGTTAAAAAATAAAATTTAATGAGTCTAACTTTTAAGACTTTATGTGTTTTTTTTCTAAAGACGCCTATCCAGCATGTAGCACTTCTCATGTATGTGTGGGTTATTTCTACTAGACTGCAGGCATAAGAACTTTTTAAAAAATATTTTTAAGACCTGCTATGACAAACTATGGTGTTAAACATCATTATGACATGTTTTATTAAAGGGAGGCACTATTTTCAAAATAGCCCAAGGGCTGACCAATAAGGTTCCATTATGTCGTAAATAAAAAAGAACATTTTCTTCCCACCAAAAAAATGAACATTTGAATAAAAGCATAAATAGCAACACAAAATGCAATGGCTGGCTTTTCATTTAAAGAATTAAAACACTGAACAACAATCAGATCGGTCAGTCGGTAGTAGGTAGGTTGCCTGTTTGCTGAACGAAATCTACTTTTTAAGACAGCAATAAAACATAGTCACTCCATGAAAAGCATAATGCAGACAACATGCCTTATTTGCATCTTAATTCTAAACAATGGAAGCGTTATCATGTTGTGTGTATGTGTGTGTTTGTGGAGGGTGTCATGGGGGTTTTGGGCATTGTGTGTTTTATAATTATTTGTGTGTGAAGGTGTTTGTTTTGCTTTTGGTTTTTACGTTGGAATATGTTTTTGCATATGAAATAAAGGTGGGTATTAATCCGGTATCAATAAGGTATTTATACCAAAGGTGAAGTATTATTAGTAGCGTGATGAGAACGATACTATTGTTGCAGTTTTTTTTTAAGATACCTACAGTGAAGTGCTTGAATTTACCAATGGAGTTCATGCAAGCACAGTGTCTAACTGTCTGCAGTGTTGCCAGATTGGACAAAATTTGGCCAATTTATAAACTTGCAATGATTTCTGTTTTCTTATTTGTGAACTATGCAGTAATAAATAGATATGTTCTATAACTTATGTATGTTCCGTTTACATTGTTATAATTAATTAACACTTATATTTGCCAAAAGTCTCTATCCTGTTTTCTTATAAACTTAATTATATAAAAAAGTGTATTTCCAAAAAGATTTTAGAATCACAAAATTTCAAGAAAAGGTATCAGTATCAGCATTAGTATCAATGTCAGCAGTACTAGCCGTGTAATTACTCGGTATCAGATCGATACCCAAATTAACACCCTAATAAAGCACTTTCAGTTACATCAGTATGAAAGTTGCCCTACACATTTAATCTGATTTGATTTTGCAATAAATAAATAAAATAATTAAAAAAATATAACATCAACAACAAAAATTAAATATTGCAGGTGCTACCAAGTGTTATTTAAAGGCAGTAATTGTTTTGGAATGAATGTTTCTTGTGTATGTTTTTTTCTGGCCATTGGGATTCTGCACCAGTAAATTGTATTTTTTTCCAAAGCCTAATTAAAAAAATAAAAGTAAAGCTGTAATTATGTGTGACTCTAGTCTGAAGTTCTGCAGTGAACTTGTTGTCCTTATGCTCCTGAAATATTCTTTTTTAGAAAAATATTGATCTTTTCCAGCAAAAAGCTTTTATTTGTAAAAGTGCTGAACAAAAACGGTTCAAATCAAAATACTTAATTTTTCTAAATGACCTACATGTGCTAAACATCTACAGTTTTTTTTTCAGCTTGCAGGTGAGCTAAGAAAAGGTTATTTCATTTTTGTGTATCTGGCACATATTACCACAAAACCTTCCTGTGTGTATATACATAGTGTTTGAATATCACCAAGGGACTTACTTAGGTTGGCTCTAACCATTAAGAGTGAAGACATGATATATGAAACTAGATTAAGAGAATAACTTGTGTGTGCTTTGTCTGATCCCAAGACAATAGCAATTTAATTGTGCATTAAAGACCAAGCTCTGCGTCATTTATTACATTGTTTATTTAGCCCTCCTTCCTCTCTCTGTAACCACCACCACTGCAGCCACCCCCCCACCCTCATTTGAGCTCTAATTAATCCTACCCAGAAACCTCAACTTCATTAACTTGGGCAGCTTTCTGCCTCAACTGGGGTTAATTACTAAAAAAATTGAAAGATTTTGTTCTGAACAACCAGTCTGTGATACTGTTACAGAAACTTTGCAGCACAATCTCATAATTAGATGCTAATATGCTGAGACAAACAGATATTACTTCTTTTTTCCTTCTGCTGAAGAAAGTTTTATTACTTTTTTGGCAAGAGAAAAATATGTACAATCAATAGCTGATCAGGATTTTTGTTTTAAACTTTTTATTCCATGATTCACTCTAAAGGTTATTTTGAAATATTTGGGAAAAAGTACAAAAAAGTCACCATTCCCAACTAAAAAGTAAGTATTAGAATTGAGTACCTCAAAATTTCCATCAAACTCGGTGGAGCACTCCAATATTGTATATGTAAGCTGTAACATCTGGCTCCAGCACACTTGGACAGAAAATAAAAAGAATCTAATAAATCACATTGTATGAGTTTTAAAAAAACAAACGCTAACTGAAGGTGTTGGAGCCAAAATGCACGAAACTGGGTTTGCTGTCAACAACATTTAATAAATAAACTTAAACAGGACAAAAACTGTGGAGAAACAAAAAGCAGATAAAGCAGATGACCTGACAAGGAGGAACTGAAAACCTGACACTTCTACACAATGAAGACAATGAACAGACATGAATCCAGCTGTGGATGATGAACATGAGCCAGGAGTGACTGATGGAGGACAAAATATGACCAAAAACACCGCTGAAGAACTGAACTAAACCTCAGAATCCTCACAACAACAGTATGATATCATTAAATATTATTAATAATTTCAGCATTCTAGGAACAACAGTTGCAGGAAGTCTGTATTCAAAATATTACTATCTGCAGTAAACTGTATTAATGTTGATCAAGTCTGCAGCACAATGTGCCAAAATAAAAAGCCTCCAGTGTTTTATACCTTTGATGTCTTCCAAGTATATGATAAAGTGAACAAACTCACGTTGACAATAATGTTTTTACATAAAGAAATGGCAATTGTGTTACTTTCACCTGTAGCTGAGTATTTATCTATTGGTAGTTTATTTTAAAATATCACTTAAGTTCCATATTGTTTAAAGGAGAAACACAAGTGTTTTTGCTGGCCTTTACCATCTTTGAGCCCCACCCCTCTAAAATCCTGTGCACATCCCTGAGTTACAGTATGACTGTTTAGGGGTGTGTGTCTTTTGTACAAATAAAAATCCAAATTAGTGTGTGAATGTGCATGAATGTCCCGGTGATGGTCAGAGGGACCGTAGGCGCAATCTGGCTGCCACGCCTCTGTCATCACCAAGTATGAATGAGGAGTGAATAAATAATGCACACATTTTAAGCATTTCACCTTCTGAAAAGGGCAAATAAATATAATCCATTATTATTTTTATTATTATAAACAGGTGTTTTCATGTCAGGTAAAGAGTGTAAGATAGAACTGTTTCTTGAACAAGACTGCAAGGGGCACAGCATACTTATTTTCTGCTCCATCACATACATAAATTCTATAAATAACACACAATATGATTTCCTAGATTTGTATTTTTTTTAATATTCAGTCTTTCACAGTTGAAGTGTACCTATGATAAACATTACAGAGCTCTCATTTCTTCAAGTGGGACAACTTGCAGAACTGGTCACTGCCAAATATTTTTTTGCCCCACTGTACACGTATAGAAAAATTGAAATTGGGAAAAAAAAAATGTTGGCTCAAAAGCTAACAGCTGTATAATATTTGCAATGGGTCTCGGTAAATGAATCCCTACCACAAAGACTGAACAATTAATTATCCTGCTGCAGATTCCTGGCAGCCCCTCATTTCACTGACGAGCGCACTCCTGCAGCTTCTTCAAAGATTAACATTTAAAAATTCATCAGCTGGCTTTTTCAAGGTACTTAAATGCCTAGACTACTATTCCATAAAAATATGTTTTATTATCTCTATTTAGATATTATCACCACTGTTACTGCTAAGCAGCCAAATTAAAAGCAAAATGCTTTGAGTTCACATAAGAACAGGGTCAGTTACATATATATCATGATCTTTTGGCATTAACTCGATTACATGAATGCATACAATTTACTACATATTCTAAACAGAACTCGTTTTCCTATGGAAGTATTTTGTTAAAGTACAGTAAAAGCTTATTTTTCTTAAACCCACAAACAGAATGTCATTTTAGCTCTGTCACAGGAGTAATAAATGACTCCATGCAGAGACAGACGTTTAACAAAACAGACTAGATGCAGAAGAAAGGAAACTGTAACTTCAAATCTGATCTGTAAAAGGCAGACCATTGAAATGAACACAGTTCCCAGACAAACTCCACTGCCCAATTTCCCCTCAAAAGGTCTCAACGCTGGAGTGACTAGACATCCAAACAGGAGTCATTATAAAGCAGCTGTCATCATTGCCGAGCTAATGGAGCTGAGCGCCCTTTGGTGCTTATTTATTTATTTACAGATGCAGTGTAAGGCTGGGTAGAACAGTAGTGAGGTGGATAGCACAGGAAAGCCGACTTGCAATGGCAGAAGGCCTTTTTGGAGTTTTGATCGTTGTCTTTGCCTGCATGGATGCGTGAGTTTTCTCCGGTAACTCTGACTTCCTCCTATGGTTCGAGCACCAGCATGGTAGCTTGTTCTGCTAAATGCACTGTGGGGTGCAACGTGAGAGTAAATCATTACTTGTTTAATATCAAAAAAGAAGGGGTGAGCGTAAATGGAAACCATGGTTTACCTTCAAACTGTTAGTAAAATATCCATCCATAAATGCATATTTCAATTTTTGTATCACTTTAAGAGCGAATGTGCACAACAGGCTTGCTGCATCTTTAATATTAGAGGAGATTAAAACAGTCACTAGGGCACAGAGAGATTTTCATGCTGCAGCAGATGTTTTGATGACTTGTGCCACGAGAGGCTAATCTTTCCATCAGGCCAAAAAATTTGCTAAATCACTTCACCTCATCTGGCGCCATGTGGGGTAAAGAGGTGTTGCGATTCATTATCTCTTCATCCATTGCCACCTAGCCTTTAAGGAGCAGTTTTTAAAGCACACATGTAAACACATGGACACACACAGATTCCAGTGAATGTCTGCATGGTGAAACAAAAAAGGAAAATGACTGTTTGGATATATTTGTAAAAATACTTAAAGTATTTGTACATTTAACTCAGTGTTGCTCACTACCTCAGGTCTGTTAATGTTTTTTTTTTTTTTTTTTTTTTTTTTTTGCTTGGGTAAAGCTACCTCCCGGCAAAAGATCAGACACAAATGCCAAATTTATATTTGTAATGTGACAAAAAAAATAACTGGAAGATAAAGAGGCCTCTGGATGTTATTCTGCCACATTCTCATTTTACATCAGGCATTGGCCCATCAGTTGGCACTGACACATGCCTACAAGCAGTCAAAGCAACACAAACATCCTCGCACACCCACATACTGTACACTGCTGGCTAGATGAATGTGGATAATGAATATTCTGATGTGAAGCCAAATTCAAAATCTATCTAATTGCTTTTCTTATCTGTTTTTCTAAGTAACATGTGCAATTCATTTAGAATTAGAGCAAGCTATTAGTGATCATTTTTGATTGTGTCCATCAGTTCAGCGCTCTGATTTGTGTTCACACAGTTTCAACTGTTTTTTCTTTTCTTTTCCATTTTATGGACAATGAAGCGTGTCACTTCAGTGTGGGGTAAAATCCAGTTTGTTTCGCACAAAAAAACAAATGAACGATCTTGAATTGACTGGGCAGGTGTCCAATGGTCTTCCAGCCAACTAAAACAACAAAAGCGCGTCCCTTACGCAATCCAAACATGGCTGGAAGAATAATTAGTTTGAGGAACACCTGCTGAAATAAAATTTCACACAAAACCCCAAACAAACACTTCACTGTTTACAAATCTCTCTAAAGAAGAAAAAATGAATAATTAACACTCGGCTTTTTTCAGGTACAATACCTTGGTCAAATTTGAATTTCTAAGACCAGCTAATATTTAAAATGTTAGAATTAAGATGAGTGCTCAGTAGATAGACATATATATGCATAATTACATGTGTAATTGTTGGTTACCTTTGTAGTCAACTGAATGTCCCTCCATCAATCCATCTATTTTCATAACTCACCATCCCTTTAGGGGTCACACAGCTGCCGGAGCCTGTCCCAGTGTCTGTTGGGCAAAGGTAGGTATACCCTGGACCAGTTGTCAATTTATTGCAGGTCTTTTGACCAATAAAGCACATTTTTAGACAGTGGGACGTAGTTCACAAATAAAATGAACATGCAAACTCCACACAGGTCCTAGTTGGGATTTGAACCAGGGCCAGCTCACTCTGAGGTGAGAGTGCTAACCACTGTGCCAGAATATTCATTTTAACTTGACTTAATTTAAATCAGAGTTAATTAAGAAGGGAAAAAAAAAGCTAAACTCTGCCAAAAATGTATTTCTCCATTTGTGTACAATTCTGTGTGTAAATTAGGTAGAAAATGTTTTCAATTTTGAATTTAAATTAAGTTGTGTGTTTGGGTTGGTTTCATTTGTGTGAATTTATACCCAATTTGTCACATTTCAGCCTTTTTCGTCCAGTGGCAGTTCAACAGCATTCTGTTGTGATAATTTTGCAGTAAGATAATTCTCTGCTTATGCTAAAAATACACAATGATGCATTTTGACAAACCATACAATACTGACTCTCAGCGCTACGCTGGGTTTGGGGTTGACTCCCTGATTAATTATGATTTTAATAATTAAATTGAAGGTTAATAGTAATTTTTTTTGTTCTATCTGTATTAATACTGACCATTTAGAGTACATAAACAACAATCATCCAAACACTTGTGATTTGTGCAAGTCATTAAAAAAAACTCAATCTTATAACTGAAGGAATCCTCAAATAGTAGTCATGTGCTAAGGTTGATCTTAGATGATTATTAAGATGTGCTGTTTGATACTGTTTTACTGAGACAAAAGTCTTAACGTTCTTTAAAATGATTCTTGGCACAGTGAATGTGTGAGGTGTTATTAGATGGTTTCAAATGTTGTTTTATTGCATTTAAAATATAGAAATTATGTTTACAGAGATCTAGATATATAATAGAGAAGTATGACACTTTTCAATTTGTTTTGTTTGAGCACAAAAGCAAGGAAAATACCATGCAACTTTGGATTTTCTTTCTTTTAGACTAAGTTGGTTCTTCACCTCAGTGGTATTCAAGGTCTGATGGAACATGTAGTAACACCCAAGAACATGTCCATGAGATTGTCAAGGTTGCATTTTTTTTTCCAAAAAGGAAAATATCGCTCATGTAGACAAATATTTCATTTAAATGTTTGTTTTGCTCTTTGTCTCTTATTTTGAAGTATTTTAGCCTTTAAGCTTCTTTGTGGTATAATATTTCCAGAAGTGGGAAAAAGAAAAAATCTTTTTGAGAGGTCAAATTTTCTGCTTTAACAAGGGTGCAGTCTGGCATACCTAACACTTGATTGTCAAAAAAAAGGTTTGAAAGTTAAATAACATACTATCAGAAACAACACTACGCCATGCTAAAAATGTCAATAAGTGATACTTTTTCCCCCATTACTGTCTATTGTTAAATATTTCATCATTTTTGGCAAGCCAAAAACTAGACAGAAAAAAAGTTTTTTTTTAGATATTATTATGCTTTACTTTCATTGCCATGAGGCAAGAAAAACAGAACATTGAATTAGGAACCATTATGGGACATAAAAGTTGCTAAATAAATCTATATATTAATTAAATCTCTAACATTGAAAGTTGATGCCTACCAGCTAATAATTACTTTGATTTATCATTAGTTTTGATAGATTTCAGATCAATTTATTTGTTCATTTTATTGGTTTGTTTACTCAAAGAGTTAATTGGCTCCTCAGCTGCACAATGTGCTCTCCGTGTCCATGAAAATCCGAAGCCTGCACTGCTTCCTCCTGCATCCCAAAGCACATCATCTAATTGACACCCCAACAAAGCTGAGAAATCTGCAGTCTGCTGCACTGATTGATGGACGAACATGAAAAGTAGCCTGCCTTTTCCCATTGTGTGACTATTCAATCAAAGCTAGGTCAGTGTGTCTGGCTGGCATCAATATGCATGGAGACAGCCTGTCACCACTTTCTCCACTTCTCCGTGAAGCAACACAGTCGGTCTGTTTTTCTTTGTTTGTCAAGGTGCTACCCATCTGTCGACGGGTGATCACAGGAAGAGAATGCCCCGTTCTTTCTCTTATAGATGAAGACTTTAAAGAAAGGTTTTATCCTTAAAGTTGAAAAAGAAATTCTTGGAGAACTATATGCTGATACTTTCTTTCTCCTTTGAAAACAATTCTTTGAATTTTCAAAATGATTAAGTCGTTATTGAACTTTTACTGCAACAAAACCCTACAGGATACTGATGGATATTGATGTTGCGGAACCCCAAGTGCAGGAGACCAAGCAAGGGGAAGGAACTCAAACTTGAATGTAATTCAGTTAAATTTTACTTATATATAAACATATAATATATTATTATTATTATTATATATTATATATTTATTTATATTACAATATTGTTTCAGCGGGCCTTACACTGGTAATTGTACAAAATACAATAGCTGATTGCTAAACTAAACAGTCTAAGCTAAACTGGGCATCCCTGCCCTTTGACCCTCCTTCTCGCCAAGGAAAAAGTCATTTAAAAAAAAGGTGCTTCAGGACAAAAAAAACGAAATCTCAGGGATGTCCACATGAAAGAGGGATCCTCCCCAGGACAGACAGGTGATGTACCAGAACTGTTAGTGAACGTTTAGTGAGTTTATCTAACTCTGCAACTACATTTAAACTGCATTAAAATATGAAAGAAAAAAAAAAAACTAAACATGTCAAAAGACT
The DNA here is from genome assembly GCA_037389245.1 of Oryzias sinensis. Taxonomy (NCBI): domain Eukaryota; kingdom Metazoa; phylum Chordata; class Actinopteri; order Beloniformes; family Adrianichthyidae; genus Oryzias; species Oryzias sinensis. The sequence goes on from CM074489.1 coordinate 32,811,830, forward strand.
GAGAGGAGAACCAAAACACAGCGACAGATGACCAGGATGAACTAAAAATTGACATTTAAATATAATAAGAGTTAATAAGCAGAAGGAAAAATAGCAGATAGGAATAAGACCCAGGTGTGCAGTGAAAGAGCAAAAACACTACATGACTGAAACAAAACACAAATCAATGAAAACCCGGGCAAAAAAAGCCAATTTTCACAGAATTTTCTTTTGAGGATCTCATCGCAGCTGCCTTATGCTCAGACATACGCATCAAGCAGCGCCAACATGAATGCCCTCACACAGTGCGTAAAGCCATACCGGCTGACTCTCCTCCGCCTTCCACGCCTGAATTTCCTCCACAGTTTGTTCCTCGCAAAACCCTTAAAGAACCGATGCAAATAGGACATTCACGCCTGCCTGCTGAGGAGCGTCTCAAACGCCGAGAGGAGGGACTATGTTTCTACTGTGGGAATCAGGGCCACCAAGTTTCGCAATGCCTTCTCCATTTAAACTCCCTAAACCCCCGCTAAAAGACAGGCCGCGGGTGGGTAAGTCAGTCGTTTCTTTGCAAAAAGACTTCTGTTATGTTCCTGTCAAGCTTTGTTTGAAGTCTAAGATCTCTGACACTCATGCTCTTGTTGACTCTGGTGCTGAACAGAGCCACATCGATCAATTCTTAGTTCAACAACTCTCTCTCCCTATAGAACCTCTAGACACCCCCATTAACGCTGCCGGGTTGGGGGGTCAATATCGCTCATCCATTACTCACCGCACCAAGCCCTTATTACTCATCACTTCAGGTAACCATCGCGAGTACGTTCGGTTTTTGTCACTATATCCCCTTATTGTCCGGTAATTTTGGGTTACTCTTGGCCAAAAACCCACAACCCCCAGTTTGACTGGGCTAAACAACGCATTATCAATTGGAGCGCGTTCTTCATGGCTAACTGTCTACAATCCGCTATTCCCTCCATTTGTCCGTCTAGCGATCACATCCTCGATGACATTGATCTTACTTCCGTCCCGCATTGTTATCATGAACTTAAGGCGGTCTTCAGTAAAAGTAAAGCAGTTTCGCTGCCCCAACATAGGCCATATGATTGCGTCATCAATTTACTCCCAGGCGCCACTCTCCCCAAGGGACATTTATACAACCTCTTGGGCCCTGAAAAGGCTGCCATGGAAACTTATATCCATGAAGCTCTCACTTCAGGTCACATACGTCCTTCCTCATCACCCGTAGGAGCCGTTTTTTTCTTTGTCGAAAAGAAAGATAAATCTCTTCGTCCCTGTATTGATTATCGAGAGCTTAATCAAATAACTATCAAGGACAAGTATTCACTCCCCCTCATCAGTTCTGTGTTCGACTCGGTCCAGGGGGCTCAAATCTTTTCTAAATTGGACCTGCGTAACGCCTACCACCTTGTACGCATGAAGGAGGGCGACGAATAGAAGACGGCCTTTAATACACCTCTTGGCCATTATGAGTACCTTGTAATGCCATTCGGTCTAACTAACGCTCCCGCTATTTTTCAGAGGTTAGTTAATGACGTCCTCCGCGACTTCCTAAATCGATTCATAATTGTCTACCTTGATGACATGCTGATCATGTGACCCAGTTCAGCACGACAACCATGTTCGTTTGGTTTTGTCCAGACTACTCGAAAACCAGTTGTTCGTTAAGGCAGAGAAGTGCCAATTCCACACCGCGTCCATCCAATTCTTGGGGGTACGTTTTTTCAGCAGGCAGCATCAGCCCTGATCCTGCCAAACTCGAGGCTGTTTCCCAGTGGGAACCCCCTAATTCCCGCAAGAAACTGCAACAATTTCTAGGTTTCGCCAACTTTTACCGCCGGTTCATCCGCAACTTTAGTAGTATTGCCGCCCCTCTCACTCAGCTCACCTCCATTTAACGACCGTACGTCTGAAATCCTAAAGCCCAGAAAGCTTTCGATCAGTTGAAATCTCTTTTCGTCTCCGCCCCCATCCTGATCCAACCTGACACCTCCAAACAGTTCATAGTTGAAGTTGACGCCTCCGACACTGGTGTGGGAGCTGTTCTCTCCCAGAAGGAAGAGTCCTCTGGCAAATTGAAGCCCTGTGCCTTCTTTTCCCGCAAGCTATCTCCGGCTGAACATAACTATGACGTGGGCAACCGCGAATTACTCGCCATCAAGCTGGCTCTGGAGGAGTGGCGTCATTGGCTGGAGGGGGTTACTCACCAGTTTATAGTCTGGACAGACAGTAAGAATCTGGCCTACTTACGCACTGCAAAAAGACTCAATTCACGTCAAGCCCGGTGGTGTCTCTTTTTTGACCGTTTTCAGTTCATTATCACTTGCAGACCCGGAAGCCGCAATACTAAGCCTGATGCCCTCCAGGAAATACAGCTCGGATTACTTTTCTCCTCCCTCCACCGTCATCCCAGCTACATGCATTGTGGGCAAACTCACATGGGATATCAAAACCCGTGTCAAAGAGGCCCAAGGTGAGGAGGCCTGTCCTACATCCTGTCCTGATGGGACTCTCTTTGTTCCTACATCCCTCAGGTCTGACGTTATTGCCTGGGGTCACAGCTCCCTGATCGCCTGCCACGGAGGGGTTCATAGGACTCTGTCCATACTCCGCAAAAGATTTTTCTGGCCCCACATGGATAAGGATGTCCGTGGGCTTATCGCAGCTTGCGGTGTCTGCGCTCGCCCTAAATCCACCAACACCCCCGCTGGTTTTCTACATCTCTTGCCCACTCCTCACCGTCCCTGGTCTCATCTAGCGGTGGATTTCGTCAAAGGGCTACCCCCTTCGCAAGGCCGTACAGTAATCCTGACTGTCGTTGACAGATTCTCGAAACCTGTGCATTTCATTCCCCTTCCTCAGCTCCCCTCCGCCACTAAAACCGCCAAGATTCTGGTGAACCAAGTCTTCCGTCACCACGGCATCCCCTCCAACATTGTCTCAGATCGCGGTCCCCAATTCATATCACAGGTATGGGGGGCATTTTATTCTGTGCTGGGTGCCAGTGTGAGCCTGTCCTCAGGTTATCACCCGCAGTCCAACGGTCAGCGTGCCAACCAAGAGCTTGAAGCCGGCCTCCGTTGTCTCGCCGCTCAGAACAAATCTGACTGGGCAGAGTACTTGATCTGGATCGAATACGCTCATAACACTCATCCCTCCTCTGCTACTGGCATCTCCCCTTTCGAAGCCTCACTAGGCTACTCTCCTCCTCTATTCCCCTCCCAGGAGCTCGACCTTGCTGTCCCCTCAGTCCAGCATCATCTACAGCGCTGCCAGCGCGTCTGGACCCAAACCCGCGAGGCCCTCCTTCGCACTAAGGAGGCAAACTTTCGTTTCGCCAACAGACACAGGGTGGAGGGTCCCAAGTATCAAGTCGGTCAGAAGGTGTGGTTATCCTCCAAGAACGTTCCCATCCCATCCACATCTCGGAAACTGGCTCCAAGCTTTATCGGTCCCTACATCATAGAAAGGATCATCAACCCCACTTGTGTTCGCCTAAAGTTGCCGGCGGCCCTAAAGGTACACCCGTCATTGCACATCTCACAAATTAAACCTTTTTTGGACAGCCCTTTGTGGCCGCCTTCCATCTCCCCTCCACCCACCCGTATCATTGACAGTGCTCCGGCTTTCACGGTCTCCAAGGTTTTGGACGTTCGCCGCCGAGGCCGTGGCCGTCAAAAGGGTGCTACAAAGCGACATATCCTCAGAGGCAGAGCAAGGAGCTCTGCCGGAGTGTGAGTACCTCCCTCCTGTCTTGTGGCACCCCAAAGCAACATAAAGTTTGGCTGGGTCTTCTTCAAAGTACGTGGATGCTGGCAGGATCTATTTTTATATTGCAGGCGGCTGTTTTAAGGACTAACCTGCTGCACCTTTGAGTGGACTTTGGTGGCTCAGGAAGACCAAGAGAGGACTGTGGCCTCCTGCAGGATCTGCCTCCCCCTGGTGTTTGATAGACAGTTTTTTCCTTCATTTTTATTTTGTCAACATATTTTGTAGGGTTCTCTTTTATTGGGTTTTAATTGCTTTTTTATCCTTTTTAAACGAATTGTCGTGGTTTTAAGTGTTTTACTTGGCTTGCTGTGATTTGCATGATTTTTACTTGATTAAATTGCAATTGAACCCTTAACTCCTTTCTGGCGTTTGCTGTGTGGTGCTCTTCCTCTGGTCTGAACATTTTGCAGTATTCATCTAGTAGGCCCCCCCGTTACGCAAGGGTGGGGCTCGACACTTACCCTTTCACTTACCTGCCTTCTCCTTCCGGGTTACAGCATCTGGGTTTGTCACGTGATCAGAATAGGACAACAAAATTCCTTTTTTTTCTTTCATATTTCTACCAATGGTTCTTTTAAAGTAAATGTCACTTAAGTCTCTTCGTGTTTCCCATGACCATTATTTCACTATATATTGTTGAAAATGGGATTTCTTTTGTAAACACTGATAAGAAATTAGGACTTTTTAGCATTTTATAATAACTGACCACTAATCATTTTACTTAGTGATCAAAATATTTTGTATGGATAGATGGTTAAAAAAGCAGTCATTTCAAAGAAAGAGGAGAATTTGTTTGATTTTGTCCCTGAAAAGTAGAGGATGAGTGCAGATTGTGAGGCATTAAAAGTTCTGTTTTTTTTTTTTTTTTTTTCATTAGCCAATAAAATAGACTTTTTTTTTTCCATTTGAATTATAATATATTGTATCACATTTATGTTGTGGCCTTGTCAAAAAAATTAGGTTCACTTTCTGAAACCTTTTCAAAATGAATACACGAAGGACTGAATCATTGAGTGAATTACATGATTATCAATGAAGGTGGAAAAAAGATTAAAGGAAGTCTGAATTAAAATGATGAAATATAAAAATAATTGGCAAAACCAAAACCGAGAAGAGGAAATTAAAAGAGAAGATCACGTGTCCAGTTTTATAGAAATTATATCAATTAGAAAAGAAACTCATTATGCAATTCCGCTTTGAAAATCTTGCCTTAGAGGATGTCATAACACAGCGGTAAAGCATCAGTGAGAGGCCAAGAAGGGAGGAGCGAATGTTAAACTCAGAAACTTAAAATGATTTTTCACGACCTCCTTTGAGTTCTGTCAGATGTTTGATGCTCCTTTGAAAATTTGACTTATTTTCCAAAAAGGTGAAACTATAAACACCTTGCGGGGCTTTCTACAAAAAAAAAAGTTATTAATATATTCTTTTCCCAAACTATTAATAGTAATTGAAAAATAAACATTTTTTTCACATTATTTTAAACATTTATTAAACTAACTTTTGACCTGTCAAATAAACATTTGAGGTAAAAGTTCAGTTTGTATTTTATAGTAAATATTATTTTAGAACATGTGAATTTTTTTATTCACACTATTTGGTTATGTGAAAAAAAGGATAACCGAATCAGAAAAAAATCATTCAGATTTACTTTCTAGGTGTCTAGATATTAGTTGATTAAGGTATAAAAGACTTGTATTGCCTTAATAAATTAATATTTAATCAATTAATATCTCTATCAATTATAGAACATTTAAAGCAAAACCTGTTTGCTGTTCAAATAAATTGTTTAAAATGTCACTTGGCTAAACCACTTCTTTCATTACCCAACCTTATATCTGAAATATGCAGAATACAATGTTAAACACAGATGTGTTAAACTGGCAGGACCTAGTCTCTGCTACACAAATAATTTAGGTCCCATCCTGTTGATAAATGGTGGATGGTCAAAACATTTTGGCACAAGTGGAGTCTTGGCCTGGCTGTGGTCACTTGTTATTCTGACAGCAAGGGAAACAGGTTCAGTCACCTGGAGCAAACAGCAAAGAGGGGGGGGGGGGTCCTTTATTTCCCCAATAAACCAAGGTTTGTTTTGGCATGACATAAAAGGATTCAAATCGTTCAAACAATTTAACTCTGCTGTTCTTTGGTTTTGCGGACAATATATCAATACATTTTTTCATTCTTTGAAAAGAAAATACATTTAAAAAGTGAAATAAATGACTAATATAAAAAAAATTATAGATGAGTTTTTTTTCTTTCCTTGTTGGGACCTTGTTTTCACTAAAATAAAACCTAACTTCTGAATTATTAAGGTCTTACAAAAAGTAAAGTAGAAAAGTAGTTGTAAAATCAGCTAAAATAGTCTAGACATGAACATTTTCACCACAGGTTCTCATTAAACTGCTGTCCAGATTGTTGTCCCTATCAATGAGCCTATACATTTACACTGAAGAGAAATGTGAGCTACCTGCTCCCTTTTGAGGAGCATTATCACCTTGAAAAATGACTTCATCAACTCCAAACATGCTCAGAATTTCCAAATTCATCTGTTCATTAACTGTGGACGTAATGACCACTGTCACCGTGATTCTTCACATGAATTGCAGTTGAACATCATTAATTATTGTAGAAAGTTTTAACTTTCTTCCCTCAGTCAGTAACTTTTATGTTTTACATGTTTTGAACCAAACAAATATTCTCCTTCTTTAGTATAAACTGGTTATTTATCACTAAATGCTGTTTTCATTATATCAGTCACAGAGCTTGTAACTGACTTTTCTTTATTTCTTTATCGTTTGCTTGTCTGTCCTCCGAATTTGGCACCTAATTCTGGATTTTTGTTCCATCACAGTTAATAGACTTGTGCAATCTAAGCCCTACACTTAAAGTCAATAATGGATTGTTCTGTTCTGTTTCCAGGTTCTCAGTAAGTTTGGGGTTATTTTCATTTTCAGTATAGCAAAGCAGGATGATTGGCACAAATGAGCCTGTGTTTGTGTGATGGATGGAGTGATGGAGGAAGAGAGAGTTGAAGGCGGTGAGTTCCAGGCTTATACAACAATCTCTGACCATCTTGTGCTTCTCTGACAGTGATCAAGTGTGTCTCACTACGACACCTTAGGTGATCGAGGTGTCCACGACAGCAATTCATCATGCTATCGGGTTGCACAAAGATGACAAGTTGTTTCACTGGCTAAATCAATTTTCAACAATTTCAAGAAGACTATGGCTTCTTGTTGAGAAACCACAGTGCTCCCCATGATAGGTTCTTTCTTTTTCTATGCTCTTGATAAGCACTAAGTCAATTTAAGCTGTGGCTGTTGCTAAAGCAGCCAATTATAAACAGGTTTGAACAGTGGAACAGGTGATGCCTGTGAGTTGTGCGTTCATCACCTGTCAGATGTCTCCCGCAACTGCCAACCATCCAGCCCCACGCACAGCCTCAGCCTGACTCACTCGAACTGAACTTTGAATACCAGCGCAGCCGATGTGGCACCATTATTGTAAATAGACACAATTATTGGCCAATCACAGCAAAGGTAAAAACAAATCAATATGTCATCCCTAATTATGAATAATAATAATAATATTCGCTTGATGAGAAGCTGTTGAATTCGACTGTAACGGAATTCAAGCAGCCAAGAAAAAAGTGTCAAATGGAGAGAGGAAGCAGAAAAGCTCATGGGATAACTACCTTATTTTAAACCGTGACAGACCTGACTTATAGCTAAAAGAGTGGACTCCAGAGAAAGAGTATTAGTGAGATTTCATGGAAGAAGAGCATCCACCATTTGCTCATCCCACGGGGCTGTCTCTGCTCCGGTTAAAGACACTTATAAGAAAAAGACAACAGAATAATTTATTCAACTCACATGAAATTTTAATACTAAAATGTTTTCCCATGCCATTGTCTGTAGTTCTCTTTTTCAGATGACTTGATGGGCTTTTATTGTTCCCATGATGCATTTATTATCTGGGGGATCGCGTTACATTTCTTTTCCTGTTTTCTTTTTTTTAACCTTGAAGCAGACTTCCCATCTCTGTTTTTTCTTCTTCTTCCACCTGCTCCTGACTTCCATCTGTTTCTCCAAGCATTTGACTTGCTCTTGTTTTTCCTCTTTCTGTACCTTGACTGTCATCCTCAGGAGGTTTTGACATGATATTAAGTTATAGTTACAAGGCAATACTGTGATGTGGCCCCTCTGGGAAATTTCTCTGATGTGGAGCATGCAGTTTTTACTAGAGAAGGCAGGTGTTTGCCTGTCTAAACCAAACAGCAATATATTTAATTTCAGAAACGGATCTTTGGCACCTCCTTTGAGCCACTGAGGAATTTCAGTCTGGGATGAGGAAATCTGTTGTCTCCTAGGAGGAAGGTAATTCATTGACAGAATGACGTATGATTCCAGTGGTGACAGGTGTGGACATGGCCAGGTGCTACATCGTGATACTGACATTAAATTTATGTTTGTTCATCTCACAGGAAAGGTCTTGTCTTTACCAGCTGCTACAACCTTGCAAGGAGAAAGCTAAAGGGTTTTAATTAGGAGTTAAAGTGTCATTAATTAGAAATTCATTCACTCTCACATAACTGTCTTGCCAACAACTTCTTCCTACCACCTCATCCCTCCCCCTTTACTTTCTTGTCAGCCCAATGCCTGTTTAAGTACCAGAGAATTTACTCCATTGCCTTCTGGGAAGAGGAAGGTAAATTTGTTAATTTGATGTATCACACTCCCTACTCCCTCCACGCCACCCCTTCACCCCAGTCTCCCAGATCGTTCAGCGTGCTTTCATCTTTGATCTAGAACCCCCGTGAGGAGCCATGTTTAAAAAGGCAGATACCCAGCAGCTTTTTTTGATAGCCTGGATTTAAATGAGACAAGGCTATGTGCAGCAGATTACTCTCTTAAACAACTTGGGGAACAATAAGCGGGAACATTTCTTGTGAAAAGCACCTAGGTTCATTACTCTAACTAATTTAATTTTTCCCTTTTGTACAAACGAGATGATGAGGTCATAACTCACTGTAGAAACCTGCGACAGAGGCTGTTGCTGCCGTCAGTGTGATAAAGACATGTAATATGCTTAAGTTCCCCAGATATATCCTTCAGAGAAGGCATACTTTAATCTTCCCTTATAACATAGCCTAGCTTTATTAATATTCATTCATAGGTAAAAAATTGCTTTGCCATGCTGTTAATGTCCATTTACGGTTGTCTTGAAGGCATTGGAGGCAACTGGTGCTACAGTCAATTTAATATAAATGATCTTAATCCACAACTGCAGCATTACTGTCGCTTTACAACGGAAATTTATGTGTGTGCCAACTGGCTCAGTGTCTGCATGAATTGCCATCATATTCCCTGAATTCTTCTCAGTATCACAAATGGAGGGCTAAAAAGCATGTCGAGGAATACATTTAAACCTCGTCTTCTTTGTTGTTAATACTTGGTCCTTGCACAGACTTGGATACCTCATAATCTTGAAAAGGCTTCACAATCTGAGTTTCCCTGCCTTCTTGTTAACTTTTAAAATACCCTGACTTTTAACTTTAAAAGCAATGTATCTGCAATCTAGTTTTACATGCTAATAATAACCGGAAGGTATTTGCTTTTATTTATGGTAGCTGGGAATGAAATGTTGTCTTTGAAATTAAACCTCTGAAGATCTGTTGGATTTTTTATTAATTTTATTTTCATCAAAATTTGGTCGTAAGACTTATTTATACAGTAGGTCCTTGACTGAAGCGGTGCAGTGGGAATACCCAGATAACTTAATGTTTCTTGTGCACACAATATTTCACCATTTGGGTGCAGTTAGATCAACCATAAAATGGTAAAACAATAATGAACTAAATGATAGTCATCAGTAACTCTAAGGCAACCCTGCAGTCACTCCCTTACATATAACCAAGATGATAGAAGTGAAGTATACAGGTAAACCATCAGACAATATTGTCTTTGTGGGGAGGAACTAAACCCTCAGATAAACATCAGCATGGCATTGATCTATTGGCTACTGTATATATAAGAACTTGACTTAGTGACCCCTCCCTATTTGTGTTCTGAATAGTGGACCCTTGCTCTTTCAAGAGTTACATTGCATAAATAACCGGCAAAAGAGGAAATCTGCAATGTAGGATTACATTTGTTTTGGGGCTGCAAAACCACTCACTACAAACTTTAGACACTTTTCTCAAAAATAAATTGTTTAAACTTTCAAAGTTCAAATCTTCACAGAAAAACAAATCCAGTATTATAAAATGAAAACAAAGGTCCAATCGCAGTTAAAGATTAATGTTAAATTTGGCAAACTGAATGCATTCTGTACAAGACACAGCGCGGACTCGATAGATTTACAGGGTCAACAGCTCATCAAGACGCAGAATGCAGTGCCGTGTACGTAAATGAAAAAGCATAAAAAATTGTGCTGAAAAAAATCCATGAGACAAGATATAATGAGGTATTACTGTACCACTGACTCCAAGAAGTCAAAATAAACAGCTGTTACTCAGTCATTCTATTTGGTGCAATTTATTCATTCATGGGCCAATCAGATGTCTCAAAAAAGTAGACAGTAGAATCTGTCAATCAAATGTCCAACACATTTGATTGATTATTCTGCTTTCAAGCAGTAGGGGTGTGGACTTTCAACAAGCCTACTCCTGATTGGTGAGAGTGGTGACTCACACCAACCCGGACCAATCACTGCATACTGACGTCGTCTGGCTCCAACATGGTGGCATCCGTATATGGAAAACATGACGACTGAATTGACTTATTTCTGTTGGAGCCAGAAATACGCCCTTTTCATTGGGTGACGTCACACTCACTCTGTCTACTTCTCCTATCTAGTCAATGATTTATTTCAGTCCCTCTGTTTATAATAAAAAATAATAATAAAAACATATACTATCAGCAGTTAAGAAAGTTAGTTGAGTCACATTATCTCATGTTTCAGTAAGTGTTTTGTGTTTTCAGTGTTTCTCATATAATTTACCTCTAATTTGAAGTTAGGTCTTTGGCCTTTTTCAATTTTATTTTTTTTAAGCATTTAGTTAAAAATTGGCGTATTGGTTCATCGCTTCGGAGCATTGTTAGCTTGTATGATTAAGAATAGACTAAACTTGTGGTACGATAGTTTCACAATTATCTGACTACTATTTGGTGCAAAAAACAGCAGGTGATAGACTAAGTAAATTAATAGGGATGCAGGTTCTGTTGCTCCAAAGCTAGCCTAACACATCATTATACCCTCACTGTGGCTGATTTTCATCTGTAGGATGCATTTACAATGGCTGGTTTAATTTGCTTTTTTGGCTTGGACAGATTCATGTATGATTAAACAAGTGAACCCTCACTTAAGAATGAGGGTCTTAGTTCACTTGAGTCTGAATGCAAACAGACTTTCAGTGAACTAAAGAGTGATACTATCTGAAAGAAGGAAATTACATCAGTACTGTGTTTAACAAATTGCAAGGGAAAACTAGCCAACTGTGCAAAAATATAAAACTTTTTTAGCACGTCTTGGATTTCAACCAAATCTATGGTTCTATCCTGGTATAAGGTATAAAAAGGCAAAAGAAAATGCAGGCAAGTGTACAGGCATATTATACTACAAAGAATGTCTAAAACATTATAGAATTGAACATAATCTTTATTAAACTGTGTGAAGATATAAGTAAAAATAAAAATATGTCACATAGGTCATATTGGGGAGATAAGAAAAAAAAAAAGATAATGGAGTCATAAATAAAACCCAAAATGTACAAGATCGCTTCTGCACTAGGCAAAAGCTAAGGCTTCGGACCAATATACAGCGTTAGAAACAGTTAGTGTAGGACTGACTGTGCCTCAAGCTTAGCTTTTCAGCTTATGATATTTGGCAGACTTGACACTGAAGCTATCAAGTGAGTCACCAGTCTAGAGACACAGTCCAAACTGAGAAATACCAGAGATTGTTAAAAAGAGAAACACACAACAGCATCTGTTGTACATATACTTAAAACATTTCTGTTATTAAACTCTAGCAAACCCACCTATGCCTACAGCATGTAAGTAGCACTTTTTTGTTTAAGTATGATCTTTATACATGATAAACTTATTGATAAATATTTTAAAATAGTGCACTTTATTATATTAGTGGATCAATCATTGGCTTGAGAAAAAAAAGCTGACCAGTTCAGTTTAAAATTACCTTTACAGAAGTTTCACTTTTGATCCCTACTACATTTTTTTATTTCTCATTAGCTCTAACAAATTCAGTGATGTCACTGAGTCCACTATGAAGGACTTTGTTTTTTAGGAGACTCTTTAGCCACAAAGAGATGTTTTTTGTGGGGGTGTATTTTATCTACAGTAAATACTTGCTTAGGTTGTTTTCAAGTAAATTGGTGTTGTGACGAGATGACATTTTTGCTTGTTTGTCTGTAAAATTAATCTTTGCTCATACTTCTTTTTGCAATTTTAACATCATTGCAACTTTGCATCAGACTTTTTTAACTGATCAAGTGAACCCTTTTGATATAAATTCCACAATAACTTTAAATTCATCAAGCTTGCCCGGTGACAGTCTTTTGTTTGGCGTTCTGGTTGTCTAAGAGCTACATAGAGTTGGATTTCTTAAACCTCAACTACCGGATTGGCAGAACCGTTTTGGGTTCATGGAGCCTGGTGTGAAAGTCCAACTCAAGCTGAGCTTTGAGCCACCAACCCTATAGCTGTTGCAGTCTGATGCGGTTAGACACTGCCAACCTTTAAAATCGGGGATGTTGCCAGCGACACCTAAAAAACACACTTTTAACATACTGTAAGTCTATGACAGTTTACTCAATCAATGTGAATCAGTCTATTCTGACATAAAGAAGAGCAGCTTTTCATATTGGCTTTGCACTGATATGCAACACATAATTAACGCAAAGTGTTGCATAATGGAGCTTTTCTCCACATCAGAATCAGCTAATTTAAGTTGATTGTGGAAACAATGTATTACTGTAAATTGTTGCAGAACAGTAAAAGGCTGCTTTTTCAGCTTAAAACTCCACTGTAGGTAGGGTAACTGCATAAACTATTAAGGAGTTATGCAGCATTTACACTACATCAGGTTTACTGCTCAACACCTCCGGTTGTGGAGCATCCGCCAAAGTTTTTCTGGACTTTATTCGTTCCCACATCATGGAAAATATTGACGATGTAGAGTTAGTAGCTTGAGTTTTTGTGTTTTGGAGAGATCTACAGAGGCGCCGGCTAGCACATCGTTGTGTCTGGATTGACCAGGTCCTTCAGTCCCTTCCAGTGCAAAGTACTAAACTCTTGCAGCGAGTGCTGCGTGTGACTGTCGTTGTAAATGTCACAGCTCTCTGTCTGTGGCCCAGTTTAAGCATTAACTTGAGAGAGAAAAATAATGATAAAATTGAAGGGTAAAGGTAAAATAAGGAAAACATTACAAGCCAATGGAGCTGGAGTGATTATGCCAGCTATGATGCACCCGCAGCACCTCAATGTCTGCAGAGCAGCCAACCGCAGGTGGGCAAGCTAAGTGAGCTATGCTGCCCAGGGACAGCACACACTAGCTCTGTTGGTCCTTAGGCAGCGCGGCATGCTACACTGTCTGGCTGACTAGCTTAGCACGCTCGATTGTTCCAGCTCCATGGGCCTGTGACAGGCTGGGGACCTGTCCAGGGTGTATTCCACCTTTACCCAACAGTAACTGGGGTAGTCTCTGGCAACCCCGCAGCCCCAACGGGTTAAGAAAATTAATGGAAGTTCAGGACAAAAATCCTCACATCGCGCGGCCATATTGGATTCATTACCCTTTGATCAAGTCACTAAAAACGTGACGTCCCTGATTGGTTGATGTTCTGTCTCAACCTTGCCACGCCACGCCTGACGCCCCTGATCAGATCAGAACCCTCTGAACCTCAGATTGCATCTGTACACTCCCTTTATATTGATACTTGAAATGCGAATGGCATTCGATCTGAATGCAGCATTACAGTAGTTAAAAGAATGTAGACATTTAAGCTTTAACTCAAATATTAAGGGGTTAAATAAGTGACATTACTAAATGAGGCGTTTCAGCAATTCCACAAGCTGAAAACCGAATTGGTAAAATATACAGCTGCTGTGTTCTGCCAACCCGCCCCCCTCCAAATCTCACCTCTTTTACAAAGTAACTTATACAGTTTTTTTAGTAGATGCAGCACATTCACCACCTGGAACTGCCCAACTCTTTCGGTCTTGCGCTCACTTTCAGATAGCAGCTGGTGACCTCCATCCTGCACTGAGTTAACACTTGTAAGGCTTCTGGCCCTGACACACCTAGAGGTTCAAAGGGTTATTAACTTATTTATTTTTATTCCAAGCTGTTTCAGCATCTCTTTACTTCCTCGGCTGGTGGGAATAATCCACAACAGTCACAGCTTTCACAAAAAGGCTCACACAAAAAACCTGATGAACTACAGAACCATTGTCTGACAAGTATGACTTTCAGTCATATTCTTGAGGCAGACAAGTGGGTCATATATTCTGTCACTATGAACCACAGGTAAAGGTAGTATATTTAAAGTAGAAAAGAGAAATATGAGCTGGATCTAGTTCATCTTTGTTTGTAAAACAGAAATACTTTTTGTAATATTGCTATTCATGTTTTACTGCTTTTTTAGGCATAAACCAGGGGTGTCAAACTCATTTTGGTTCGGGGGCCACATTCAACCCGTCTGACCTCAAGTGGGCCGGACCAGTAGCGTAAAGGCAAAATAAAGCTTTATTCTTATTTTTTTTACCCAATTGGAAAACATGCCTCAACCAACATGGTAGCCTTATCATTTCTTATTACCCATTCATTCACAGAGGCCAATGGATCTTAAATGAAATTAATGTCACTTTAAAAAATATTGGTTTATTCAATTTTAGACAGACTGAATATTTTAAATCTGACACTGAAGCAATCATGATAATAAATTCAAGAGGGGCTACAGAAAAAAATGAAACATCTTCCTATAATGTAAACGTCCAAACAATGACAAAATTACACTAAATTAAACTTGCAAACATTTGTGAACATAAGAGTTTGGAGTTAACCTCCTTTCTCTCCTGAAACTTCAGCCGTCCATAGATATCAGGATTCAAATCCTGTGCAGAAACACATTTACTGTCATTCAAGTGTGCAAAACACAATGAAATGTCCATTATTATTATCATTCATTATCATAATTATCTTTTCCTGGTTTCTGCCTGAATTTTTGTGGCAACACCTGCCTTCATCTTGACCTTTGATGGGGCGCCATCAGTGACCAAAATCACTTCATGTGACCAATTCACTCCAACATCATCCAGCACAGTAACTAGAGAGCTGACTATGTCATCAGCTGTTGTTGTGTCCATCAACTCCAGAAGCTCCACTGTGACGTCTCCTCATCACCTCTAATAAATATGCACAGCTGTACATATTCTGTGATGTTGGTGCTTTCATCCATTGTGACTGAAAATAAAATAAATGACTGGATTCCTTCATATGGCTGCCCATGTTTCCTCAGAGATCTTGTGTCTGGAGTCGTAATTCTTGACAGACTCATGTTTAAGTTCGACTGCTTTTTTGGAACAAGACTTCTGCAGCCTTCAGCATTTTTCAATAAGTTCACCATCAGAAAATGGATTGGATGTTTGCTCCAACTTGTCTGCAATAAGGTAGCTAGGTGTCACTGCTCCATCACTGACGTCACGGCTGCAGTAAATCCAGATGGTTATTTATCAGTCCAGCTAACAGTTGATAAATCTTTTTTTTTTTTCTTAACTGCAAATGGTGAAACTTTTCTTTGTGGAGAGTCTCATAGTGGTGCTGAATGTTATATTCTTGGAGAACCTGTTAATGACATACCAAGCATGCAGGTTTGCATTCAGCTCCGTGAACAAATAAAACATTTTCCATTTTCCTGGAAAGCTCAGGACTTCACTTCAACCTTTTTTTCTTTTTGACAACATTTTGGTCATTAGGGTGTCACTACTGATCATCCTTCAGTGGTGATGCTCACAGGGAACCTAACTACTGCCTACCCAGACACAGAGCTGTTAGGGTTCGTTTTTGGCACATGCAGAGTTATGTTGTTTCACTTGTTAAGCTTTTCCTTCTCCCTTCCCCCCCCCTTCTCCCCCTAGTGGCGGAATTGCGCATTTCGGTTATTTCTTTAAAAAATGATAACTCGCCACAGGAATGGACTAGAGACTTGCTTTCTTTTTTAAACATCCTTGTGATTTTTACTCTTCATGTGTGGGCCGGAGTAAACCACCTGGCGGGCCGGATACGGCCCGCGGGCCGTATGTATGACACCCCTGGCATAAACACTGAGAACAACTTTGCAAAGAACAACTTTGCATGGAAGTAAAGAAAATTTTACTGTAAGTCTTTCTATTCCAGCTGTTCGAATATATTGGAGTGTTCATTGTTGAATATTTCTAAACTTGTGTTATTTATGAGACCAAATTTTGTGTTTTTCAGTGTTGAGGAACATTATTGGCTGAAAAGCAGACATTATTGGTTAAACATATTTAATGAATGCTAATTCAAAAAAGTAAACGAAACTGAGACGCAAGTAGTTTTTGGTAAATACCTTCAAAAAAGATTTTTCTGTTGTGGAATTTGAATTTTTATGCTGGTGTTGGAGCAACCTAAAGCTAACTTTTGTATCTTCAGAGAAAGTTATTTCAGATATTTTATATTTTGGGTAAATAAACACACCAGCTTGTTTGTGCTTTCACTTTAAAGGTGTAAGTAATGACAATGTTTTGTCTTTTTATTTTTTTTAGAGAATCTACAGTTACAACCTTTAGTCTACCAAATCCTATAGCTGCCATCATGAAGCCTTGGTAAATTTTTGTTATAATCTGCCTCAGAATGTTTCTCTGATAATTTCTGTCAGGTATTATTTTGCTCTTACCGAAACTTTGTAACTTACATTATCATGTCAAATATTTATACAATTATTGATTTCTTTCCCTGAAATCTTTAACCATGCAATTAAAAGAATGTAACTTAAAAAAAAAACTTCTATTTAGTTTTGCATTTGATTAAAAAAACAGGACTAAAAATGTAAATCAGTGAATCCCTCTTTAGCGCTCTTAGGGCCACCATATTTTTTTTGTAACATTTCCCAAAACTGTTCTGTTACCACAGTGACACCACAGTCAAAACTGCACACTTGAGAACATTACTTACTGGTATAGAATTCAATAAAGATGCAAATGGTCTTATTCACTTTTATCCCACGAGAACTAAACAGAATAAATGTTGGTATTGTCTCTTAGAGAGATCTGTTTTATGTGACCAGGGAACATCTGTCATGGTTCTTAATGGCCGATGGACCAACCTCTGCCAACAGCTGTCAGACCCACTGAACTGAGACAGGCACCCCACACTGACTGACTGATTGCCTCTGGCCTAAATACTAATCAGTGCTTCTGTCTATCTCAGTCACAACACACATTTAGAATGACATTATTACTAACTGTCCAATTGTCCAATATGAGATTATGCCACAGCCACAATTTGTTGAAAAAGTTTTGTCTAAATGATTGTATTTCAATTTCAGATTTGAATGACTAGGGAAATGAAAATGTGTGTGTTAGTAAAAAAAAAAAAAAAAATACGTGTTTCTGTACATGAGTTATGCCATATGTATATACAACTTTTTTTGAGAGAAGATGTTATTGTACACTGTACTAGCAGTAACATGTGACCAACTGGAAATAATCAGTAATTTAATGAATTGCGGAGTTTATTTACATCATTTGAACTTCAAGAGACTTTAATTAATAACTGTAGCAGATTCAAATGCTCTGAGAGGTCAACACAGACTTGGCAGAGTGCTTAAAGTGACAAAAAGGAAGTAGTCGGGGATGTGAATGTAAGAACATTCCCCAGCTTTTTCCTCCCATATGTAGAGCAAACCCAAGGGAAACATTTCTGAAATAATTTGTCTTGCTCCCATTTTTCACTGGGACGTTGGATGTGTGATTGCAATTCTACCAGTTGAAGAACAAAAATGTACCGAGTATGCAGAAAAGATTGTAACCATTTGTGACCTCTTTATGCCACAAACAGACCGGGCATGTGACGCAGGTTCAAGGACATCCTAAAGGCACATTTTTGAACATCCTTTCAGCATTTGGTGTTCACACTGGTGTGTCAATACTTGATACTAGTGCATTGTTGGAAGAGGCTTAGTGAGAAATGATGATGTGGTGCAAATCTCATGAATCTTGCTTCAGGCTTTTTATTTCACAGCTCTATTTTGATATATGAAAGACTTAGTGTCATATAAATAAACGACTACAATTAATTCCATTGACAATTTTCAAACAGTTGGCACTTACGTGAAATAAAAGAACGCAACCCATATGTCACTACTAAATCTGAATCCATGAATGGTTAAAGCTCGACTACTTAGTTTAACGTTCAACGCATGTCCAATAGACGCATGTAGTGTAGCAACATGTAAACATCAGAGTTTTGAACACAAAAGCCTGGAACACGTATATAGGCACGTTTACATAGACTATCCATTGAAAATGGTTGCTTGAATGGGCTTTTATGAGGCCGGTGTGAACGTAGCTTTTAATCTGAGAGCCAAAAGCTCAAGAGAGAGGTGTTGGGTTCAAAGAGCTAAGTGTTAACATAAATGCCATGAAATGTAGTTGATCCTAGTGTCATAGGCCGCATTTACACTGCAGGTCTTGATGCTCATATCCGATTTTCTGACTTTATCCGATTTTTTTGACGACCCGCTTACATCATCTTTTAAAAGTGACCCGTATCCGATTTTTGGCATTTACACTATACAATGCTGAAACTATCAAACGTAGACGTTCTGAGGACTACGTAGCAGCATTTCCGCCTTCCGCGGACCTCCTTTGGACTTTTGTGACTGCGGTTGTCATGGAGGCAAGGCAGCGACGAAGGAGGCGTTGCCTTGGGCGCTCCTGAGTGGATGCATGGGGGAGTAAAAAGGAGGGCTGCTCGGCCGTCTTATGTGCTCTCTCTGAGTTTTGAATGAGGAAGTGTTTGCAGACGTTTTTGCTGTACTAACAGTTTGATCCAAGTGTTAAACCTTTCCTGCGCGATGACTTCTCTTTTTCCGACCAGAAACGCACGGAAGATTTTCTCAAGGGCCGAAGGCGGTTTCTGCACAGAGTGGGTTAAAAAAGACTCCAAAACAATCTTTTGGGGGAGACACCTTATTTTATTACGGTTCTCCGACACTTTCCCTTTCCCCTCTCCTCTCCTTACACGCACACACTCACACACACATACAGCTCGCGTGGTCCCCATCATACACACCCACACTCCGCAAAGAAATAAACAGCTTCTAGCCTGTTCCAGAGCAACGGTGTCCCTCTTGATTAGTTACCGTTTGCGTCCCGACCGGTACCAGACCGGGAATAACAGCGGTTTCCGACTTCGGTCTTAAGCCTGAGGCTGAAAGGTAACACGATGACAGCAAAATCAGCGCACAAAAAGCACCTTAATAAGTCATGTGATCTCAGTTGGTGGTGTCCAGAGTTGATGTCACTGACGTAGTACGACTCGCATTTACTGGGGAATATCCGATTTGTCTGCTTACATGGCACACGCAAATGCACATATCCGATTCTTTTCCGATTTATTTCCACAGATGAGAGAGGCCTGTATCCGATCTGAGAAAAACGGAATCCCTGCGCTTTTGTCCTGCTTACACGTTCACCGGTCATATCCGATCTGTGCCAAATGAGAGGAAAAGATCGGAATTGGGTCACTTGAACCATGCAGTGTAAAGGCGGCCTTAGAGTCAAACCAGGTTGGGCTTTAAATTGGGCTTAAGCTAGAGAAAGACAAGAACTTGACATATACATATAAATATAAACCTAAACCTCATGATAATTACTGCATCAATTTAAAGTTATTTGATTTCTTCCTATATGCTTTAAAAAATCAAACATTAGGTTCTTATTTGTCGGATCTCTTGAGATCAGTAAAACATTTGCCATTCCTTAAATGCTCAGATATCCATTTTGTATCCTAATTTTCTTTTGAAGTCCTGTTGTCTTATGAGAAAATATTATTGTCTCCACACAAGATCCAAAAGAATCCATTGGATGGTCTAATTTCTTTTCTTTTTAAAGAAGTGATCAGAAGTAAATGGAAAATCCAAACTGGGACCAGGACATCTGAGACATCTGAAAACGTTTTCCACAACTTTCATCGTTCATACAAGTTGTGTCATGGTGCCTCTGTCAGGTTCCTCCCCCCTCCCCTCTCTGCTTGGCCTAATTCACCACAGCTGCCGCCACTCAACTCATCAGCCTTCCAGACCTTCATAAGGAGCTCCAGGACCAGTATTCAACGTCAGTTTGTTGCCTCTAATGGTGCTTAGTCTGGTCACCTCACAGTCCCTTGTTATATACCTCTCGCCATTGTCTTACGTACATCTTGTCCTGTCTCCAGGAACCTCATGCCCACGAGTGGACGCTCAAATCTGGACTCGCCAAGCAGACGCCCATCGGGAGTTACCTGCCTCACTGGGAAATCTCGCCGAACGCCAAGCCGCCTCACGAGCCTTAGCCGGACCTCCAGCCACGTCTCGAGCCATCGCCAATTATCCTCAGGTCTCGCCCCGGACCCACAGACCCTCTCCAGCCACGCCACCTCCCTGCCGCACCGGAACATCCCCATCAGCGGAGCAAATAAAACTCTTACTAATTCAAACTCACCTTCTGTCGTCCTTCCGGGTTTCAGCATCTGGGTCTGCCTAGCCTTGCTAGCTATGACAAGTTGTATGTTTTTTTATATGGAATAAATGTATTTTACAAAAATATTTTATTTATTTTTTACATTTGTGTAATTTGCCACATCCCCCTTCACACACACATCCATAAAAAGTACCTTTGTACTGCCTAATTAGTAAAATTATTTGCTCAGCTGTGCTTTGGAATTAACCCGAGGCTCAACACCAAATAATGTGCCAGACTCTTTTTAACATTCAGCGCCAGCAGAAGTGTGTTTGAAAAAACATGCATTGGATGTCATCATCTGCTTGGAAGGCCAAAAACAAATATGCCAAAATAATTTAATTTGCATGCCAACAGAATATGTTTTTTGCAGCTTTAGATTGAGGAATATTTTTATTTGTACATAGATATAAACTACTGGTCTAGCTCAAAAATGAGAATGGTCTTGTACATGTTGGCAACAACAATAAATAAATAATAAATAATTGAAGAAAAAAAAGGTTTTCAGTTTTGCTTAAAAATTCAGCTGTAATTTCATAATTTTGTTGCAAAAATTATCATCTACTAACCTTATTCTGAATCATGGTCTTTCATCTAATCCTAAATTTTTTCACATAGCTGTGGTTTATTAATAACAAAAACAGAAAAAGCATGTTCATATTAATTTGTACTGTGTGTAAACATAATAATGGATCTCTAGAACACTATATAAAAATATGTGTACAAAATACTAACTAATACATAGCTTGGAGCACATAATTCATAAGCACAGAATAAAATATTTCTATGCCCAGACTTTTTTAGTTATTGTAAAACTAGAAGGTTAAGTCAGACACTGAGTGTGATGTATCGATCCAAAGATATGCCAGTTACATAAATGTTACATTCCACAAGAGCAATTTTTCTAAGCGCAAATGTGTCCCAAGATGTATAAGATAGTTGTTGTCTGGATGAAATACACAGATCTGTGAGCTAACTGCCTTTCTAACTAGTGGTGAAAAATGCATTCAGGCGGTGATATGTATCCTATCTAATTTATATTCATATTTGGCACAGTGGGGCTAAAATGACATGTATGATGCATTTTTACAAATGGCTTCATCCTTCCCTGCATTGTATACCCTCTTCTTGCCTGCCAATGCGCTTCATGGCAATAGTATGTGACATAACTCCAACAATTCTTTTCATAAGATTATGCAAAACAAAGTGTTTGTTTTTCTTTTTACAGATGATTCTGTCATTTGATTTCAGTCATTTAAGTTATCCAAAACATAATTTTATTGGTTGTTTGTATTGTTCTCAATTTCAAGTCTTTAATTACCTATTACTTTGAGTACAGTAAATAAATATGTTTGTCTTAATTTATTATGTAGATAGCCAGATTTTATTGTTAAAATCCTTTTCTCTCCTACCCATGAGTTAGTTTTGTCCACTTGCAGTTTTAAAAGATACCTACATTTTGATTCAATCCTGGCTTTTGCCAAATCAGAATGGATTTCATCCACTTGGTGATTGAAAATGCAACCTTTTTGTTTACTTTCTGTGTTCTTCTGGCATTGGTTACTGCAATTTCACAGAGGAAAGGACTTTTAATACTCTTAAAGGTAAACCATGTGTTTGGCCTTTCTAGATTTCCTAATTTGATGACTTTACGTTTTACAGTTCAAGAATATCTGTAAAGATGATGCAGGAAAAGTCCCAGAAATTCACGAATCCTGATTCTATCATTTTTTAATCCCTCATGGAGCTTTTCCCATTGACTTTACTGCAAAGGGGGAGAGCACGGCGGACCATTGGAGAGAATCAAAAATTCACATAAACACCAAAAATGTTAACAACCATAGTACACATAGACAAAAAGTACACAAACAAAGCATGGACAATACCATCTATGCCATCAGTGCTGGCAAATAAAACAATTTGCATTTTATAATTAAAACTTCTCCTTTTACTGATGAGTTGATTAGAGTGAATACGGGAGTCCAATTCTGTGATTACACGTATGTGGAGGTTTAAAAAGAAGCAGAAGATAAATATCAATGCCCCAGGATCTACATATATACATGCAACTGCCACAGAGAGCAATCAACCTCCCACAGAGCTTATGGAACAAGACCTTTAAGACATTATCACATAGAACAAGGACCAGTAAAACTATGGCACAGTAACAGAATTAAGGAACCAAAGACCAGATATTTTTTAGAATGCTGTATAAAACAATATTCTGCAAATAAAAGCTGTAGTTCTAGGATTTAAAAAGAAACTATTTAAAATTTCTAATAAATTAACAAATTAACATTACATGATTCCTGCAATGCATGATGTAATTGTTTACAAGACTAAAGCTCATATAGTACAGGAGTTTGGTAGAATTGGTACAATATTGGGAGTTAGAGGATTGGATTTAATAACTTCAGGGATTACGTGAAATACATTCTGCTTTCAAAAGTCTTTTTTTATTCTTAAATTGTATAAATATTTTTGTGTATCAGTCTCTTCATATATTTGATGAGAAGTGGTTTGATGAAGGTGTTGGCGAAAATCAATAAAGTTTTAATGGAAAAACAGGATGTCCTCAGGTAAAATTGCGTCCAAAATACTGCACAAAACTCTTTCTGAAGGATTACTTTTTGTATACTGGAAGGGGACAGGAGAAAAATGTAAGGAAAGGTAGTCGATCATGCCCCCCTCCACCAATATACATTTATGTTCTTGAAGGTCAGAAAGCTTGTTATATTGGACAAATATTATATGTCTGATGGAGCTGTCGTCTCATTAATCTCTTCTTCTCATCTGAGGCAAAAAACCATAAAAAGTCTGGATGTACTCCAATATATCAAAGTCCACATTTCTTTAGATATATTACTTTATCTAAAAGTCCCATCTGGTAATGCTTTAATTAATCCTTTAAGCCCTCAGACAACATATGGCTATTCAATTTCCCATGTATAAGGGACACCTTGAGCCTTGAAGAGTTAAAAGCCTCAAAGGGAGTGTTGGAGTCTTTCAAATGTAACATTCAGCGATTTGGTACCACTTGATTCGGATGGCAGTTCTTACAGGGCTACACAGTTACAAAAGCCTGGGAACGTTCACAATTACATCCTATAAATATTTAACCTAAAAGAGCAATATGCAGACGAGGCTCACCAAGGCACATCATTTAAAGTGCATCCATCAAAACAACAGTAATTGTTCTATTTCTGTTGATCAATGCTCTTCTGTAAAAAAACACATTTGTTGTATTTTTTGACAAAATGCATTATAATGTTATGCCTGCAATAATGTGCAATTCCGCATTTTTTTATTGTATGATCAAATATCAAATTTCCTTTATTAATTATGTATTATGACAGAAAAGCAAATGTAAAGTTCTGATCTGTCTCTTTTTTTATTTGTTTGTAGTTGTCTTATTATGATACCATAGTGTATAACAATATAAACGGCTTTAAAAGACTACACTGATGTTCACGTAAAAAAAATTCTGTCCAATTGTTATTAATAAAACAGAGCATGGTGTGAATCTTTTTTGTGTGTTTTTCAATCAATTTAAGTTTATACCTTTCTCGTCCCAATATTTACAGATTTATTTATTTTATGTTGTGTAATAATAATTTTCCTGCAAATAAAACCCTGCAAATTTCCCTGAAATAAAAATAAAGATAGAACGACAGAATGACAGGCAATTTCAGCAGTACCCTGTCAGAATTGACCGGTTAGTATCTCCAGATAAAATTCAACTGACATACATATAAATAGAGAAAAAAAAGAAAGAAAAGGAATTAAAGGAAAATTGCATAGAACAAAACAGGTGCTGAGACTTGTACAGAAGCAATACTAAAAAAATACAAAAATGAAAAAGCTTAAAGACCCACTCCGATCATCTTTCAATTGATTGTAAAAGCATTCCAAGAGGTCTTTTAATTATGCTTATGCAAATTTTACCCTAAATCTAAAAACTTATGTCGTTTTCTAGGACGTAGTTTCTGCAGAGTGGCAGTAGTTCATCAGAAATTCACCTCTGAGATGTGGGCGTTGCTCTGGACCAACACTGTCAGTTCTTATAGTTGCAATGAACCATGTCTATGTAATACAATTTGATAAATGCATACTGCCATACACATAAAATCAGCATTTATACGTACATCACATTGAATAACCCAAATCAAATTGAAGTCGAGAGCTGGAGCCCACCACAGGAAGAGTAAAAGTAAAATAATATTTATGCAGAGAAGCTAAATATTCATCTGTTCCTATTTTACTTTATTAAACTAAGTTTTGATTAAAATAACTCTAAATACTCTGGTTTGCCAGATTCATTGTGCAGGCTTCAGACATGAAAATACTCACCTAGAACACCACCGCACCATCAAACACTAAAATAGAATTACACACATTGAAAATGGGAGATTTTTACTTGGTTGTAAGATGCAAAGTTGCTAACTCCTTAAAGCAATTTCCCTTTAGGGGATAATAACTTTTTTCTTCTTTCTTCTTCTAAGAAGTGGCTTATCTTGGCTATGATCACACATTGTTCAAACCATTTGTGTGTTTTTCTGATACCTATGAAACATTACTTATTTCCCTGCTCTGCTCCTCCTATTCCTTTTTTTCTCCATTCTGGTCCAGGTTTCTTTTTAGTTTGCTTGGTTTATATTGTATGTGATCTCTCATTTTCAATTGTTGATTATTGTCTTTTTTTATTGTCTCTTTACTTTTCTACAATTTTATCTTTTGCTTTTGGCTTTTTCTGTTCTCTTCAAAGTGTCTTGACCAAGACCAAGAAACTTTTTTTAAAAAGTGGCTTTGCACTGTTATGGAACACTTTACGTTAGTATAGAGCTACGGCATGTCAAAAAGAGTGTTGTGTAACCCTTGCGCTATCCTAGGCATTTTAACATTGGGAGTTGGGTCATCTAGACCCACTAAACAGTGCTCTGAACCTTTTTTCTTCAATGATTTGTGATCTTCACTGGTGTCCATGGATTACATGAAATCTTTCCACCTTTATCCACCTTTTTCATGGTAGGGAGAACACGTCAATGTAAGGGTGGGGTCATCTACGATAGCACAAGGATTAAATGTATTCGGCAGCATCTTCAGTGTTGAAGAAGATGCATCAACTTTAACTGAAGTGGGATGAAAGCAAACGATGAAAGCAAAACATGCTTTAAAAAAATGAAAATTAAAAAATGCAATCATAAACAAATAGATTATTATACCAAAATGAGTCTGTGCTGTACCTCAACCTTAAGTTAGAGATATTTATGGCATGGTTTAAGACACTGTGTCTTCTGAAGACATGGGGGATCTTCTATAGTACCAACATCATGGACTACATTCATTTAAAACTATATTTGGACAATTGTTGTGATCAAAAATAAAAATAACAGAACCTAAGGCTGCTCCTGCCAGTCTTATGGCCAGAAACTGGTCTGAATAAATCACATTTTTAGTAATAGAGTATGAGAAGTAAACTAGATGCACAAATGCACTGTTTAAGACAGTCTGGGTGTCATGACTTCTCTGGTAGAGGCCATCTTTCATAACAGAAAAAATGTGGATATGCAAGGGCTGTGTCACAGGAGTCTTATGATCATCTGTTTTTATCCCCCAGTCCAAGGCTAAACCTAGAGTAACAAGACAGCCTGAAGGCAAAATCATCGATGGGACAGATCCCAGGAACCAATAGAGTCTCCCGTGAAGGCCACTCTACTTCCACATTCCCTTCAGCAGTCTTGGACAACCTTGCATTGTGACCTCGCTTCTAAGGCACACACCAATAGAAAGCCAGTTAAAGGTTCCTTATTTTATCCTATTTTTTTTAAAGAGAGCAGTCTCACATTTCCTGGCCTTGGCACAGAGTGGCATTTGCACATCATCTCTGTCCCAGTGCACACAAAAAAGGCAAACTGTCTAGAAAATACTCACAGCTGTAAAAATGTATTTCCTAATGCTTTTCTCTGAGCTGCTGCTCCCACAACCCTGCCACAACCTGATGATACAAGCATAAATAAAGCAGTTTTCACAGTGGTACAGATATCATTAAATCCTTCAACACTTGGTCAATGTTACCATTAGCTATTTATTCCATATCCTTGGACATTGGTCATTTTTGATTTCATTTGTCTGCTATAATGTCTCAGTTTTGATTATTTTCCACATCATACTTGCCCAACAGTAGTTCTAGTCAGTGACACAAGAAAATGTTATGATTTTTTTGTCTTTTAATCTGTAGTAAAAAAATAACAACAGAATAACAAAAAGTTGTAATACTTCAGCTGTCAATATTGTGTCTCTTCTTAATGTCTAATGTTCAACTTTGAGATGTCATATTACAAATTTTATTTTTAAACATTTTAACCATGTCAGTTAAGTCCTGGTTCATTCCTAGAAAGCTCCATAACTGCTGACATGTAGGCTGCAGCATGCATTCTCTTTTTGCCTCCCTGAGGCAATCATGACTTGCCCACAAAACCACCCGGTTAAAATAGCACTGGGTTCTTTTTCTCTATGCCATCACTCCTATCAGTAGTCTCTAGAGTGCCACAAAGCTGAACCCATATCCTGGCAAGTGGGAATGAACTGGAAATGTTAAGGCCTCTCTTACTTCCTACAAGACAGGTAATTAGAATGCATTTAACTGATGTGCTCAGTTAGCAAACACAATCTCAGCATTTTGTCATAATTTGCTGTGGATTCATACACTCACAAACGCACGAAAAAGGGATGTGAGGATGTGATAGATTTCCAGCATAGCGAAACCTCAGTCCTTCTTTTTTAAAATGCTGACAGACAAATGATGTGCTGGACTTGGTACTGCCAAGATAATCTTGTTAACATCAAGTACAAGAACAAAAATAAAAGGAAGATTTAGGTATAATAGATTTTAATTGAGGTAGAAGTATTTGGTTAAAAAAAAAGGTAAAGGAAAAAAAAAACATGTCACCCAAAAACATGGCACCCAAAAGGAAGAACTTCAAAAAAGAAGAAGGAAGAATGGCCTGCCCTCCATCCTCTTCCCAGTAAAATATAAGAACAGCTGGAACTCTTAACTCTTGTCCATTTCAGATGTTCTTTTATTGGCGTGCGAGTCCAGGCCAAGTGCCCAAGCGTAGGACTTCACAGCCTGTCAAATATTTCAAGAAACAGCTTTGGTGACTGTAAAAAAAAAAAGTCAGGTAAGCAATGACTCCAAAAGTCATAATACAACAGGAAGGGGCGCATACTACAAAATAAAAGCAATGATTAAGCTGCGCTCGGTAAACTTTGACATTTTACAAGTTATTACTTTGTAATGATTGTACAAACTCAAGCAAAGAAAAAGGTACAAACTGTTTATGCCTCAAACTCATATACTTTCATTGTTTTACGAATAAATAAAAAAAATGAGTCGGCTGCATAGTGGTGCAGTGGTTAGCGCTCTCACCTCACTGGTTCAATTTCCAGCTGGGACCTTTCTTTGTGGAGTTTACATGTTCTCCCTGTGAATGCATGGGTTAGCTCCTAGAACTCCTGCTTCCTAGGTTATTTGGTGGGAGTGATTATGTGACTTGCGAAAGACAGGCAACCTGTCCAGCGTGTTATCTGCCCAGATAACCCAAATATAGGCAGGACAGGCTCAAGCATTCCAGTAACCCCGACAGGGATATAGCAGGGTGAGAAAGTTGATGGATGGAGTCTCAGGGTCACTAAGGTCATGGTTAGCATTTCCTCAAATTTCTACAAATAAGAGTATATAGTTACTTTATGGATATTTAAATCCTAACCAAATTTAATATGATTGTGTTTAGCGTTGCAGCTTTTTTTAATTTTGTGTGCATTATATTCTCTGAATCATGCCTACACTTTCTGTTTTCTTCTAAAATGCAGTGACACAGTCTGAAAAAACATGCTAAAACTACTGGCTGTGACTCGGGATCAATATTTGCACATTCCTGGACTCTATTAGTTACACTGATGGAATGCCATTTCGTACTGGTGGTTCCCTTCAAAGATCAATACATTTCTTCAAGTGGTAGAGAAGGTACAATTAAGGGTAAGGGTTGTTATTAAGTAAATGCACTGATGCAGTGAGCTCTAATGCAACCACCTTTTAGAATGGTATAAAAAGAAAACATTTGTGAAAACAAGTTTCATTGTTTTTATTAATTTTAGTCAATAACTTTCATACAAGTTCTGATAACTTTAATTAGGAAGTCACATATAATTTTATGAGACGGAGAAAATGAAACAACAAATGCAATTGTCTGTGTTGTTGAAATATTTTGTAATTTGAATAGCTATAAATCAACAAACTCCCTATTAGTGTAAATAACAAATTAAACCCCGCAAATGACTATTTTGAATAAGAAACAATTGAAATTATGAGTGCTGAGATTTTTCAGACAAACACGCTTGATTGCCATTCATGTGGAATAAAATATCTGTCAAGTTAAAAATGCTGCTCAGCAAGAAACACATCTCTTGAAATATGTTTAATGCTCCAGCCCTGTTGAACCTGCATGGTTAAATAAAAAGCTAGTCAGAAAGAGAGAAATATCAGATGAATATCCATGATTATTCTAATAGCTTGCAAAAACGTATCGGTATGTATAAGAGATGACAGAAATATAAAGAACTGCAATCAGTGTTACTTCTTTCTTGTCGTCTTCAAGAGCTTCTTAACTATTGTTAGCGATGTTCTTTTTACATCCTCAATGTAACAAATCATGCTGATGTGAAAGGAGAAGCGGAGCTAAGAAAAGATGTAAGAAAGTTGGAAAGAAACAAAGAGTGGTAGGGGTGTGCCACTGCTTTCATGAAAGAGTTTAGTTATGCAGCCACTTTTTTATGAAAATAAAGTGTTGCAAGTGGTGTTTATATAGCATCTCAAAATCTGCAAGGGGCCTACATTCTTGCTTGAAAAAAAATATTTTCTGCACCATCATAAAAGAAAAATATTTTGAAATCAGAAAATGTACATTTCTAGATTATTAGGATTATTTTGAGTTTATGTCTTACATTTAACCTTGACTACTGCATCAAATAATTAAAAGAAAGTTCTTTTTTTGTTGTACTTAAATCACTGTGTTTTTAAACCCCTTGATAGAATCCATAAAAAATGCATTATAATGTTAGTTTAAGAGATGTGAATGGTGTGACTAATAAAAATTGGGTGATTTAAAGCATCTTATTTACCCACAGTTTCAAACTTGATCCATACATTTTAACAGGATATGCCTGTATTATAAAGAATTAATTATCAACAGAGTTTGATTTTATTTAATACAGAAAGCATTGAATAATGAAAAACAGCTTATGACTCATTCTCACTATAAAGTTTTCAAAATTAGTAAAACTTTTCTGCCAAAAGCGATTTTTAAAGTTCTTATACTAATAATGAACTAGAGGGCAAAAAAAGGATCAAGGTCTATACAATAGATGTTTGAAGAAAGTTTGGATCATTCTAATGAGATGGGGGTCTCAGAAATGCTTGTATCAAATATAACAAAATATGATCAAATATGTTTGTTCATAGGTTTGTGGTATCTCTGCTCAATGTTACAGACCTCTCATCTTTTTAAGAGGGATAACTTGCAGAATCTGTTATTTTACCCCACTCTATGTTGTTCACCTTTCGGCATATCTCTTCAGGGATCACCACAGCTTTCACTGATTCGCACAGGTGGTTTGGCAGCGATTTATAAGCCAGATTCCCGTCCTGACACAACCCTGTATTCTTTCGGACTAGGAACTGGCACAGGGAGACCTGGACGTGAGCCCCTTGTGGCTACATAGTTAGGCACCAGTCCGAATCGTCTCACCCAAGGACCCACACTGGATGAAGCTCATTGTGTCCCCTGGGACACGAACCCTGGTTTCCCATCCGCCAGTCCTACACACAGCTAACTGAGCCATCCTGCCGCCTTTTACCCCACTGTATCACAGAAGAAAAGAATAAATCAACAAAAAAGGGTTGCAGTATTTCATAACAGCTCTGACATTGTTAATCAGTGTTTTGTCTGCACTTATGACAAAATTAAAGGCCAGGAAAGCTGTCTGATAGAGAGGCCTATTATTTCACTCAACTCTCCAGATGTCCTCTTCATCTCAATTAACCAGCCACAGCTGTTGTCTCCCATATTTCCTTTCCACTGAGAATGTTTCTGGAACTGTATTGAGGCAGTTAAACTTTTGCAGACAGACAGTGACAAAGGACGTTGACCACTGAAAGCTTTTTGTGCCTTTTGGCAAGAATCTCAGCACTTGAACATATGGGCTCATCTGATATCTTGAAGCTGCTCAGCAACGTTCTTTTTGGTTTGCACTGATGTACTTGAGTGCCTTTTCTTCCAAGAATCATTAAACATAGTTTTTCCAACCTAAATGTTTTTGTATGGAATCATGTCAATACTCTATGTGGGTGGAAAAACATAGCAAAATGTTCCCAGGGACATTTTTTAAAATTGCATTTCAGTTTTGTTCAACACACTTTCTTTAAATTTAACTGTAAAGAAGAAAAAACTTTTTTGTCATTGCTTTTTTAGATCATTTATTCAATAAATCATTTAAAGGTATATTTGCCCTCAAAATACTATCACCAGAAGGAAATGTATTCCTTTTTTCTTTTTTATATTTATGTATTTATGCTTGATGAATTACTAAATACCTATACATTTTCATTTATAATGCAGACCTATGTCATTTGCCCCTTTGGCTAAGCACCAAACAAATGTCCTTAAATAAAAAAAATAAAAAATGCATTTTTCTCCACGTAAATTTTCAATTTTATTCCTGCTGGCTTGTTATGCATTTTTTCTATAGCACTATCCTCACTAAGCTTTGACTGTTCCCTGTCCCCTCAAGGGCGGCTGATAGAAATGATCTATTGAGGAAAAAAAGTAATTTTTGACCTTTTTGGGCTCAAGACTTGTTCTGTAAAAGGTTCTTGTTCAGTTTTAACACTGACCCTACAAGGTTACTCTCACGATCTCAACAAGTTTTTTTGTGATATGACAGCCATTCACCACAATGAGAACTGTTTTGTGTTCTGCTTCATTTTGACCGTGACATTTTGTTAGCTTTCTTTAGCAATTCTATATTGTTGTGCAGCAAAGTTACACTTTATCCAGTGGACAAACAAAGACGGATTCAGACTTGAGTATGATTCCTCCAGGTTTTACATAGGAACCTATTGCACACTGTATGCTGGCATGGAGCAAAACGCACAAGGAAGCCTTGTGATGAAATTGAAATTTTTACATACTATCATGATAAATCAAGCAGTGCGTAGGACAATAAAGTAAAGATAAGCTACGCTTGAGGGCAAAAGATCTTTACTATGTTTTTGAGAAATTCAGCTATGTGTAAATCGCTAAGAACAGTGTCTCCCATTCTAAGTCACACCGTTCCAAGCAGTAGGGTTTTTAAAAATTCAATTCAAACCAGCAAAGGGATTTGTAAATGGGACTTCTAAGTTCGCACAGAGATAACTGCTCGTGCATCTCAAGGACTTTGACTGAGCGCCTATTATATAAAACTAGAATGTACACCTTACCGGCCCAGTAAACGAACTTCCAATACAATGTCTTTGTAAAGGTATGTGTGTTTCGGGATTCTTCGTTCAAACTCTCACATTCACATGTTGCTACGCAAGTTTTTAAGACCATTTTCTGGCTTTACATATAAAACGTGTAGCGATTGAACAAGTGTTGAAAGTTAAACCAGTTGATCTTTGACCAATTAGGGAATTGGATTTTGTAGTGATGTATGGATAGCATCCCTTTTTCAAGTCTTTCATGTATCGAAATAGAGCTGTGAAAGAAAAAAACCTGGAGCAAGATTTGCACTGCTTCGTCATTCCGCACAGAGCCTCTTCCAAAATGTGAGAACACGCACTAGTTCTGAGTAGGGGCAGTGTGAACACCATATACTAAAAGCACATTCAATAACCCACTTTTAGCGGCTTCTTGAACGCACGTCACATGCTCGGTGTGAATCTACCATTAGACTGACAAGTGTTGAATTGTGGGTGTCACTGGGCATGTTCCAACTACAAACAGCATGTTTGTCACAGAAAATTTGACTTATTTTGAAAACCAATGGATTTAATGACTAAATATCAGAGTATGAAGGCAAACACTGTCATAAAAAAAGAAAAATAAGAAATAAGTTGATATGAACCTATGGCTTAACGGAGAGTTCATACAGAGAATTTCAGGGGCAACAGCCAATAAATGAGGGCATGCACTAATCAAACGAGACACAACGAGGAACCTTTTTGTTGCATTTTTTTTTAAATGCACATTTTAAAAGATTTTGTGTAGCTTTGATGCAAAAAGCAGAATAAAAGGCACACAGGTAAGGTTTCTCATATTTACCAAATATTGTGCCTGGGCGCCCAAGATGTTTCACAAACTTGTAGACATAGTAAAAGCCTCATTCTGGATGCATGTGTTCAGGATCTATTATTACTACCTTTGAACAGACGCTGTACATTTTACTTTTTTAAGCTGAACTAAGACATTCCATGTTTTCTGCAGTTTCACTAATTTCCTGTAACATGCATTTCGGCTCAGTTGCTTGGTCAGGAAGAAAGCTGGAGCTAGGAAGGAAGTGTGAAATGATTCTGCATAGAAGCTCCTATGGGTATCTCCAATAGATAGTAAGCAGCGTTTGTAGTCATGTCTTTATTTTATTTCTTCTCTCTGCAATAGCAGAAGGGGGAAAATAAAAGTCTCCAGAACTCCAAAGAGTCTTTTTCTTTTCTCCTCAGCATAATTATTTGTTTCAACGTTTCAACACGCTCAGTAAGTTCTAAGACGAGACAGATGCACTTCAGCTGGGCAAAGACTAATGTGAAGTACCAGGAGATAAAGCTGTGATTTGACACGCTGCTTTGTAATTCCAGGGACATTTTCTGCGGTGGTGTGGTCAAGGTTTAGGTGATAAGAAGTAAATGAGTGTCAAACCAAGGTAAGTATTCAGAGTTTCCAAAAAGAATAAAACAATAGCACGTTTAAGAAGTGATCTTGATAGTGCAGCTTGAATTTTGGAAACAAAAAAGCTGAAATTATAAAAAAACAAGAATCTATTTTCATACCGGCTTTTAAACAATATCTCATGGGTCTACTAAAGCCTTTCCTGTCTGTTGTGGGGCAGTAAAGAATTACCTTAAATTAATTTAATGCTTTATTTGTTTAAGATTTCTAAAACTGTAAATTTTTACTCCAGAATCAGTTGATGTATTGGATGAAATGACTTATTTTGGTACATGTAAAATAAGACATAGCAAGAGGCAGAAGTACTTACTTTGGGGGATGGAAAAAAGTGTTCTGTCTGGATGAGAAAAGTTGAATGGACTGGTGCCCCTTGGTATTCATGGTTGAAAAACAACCACAGAAGAGTAGTTTCATTAAGAGCTTTTCCCCAGGAAAGGCTGTTTAAAGCCAAACTTGGTAAGCTGAATAAAAATAGCTTTTGTAATATTTGCTGAATGTGTCACTATGTCCTGATGGTAGGACAAGAAAACGACATTTCTTTTTTTATTTAATTTCCAAGAGTGCACTGTGCCTGAGTGAGAAAACAAGTGAGACCCAAGAGAAGTTTAAAACATGTGTCAATCACTGTCAGCACCACAGTTGCCATGGAATCTTGTGTACATGTATGCGTTATAGTATTTTCAAGTAGAGCTGAAGCACAAGAACAAGAAAGAGGGGCCGTATTTGTGAACATTTTTTATCTGAAAGCTTCCAAGCTTTAGTGGAGGACTGCCTAATATTATTTTTGTAATAAATAAAAGAAACAAAAAAAAAACAAATTAGAATCTGTTCCGATCATGATGCCCAAGCAGAAAGTCGATGCAACACACTGATCCGCACATGCCATTAAGCATGTAAGTGAAATGTGTTACCTTAGTAATAAATGTTTTATTGTATAAATAGAAACGTTTTCAGATTGGCAAATGTGAGATGACACGACCAGAATGGTATGCAATTTTTTACTTTACACTCAGAAGCAGCACCAAAAGGGTTCAAGTAATCAAGCTGAATTGCTTATGTGTGACAGAAAGACAGTGAGTAGTGGCTAGCTTCAGGGCACACAGAAGTTTCCTGGCTTGTCCACAAGTAAAATCCAGACATTCCCTACTGTTGCCATCAATTTACCTGCATCCTAATGCAATGCCCTTTTTCACTTCAAATCCCTGTGTTTCTATTTATATTATCATTTTAATTTTATTTGACCAATTGTCTTTTCATTATTCTTGGTAACCCTTGTGCAATCTTAGATGACCCCACCCTTACATTGACGTGTTCTCCCTACCATGACAAAGGTGGATAAAGGTGGAAAGATTTCATGTAATCCATGGAGACCAGTGAAGATCACAAATCATTGAAGAAAAAAGGTTCAGAGCACTGTTTGGGTCTAGATGACCCAACTCCCAATGTTAAAGTGCCTAGGATAGCACAATGTAAGCTTCTAATTATATATACAGTACAAACCAAAGGTTTGGACACAACTTCCCATTCATTTGAATGAAAAGGTGTATACAAACTTTTGGTCTGTACTGTATATAATATAAAATATTCCCCTGGACACTTTTTAACCAACTAACCTAAAAGTAATGTAAGTTCACACATTTTCTTAAATGCAAGTTTTTCCCTTCTCTGCTTGTAAGGTAGTTTCTCAGAGAGCTACTTTTTTTAGGAAGCTGCTCTGAACTCCCAAAGTGAAATTCCCAGAACTTATCAAAGGTGACACTGTCATCACTTCTTGTTTTTCAAGCTGTTTTCTACCTTAACTCAGTGGGCTTTGTCCAGCTGGAACATTTTGCCATTCAATCCTAAGCATCGCTACGTGTCAAAGTAAGAGTGAGCTCCATACTTCTGTCTATAAAGTGCATTGATACTTTGTAATGAATGCATTGCTAAGCACACAGTGGAACTCAAATATAAACTAAAAAGAAAAGCGGAATTGGTTTAAATGGTTTTGCTTGTTACATTAGCATACGTTGAATTCAAATGCAGGAATATTACTCAGGTTTGGCCATTTTAGTTTCCAAGTTAAACTTACAGGACATGTCAGTGTCAATCAATTATAAACAAAGCAATTTGAAGATTTGTTTTTTCAAAAAAAAAAGTAATATATTGCAAACATCTGCTGCATTCACCACAGTATGCTTAAGGCTGGCTTATTCAAAAATAATGTTGCATTCATTTTCCAATGTTTTTTATGTTTTATTTTTACATTTTTGCACACTGATGTACAAAACAAGAATGTAAAACCTTGTTTTTTGGCATTAAGCTAATGTTTCCATTTTTTAAGTTCTTTTATTATTTTTTTTTTTTTTTTAAGGCTGGGCCTGAAGCTAAACAAATGAATGTGATTCTACTAATTTGATATTGCCGAGTTACCATTTAAATTAAACAGATGGTTGGGAATAAGGTGAAAAAAAAGGAAGGGTGAAAAAATTCTAACGTTGTTTTTTCCCCCACATAATTCACACTTTATTTTCAGAACAATGGCCTTTTTTGAATATTTTTTTCTCAAAACAACTACTTAAATCCTACAATTATGCCTTTTTTTCATAGAATTAGTACTTTAATCATACAATTAGGATTTTTCTCAGTATTATAACTATAATCCAATAACTTTGTCTTTACTTTAATTTCTTCATTGACCCCTATCTTCTTCTGTAAAATCATGCATCTGCAAAAAACAGAAAAGAAAAAAAAATATCACTCTTATGCTCCAGTCTTTTAGTTCCTTTTTTATTCATTTATTTATTTTTTGTTTCTAAATTTGTAGCAAAATCAGTACAAAAGCAATGTGACACGCAAGGGAATTGAGAAAGTACATAGCCATTCAAAGACATTTTGGAAACTTTTTAAAAACTTTTTGTTTAAGGTTATTCATAATACATCATTAACATTGTCAATTTGTATTGTCAGCCCACCCATCACTATTTTGTGTTAAAAAACATACGGCTTTGTTAAAGTTGCCGTTTTTTTTTTATGTTGCTGTTGCATTGTTTATTATACATTACACTACTCAATTTAATTTAGCCAAAACATAATCTTCTTGCAAATGTATTCAATTAAGCAATGTAAAATTGGATGTTCTATTTCCAAATGGGAAATACGAGCACTGCAGCTGCGAATGCTAAGGGAGAGAATAAATCTAAAAGGGAAGCTAATGGTTAACCATACAAATCGTCTTACCAAACTCCAAAATTTGAAGATGATGAAGAAAAAAAAAAAATTACAAATATATTCTTTTGAAACTCCACAGAGGGCCAAGTTGCTGTTTTTCTTTTTCTTTTTAGAAAACAAGTTTTTCTTCAGTGAAAGGAGCCAGGTGATGTTGTTTAGACATCTTGTCATTCTGCCCACTGCAGATCTTGTAATGGAGGTGCTTTAAACACGTCCAGTGTTTTGATCCAGGCTCAGGACATGATGGGAAGTTGTCTGCCTAAGGAAATCTGTAACATTTCCTCAGATGAACAGAAGTTGTTAGAGGACCTCTTGGGACTTGTCTTTAGTGCCATGCTCTTTTGTTGCCTCCAACTACAGATTAAACAGAAATAATGAAGGGACTAATAGGAAAAAAAAAAAAAAACTAATGTTATGAGCAACAGCAGGTACTGTGGTATGAGAGAAATTTACTTAAAACATTTCATTTTGAGTGTAGATAACCTATCTTTCTTTTTATCGTCTGATCTTAACAGTAAACCATCTT
Organism: Oryzias sinensis; assembly: GCA_037389245.1. Taxonomy (NCBI): domain Eukaryota; kingdom Metazoa; phylum Chordata; class Actinopteri; order Beloniformes; family Adrianichthyidae; genus Oryzias; species Oryzias sinensis. Next base: position 32,849,083 of record CM074489.1, read on the forward strand.
GCTCAAACTATGCATTCTTCAGGTCTAACATGGACTGATTAAGCCACAGATAATCAACAGCAAAGGCAGTCTCTCTAATGTCCAGTCGAGACAGGTTGTTATGTGAGTCATTCATGATATAACACATAACGCAGCTTTATGAAGCTGTGAGCTAATGTTTGCACGTGACAGCTCCGGTCACAAGGCGCTGCCTGGCAATAAGGAGAACTTGTCAGGACCAAAATAATTATAGCAAAAATGTTTTCCAGGATGCTGTGCCACTGTGTGAAACACATAAAAACAAAAATGGTTCCCATGCATCAGCCCTTTGCACTGATTCCACTGAAAAAGTGCCACTGCCACAGAATGAGAGTTTGTTGGCACAGCTCATTAACTGGTAAATACAGTAATCTTGTTTTGACTTCACATCTCATTAACATGGTGTTTTGAGAACGCTGGGCTCCTAAAATACATCATTTGTGAAACAGGAAATTCTTGTAGATTAAATACATTCTGAACGCCACAAGTCGTTCTATTAAAGCTATGGGCTAACCAGCAAAAATATAGCTCCCTCTAGAAAGTTTTGTTTGACACACAGGCCTGCACTGCTGCAGTGAGAAGTCTTTTTTTAACAAATGTAATGGTACAAGTTTAGTGATAAAAATCCAAACAGGACTCTGCCCTGCTGCTTCAGCAGTGGCTGTAGTGTGACACATCCAGTCAAAGGAGGTGGTATATGGGCCTTGCAAGTCAAAGAAAGATGACCCTCACTTCTGCACTTCAGCAGACTTAGCCTGACACGCTGCCTGTTTCTGCCCTCTTAGTGGAGGGAGCCTGGACTCCCATCTAAATTTAATATCTCCCTGTGACTGTCTGTGGGCAGAAGTGACGCTGCTGTCACTGTGGTGGGCAGGAGTGTGACTGTGAAAGTTAGAAATGATGATATTGTTTGACCATAGCAGGAAAAACCTCCAAAAATGCATGAAAAAAGTATAATCATTTTTAGGACTTGCAGTGTAAAGTTTGGCACTCAATTTTTTTCAGTGATATAAGAAACACTGCGTTGACCTTCTAGATTTATATTAGAATGATGAAGTCACTAATGTGGTATAGTTCCTTATAGAATTAGAACATCCTCTTTTAAACATTGAGATGACCAGATTCTGCAAGACTGTGTCTAAAATTATTATTTTGATCAAATAATGATTTCATATCTAACTGACTTTAGTTTAGCATTTTCAAAAAACAGATGTGTCTCCTGAGCCATATCACCTATTTTAAGTTCTTTACAATGGCAGTTCATGCTGCAGTAAGTGTACTAGATATGTGTGCCTACACACCCTTAGTGAACAGTCCAAGAGGCAAAAATACAATTTTCTTACTTGGTAGCAGCAGGCATTTTCTGTGCCAGAACAGAGAGCATTATGCTGTGACACATGCAAGAAAAACAAGTTATAGGCTCTCTCTGTTGTTCATTTTCCTTCATTACATACTGAAAGCTGAATGCATCAAGCCTTTGATTTACACAAAACAAAGACAAAAGCGAAATGTACATTTAAACAAAGAATGGAGGAAATGCTAAAATGCACAGTGAGAAAAAGAAAATCCTCTGACATGCTGCAACACGGTAGTCTCTTAAGGCCCATGTAGAGAAGACATTTTGTGTGCAACTGTAACGTAACTGAATTGGATCATCTATACCAGACTCAGGGGGTTAATTGCTGGATATACATTCATTGTTGAAACTGCATTTGAAATTTTAAATGCTGGTGAAAAAAAAAGTATTTTAAGGCGAAATAGGTCTTTTTTATATAAAAGTCAGACCCATTGGATTGGAAGTGCAAGGGCTAAGCCTCTTGCGTTGATTTTTTTTTTTTTTTGCATTGTGTTTAACTATACGGGCATTAAAATTGAGCTTTAAATGAGCTTTAAATATTGTGTGTGTGTGTGGGGGGGGGGGGGTTCCTGTGTGCAGATGTGCGTGTGTGTGACAACATGTGAATGCGGATCTCTGGTTCAGGATGTTAATTTCAATGTTCTTTCTGTCAGTTGTTTGTTCACTTAAGGTTTTTGGTGAGGGTAACTGGGCTGTGTGTGTGTCAGAGCTATGATAGCAAAGACTGAGTGAAACGGAGCAGTGGGGTGGGTTAGGGGGGTGTGATAGGGTGCAAATCTAACTATAGGCCAATCCTCCTGCTATAGGGCTTAATGTCACTCCTGCATTTGGAGCCTGAAGAAAATCCCAGGAATGATTATGAAAACTAGATTGGTTTTCTCTGTGTTTAGCACATTCTCATTCCCTAGGCTCAAGCAGAAGATTCTTAGAGAGCGGTCTGTCTGTCACTTTTGCAGCATGGTGTTATATTGTCAAGGATATGACTGCTGGATATATGCTGTTCACTCTTGATCCAGTCTGACAGTGATACATGGTTTTAACCCAAGAACAGCCCTGTTCGTAAAGTAAGTCTAGCTATCAATTGAAATTTGTCACAACATAGTAACCACATGTTATACTATCCCTATTCTGTCAAATATTCAAAAAGCATGTTTTTTTGGAGTGTGGAATTTGTCTGTCAGGACACATTCACTCACTTGTAAAGAATTGACCATCCATCCATCCATCTTCTAAACCCACTGAATACCTTTTGGGTCACGGGGCTGGTCGAAGGCGGGGTACACCCTGGACAGGTCACTGGTCTGTTGCAGGGCCACACAACTACACACTCTAAGTCACAATTTGAGCTAAACCAACAATTTTGAACCTTGAGTCGAAGCTGGAGTGCATGGAGAGAACCTATACATGCATTAGGAGGTGAACATCCAAACTGGTCTTCAGCCGGGGATTCAAATAAGGGACTTCTCACTATGAGACAATAGTTCCTACCACTACACCACCGTGCAGCACCAAAGATGACAATTTTATAAAAGTATATTACAACAAATCTAAGCCATGTCCAAGTTCAATTAAGGAAGTTATTAGTAACCTGGTTGATAACCCTAATCCTAACCGCCTGCAGAACACCTCACTTTCCAGATATAATTTCAAAGAAATCAGTATTAACTTATTTAGCCTTTGTGAAATGGTGCTGCTAAAGTAGTCATCAGAGGTTTGGCACACGACAGTAGAAACTAGATGGACATGATCAAAAACAATACTAAAGAAGGATGTGGCATTTGAACCATGTTGGCACAAATTGGACCAAAACGTGCCAAAAAAATATCCCCAAAATCCTTACACACCTGCCTTAAATGACAATTCAGTATAAACTCTTAGATTACTTAGACTAGTGCTGACTACCATGCACAATTCAATCACAAATGTTACAATGTTAAGTGTCTAAAAACGCTATTGCTGCCTAGTGATTGGCTGATAAGCTGTTTGTGCTAGCACAGAGTTGATCATTTGCAGGTTATAAATTGACTGGTGGGTGTTGACGAGAACGCTTTGAAAAATTTCCATGCACATTCAGACTATTAAACCCTCATGATAAAACTATTTTTTAACAGAGTTGTGTCTAATGTAACACATCACAGTAAATATTATTGGACAGCGTGACTACATATTTTCAGATTTGCAAAAGTTGACAGCTCACGTTTGTAACACAAGTAACAGCAGGCATGCAGTTTTCAACAGGCAAATATTTAGATAGGTGGAGAGGATAGTCATTTTATCATGTTGTATATGATCAAGTCCTATTAAAACTGTTGAGACTAAGCTTTCCTAACCCTAGAGAGAGGATGGTCTTCACAAGAAACACCATTAAAATGTCTTCATTATTTTCTTTTCTTTGGAATTCTTTAGACTGATATGGATGAGGGCAACTAACCTATTTCCATTCCTCAACTACATAGAAGCATATACAACAATAATAAGGCATATTTTTTACTTGTTTAATTCATGAAAAACAAGTGCATACAAGCAAAAATGTATGCACAAACTAATGTTGACTTATTTTTTTTGTTATAAGACATTTTAAAATTTTGTTTTTCTAATGGGAATGTGTAAACATCATTCTTTTTTCCTTGGACAGAAAACCACAAAAACTAGATTTCGTAATCAATTCATCAATTGTTAAGCCATGGTCTGAGCAGTTGCTAAACTCACTGCCTTAACAGACCGAATGTCAGTTTAAAACAAGTTTCAATTTCTGTGTAAATGTATAATCATAATTGCAAATACTAAATGACCCTTTTGAATGTGTTGGAGTTTATATGAATTCATGTTTATATCTGACGCAGTGATGGACTGGTACTTCACCTTCTGCCCAGTAAAAGGCTGGGAAGTGCTCCAGCAAACCCATCGACCCTGAAAAGAAAAAAAAGATGGAAAACGAATGAATGCATTAACTTAGACTGGTTGGAAAATTGGCTATGTACATTTGAGCCAACTTGCATGAAAGTTGAATAAATTTATGGCCTCTGCAACATTATTAAACTTTTAAATAAAATCTATTAAAATTAGGCTAAAACACCTGGCATTCCAAAATATAACCAAATATTTTTTGGTTTTAATATTATTTTGTTGTTCTCACACCTATTACAGGGGTAATAAGGCCATGTTATTTTTTATTTTTCTAGAGAGTGTGTGGATTACATAACGCACGTTGGATCTTCCAAGATCACTGTGGGTCTGAGCATTTCAGAAAAAAAAAATATAAGTTTCAAAATAGTGCAAAAACAAATCCCCCTTGGTGGAAAGTCACCATAACTAAATTTGACCTTAAACTGTTCTTTCGCACATATGAAAGGGTTCCGGCTTATTCTCAAGCTCTTGAAAAGTCAGTATGTGGTTCCACAATGAAACGTACAAACTTCCATCCCTCTGGCATTTCAGAACTTAAGATTCAAACATAAAACTTTTCTTTTTGAGAATCAAGAGAATGCCCTAATTCGATGCACTTTCACAGGGGGAAGAAAGAGAAAGAAAGTTTAAAAGAAAGATGCATAAAGAACAGTAAATGCAAGGTAAGGTTCTTATTTAGTCTTGCTGCTTGGAAGTGACTGTTAAAAGGTAGAAAACTCTGCAAGGAGGCATATAAGATAAAAAGAGACCCCTTTCTCTTGACACATACATATGCACATTTAGACCCACAATATTCTCAATGCGTCACAACTCCTTTTTTCACTCAATGAAATATAATTATTTGAAGAAAATGTGGAATCATCACAATTTTCTGAAAGGGCATAAAATTACATGCAAATAACTGGGGTGTGGTACGATGCATTTGAGGCTATTATGAATGCTGATAAGAAAAGAAAAGACCAAAACAAATACTGAGGGGGAAAGCAAAACACGACACACTACATGAAAGCAACTGTAATTATTTATGTTAAAATTACCATTTTCATTAAAATTGTGATTAAAATTGGACATTTTTAGGTGAAATATTATTTTGGCGTATAGATAAAACACGCCTGAATAAGTTGACAGTCAACTTATTTGACTTCCTTTTAAATATTTGCCTATCGATCTGCATTGGCTTCCAGTTTTGCATGGTCAAACATGATTTTTGACAGTTCATACATCAGAGTTCCAGCCTGCAACTTCACAGTCATGTTGTCCAAACCTTGTTAGCTAGTTAATTGCCGGCAAATCTTAGTGCTAATGCCTAAAGCTTTGCCTCCATGAAACAAAATGTTCTGTGGTGTGTGTCTGTCTCAAGCATCTGTCAGTGCCAGAGGTGGTGCCGGAGACTTATCTGCTGTCAGCAAAAGCCATTTGCATATGTCCTTGCAGTTGTCTGGCAAAAGCTCATAATGTCAAGAGGGGGCAAGGAGACCAATAAAGAGGGGAGGAAAGGGGACTGTTATGACATGTCTTATTCATTTATGTCTGATTTTGCTTATTTTTAAGTTCTATCACTGCGGTCAAACAAGAACGTGGGTCAAGCCACACTTAAACTGCCTAAAAAAATATTCTATATGTGACTAAAGCATCCATTATTTACATGTTCTCATTAAATACCTTATACTGTAGTGGTAATAGTCACATTTTTGGGGGAAGATATTTCTTTTTTCAAGTGTGCATATTATTACTATAAAAAAAAAAATTAAAATGTTATCCAGTCCTAACTGATTTTTCTTCTGATAAAAAAAAATAAAAACAGCTCGAGACCTCCTTTCAGCATTCAGACAGTTGACAACAAACAGAAGATTTACAGGGTTTACAACTTTAAGTACCAACAATTTGAATACAAATATTATAATTTCTAAATCTAACAAAAAATATATACATTTCCTTTAACTCATGCAGGACAAAATGAAATAAAATTAGGACATGAAGTATGTCAAGTATAAAAATAAATGCTACATTTGTTACTCTTGTTACATATATATTAGTTTAAATGAAGGAAACAGGTTTTATTCACTAGTTTCCCTTTAAACCAATAAATTCCTGTAGGTAACTATTGGAAACTTGTTGAAGAAGCATGCCATCTGGCTGATGAGGCTTATGTCTCTCTGTGGAGTACAAAAGCTGTCATATCTTTGGACTGCAAAAAAAATAAAGTAAATTGTCAGAATTCTCAAACATGAATTTAGCTGACATGACTTAAACCTATTCAAAGCAGTACCTTTGATCTTCATGTAAAGTTTAAGTCTTTGTAATAAGATGACGAGGTCAGCACAGAGTGCAGCATGTTGGCATCCATTATGCTGCTAAGTAGTTTATTTAGCCATCATGGGCTCATTTGCATTTAAAGTAGTGGAGCAAGATAAGCTGCTTCCCTGGTTTTCATTTCCCTAGTAGTTAAAGAGCTGGAAATAGTTGGATCTGATATGACGTCCTCACTCAGACAAATATTATGTATGTGATTAAAATAGTGTTTGGTTGTGGCAAAATAAAACACAACAGTTTCAAGATGAATATGTTTTTTTTCCACATTTTTAATGATCTTTTTGTTTTATTTTTCTAGTTACAGCTAGTGATATAAAAAACAAACAAAAATGCAACTAAACATTCCTGGTTACAGAAAAAAATGCATATGTATACATTTAGAATATTTTTCTTATGTTTGAATTATATTAAGCATCCCTGCGAGCTATTAAAACAATACAGACGTAAATCTATTTGTCTAAGAAGAGATACAATGAAAGAAACACAACAATCTCAGTGCTTTATGCTGAAAAAAAAAAAAAAAACTGGAATAAAATCTGATCTTTTCCAAAGACAACGATTCAAAGTTTGCCTACAGACAATCATACAGAGCAGCAGATGTAAATATTTATAACTTTGAACTAAAGCATTAGATATTGCAAATATACACTCAGGAGAAATGGGTAAAAAGTAAACAAGGTAAAGAAAAAAATATCTAATAGATGCAATTATCAAAAAATCTTACTCCAAATTCTATGATTAAAAAAAAACAAAAAATGTATTAAATATTTACCTGTTCTTAAATTTTTAGGCATTATCATATCACACATTTTAACCTTCATTGTGAATCATTTTAATATTTATAAATGTATGTCATATTTTTAATGTTGGGGTATGAACATGCAATGATGTAAAATCCCACTGAATTGAAGTCTAAACCAACCTAATGTAGAGCACCTCTGATGCTTCAGTGACCCTTTACTTATTTCACATTTCAAGAGTGATGCACTCCAACTGACAAGGCCACATTCCAAATGTAGAATGTGGCCATCTGGACTCAGTGGGAAAAGACAATCAATCATTTCCTGTGGAGAGGTGAAAGGTGGCTGTAGCTGTGGACTGGTGCTGCAGAGACAGCTTTACTGTGAAATGCACAGTCAATTACCACAGACAAGTCTTCAAAGTATAACTTTGTTTGCTTTGCAGTACTTGAACAACATTTCATGCGCTCACACAATTCACTGTCCGGATGTAGATTAAGCTCTATCTAATCAGAGAGATGGGAGAAACACACTTTGCTGGTAAATATCACACAGTACATTAATTGAGCAGCAATGGTGGCTTTTTTCTGTCTTCTTGTCTAGATCACATTGAATTCATTTTAGAAGTTGAATGCCTTCTATTCCCATGGTTAACAGTGCCCTGGTATATGTAACATCAAGTAAAAATTAAGATTGAGAGATATTAAAAAAAAGTTATTTTAACAAACCACAATGAGTAATTTCTCCTTCATGATCACTTTTCAAACGGTTGGCACTTCCATGAATTAAAAACAATGTTACCCATACGTCACTACCAAATCCGAGTTCCTGATTGGTCAGAGTTTAACTGGTTTGACTTTCAACGCGCGATCAGTGGTGGTTAAAGGAAAGAGGTTAGAAGTGGTTGCTTGTATGCGTGATGCAGATGCCGGTGTTAACACAGCAACTCATGCAGAGTTATTACCGTATGAATCCCTGTTTTCTGTCTCTCTATCTCATCTACGTGTTCTTCTCAGATGAAATAACTGAAGACACTTGGTGGAGGCCTGACAAGCTGACCAATCTGACCCGACAGCCTTATACTATGAAGCTCCTGGAGAGATACTGAGAAACCCCCCTTCATAATCCTCCTTTCAGTTGTGTTAATGTCTGTGAGCATCAGAAAGTCTCCCGTGTGCTGGAGTGTGTGGGCGGTTTGTGGACAGGTTAGACATTGTATCCTGTACAGTACACATAGTCTTTTTTTTCTATCATAGACACTAGAAAAGTTAGTTGGTTTGTATGTTTTGAACACAATTTTTACAGAAGAACTTAGGAAGACTTGTGATTTCTTGTTTTGTTTTAGTGACTGAAAAGTTAAGTCTGGGTTTGTTTTATGTATTTCATTTCTTTGGCCCAACCCGTTTCCCTTCCTCCTTTTTTTGTCTATCTTCAGTAATAAAGAATCTTAAATTTGATCTATTGTGTGTCTTATGATTATGTCCTTTAAAGCGTTAGGCCTAGATAGACCAACAATATTGTGGATTTATAATAATCATCATCTTATTACAGTGGAGGGCTTGAGAAGTGAAGTGATCCTAGGTCATATAATTGCTGGAACAAGCGCCCCTGGTTGGGTCCCCTAAAGGAAACAACTCCTAGCTAAACTAAAAAGAAGATCTGCCATGTTGCTCAGGCTGAAGTCACATTGAATTCACACAGGAGACAGGCATGGGGTTGGGATTGGTGTTCACAGGCCTGGTGGCGGGGCCTTTTTTGATAGGATTTAACCCAAAAAGGCTACATGGGATCTTCATTCAGCAGGCTCATCACGTACAAAGAGAACAAAGCAAAAAGATGGTGCTATGTGATTTTTGCCAATGATTAGAACTGATAAGTGTTTTATTTATTTTTTGCATCTTTTCATCATTTCATATTAAAATAATAAAATACTATAATACAAAAATTACAAAACAAAGATATATCAAACTCATTTCAGATATAATGTAATAAACTGGTTAGAAATAAATGAAGATGATGCCACATTTTTTCCCAATGAAATTACTTATAATCATAGATATTTTCAGAAATCTACAGTACACATGCTGTCACAATAAATATATTGATTACCAATAAAGTCAAGTAAAGTTTGAAATACATGTAATCCCACCCCTACGGAGTTACTTCCTTTTATATAGTTCTACAGTCAGTTCTTATCAGATCAAGTGCAGATTATTTAGTGACAAAATGGAAAATGTATTAGTTGTCCTCAGAACACTTCATCAGATTTTTCCAGTGATTATCACTACAAATTTGTGATCACATTGAGAAAATCAACAGGTTTTTAATCAAAAAACACTTCCACATCTTTTTGGTAAACATTAGCATGTATCACATGTGTAACAGATAGGAAATACTCGTTGATTATCATCAGAAAACACAAATTTTTCACAACATTTGAGTTCACACCTTTGGGTCCTCTCTCCTCCATATAGTAAAAGAAAATTTTCAATATCAATCTTCTTGAATTTAAGGATATTGAGCTCATTGCTTATCCTGTTCCAAAGTTTAGTGCCGCATACAGAAACGTTTCATTGCGTTTCTCATCAATTTGATTTTGAAGTTTCTACATCCCCTTGTTGTGTAGCCTCTTCATTGTCTAAGAGCTGTTTTTGGATATTGCCTCAACTGTCTTGACAGTCCAATTAATGCAAAATAACTCAAACTGTACCACCTACAGTTTTTTTTAACTTTATTTTATTTTAGATGTAGAGTGCAGACCGATTTATTCAACTTAGTTTATTGGAATCACAAAATCTCATATGTGAGAACTTTGTGAAGATGATGTTACATGAAACTGAACTGTGACTGGACACAAAAATGGCATTTTGACAACAAGATATAATTTATGTCTTAAACAAGTAGTGAGCTTCCACAGACCTGTAAATTAATAGCACACGCTTTGACTGATGTTTCACACATCATGTATTATTTCATGGTTGCAAGTAATATGTCTGCGGAGAGCTGTGAGTTGTTTACTTTAAGTTTGAGTTTTTTGGAAAAAAGACAAACATTGTTGTGACATATTTAAATGGAATATTAAATCAAAGAGAAAGTTGATAGAAGTTTTGGTATTATAAAAAAAAGTGGCTTATTATTTTTGCTCGAGTGTCCTGGTGTGAATTTGCCAGAGACATTTATCAAAAGTAATAGCTTTGTCAGTTGTGTCATTGACTCTCCATGGGAGATAGTCAAGAAGGGATTACATTTTTGGTACTCTATCATTACAATTTGAGAACCGCTGACTTAAATATTATCTCCCAATAGGAAACAATGCTTTAAAACCCACCCACAGAGCTAAGTGCTACCATTTCACAATAAAGTAATAAAATAAAAAAGAAACCAAACAAGTATTTGGTGTTCACCTGAAAGATAATGTTGCCATGGCTTGAGAAAAGAGCCTCATCTCCTCCCTTGGCTTTTCTTTATTATTTTCAGCAGTTTATTCTCTGTTGAGAGGTTGAATCTCATTTTGACAGGCATACAATGCATCCTCTGTTATTTAAACCAAACTGTGACTACAAATGGAAGTGCATCTCATCTTTTTGGTACTTTAATATTGTTGCTATTGGATGTAGAGTTTCAAACATTTTAAAAATGTTGTGTAAAATGTGCTGTTTTGTAAAATGAACATACTGCTATGTGTCAATGTTGCCTCTTCTGCTCTGTTTGCAAGGTGTTTCTTTCATTCTTTAGGCCTGATTTCATTTAGCTTGTATGAGCTCCCATTGGGATCTATTATTGCAGCATCAACTAAATATTTTCCTTTATCTGAGACTGACCAGCATGTGCTCAACAAAAAAATGGGTTTCTGAATCCTTAACTTCAAAGGCATTTAACACTTGGTTCAACATTCACTCTAAATACAAATGCTTGCATACCGGTTGGGTCTTTTTCAATTACTTTAAAAAGTGATTTTCCATATTAAGAAATAAACAAATACTTGCAGAAAGCCACAACATGTTGCAGCAACTGCAGAAGGGACTTCTTTTCAGTAGCTCTCAGTTGTTGCAACCCTAAAAAGTGCCACGTGAAAACAAGTTGCCTCATCAGTGCTTTGTGCATATGCTTTTTTTATCACTAAAATTAATTGTGAAGTGCAACGTATGAAACATTTTTGTGAGCAAAATGAGTTCCAGAGTATTCAGATTCAGCTTTGTGATGGAACACAACTTTATCCCTTGTATCATTTTGTTCATTTAGTTTGAATGCAAAGCTTTATTGTATCACAACAGGTGACTGCATCTAAAACTGCTCTGTGTGTGAGGTGAGATGATGATGTAACTTTTTTTAACATTGTAACTGAGATATATATTGAGACTGTGAAGATGTGACAGGTAAGCGGTGGGTCCTGAGAGGATTTGAGGACTAAGCAGGACAGGGGAGGTGGTGGAAGATGTTCAGCCCAGTGGTGAGGACACAGCCATGACTGGGCTAATACTAGTGGTAACATACCTTTCTAATTAAATTACTTTGTCTAGAATGGCTTTATGGCTTATGCATGAATGTTTGATACAAAAAATATATAAATGTTCATTGCACCCCATGTTAAAACAATCAATTGCTGGGCTCACTTTTTGGATCACACTTCTGGTTTAATGGAAACCAAGATTAATATATTTTTTACTTTATCTAGTTGGTATAGGAAGTACGTTGGTTTGCGTCCATAATTTAAAGAGGACATTCTTGCAAAAGACGTGTATGATAGGACAATAGGAAAAGAAAGTAAAGTGTTCAAAGAAAGCTGAGTAAATTAGACACCCATCAGAACGTAACTTCTTTGACCAGGTCCAACCATATTTCATTTATTTATTTTTTTTTCATTAGAGCAGAAGTTAGACAAAGACGCTGTTGGCACAAGACAGGCAATCATGGATTTATCTGGCAACCACAGGGCCAGGCACCTGAAAAACACACATTTAACGAGATGTTTAGAAAGATCAAACAGGCCAAACTCCACAGTACAGGACTGATGACTCTGTGGGTGCAACCACACATTTTTAGGTTTCACCTAATGCGTCAACAATTTGTCACTGAACTGTGGCAGAGGTGCATCTATGTGGAGCTGAAAATTCGCATGGAGCTGTAATGGCAGCTTTTATTTTGTTCATGTCCAGGAACTGCTGGGCGTAAATCACGAGATATCACCAGTTTGTTTACAAAGCCACTCACTGTATCTGACAAATTTTACTGGTTAGATAACTATTGGAGATTCATGTCACAAGTCCATCAAATAACTGATGTTTTCATAATGAATTTTGTTTTCAAAATGAAACAAAATCCATAAAATTGAGGAAAAAAAAGTGTTTATACACATTTAATGTAATTCCACACAAATGCATATTCTAGTTGAAGATAATGTAGAAAACACTTAAACATCTAAATGCTGTTGTTTCCCTTTTGGCTGAAATGGCTAAGTAAGATGCTTCTTGTTGCCAACTCCTGGTCTCTGTTTTTGCTTAGAAAGTCCTCAATAAAGACTTTTATCATTTGATCTGTGACTGGTTTTATGTCTTTACAACCTATATCAGGTAACGCTACATTTGGATTGCTCAACCCTGGTCCTCAAGATCTGCTACCCTGCTGGTTTTTAAGCTCCCTCTGCACTTCTTTTATTTTTTGTTTTATTTAACTTGTCCTGTCCAACAGCTGAGCAAGCAGATTAGAGCCGAAGACCTTTTGTGTTGTACTCAATAAAATGATTCAAGACCCTCTTTCACGTAACACAATAAAATTCTGTTTGTTGTATTTAAAAATGTTTATTTTAAAAGAATGTATCTACATTTAATTTACCTAACACAAAATGAATAAAAGTTTCACCTACAAACTCCAGTAAGCCAAAATAATTGAGTTCAAGTAAGGGACGTGCTGTGCGCATATTGAATGCTGTTTTCCTATGGGCGGCCGTGGTGCAGCGGTAGGGCGGTCGACTCATGATCGTAAGATTGCAGGTTCGATTCCCGCCTTGCACGCCCATGTGTCGAAGTGTCCTTGGGCAAGACACTGAACCCCACCTTGCCTCTGGTGGGAGGTTGGCGCCAGTGTTTGGCAGCGGAGCCGCCATCAGTGTGTGAATGTGTGTGTGAATGTGTGTGAATGGGACTGTGACTGTAAAGCGCTTTGGGCCTTCGTAAGAAGGTAGAAAGCGCTATATAAGTATACGCCATTTACCATTTTCCTGTTTGTCTTTATTTTTTTCTTTTTATAGTATCTTCTGCCGTTTTATGGCTACAATTTTTCACCAATTTTTACCATTCAACTATTAAAATCTTCAACTCTATCGTCTAATGCCTGCTATGAGTTGTGTTCCTTTAAATCCCTCGACTTTGCGAAGAGAGAAAACTTTTGTTTGTGTTTTTCCACATAAAAAAACGTACTGTGGCTAGAAATATTTTCAACTCGGCTTCTCCCAATAAGATGACACACGACGAGACTCATTTTAGAAATTATGATTCTATTTCTTTATACTGGCGGCAATATTTTGCCACAAAAGCGTTAGCTCAGTGGGTTAGTCAGCTGGATTAACATGTAGAGGTTCTAAGTTAGAGACTGGCTACAGACTGATGATACATAATTTTTATTGCCTTGCCTTTCTTGATAAAATTGAGTTCGACTAACTCAATTATATTTCATTACATGGAATAATTTTCTTTGAGTTGGGGTTACTCATATTTATTGGATGGAGATCCTGCCCACAATTAAATTTAGTTCATCCAATGAGTTATTTTTTTAAGTGTGGATAGGTTTTACTGTTACAACAGGGATTTATGGATCTTTAGACAAACAGAGTGTACATTTGTATAAACCCCTTTTTATTTGAGGCTGGGGGATAAGGGGTTAGAATGGAGGAGATGGGGGGGCAGTCGATAATACAAAGTCAAAACATAGGAGTGTCATAAGTAAATTGCATAACTTAGTTCACACATCATCAATTTGTCTGCACATAACTATTCACATGTTTTAAGTATATTCATACATTAATGACAAAAGATTTATCTCACAAGACCTATGCACACAGACAGGTACACACAAGATTTGCATTACCAACATTCTCAAAGAGGGGTGTAAAACAAAACCCCCTGCCCATATTTGTGCAAAAGTGAATAAGCACTTGAATGGGTTGAATGAATGTGTGTTTCTTAGAGTGTGCCTTGATCATACTGAATGCTCCAGCAAAGGCAGGAGGGCCGGCACCCCCAACCCCAGAGCTAGGGGTATGCAGCGTAGGAACCCAGCATATCCAGGCATCCAAGAGCCCCACCGTCAGACAAAGACCCGGGAGTACCCACCCTCTCTCGCACCTGACCTCCACCATGGAGACGGAGCCGGAGGCCAAGACCCTGCAGCCCCCCGGCCGAGAAGTAGTAAGGTGAAAGAGCGCGCCGAGCCGGAGCTCCCACCTGGGCAGGTACCCACCCCACCCCACCCCAAGGCGCTCCGGGCCTATACCCAATGCCCCGCTCAAGACCTACGCCAGCGCCTGGACGAGAGGTACGCCACTGCTAAAGGGAGTCCTGAGCCCCCAACCCCAGAGGCAGGCCGGGACAACCCATGGCCAGCCCGCACTACACACCTGTGCAACCTGTCCGCCAGCCCTACCGAGGACAAAATGGGGCAAGCGGCAGAAACCGATTGACCGACTAGGAAGGCAGAGACAGCCGACCAACAGAGGCCCCCGACAGAGCCAGGGGACAGTGAGCCTGAGGACCAGGTTCTAGTTGCTGTGAGCAAATATGGAAAAAGCAACGATCTGCATTTCTTGCTGCTGATTACCTGGATCAGGTATGGTCGGTCTATAAGAATGATGAGCCACCTGAGTAAGTTAATAAGCAGAAAGCAATACAGAGAGAACTGTAAAACAGAAAAGGTGCTTCTGCAGATCTTGAGAAACAAGGTTGGGTAGCCTGGCACTACCCTACATTATGTGATTGAAGTCAAAGTCTAAGTCACATCTGCCCTTTTGGTTTAAAGATATGCAAACCTGAACACAAATGTGGCCCACGTAAAATAGCAGGAAAGTCGTGTGTACAAATCAAGGCAGAGTAATACCAAACAAGCTCAGCATTAAATATTTGGATTGGAGGGTTAAACCACCAAATAGTTCCTGAGTGTGGAATAATAAGTTTCATACACATAGGTGCACAAACGCTTATGGGACTAGCGCTAATAGGATCAGACTCAGGTTTGTCTTACTGTTTTTCTTTTTTGACCCTCCCCAAATCGTCTGGAGTGTTTAAAGGCCCTTGAGTGCTGTTCAAGTAATAAGGGCAGTCTCTGTAATTGTGGCCTGACTGTTAAAAATTAGGAAGTCAGGTAATCGATTTTGTGTGGGCATCCCACTTATATATCCCATGCACATCCCATCCATGAGGCATTTGCTTGCAGCAAGTAAGGGGCCGGTACTCAAAAGTTATTAAAATTAGTAAGGGCACCGACTCCGGCATCACCTGTGTGTCATCACTGCCTGTGACTTACATTACCCTCACAAATACATCACAATATCCTTACCACACGCACGACAACTGCACTTTCCAATTTCACCACAACTTTTGAGGTGGTTTTACGAGCCCTAAGACACTACTGTCTCCCTTTATGATGAACCACCTCTTTCTTCAACCCTTCACGGGCCCGAACAACCAAAATCCTGCAGCACGGGTGCACGAATGCAAGGTCTGCCCTATGGTTCAGCCATTCTAAGATTCTCCATTTCTTAAATTTTATTCAGTCCTTGGTTGAGTTGCTGTTAAATCTAGGATCACTGTTTATTGGGTGGTCCAGTTCTGCTTCCACCTACATTTTTGATATATAGTTTAATACTTTCCTTAAGCCCTAGTGACTTAATAAGGTGGTGCTGCTGTAACATTTGTCAACATTTACTCTGACAAACTTCAGACTGGCCTTGATGTTTATCTTAGAGAGCAAAGATTTCCTCTTTGCAAACAATATAAGATCCACTGGAAGTAAAATTTAGACCATTTTTTTCTAATCATAGCGGCATGCAGTTTTAAACCTAGTCAAAGTCTGCAAGTAACCATGTGTTATACACAAAAAAAAATGGGTTCATGTAGCTTCGATGTTCTGAACATGGTTTCACTTCAATGTTTAAGGGTTTTATTTTACAAGTCATTGCTTTGGATCTTTTGCACGTGAAATATTTTAAATATTACGTTTTTGTTCTCACGTCCCATGTTGTATAAATGTACGTGTTCTGTCTGTAAATATCTTGCTTTGAAGTGTACTGCATGATTGACCTAAAAAAAGACACAACAAAGAATCAGAAATAACTAAGATAGAAAAGAAAATTGAGAATCTTTTGAGACAATAAGAAGCTAACGTTGGTTTTCAATTTTCCAACATGGAACAATACTTATTCTTGCTATTGTCCTTTAACTTTTTTTGTTGTTTGTTTTTACTTTGTCTCTTTACCCCAGTTTTTCTCAAGATATGCTGGGAATTTTTCAAAATAGGTTTTGAAGCGCTTCACTACAGATTATCTTTTAATCACGAATTTGTGGGAAACAGTGCTGAAAGAGAAGGCTTGATGGCAGGAACTTAAGAGCTTATTGAATAAACTCGAGCATGAAAAACCTTAGAAACAAAAATATGACAAAGCAGGTGACCTGAAAGGCAAATAGGTTGAACACTTTTCAGGCTTGAAATAACTTTTGTTTTGGATCGAGTCCACTTAATTTGTTCAGGATCGAGTCCCGAAACTTGCGTTTGGTCTGTATTCAGACTGGCATCAAGTGTACCATTCTGCTACGGACCAAAGCTTGTAAACAAAACTATGTGATTAAATATCTCTTCAGTCAATGGCCAGGAACTACGAGGGCGGGTCAAAGCAACAAGACAAAGACGGATGTGCTGCGTTTTACAGGACAGTTAACTTATTAAAACTTTTAGTTTTGATTACTAGTTTTGAACGTCTGGGATAACACTTGGTACTTGTTACTTTGGCACGGCAGAGGCTTACTGCAAGGCGGGTACTGACAAGGAGTCGTGGCGTGTGTGATTTAACTGAGAGGACGCTAGTAACTGCAGTGGTGATTAGGAGATATCAGGTTTGAAGGTACACTGATAAGTGTTTATGACAAATAAGTTGTTGGGAAACCAGTGTGTGAAGCAATGTGTGTCACGTTAAAAGTTGTTTTATGAGCCTGCATTCATACGACCGGATTTTAATGAGTTGCTGTGTCTCAACGTTGTGGTTTTAAGTCATTGTTTTTAAGAGAATCCTGTTAAGGAAACTATGGTAGCTTTTAGGATGATGACATTGCAGTGTCGTGCGCGTGCCGTGTAACGAGACACAGAAAAGCGTGTAAGAAGCGTTTTCAGCTGCGTAAAAATAAATGTTCTAACAAATAAACAGTTGGAGCCTATTTTCTATTAGGGGGCAACAGTGGCTCAGGTGGTTGAGCAGGTCGTCCAATGATCGAAGGCTTGGCGGTTCGATTCCCCGCTCCCACCAGCCAACTGTCGTGTCCTTGGGCAAGACACTTCACCCTCCTTGCCTCCAGTGTGGCTCCACTGGTGTGTGAATGTGCATGAATGATCCCGGTGATGGTCAGAGGGGCTGTAGGCGCGAACTGGCAGCAACGCCTCTGTCAGTCTGCCCCAGGGCAGCTGTGGCTACAATCGTAGCTTACCATCACCAAGTATGAATGAGGAGTGAATGAATAATGGACACAATGTAAGCGCTTTGAGCATCTGGAAAAGCGCAGATAAATCTAATCCCTTATTATTATTATTATTTGATAACACAAAAATTGTTGCTTTACATTTGTCCGCAGCTTATCTTACCCTGTTTACGTTGGCTACGGTGGCCATTTTGGTTCAGTTATTCCGCTCCAAGGACAGATTGTATTCAGACCAAGGAATCTCAGAGCAAACTGAAGCTCAGTCCAGATGGAAACGAACCGAGACCACCTCCAAATATGGGTCAGAGAGAGGTTACTGGTCCCGGACCAGGCTCCGCTTGGGTGTATTAAGACGTAACATTTGTTCTAGATTATCGGGGGAAACAAACTCTAGTTCACTTAAAGTTGACCAAATATGTCCAGTCTGAATACACCCTGATGTACACTAAACATGAATGGTTTAATGAAGACAGCTGTGGGTAATTAGTAAAGAAAAACCAGGTGATACAGTGGCAGGGGAACACAGAAAATATGACAAAAACCAAAAATACATAACTAAAAATCTAACAAAAGGGCACAGTTCTCACAAGTACCTTTGTGAAAACAACCACCATTAAAACCCAGCTTATTGCAAGTGAAATCTATTTTATTTAATTATTTTTAAATTAATTTTATAAATAAAAGTAATAACAATTCTTACTTTTCCCAAAACTGGGCACTTCTTCCTTTTCATCTATAAATGAAAAATCCTAAAGTGAGGATCTACTTTAGGAACTTGTGAGGCATATTTTTTGGCTTTCAAAGGCATATTTATTACATCCGCTGCAAAGTCATATACATTGAACACAATGGGTTATTAGTGTACAATTATGACTAAAATGACTATTAGACATATTATTAAAAAATTTAAAAGAAAGTTTAAAATAAAATGGTTGGTAAAATGAATTCCCAATGTGAGTAATTGGAAAGTATTAAAGTACATTTAATGGCAGGGTGTTTGAATAAAGGAAAATGCTTGGCAGAAGAAGCACTTCCTCCTTTGGCATCCAGTAGAATTAATCAACTTTTAGTTTAGTGAATCATTATAGTGAATATGTATGTTTTCTTTTTCTTAGAAAAATTGAAGTCTAAAGATGTAATTTACTTAAACGTCTTGTGAGTACTGACCTAATAGTGACACAACAGGCACAAAACCCTCTTCAAAAGACCACAGGTCAGCAGTGGAAACATCTCAGGGTAAATCTTTGTTATTAAATTTTTTTTAACAATGACAATAAGGTATACAAATGCTCATGGAAGACAAAAACAACTTGATTACCCTGCTGCATCATGTAGTGATATAAAGATAATTTCAAACATCTCAAATTCAATTCTAAGGCTGACTGCTATCCCATCAAAAAAGACTAGAGTTACATGATCTTATGTCTTTGAGTCACCCACAGCTGCAGCACTGTTTTTAGCGCTGGCATTGATTTCTGACTTACCTCTGAATGCACCCATGTGTATGTCAATAAAGAGAGAATGACATAAAAGCATGGGTGATTCTTCCAATATCAAAACACAGAAAGAGAAAAGATCTAAAAATAAAAAGATCCAACAAAAGTTATGGTTCTAAGGACACACCGACTGCACTGCCACGCAAGATTTAGACCAATGATTTTTTACTTGATATTGACGAATGTTGTTCTAGGGACAGTGCTTTTTTTCCATTCTTGAGTGACAATGTCAATATACACATGCTATTTGTTGCACAAAGGACACAATATAGCACTTTTTAAATTATAATCTTCTACTTTGAATATTGTACAATTTGTACAATTTTAAACATGTTTTTATCAGAATGAGACAAGCTAGAAGCACAAAAAAACACTGAAAAAAGGTGGAAAATTTGAATTAACATGCATGCACTTTGATATATACTGTATATCCAAAACCTCCAATAAATGACTATTGAAACAAGCAGGGTTTTCTTTTGGTGCTTAATTAGAGCCATACCTCTTCAAAATGAGCAGTGTTAAGTTCATGTTGTTTTCAGGCAGGTGTTCTGCTCTCAATAGTTCAATGTGAAACCAAATAAAGGTGTTAACTTTCTCATATACTGTACCTGTTTAGTGAAACTAAGTTAGTTGGGCTATCTTGGTCTGGAAGACCCTTAAAACAATCATTGCATTAAAGCTAGTCTCTTTCTCAGTTTTTTAAAAGACCATCCCTAATATACACAATGTCTGCTGGGACTTGCACTTGTGTTGACATCCAGTATGTCCTGCGTTTTTTTTTTTAAATGGAGAGTACAGGTATGCATCTATTAAAGCTAAAAGTCACTGCAGGCACATATTTAGTTTAGAGGAGCATAACTGAAAAGAAACCCCTGCACTGTAAGCTGGTTTGTGGTCAATGATAAATGTTACCTATACCCTGAACTTGAATTATGTCAATTGAGGATAAAGTAGGTCGAGTAGACAGTGACTTCTGTGGCTATTCATCACTTAGACAATGTTCCTGCTCATGGGGCGCAGCATAATAGTAGGCCATGCCTAAAAAAGCCATGTCGTGTACATGTTCAATTATAAATGACTGCTTTTACAACATTTTTGCTCAATGTTTAAATTCTATTTGTAAATAATACACTTCAGACTATTTTTAGGAGTATAGTACCATCCTTTAGTTCACATTCTCGAACAAGAGTTTAAACAACTCAAGCTGAAATGATTTAGTGACCCTTCTGCTGCACCAATCGATACGCTATTTGAGAGCTATGACTAGAGCATTTCGAATGTGTATAGTTCTAAATTTTAAACAAATAGTTAATAAACATACACCTGCCTCATTTACATGTGTTAACTCTTTGGATGCAGCTTATTTACAAAAATGTCTTTAAACCTCATGTTGTGTTTTGGATTAAAATGTCAATTATGCTTTTTGAGCACAGGTGTATCACACTACTGCAACTGAAATTTAGATGGTTAGAAGCTCCCCCCTAAGTGCAAGCCTTTATATTATTTATGAGGATTTTCTAAAGAACTAACAATAATGAATGCAGAAGCCATGGCCTTTTGGCTATGAAGTTTCAACTTGAAAGAAAGTTACCTCTAAACTAATGTAACATTGATATAAAAAGACATCTGGAGTACCTTCAAAGAAAAAAAAAAACTTGCATACTTTTGAGACTTCAAAGTTTACAGTGATCATTTGAGAACTTCTCCAGTACAAACTTGTTTCTTTGAATTGATACTGTATGAAAAGTAAAACGTGCAAAGATTGATATATAAGTTACTAGAATAATTCTGCATATCAAATGTGACTTTATTCAATATCCACTTTGTCAAAGGTTTTGACAATATAAATACATACTTTATCAGCAAATCAGCAGTTCCAAAAAAAAAAAAAAAAAAAAACGTGTGCAAATATGTTCAATGTTAATTTGCTGTCTTTACAATTGTCAGATCCAAAGATTAATCCTAACAAGTTGTAAACTGCACACGCTTTCTGCAGGACTGAAGGAGAGTTCACATGCATGCGCTTTGGAAATAGTTTGTCTCCTTTCTTTATAAAGATATCTTTCAGTAAAAGATGCTGGGCAATTAAACATTTTGACAAATCATATGACGGTCCTCTCAATCTATTGATCACATCATTGTTCAAGCCAGTGCAGTCACACAAATGCAGTGAACATCTGTTTGAATCCCATCTGACTGTTATGTTCAAGGATGGTGGCCATGAATTGCACACGAAAAAAAAAAATTGCCAGGGCTCTTCCCTCGCACTTCTGTTAATGTTTTAATATAGAAAATCTATCAGACGCAGGATTTCAATATGGTCATCTTTCATTACACCCGCCCCCAGTTTTGAGCAAGGGCAGGTATTTCAGGGGAGTCATACTTCTTTCTGTCTCCTCCACTAATGAGACAAATGAGCAGACTCTGCTGCTGCTTGACCATGCATGCTTAAGTAGGTGGCGACAGCAGACGACCCTTTAAAATGACATGTTGCGAACAGCATGTTCTTTTGCATTCTTTTTTGTTTGTTTGTTTCTTCCTAGTTTTGTGTGGTAGGAACAAAGACCTTCTTAGAGATGAATGACCAACTCCAATGAAAATGTTTGTTTTGGTGTTGCAGCTTTTCTTTATGATGAAGGATGTATATAAAATAATGAGATTAAAACTGCATTTCTTAGTATATCTTTATTGAAATCAGGATGAATCAGAACAAGATGAAAAGAATGCATTTTGAAAAATCTCTTAGTTGTGACACAGCAAGTGAAAGGGGTGAGCCGAAGTCTCACTGCTCCGCTCCGTTCTGATGCTTCCACTTGCGGACATTACTGTCTTTGTTTTCCTCATCTGAGCTGGCATCTTGCTCAAATATGTTAATATTGCTCGCCATGTTAGCTTAGGGTTGATAGGGCTGTAAGAGGTAGTATAAAACAAAGGGATAATGGGATATCTGCAGAGGCTTTTTAAACAAACCAAAATATGCTTGGACTGGAGCTTTAAGAACTAAGTTGAAAACTTCTTTATTTAAACTAATATTTATGACACAGTTTGACATTTCTTTTGAAGTTTTTTGTTTTAAATGGTTGCACAAAGACACCTTTTATACAAAGAGGCCTGTGTGAATGCTGGAATTGATGATTTTAGCGTACATCAAACAGTTTTTTCATAGCTTGATTATGTTATACAATTTAATAGACTTCTTTTAACAATTAATAATCCCATAATTTCAACATTTTGAAAAGCTTTCGTGAAATCTTTATTTAGAGTAATTTCTTCATTGTTTAAATACACAGTACCTCTACTAAAGAGCCAATTTTGGATACTGCCCAAGATACCAGTCAGGCCAAACGTTGCACCTGGTGTTATCTCTTTTGTGAACCTTTCTCTGCTGATAAGTGGTGACATCATTATTGTAGATGATGGTGCATCACGTGTCCGTCTTATCTTTCACAGCTACACAAAAACAGACTGCCTAATTTGTTTAAAGTTTAAAAGTTATCTCAAAGTTAACTCTTAAATAAATACAAAAAAAAAAAAAATTCAATGCTATTTCCTATAAATTTTACGTGTTGAAAAAAAAAAACATCTGTCAGGAATAAGATCTATGTACTTCTGTCATGACTGTCTTTTCTTTTCTCATCCCTGATTACTTACACCTGCAGATGGAAAAGGAAGGCAGCAGCTGACACACCTGAACCTCATCCACTCATCACACGTTGCCGAATAAAACCCAGACTCTTTGCTGCACTTGTTGCTAGACTGTCTGTTTAAGTGGCAGGGTGTCTTGACAGTTACTTAAATAATCCTTTGAAGTATAAGAGGGAAGCTGGCTAATCCTGTCTTTGCTTGCATTCAGATCCAGGCAGCAGCTCTGCTCCACTCACCCTGCCTCTTCCAAGTCTCAAGACTATTACTATGATGTGAAATATATTCACCATGATTTTAAAATATTGTTTTCTGTATGTTTGAATTGCAATCAAATAATTGAACTACATATAGTTTAAAGACCAAATCCAATAGAAATTTTTTATTTGTTTTTTTTAACATATTCTTGTGGCTTTTTACCTCACGATGGAGGAAATATATAAAGAAATTAAGATTAAAATTGCATGTCTGTCTATTTCTATTATTTCCTTTTTACTAATATTGTTGTGTTTCAGGGGCAGATGAAAAAGTCCTGTTGGAAAATACCTGTAACAGTGAAATAGCTGCTACAGTCAAGGTGGGTCACACACCCTGTTCTCTGCTCCATTCTGATGCATCCACTTGTAGACAAATAGATCCATGTACATCTTCATGTTCCTCGTCTGAGCAAGCATCTGGCTCAAAACTGTATGGCTGGATCACTCCAATATTGCTCTGCATTTTTGTTGCACCGCTAATGCTATGTTCAGGTTGTGAGGGACTGCAAGATGGTGGGCGAGAGCGTGAACAAAGGGATGATGGGAAATGAGGAAAGGCTTTCAATCTCCTAGCCTCACAAGCCCAGAACACAGAGGTAAATTTCTGATAAACTACTGCCGCTGTGCAGAAACTATGTCCTAGTAAATGACAGGTTATTGGATTTGTTTTTCTCCTAAAAATGGCATGATCATAGTTAAAAGACCACTGATGATGCTTTTACAATTAATCAAAACATGATTGTAGCTGTACTTTAATGTAAAGTTAATTTAAAATTGCCCTATTTTTACGTAGAAGATATAATAATAATAATATTAATAATAATAATGGATTTGATTTATCTGCGCTTTTCCAGACGCTCAAATTGCTTACATTGTGTCCATTGTTCATTCACTCCTCATTCATACTTGGTGATGGTAAGCTATGGTTGTAGCCACAGCTGCCCTGGGGCAGACTGATAGAGGCGTGGCTGCCAGTTCGGGCCTACGGCCCCTCTGACCATCACCGGGATCATTCATGCACATTCACACACCAGTGGAGCCACACTGGAGGCAAGGAGGGTGAAGTGTCTTGCCCAAGGACACGACAGTTGGCTGGTGGGAGCGGGGATTGAACTGCCGACCCTTCGATCATTGGACGACCCGCTCAACCGCCTGAGCCACTGCCGCCACAATATAAGGAAATTAAATTTAAAAATTGAAAAAAATAAATAATGATGATAATAATAATCATTTACCTTTTGGTAATTCACATTTCATAGCAGTACTGTAGTATTGAAAAGGGTTGCATTGAAAGGTTCCACATAATAAAGAAGCAGCTGAATGTGTTTGTTTTATGTCCCCACTGGCTTATGTGTTTGCTCATGCCAAATTCAGTCTGAGCTGCACACCTGGACCACATCTGGATTGCAGGTCGAAAAAGACACACATTCCTCAATGGAGAAACAGCTGGATTACCTGTGGAATTGAGTCTGACATCTGCCAGCCCCCATTCTCAAAAAAATAAAATTAAATACCGGTAAATAAAACATGCACTGCTTCTATCCACAGAAAATACTTTAATGTCGATAATTTGTTTAAAGCATTTTTTACCCAGAAATGCTTGTTTTTAAAATTAGCCTTTTTTCATGTTTGCCAGTCACCTCTGAAAAAAAATCTTTGCTTGCATCTAAATGACCTGTATGTGGAATAAGTTAATTTACTGATGTGGCAATGTTAACTTAATAAAATTAACAAAAGCAATTAACCTTGTGCATGTTGGTTCCACACTTCCATACTTAAACCTTTTACTTTTAATTGCAGTGGTTCCTTTGCACTTGTAGAACAGATTTTATTTCTGTCTTTTGTTGAAAGCCACTCTTTCCCAAAGTTGTAGTTCTCCAGATAAAAGCACTAGATAAAAGACTAAAAAAAATGGGAATGTTATTTTGATGTAAAGACAAAGTGCAAGTTGTACATGCTTTAACATCATATGATTGATCTCATTGATTAGAAAATGAATTTTGATGATCAGAATCCTTCCTTATGGGTTTATACATCAGGCAACCGCCCTATATTGTATACTCCCTGTTGAAAGGTGTAGCAAAATTTGCACGCTGCACACACAGATGCCTGCACACACACACACTAACATAATATGTCTAACTTTTAGTGTGTCCAGTTTGTTGCATGTGTTTGGGTGTCTGTCCTCTGCAGCGGACCATCTGCTCCCTCCTATTTATTGCATCTATCCCCAGTTGTGCTCTATCCTTCTGGTGGTCTTCCACCCCATGCCAAAGCAGACACCAATTAGAGAGTTATGCATTAAACTTCTCACTTCTGTTCGGCACTCATTATGTCATATTCATTTAGAGTTTGCTTTATTGGTTTCCATTCCTGTGAGGATGATAAAGATTTCTCAGTACCCACAAACTGATAATGAAACAAAAGGAGAGACAGAAAAGAAATGTATGGGACAGAGTACAATAATGATGAAATATAAAATATGAATGGAATATTCCTCGGTTTTTGAAGATAAAAACAAGCATTAGTAAGTCAAGTTTATGCAATAAAATAGCCGTTAAGTGATTCTATTTGACTGAATGGTTAAAAGCCAACAGCTTGCAGTACAATGCAGCAGATAAAAGACCCAACCCAACACTTTTAAAATTGATTTTATAAACTTTAAAAATGATTACATGATTCATATCTTACTTACTAAGAAAAAAAGCCCCAAATAAACATGTCAGCTGATTGAAACCCAGGCTGTTGAAGTGATCTAATTCAATCATATTTTAAGATCCAGCAGCAATTTATGTTGTGTTGCGAAGGGGTTTTGTTAAAGGGTGGTTACTTTAAGTATCCTGTTGGTTGTACATTTTTATACGATAAAATAATAACAAATTTAAATATTACACAATTATGATACCAATAAAACAATTATCTCTGCTAAACGTAAAAGGCTGACGCTAATCAGTTGATGTTATTCCTTCATTAACACAGCAAAAGAGGAAAATTTCCAATTTATGAGGTAGAAGTGTATTCCAATATGATTCTAATTTCTTAAACGTGTATATAAATAAATAAATTAAATGTTTTTGGAATGTGACCTTGAATTCATTAGAACATTAATCAAAAGAGTATGTTTCGACTTAATGGAATGCAAACCTTTTTTCAGCAATTCCTCCACCAAGCACTAAATTTGTGACCAGACAATGAACATAAGACAAAAAAAAAAATCATGACATTCTGTGCTATTATTATGTTCCTATATATTTATTTGTGCAACTCTAAGGTTAGAAATGAGTCACTTCCCCAGGTAAAAGATTTTGTCTTTACAAGTGTTGGAAGGATGGAGCTAGAGATTGATGGATTGTCTGCATTAGTAGCAGCAGACCCAAGACACGCTAGTGAGGTTATGTTCTCTTGGCCGGTTTGGGAACTCCTTAGTATCCTCCTATAGGAGCTAAAAGGGGTGGCCGGGGAGAGGGAGCTCCAGGCTTCTTTATAGAAATTGCTGCCCTCACGGCTCAAATGATGGATAGATGGATGGATAGTACTGTTAGGGGATTCTGCAGTTCCATTTTTTTTTTTAATTTTGAAATGAGCATAATTTTGCACATTTTTTTAACTTTTGATACTTGATGAAATTTTGCTATGAAAATTCCTTAAACAGTGTTGTGTTTATTTTACTGATATAGTATTATGTTTTATTCATATGAATGACTTTTATAAGTAACATAATCTGCCTATATTTCAGATGACTGATCTGCATTTGCCATGTTGATTTCTAAAATAGTTATTTTTTACGTAATACTTAAGTAATTCATCTTCGGCATGTGCTTTATCGATACCTTATGATTCTTAATTCTGTCTGATAAAAGCTAGGAACCGGATATTGATAAATCATGTAATAAAATGGTTATAGTATAACGGGGTGGGATTATATAAGTTTGCTTCCTTCCACTTCCTTTCAAGCAATATTTATTAATATGTCTAATTATCCTAAGTTTGATTAGTCACTGCATGAATGTATAACTGATGATCATATTGCTTTGGTTTATTATTTCTACCTAATTGCTTGAAATTCAGATGTTCTCTTTCGCAGAAATGTTTGCAGTGGATGGCAAGTCAGTTTATCACCTACTACTATGATCACATACACACCTGCCACCGCCACTGACAGTAAGGCATCGGAAGAATCTTCAAAATTAGCTTCTGCCGGCCATTTTTTCTGAAAATCATTGGTGTGGTCATGAATGCAGATGGCGGCAGTCCAGCAGCAGTGAGTCCGGCAGGGATAAACTCATTACAAAAGTGTATGACAGTTGGGTGGTAATAGTCGGATCGCCGGCCGGCAGCAGCTCTGACTGGACGATGTTTATATGTCTCCCAGTGGGGGTCTATGTCAAGTGCCACTAGCCGCAGCCTCCCGGTGACCCAGGAAAATGTTCCCTGTGCTCTTGTGCCATTGCGCACTGTTCGCACATTCTCAGCGCACAAGAAAATATGTGCGGTGCACGAAAGAAAATTCCACACTACTTACAAACATAATTATAGTTTTTAGATAAAAAAAAAAAGTTACACAGTCAAATTCATTAATGATGTGGTGATCACAAACGGACCAAATGGATCATAAACACAGGAATGGACGTGCGGTCGGCAGGGAACCATTCTTTATTTCCCTTTTTTTCCCCTCCACACAGTCAGATAAATGTTCAAACAAGCTCTTCCTTTGTTATTTCAGATGCAAATATCACAAATTGTCCACACCCGATTTATTATTATTTATACATTAGTATCTCATGAAAAAGAAGAAAAGGACAACCTCAGAGTTGAGTGAGCGCGTGGGGGGTTGCTCACAGTGGTCCTCAGGAAAGCTTGTGTGTACGCACAGACATGAAAAATACGAGGAGCATTCCTGCCACCGTGCTACCTCTAAATGTGCCAGGGCGGTGTTAAAAAAAGTTGTCCGGTTAGCGTTGAATTTTAAAAATAAATTTTAAACCCTGGTGGCCACTGTGCAGCATGTAAAAATGCGACTACCCCACCAAACTACAAGTGCCGTCGTGTGACCACTGCACAATCACCTGTTGAATTTGCTAAAAAACTAGCATTTAGGTCGCCACGCGGTGACATTTTGGCATATATGACCGTAGCCTATATGTTGTACCTATAGTTTAGTAGCGTTGTGGTAAAAATGCTTAGAGATATTTTTAAGAAGCCTATATTGCATTTTGTTTTGATGTTTATTAGGTAATAGAAAATTTAAACCATATTCTGATGACAGATTGGAGAATCCTGTTGGTAGTGGGTCTAAAGTATATCTACATTGTAAAATGTAGGTTCTTACAAGAAGTTACTTTATTATCAGAGTAAAGGAACACTTAAATTGTCCTTGTCAGCCGTGCATTTTTACAGTGCTATTAAACTAATAGTAAAAACTCATAGAGGAACAAATAAAAAAAAAACGTCATTGTCTTAAAGCTACGCGTATATTTATACATAGTTTAAATATACAGTTCAGTCACAGTACAACAGTGTGTGTACACAAACTTTAGGCAGTGTGTGTAGTTATTTTTGGGAGTTTACAAATGCCCATCAGTTTCCATACCTAGACATCAACCTTTCCTTGACAAGGCAATTAAAGTGGTGGTGCTGCAAGTAACCTTCTATTTACTGTCCAGGGAGACCAGTAAATTGCTCCCATATTTGTCACCATAAAGCAGCCATCAGACTCAAGGAGGAAGGTGTGTATATGAATGTTGATGCAGAACCGCTGTCCAATTAACTTGGTGAGGTGGATGTGCACCCATGGCACTAACATGCCACCATTTCATGGTGAGGCTAACACACTGTACTCTGAGGGGACACAGAGGCTGGTGTCACATGTTCGGCGGGCGCATGAAACCTTTGCCGTGTTTGTTAATAAAAAACCCTTTCTTTGGTTGGATTTCTGTATTCATTATTTCTGTAGACCTGTGATATTTAACAGCATAGTACGTGCTGCAATGATATTTTAATTACTTTTTTTAATGGTCTACTATATCATTAAAATGTTATAGTGGTGTGGGGATGTTTGGAGAGTTTTCCTTCCAGTCTGTTTCCCAAGCTATTTTGTTTTCAGACTAGTTTAAAAAACAAGTTAGTGGCTCTCAATGAGGTCGTTTTCTGTGACCTCTTCACCAACAATTACCTTTACCTTATATCCCAAGTCACTAGGGGAAACAGGAGGCACTGTTATTCGTTTTATTGAAAATTAAAACAGTGATACTGATGTTTAAAATAGTTCTAAATTGCATCCTATTCAACAGAAATGAATCCTAAAAGATGAAGATAGGTTCTTGTAGACTGACAGAGTAAAGGCACGTACATATCGGGACGAATTTCGTGCGATATTCGCCGATGTTTAACGCCTCGTGACTAAACAAAGGGCACCAATGTGAGTGTGCACACCGACGCGAAAAAACGCCACGCGTCAAAGCGTCACTTTTTAAAAAACGCCTTGGGTTCGTTTTTTGGTTTGACGCGCTGGGTCAAAAACTTTACGACCAATGAGAATGGCGCTTTTGCACACGTGTCTGGAGCTTCTGAAGTTACAGTAAAACACAACTTGGGGGCGCTCAAACACAAAACTGCCTTTCTGAGCACACATGCCAGCGAAGAAGTTAGACGCCAAGTAGCGTCTACACTGCCGCAAAGAAATAATGACGGACATTCTAAAATATCCCCGAAAACGCTCATGATACATTTTCAGCTCTTGTACCAGTTGATAAAACTCCCCATGTTCTTCTCTTCTTGTAACTATGGGATGTACCCAAAATCAGCGTCTTTTCCGGCGTCTTTCATCATTCAACAGAACAATAATTTCTTCATCGCTGGAGCTGGTGCTAGAGCTACTGGTGCTTGAAATATTCATGTTTTCTTTGTTTGATTCTGACAATCGTGTAAAAAATACTTGCTCTCTTCTTCTGAGTGAAAAGCGACTTTAAGAAGCGTAAAGTTGTGCAGCGCCAACTTGTGTACAGGAGTATTTCTGTTTTACATTCAGCGCCATATAATGTCAGGGAATGAAATTGAATGTTCGCTTGGCTCATCGTCAGCGAAAATGACCTGGGTGTGAACACAAAAAACGTGGCGAAAAACGCTGGCGAAAAACGGCTGGCGAATATTCATCCCGGTGTGTACGGGCCTTTAGGCAGTGAAGCAGGGGTTACAAAATTAAGAAAATAATACTAAAAAAGAGTAATTTTAACTAAAGAAATATAATTTGGCATTGCTGCAAAATACCAATAGGGACCTTAAATCTTTCTTTGGTTTATAACAGTCTAACTTGATGGCACAGGTATATTCATTCATATTTAAACCAATTATTTATTAAGTAGAATAAAAATGAATCATCATAGTGTTGTTGTAGCCGTAACCTTCGTATTCTCTGTAAATGTATTGCTTCCTTTAGTTGGAAATCAACACAATGAACAGTTTAAGGACAAGTTTCTGCAGGACACTTGTGCCTGTTTATGTCAGCATATTGAACACTTGCAAAATATGCAGAAACTTGTATACAGTGTGCCCTCGTTTATCATTACGTTATTACAGTTCCATTCTAGAAATTATTTGCAACAGGTGAAATCAGCGAAGTAGAACTATAGATGTTTTAAGGTTGCAAAATGCATCACTTCATACACTTTTCAGACAGACATGAAAATTTCACACTTTTCTTTCTTGTTTAAACTGTCAAAGTTCAAATCTCATTAAAAAGGGAGTCTAGTATTATATAATATAAACAAAGATCTGGTTGCGATTAAAGATTTATGTAGATTTGTGTGAACTGCATGTAAATCAGGAAACAGACCACAATGCACTGTAAAGAGAGGAAAAATAAAAGCATACAAAATAGCACTGAATATGATCTGTGATGCTGCGTAAGGTCAACTGCAATATAGTGAGGGAACACGGCACCAAAGACAAAAAAAAAACATTTTACAATACGTTTTTCTTTAAGTCCTGTTCTGTGTACATATTACCAAATGAATAAAAAATACTTCCATAAAGGTCGAACAGAAAAAGATTCACCATATCATCCACAATCTTATTGAAAAAGCCAAAGAGAAAAAAAGGAAAAAAAATATATAGGGTCTTTCCTTTTCAGTTATTACATTAAGTATATAGAATATATGTAATTTTTTCATGTAATTTTGAGTCACTAATGCGTTCTGTTAAGCTGTTTCCATAAATGAAGCCATGTCTTTGCAGAGAAAGTGTGGGGAAAATAGATTCCTGAAGTAAACTCTTAAATAAGCCTAAAACAATTTTTGCCAAACTGCATAAATCGAAGGACAGTTCCAAAATAAATGTAACAATATACTGTTGCAAGATTTATTACAGGCTGAGGACACAGATGGCTTTGTGTAATATAGTTTTAGAGTGGTGAAAGCAGTGAATCAACAAATAAGCCACAGTCTCCTGTTTGACAACTATGAAAAAATAAAAAAAGATACAAAATGAAAACAGTCCAAAGAAAAGTGTTCAACCTTGGTCTGAGGAGAACTGAGTCTTTTATGTCTGGGCAAATTATAATAATGGAAGCATATTCATTATTAATATTTGCAAATTGAAAAAAGAAGATTGGACAAAGATCAGATATTTTAACATTAACTAACCAAATCTAAGTTAAAAGCAAGTTAGGGAGATACAAAGAGAATAAATGAGAATAAGAGTAAAAGAAAAATAAAAGATTTGGGGCAATTGATGAAAGTGCATTATTTAAAAAAAAAAAAATCACATGATCATAAACATACGACTAATGTAACAGCGCAAACACTTTATTAATTATTACCATTTCATTGATTCATTAATGTTACATTGAGGCATGTTTTTAATGGATGCATTCTTGTATTAATGTTTTCAAAAAATGGTTAACCTTTCACCAAAAATCTATTTAAAAGCAAGCTAGAAATAAGTTTAATATAGACTCATTTTCCTAACTAAGATTGTTTCATAGGTTCATCATGGAAAAGTTTAAATGTCCTGGATAATCTTGCAATTGACTTCAAAATACCAATTTTCACCAACTAAATTTTTTTTTTGCTTCTAAAAAGAGGTGAATGTTTTGGGTAAAAACAGTGGTATAGAATTGCATTTAGTCAGATCTGGAACAGGTGGTGCCAGGAGGAGGATAGATTGAGGTGTTGACCTTTCTGCAATGTTATGTTGACAAGTTTGATGGCATTCTGGAATAGAAAGTGAAAACATGTTGTGCTAGTGCCCTGATGGAGCATTATCCATCAGATTATCCAGTATGCTAGCCATACAGAATTTGATTGATTTCTTTTTTATCTTTTTTGCATCTTTGGAATATGTACTTATTACTGCAACATAGGACTGGAAATTGTTTTGCTACAACAGTCTGGGAAGTTTGTAGATGAATGGGACAACAATGGGACCTTGTTTTGGTATATGGGAATTCAAAATGCAATAAAAACTATCCAGATGTGTTCATGCCCAAACTATACCCCTGAAGAAGCCAAAACCCCACTATGGACCATAGAGCATCCATTGAAGTACAGTCTGGATTTGATCAAGAGTAGGATGAATGATAATTGTCTCCAACTAAATGAGGTTTAAACTTTCTCATCTCTGTTCCTGACAATTGCCCCCCTCTGACAGTCCAGGGGCTTGGTCCACTTGCTTCCTGTAATAAGCCCTCTGTAAGGAACCTCTGGGATAACTCTAGACCCTATTTTATCACTTAACTCTCTCATTTGGTTACTTGTCCATTCTTATTAAAAAACATGGCTAAACTGAGTCTGATTGTGTTGAGTTCTGAAATGGAGATGCTCATGCATGCTTTTATTTCTTCTCGTCTTGATTATTGCAACTCCATCTACACATGTCTAGGTAAAAAAAAATGGCTGCAGGCTGTTTAAAACACTGCAAGGCTTTTAACCAAATTTTCCAAACTTTTACACCTCACCTCGTTACTCATCCAGCTCCACTGGCTTCCCATCTAATTCAGAGTTCATTTTAAAACCCAGCTTTTAAAATATAGAGCTTTTAAGCACTGGTCAGTATAAAAGACCATCTGTGGCAGTACACTCCAAGCAGGTTCCTGAGATCATGTGACCAGGGGGTGCTGGTTGTACGAGAACGTGGTTAAAAACTAAAGGTTATATAGCCTTTGCAGCAGTGGCTCCATCCCGCTGAAACTTCATTCTTCTCAGTCTCAGATCCATAGACGGTGTTTTTAAAAGCAGGCTAAAAACACATCTTAAAATAGATTTTTCCTAATTCTGCTTTTACATTCTGTGTTTTATTTTATGCTTTACTGTGAAGCACTTTGTGATCTTTTTTCTCAATTATTATTATTATTATTAAATATGAAATGCTACATCATGTAAACTTTTGCTCACTGAAGTCGATTACAATGCCTAAAGCATGCAGAAGACTTTTCCTGAGACATTCCTAAATGTTTGTTCAGCAATCATTTGACCACGCAAACCAGTTGTTGCAGCACCTGTCTGCATAGGTGGTCTCAGATGATCCTGGAGGTAAAGATGTTGGATATAAAGGTCTTAGCTGGTTATGAAGGATGTTGGATGAACTGCCAAATTCTCTGAAACACATTTGGAGATGGCTTAAACAAACTTTCAATTCACAGCTATTTCAATGTGACATTAGTAGCACTTGTTGTGAAGGAAACAAACAAACTAAAAAAAAAAACATCCAAGCAATAGGGAAAAAAAAAGATCTCACATCTCTAGGGTTGTTTTGTTTTTTCTAACATTTGTTGGAACTGCCCAGGGTTTTAAGTTAGGAATCTTTTATGCAACTGTTTTAACTCCTTTGTCTGACTCCTTTGTCTCCTTTGTCTAACCTAAGTTTCCAACTTAGGTTAAAGTTTAAACTAACATTCCTGATGTCTGGTTTATTATATTTTAGCTATTCTGTTTTACTTCAGTGCTTTGGAAAATGTAATCTGATTTTTCCAAAACATCTGGAGTTCTTTGGACTTCCAATCCATTTTTCTATTAGACTCTGAAATATGCTGGGCCATCAGTTACACCTTCAGGCATCTTGTTTAACTCCCAGAAGCCCACTGGAGGAGAGGGAGGCAAAAGAGACATCAGCACCTTCCCTCCACTCACGTGATACGCGGATACCTAACCCCATTCCCCTAGCAAATCTGCTGAAAAAACATGGCAATAAACAAAGCAAGTTTTTTTTTTTAAATTCCAAAACCCCCACAGAGACAGCTAAAAAAACATTGACCGTATGAAAGAAATGGACTGAGTATCCCTTACCCCTTTGTATTACAAAAAAACAATTTCCCATAGATTTCTATTGAGAAATTAACAATTATTACTCAGTTATTATATTTGTTAGAATAACCATTCTTGTTTTGCTACCTTTTTTAACTCTCTCTTGTTATTTGTTCCCCAATTTTTGCTTTATTGCAGGTTATTCAAGTTATAAACTGGCCAATCAGATGCCTAAATAAAAGCATCTGGTCTTGCATCAAATGTTCAAAGAGTTTCATTGACAGAATCTCCAAAGGCTGCTTTCAGTGGAAGGGCTGTTGCCTTCTAAAATGTTCCTTCCTGAATGGATAGAGTGGTTGCCATAGAAATGCAGACTCAGATCAACTTGGACCAATCACTGCATACTGACGATTTCTGGTTCCAACATGGTGACAGCTGTATCGTGGAAAAATGCCAACTAAATTATTTTTTTTCTGGGGCCAGTAGTGTTTTTTGATGGGTGACGTCACACTCACGCGGTCCAGTTCATTCAAAGGGGCAAACCTAAACTACCCCAAATGGGCCTTATGTGGCTTCCACTTCAAACAAACAAATTGTTAAATGTACTTGCTTTTCCTGACAAAATCCCTGTTTAAAGTCCCAAAGTTACATTGTACAGGGTAATGTCATGTGTTGAATCCTTCTTATTCAGGTTAGTAAGTAAATTTTGTTTTTTTATTATTTACTTTTTTTTATAGGATGATGTCATGTTGATTCCTTATTCAGGTTAGTAAGTAAATTAGGTGCTTTTTTGTAAAGAATTAGCGGCAACATACCTGTAAAAGTCAAAAAAAGAAGTAATCTTTTTTCAAATAATGCAAATATTTTTAGAACAAATCTAAAATTTCTGTGTCCAAATCCTCAAAAAATTTGGTACTATAATCCAAGAGCACCTTTCAAACTAAAGATCACAGCATTACAAAATAGACAAACTGTTAAAATGTATTTGTTGGATAAATAAGTAAAACAAAAATAAAACTAAACTTTTTTTTTAATTATAGTGGGTTTGTGAACCCTTAAGTGAATCAATTTTCCCAGACATTAGCTTTTCCTCTCAGATGACTAATCTGCATTGCAGTAGAGTTTGCTGACAACGTTATTTTTAATGAAAAGGAAAGCAAAGTGTCTAAGAGCTGAGGTCCATATCCAAACAGCAACAAAATGCAGAACCTTTTCAAGTGATGAAGTGATGAAGCTCCATGTTGTTCTGCTCTGTGCGCCGGTAAAACGTTGGATCATTTGAATTTCCTCCTCAACAGAATGCCTGATTTCAGAGTGATTGATGGGTTCTTTGAAAACTATAAGAATTGGTCTCAAAAAGAAGTTACACAACACCATTGCATCCTATATATATATATATATATTTGATGCTGCATTACAAGAAGATACTTCAGCATTTCTGAGTGCTTTTTCACTGTATGCTAACACTTTGCTACTTCTAGACTGGCAGGAGTACAACACAAGCTCGGGAAAAAAATCCCCACAACTTGCTTGGAATATACAAAGGTATCATCACTCCTGAGTACATGTAGGTTAAGGTCTAGACTTGCCCGTCAATGTGATTTATGAGAGGTTGAACATTTACACCTTGGCTTTCCCTTACTGTCGGACCCAGTCATTCATCAGCCTCCAAATAATGAATGGACTTGTTCTTTGCGCTGGAGCTAACAAGACGATGGGGTCCTTAGAGTTCAGTAAAACGAGATTACAACTACTGGTCAAGCCCAAGAAAAGGGAGCAACCCCATCTGGAGTTGGAGTTGGAGCGCAGGGCTGCTGGAGGGAGAGATTGGTGATAAAAACAGCACTGCTGTAAGTTTCTGCCACAGTCATGCTTCTAATGCAAGATCAAAAAATCCTAAAATTTCACCTAAGACACGTCATACCCCCAATTGGCATTCAAAGAATGACACCCTGTAAAAAATAATTTAAAATAAAATAAAATAAAAAATTACCAGCCTGACACTTTATTGATTCCAACAGGCGTACTTCATATTTTATTACAGACCTTTTCACTTTGGACCCTCCTCAGGGAGGTCAGCAGTGCGTGACCTGTTACAAAAGAGGGAGGTCTCCCTGTTTTATCAGACTGACTTCTCTTGGGGCTTGGAAAGAGATGGGCAATTGATCCTGGGCCCAATTGCATACAGCCTAGTCAAGGCAGAACTGTTGCACCTTTGTTATGATTTGTTCTTCTTTAAATTAAATGCGGAGATTGGACATGGAAGTATGGGACACAGAAAAGGGGAGCCTTGGAGTTTTGATCACAATTTTTGTTCAGACTCTGTGAGATTAGTTTTCACTGCAGAGTAATTGTAGAAAAACTAAGCAGTCAAATTAGATTAAGCTGGAATGGTCAGAATGGTCTTTTTTAAACAAAGTTTGATTCAAACAGGGAAAATAATTATATTTTAGATTTATTGCCAAGATTGAAGTCAAGAAAAGTATAAATCATCATTTAGCAATGATGAAAACTTAAAGGACTGGGAGCCACAGAGGAATACAAATAAAGTGTATTTTTTGCACATCCATGATGTTTTTAAATTAAGCATAGCAGGGACATAAAAAGACAAAAAGCCTCAGGTGGGTTTTGTCAAATATAATTTATTTGATCTTTTTTATTGCACTTCATTGCAACTGGAAAGTTTTGAGATTCTAACTGATTGAAAAATATTGTTGTATTGTTTTCTTTGTGTTATAGTGTAATAACAACTGGCAAGCTATGACAAATTTAATCACATCCTCTCATTTAAATTACAATTCAAAACAACTGATTGGCAACTTTGTCTATAATCTTGTGAACTGTTGAACTCATATTTGTAATTATGCTTGAGGTATTTTTGGAATTGGAGCAAACATACTGTACCCTCACACTTTTTTTTAATAATGTTGTATAACTCAACCAGCTGTAGAGGGGATAAGAAAGCAGACAACTTGACTATGTTGTCACAAAGCATGTAGCTTGAAAAGTAATTTTACCTTTAAGTCACATGCTAACTTCTATAAAACTTTGTAATTCTCCTCTTTTGAAACACAATGTCCTTTATTCTGCAAAACCCACAACTTTCATCAGAGGACTTGAAGACTGATATGGCTAAGGTTCACTGCAGTTAAATCCATATAGGGAAAATCCAAAGACAGTAAGCTGCCTGTTGGTCATAGATTTAGCAATGCATGTCATTTCGTGTTTTTACACATGGAAGCAATTGTGGAGCATAATTAAAAAATAAAAGTCAAAACCAGAAATGCTTTTTCATTTTCAGAATGAAGATACATTCTTTTGACTCAAAATTGAAATGAAAAAGCAATCCACCAAAATGCTTTTTCATTTTCTTCCTCAACACTGCTTATTCTGTCACTTAATTAAAATGATAAAGAAAATTGTATTTGACATTTCATTTTCAAAAGTTTCTCTGGTAAATGTGTAGCAAAATTAATTTAGAAATGTCTAATTTGACAGTTAAAATTAATTACCAGAAATGCTTTTTCTACTTAAAAACCACTTATTCTGTGTCATAATTAATACAAAAATGCAAAGAGAGGATTGCATTTGCATTTTGACATCCACCCTGCAAACAGTGTCACATAATTCAATTCCACTTTCAGAGGGGAGGCGGGGCTATCAGTGCTATATAGCTCCGTCTGCTAAGAGACACATGCAAGGAGCATTGCGGCTAGGCTTGTAGCTTTGTGTTAGCGGCAGAGGAGAGGTCTTTGTGACGTTTGTGCTCTCCTGATGATTGTATACAGTTTCTCGGGACTTCACATTTAGACATTTCTAAACGAATCTTGCTACACATTTATCAGATAACTTTTTGAAAATGAAATGTCAAATATAATTTTCATTATCATTTTAATTAAGTGACAGGATAAGCAGTGTTGAGGAAGAAAATGAAAAAGCATTTTGGCGGATTGTTTTTGCATTTTAATTTTGAGACAACAAATACAGCTTCATTCTGAAAATGAAAAAGCATTTCTGGTTTTGACTTTTATTTTTAATTATGCTCCACAATCGCTTCCATATATACATAGAATAATGTCTTGGTGACATGCACCTGTATGGGGGCTGACCCATATGGGTGCAGGTTTTCGGGTTGTCCGGGCATGTGGAGGGTCATAGACTGGTGTGACCGCATCTTAAGGGGAGCGCAGGTGGGTCCTGCAGTTCCTTTCAGGTCTGTGTGACTACCTCATACAAACGGAATGTATGTGCGTATGGGAAGTGTATTGTGAAGTTGTTTTACAGATAATGTACGTTACACGCTCTAATGAAGTACGGGTGATGCTGTCGTGCTTGTGCCCTTACGCCGCACATTAGTGAGGTGTGCGCACTGCCTCCTTACTGACTGCACACAAATGCTGCGTGCACAACCCGGGCAAGCAGCATTTGTGTGCAGTCAGTAAGGAACCCATGGGATGCCCACACAAACTCTGCTCTGGTTGTCTAATTTCCTAAATTCTCACAGTCAGACTGGAATCACTTATCACTGAAACAGCACTAATGAATCCCTTACTCAAGGCTCAGGTTTCAGGAGGGTGGAAAATGAAAACTATGACGTGTCTGCGTCTGCGAAATCCCTAACCCTAACCCTAACCCTAACCTACTTCAACTTTACTTACTTAACATGCTGTTTTTGTTTTTTTTATCTGTTGCCCCCAGCATGCCCACAGAGAAGGATGTACATGTACATTTTCACTCTGCAGGCTCACCAAATGGTCTACGATCTAAACATTCCATGTCGGCTACCTGTGTGCCCTACACAAGTTTGCCCATTTTTCGCCCACAGACAGCCCTATATCTACCCGTAAAAGCAGCTATGACTAAGACATAAAGTCTAAAGCTCTTTGCATTTCTAGGTACTCAGTCCAATGCGGTAAGTTCCTCTTGCATGTATAATTCCTTAATTGCCTATGTATTATGTGCTCCCTTTCTGTCCCAGTTCTATAGACAGATCTTCTGCATGTAGTTTTTTTTTTTTTTTTTATTATTCTATCTCTTAGATATTTTTGCTTTTGCTTTTTTTGTGATAGCATTTTTGAAAGTCAGCACAATCTTAAGAGACAGGAAAAGATCAATGTCTTATCTTTCCTCCAGGAAGAGCAGTGTACTGAAAGACAGAGTATTCCTAAACCAGTCAAGAACAGATCTGCTGATTTCGCATTGTGGCTACAAGTGCAAAAAAAAAAACTGTTAAGAGAAACCAGACTTTACAAATTAGGTCATTTGGATGCCAAATAAATGGAATCCAACCAGAAATAAATCCAACCTCTGTTATTAAATGAATTTACTTAAATGGCATAAGAGGAACATTCTTTTTAACCAAGCACAAACTAAGATTATTTATTTGACAAAAAAAGCCATTTTTAAAAATCTTTTGAGTGTCTTTAAATTTGAAAATGAGCCCTTCTGCTTCTATGTAGCTACTCCTCCTTTCCCAACAGCTATAAGGACCGTGACACTGCCATCTGTTTAATGCTGCATAAGGGAGAGCATAGATGACAATCACAGACATAAATGAAGCCACTCAGTGCACTTAGGCACGTTCAGTGGCCCAGCAGATGAAGAAAACAAACATTTGTTATTGCCTAAGTCTTGCAAAGCAGCGTGTTTATGTGATGCAGCTGCCACAAATAACTGCCAGTCCTTGAAAAAGATAGTGGCAGAGATTCCATGTCTTGTGAGTTGAGCTGGTTTTCAGCACAGGTAAAGGGGCATCAGCGAGCCGGAAAACAATTTAACTCAGTTTGATTTTTAGCTGTAACACAAAACTAATCTCACTTTTTTTTGCACAAATTTGAATACAAACAAGGTTTTATAAAAATAGTCTGCTCAGACCTGGCAACAAAGCGTGTCTTTGACTCACAATGTATCCTTTTTCAACATGTTGCCATAAAATTTTATGACTAATGCAGCGTGGCAGCACTATTTGATTCAAAACAAATTTGCCACCAAATATTGTTCACTAATCATAAGCCAGTTATAAGAACAAGAGGTGATACACATGTTTGGCAGTCCTTGTGCTGCATTAAGCTTCTGCCTACTTATCCAGCAACCATGCTGCTGGTGGAGAAGAGGCATAATGATGAGCAGCAGGGTAGCAACATTGTGCTGTATTATCACTTTAAGAGCTGCTATTGGCTCAAGGAGATAGGCTGGCACAGGTGGAGGCTGGGTAGCTGGAGATAAACCTTTAACAGGCAACAAACTGTGCACCATTTGGTGTTGCAGGGATGTTTTAGGAAGGATTGTGTTTGTCTACAGTGAGATCAGCT
Organism: Oryzias sinensis; assembly: GCA_037389245.1. NCBI lineage: Eukaryota > Metazoa > Chordata > Actinopteri > Beloniformes > Adrianichthyidae > Oryzias > Oryzias sinensis. The sequence goes on from CM074489.1 coordinate 32,890,037, forward strand.
GATCAATTAACAACACACAACGCTCCTCTCCTGCCTGGACAAACTAATTGCTGTGTGAAACTAAAGTACAGCTGTAATTTGACAAAAAGCAAAAGCACTTAGAGTTCATTAAGCCATGATACTGAAGCCCGAAGCCCTTCTTAATAATGTTTAGAAGGACTCTGTGAGCGCTCAGGGTGGGTTTAATGATCTTGAATGCTGTGCTCATATATGTGCAAGTGTGTGAAAGCAACTTTCTCTGAATTACTTTTTTTTCCCCACACTCTTAAATTTTGACTCAGTACTTTGCAAATTCAAACACCAATTATGCTTTAAACGTACTCCCATTAGGAGCGTTAGAGGACAGAGGTTAGTTCCAAACTGTCAGAGTCCTGACACAACAATGAAGTGCGTACAAAAAAAAAAAAAAAATCACAATCGCAGCAAACACACCAGGGTTTAGCTAAATTATAAAACTCTGATTTTTTTATATTGAACCCAATACCAACAGTCAACTGGGTACTTATTCAGGCATTGTAAGACAGCAGTACATTGTTGAATTATAAACAAGTCTATGGTTTAATAAACAACAACAAATAAAACTTGTTTTCAACCTATCATAGGCAAGCCAAACGGAAACCCTTTCGGGTCTAAATTTAGGCCTTTAACTTAATCGAGTTACAGCTAGAGAGCTCTTTTGACAAGCAGGACAGTACTTGTGTGAAATGAGCCAAGTTTACAAAATAATTAAACATGAACACCAAAGCCTTGTAGGTAGGTTATTCAGTAATGAAAATATGCTTAGTTGCTAGACCCCACATTTTGTTCATTTTTTAGCAAGAGCTCAATCCAAACAAGTAGAAAGCCTAGAACTCTTTCTACTTGCAGTTTTTGTATCCGGACACCAATTATCCTTAAAACCTACTCCCATTTGGAGTTTTGGAGAATGGATGTTAGTCCCAAACTGTCAGAATCCTGACACAACAATACAATGCTTACAAATCATGGAAAAATAAAACAATTGCTACATTTGCATTAAACTGAATGGTAACTAAAAAAAAATATTTTTATTAAAGTCTCACTCCAATCATTTTGATCTGTTGTAAAAGTGTTCCCAGTGGTCCTTTATTTATGATTATGCTGGCTTTAGGCTAAATAAAAAATCTGTGTAATTTTCTAAGATATACTTTCTGCAGAAAAGGCAGTAGTTCATTAGAAAATTCAACCATGAGGCCCCCCTTACTGTTACCCATAACTGAGCTATCTGTTTTTTAGGCTATCCCATTAACAGCTGGGGTACAACCCCCAATCTAACATTTCTACCAGTGCAACAAAAATGGCGACCAACATTGGTCCTATCTAGCCGCACAGTTTTGAGCCAGAAACCAACTCAGACAAGGGAAATGAAGACATACATGGACCTTGACTTCTACAAGAGGAATAATCAAAATAGTGGAGAGCAGGGAGCTTTAAGCCGACTGTATTACCTACATCACTGTAGACTTTTTCAAATGTCTTTTGTCTGTCCCTAATTCACAATGATTTTAATAAGTAAATACTCAAAAATGTAGTTTAAATCTTAATTTTATTTATAGAAGTCCTCCAACATCAGAGAAATACCACAAGAACAAGGTAAAAACACCACAAACAATTTTCACTTGAGTGGGTCTTTAACCCTCCTGTCGTGTTCGGGTCAAATCTGACCGTTTTACAACTTATAATACTCATAAATATTATGTTTTACATCTGATTACCTCAAGACCTTATGATATCCTTCACACTGTGTACTTGAACATATAAAAGTGATGATCACCTATTTCATTCAATTTTGAGTGTTTTAATCAACCTTGTTACACCTGTGGTGTTCCCGGTCAAAAGTGACCGTCATAGGAAATGAATGGGTATCCAGAGTAAATTCATTCAACATACAGAAAACATCCCCATACACACTGCCCCAGCTCACTCACACACTCTCTCACACACACACTCTCACACACACACACACACACACTCTCACACACACACACACCCCCCCACACACACACACACACACAATTTCTTTTGTGGGTACACATGTCTTTCTGCTTATGTGCCGATCCTCTCACGTGAACCAACTTCCTAATGATACAATGTATCATATGTTTACACAGACTAGACAGGTGTCTTTTGAACCCATTTCTTTCCCACGCTTCTGTACCTATCACACGTGAACCACACCTTCCAGACTAATCAATGTATCATTTTTACACAACCCCATACTATATATAGCTCGATGTTTGCCTTGCATTCCTTTTACTCTGAGCACAATGAGTAGACGACTGAAGCGTTTTTCTGTGGAAGAGGTTCCGGTCCAGGTACTTGGGCATGATGAAGAGGGCACTGAAATTGAACCAGAGATAGAGGAGGATGTCTCGGAATTGGAAGACATCACAGATTTTGAACCAAACTCTGAGGAGACTGACCAGTCAACAGATGGAGAGGGAAAGGCACCTGAAGAACAGGCACCTGGGGAAACATTTCAGTCCAAAAGTGGACACTTGCTCTGGTCATCATCCCCCCAGGACCGAGGAGGTAGAGCGAGAGTGGAAAACATCATAAAGATGACACCAGGACCAACGCGTTATGCAGCATCTCGTGTGGATGACATCAAGTCCAGCTTCCAACTCTTTTTACCAGAGTCCATTGAGGGAATTATACTTGAGATGACAAATCTGGAGGGGAAGCGTGTGTTTGGGGACACCTGGAGAGAAATCGACCTGGTAGACCTCCAAGCCTACATAGGTCTGTTGATTTTAGCTGGAGTGTATCGCTCAAATGATGAGGCTACAAAAAGTCTGTGGGATGAAGAGTCTGGCAGGCCTATATTCCGGGCAACCATGTCCTTACAACAGTTTCATGTTGTGGCCTCTGTGCCCCTAGAGACATCAAAACGAGCCTGACATGCTGCAAATGAAATGCTTATGTTTGCAAGGCCCACTCTGACCTGAGTGTCACATGCCACTCATGTGCATGAATACACACACAAACACACACACACACACATACCCACAGACACCCTGTTGAGTTTGGTGTTTGGTTTTCCATTTATTTTTTGTATTATATGTTCATTTTGTAGTTCATTTTCAGTGCCCAATTGTATTTTCACTGATGTTATTTAATGTTTACATCTACAAATTGTCGTTAGACACTACTTTTAAATGTTGTTCTCAACTAAAGAATGTTTAATAAAAAAATTGGTGGTGAAATTTTTTTTGTGTGCTAATTTAAGACCAGTTAAAACAGACCGGTCAATTTTGACCGGGAACACTAAAGTAGGGGGCTGAATGCGAACACGACCGGAGGGTTAAGAACTGGGGAGGTTGAAAGAGTTCCATTTGATTCACATTATCTTTTTCAAAGTCATAATTAAAAAAAAATCAAATGGCATGTCACACAAACATTTAGACCAATCTGATTTGTATCATTAATGAGACAAAGCATTTTATGTTTCATAGGTGATTACTTATACGGCCCATCTTTTTCTTGTAATTTGTTGCAATCAAATTAACTACAGTGCTTTCTGTTTTTATGGAGAAATGCTACATTCAGCTATTTGCAAGACATCCTTGAAAGTGTCTCTTATACCTCCAGCTGTTTATACTGGGGTTCTGAGATCTAGCATCTATTTGCTCAATTTCTTTTTCAAATTTGTCATAATCTTAAGAGCACAGGACATTTCCCTTTCTGACTACAAATCAACACAGCAATTTGACTAGTTAAAAAAGAAGCTGCTAGATTGCATTTAAACACAAAAAAGAACAGATTTTTTACATTTGATTGAGAAACACGGGAATAGAAATGCATTTACCAATTTTTTTTTTAGCGTGGCATAAAGAGTTATATTAAGGTGTACAAAATGACCTCCTAAAATAAGATAATCAATCAGTGCAAATAATCACTTAACCGCGGTGCGTTCCAGAATCTTGGCATCCAGCTTCCCCCCCTAATCCATGTGCCACTGGCATATATCAGTTCTGCTCCAAATCTGGCTGCTCACTCTGAGCAGCAGCTACGGGCACACTTTGCTTTGGAACTAAGCTTTCATGATTAATTATTAAGGGCATTTCTGATGGACTTCTGAAACGGCTTCTCGTGTTGCAATATTAATTGCCTTGCCAAAATGTATTACAGATTTATGCTCAATCATTGAGGGGTGTCACCCGACCCCAAAGAAAAAAGGAAGCCAATAAGAGTGATGGAAGTGAGATTTGTTGACCCAAAGGTAGGATTTCAAAAGATGAACAAGGAAAGGGGTACCAAATTATTAAAATTTTGCCCAAATGCCCTTTTTCTTGTTGTTCATATCCATTCTGTTCGCCCTTACGGTCAGGAGATCAGAAAGACAACTCAGAATGCATATTTGTTCTCATTATTATAAGTTTAAATTTGTATACTTTGAAGCATAATTGCATCACATCCAATGCGATCCCTGTTTTTTGCAGTAATGTACATGGGAACGTGGGAAAAAGTGACAAAGGAGGAAGCTGTCATCCAAAGGCCATATCTCTTACACTTAAGGGAAACCTTATAATAACCACTGTGCTGTATTCTCCTATTAAAGAAGTGGGTTAGGTCAAAGTAAGTCCAAAGTTTGAAAAATAGATTCGGGGGTGTTAATGAAACCTGCTCTCCTCGGGGAGGTCATTCTAAAGCTTTTCAGCCCTAATACAGAAAACAAGGTCACCCCACGTTTTCAAATTAGATTTGGATACAGCCAAAAGTGACCTTCCTGATGATCTTAGGCAGCAACTTGAGGCTTAAAGAGCCTTAGAAGTTCAATGTTATAGCCTCAAGTCACACCTCATAGGGTGTTAAACATGAATAACATATACTGAATTCAACCCTGAACTGTAGATCCAGCCAGGACAGCTCAGTTGATAATTAGCATGTATGACATGTTATGTCCTCCAAGAATAGGATCTGGACGCAGAGCTCTGCACAAAAAAGTCAGTCAGATTATATTTTGTAAAATGGATGTGTGCAAAATACTTAGTGACAAATGTTTATTAATTTTTATTTTTACTCTTCTTATAAGGATGAATAGATTTGGCCAGAATAGCAGGGTAAGTACATGAAGGCCAAAGGTTAATTCATTTTTGCCTGCTGCCATTGAAATTTATAAGAGAAGAAAGAGTAATATAAGGTTTAGTTTCCGAGGAATGTCGTCAAAAACAAAACTGTTTCGTTTCTGCCTGCAAGTTTGATCACCATTTCGTACATATAAACAATAAAAAGTTAAACATTAATATATTGTTAATTAATTGTTTCTTAATAATTTCAAACACAGAATACTAATTGTATCCATTTACCATAAAACATAAGAATAAACTATTTGTTGTAAATATGTTGTCAGGTGTTTTTTTAAACCTTGTGTTGTCCAGATTAACCCCAACCTTACATTGATTGACATGTCATCCCTCCTATGACAAAGGTGGACAGGATTTCATGTCTGCCGTAGACACCAGTGAAGATCAAAAATCATTGGAAAAAAGCTCAATTGCTGTCTTGCAAGTTTCAGACGAACCCACTTCCAACTATAAAGTGCCTTGGATAGCACAAGGGAAGAGATTTTAATGACTGGATTTGCTGTAAACTCTGTGTCCTGTACTAATAAACCAAAACAGGTCTCACTGTAATGCTTATTATGAATTTCAATGATTGAAAAAATATTTACGACTTTCAGGTTTTGTTTCAATAAGACTTTATTTGACCAGTAGAAAACAAATGTGATGTTAAACTTACTGCTCACAAAAGGTGTGCCATAAGCATGGGTCAAAGAGGAACTTTCAGATTTGAGAAACATGTTTTCTATAAACAAAAGAAATTGGCTGAATATAGAGACACAGCTAGGATAAATTGCATGAAGACGTACATTTATGACAAACACAGGAGATAGTTCAGTTAAGAGAATGTAATAGGTAACACAAGAATGACAGAAATTCATAAAAACTACATTTACACCGTCCTCTGCAACTCGGGTTCAAGCGATCACTTCCCCCGAAAATGTAAATGCATGTAAAGGCACATTTTGGGGTTCCACATTCAAAACGCATGTTCATGTGTAGCTATGCAACTGTCAATAATTGCATGATGTTTCACCCTCACAAAACGTGCTCCCGTTGAATGCATGTGGAAAGTTAAACCGGGTTTAATTTTGATCAGTCAGGGACTCGGATTTGGTTGTGATGCCAACTCTTTGTAAATTGATCATGAAGGAGAAATTAAGAAATGTGGTTTGTTCCTGGCCAGAATCATATGACAGCAAGGATTTCATATATCAGAATAGTGTTGTGAAATAAAAGGCTACAAATAAAATTCACGAGATCTGAACTGGACATTTTGCATCAAGCTTCTTCCAACTGTAGGTGGTGAACATGCTTCAGTAAACAGTAGAAAAAGAAAACAAGATTCTCCTCCCTACTTGCCTAGTATAAGCACCATGGACGAAACGCGCATACAACACAACATGTGCGTTCTTGAACGCGCGTCATATGACTGGTGTGAGCGTAGGTTATTACTTTCTCCCCCTCAAGGAAACAAATCAAATCTATCCCACTTTTTACAGGCGTTTACCAAAATTTCTCTAATTATGTTCTAAGAAAATGTCAATTTTCAAGAGAATTTTCAAAATATTATCAAATACATTTTTTAAATGATGCATTCATAGACATATAGGAACAAGAGAAATAGACTAAATTGGATAGGTACATTTTATTGTGCAAGACTTGACTATACTATTTAAAATTGTTGCATATAAGAAGTGCTGTGATTTAAAAAAAAATCTTTCAATTGTTATCTGTTTTCTAATGTTTTGCAAATGTATCATATCTGACAACTTTTCAACATTTTGTAAAATGCATAATAACTATAATTTAGTAGCCCAAAGACCTATGAGGATGTTATTAAACCCTCACTTTTAGGAGATACCTGTTCAAAGTTATTTGATTGACTGGGTTTGTTCAGTTTCTGTTCTGACTGATGAAGACATAACTGCGAAAGAAATGTTAGAGCTCAAGCTTTCCTTCTTTTAGTTGTTTTCTTTCTAAATAGATCTTGTGAAAACTTCAAATTATTTACTTTTTGTTCCCTGCTGTTCCACCTTAAAAAAGAAAAAGGGAGCAAAGTATTATTCTTGTATTCATGAACAGAAGAAAGTAATTTATTAATTTTACAAACTGTCACACTGTGATTCAACTTAAGCAGTCCAAGAATAAACTCCTTCAGTATTCTCTTGACAGAGATCTAAGTGTTTGCTTTCACGCCTGAGAAAAGCACTGCATGTATTGCCTGACCCTGCCTGCACTGATGAATCATGCAGCACTGAAACAAAGTGCACCCTGGGACCCATGTTAACAAAGAGAGTGAGGCCAACATGGAAAGCAAGTAACATAACCTTATGTTTAGCATTAACAATTAAATAACAAATGCCAATGGGATTTGCTCCTCTTGTTCCCACACAACAGTGAGCTCAAGATAAAAAGAGGCAGATGAATGCAAATGAAGAAAACTGTGTCTCCAAACTGTCATGTCGAACCAGAAAAAGTCCAAGTCTTTGTCGCAGTTTTATCGTTCACCATTAGGAGGTTTGAAACAAAGCAACACTTGTACTTTAGAGAGCATTTTATCAAGATTTATACCGTTTTTATAACCCAGCACAGACAAAAAAAAAAAAAGTTCAAAGACAGTAATTTCGACCAGTTATCTTATAGAAATATCCTCACATTTGACAGGCAAAATCCATTGGCATATTGCTCATTTAATGGTATTGAGAACAGTTTGACCAGAGTTATCATTTGCAAAAATAAAACATTTTTAATGGATTTCCAGGATTCTTTTCAATTTTTGGTGGCACAAAAGTGACATTGTCTATTTTGTATGAGACATTGGTGTGATACAAAAAGGTATGCATGCACATTCAGGTAGTGCCTGAAATCAAAATGAAAAAATAAAGTAGTTTTTGGTTAAACAAATGCAGCACTAACAACAATAACTGGGATTTGTTTTGTATTTATTAATTCAATTTTGCTGCATGTTTTTGTTCAGATCATGTATTAAAATGTATTTTCTTAAAATGAATCACTCTTTTAAACCATTACATGAAGAACAATTGTGTCTTATTCTGAGAGGAAAACATTCTTTTTTAAGAAAAATATTTTTGGTAGGAGTCTACATTTTAAAAGAGAATTCATTGATGCAGCTGAGAAGAGGAATACTTCCCAATCCTCAGCTCCAAGAATCTGCGTCATCTGTGTCTATGAGTTTGATTGTGCGTCAGCCTGCTGCCTCACCAACCTCTTAACAGCAGTGCTCTTGTTTATCTCCCAAGCTCAACCTTAGAGAACCAGTCAGAACAGTCAAAAGCAATAAAATCAATCTTGTGCGCAGATCGAAAACAAACTTACCTGCATGTCTTCTAGTTGCCCTTTAGTGCTAGGTGGTTTGGGGGACTCAGCACAGTTTTCTTCTGCAGTCGTCAGCTGGCTGTCCTGTAATTTACTCGAACTTAAATGAAAACCTTAAGTCTCCTCATGGGTCTGGGGTATTTTTTTTTTGTTTTAGTTGTTGATGTTAAATTTTCATTTAATTTTACTTGTATTTAAAAGGAGTGGTTAAATGATTCAGAATGCTACCTTAAAATTCAGAAGCCCATACATGTAATTAACACATTAAAATGTCTGTCTTGCAAAAAGGTAAAGGAGAAAAAAAACTTTAAAGTGCTTTCCTGTTTTTAAACTAAATGCAAGTTTAGTCACCTAATCTTAGATTTCTTTTATTAATAAAGTTATGCAAGAACTGCATATGGTTGCAAAAAATATGATGAGCTTTTTACTCATTTGTAATTTTCTCATCCTTGGCGCAAGTGAGCATTCCTTTTATTCAAGGATTCATAAAAAAGTGCACGTGTAGAGGATGTGACTTGATCGGCATTTTAAAAACATTCCTCTAACGCTACCAGCCTTTTGCATCAGTTCAGGCATTTTTCTTTATTACAAATGAATGCAGCTATGATCCAAAGCTCTGGGATGTAAAGACTCGTGTTTCAGGAGAAGATTAGTGCTGATCCTAATGAGAGCTTTGCTTCTACTGCTAGCCCCCAAGGTATCTGGATAAAGCTCTCCATCACACTCCACTGCATCCTGACACCCCTGCCCAGATGGCATGGTGCAGCATAACTCCCTGTTTCTTTTTTATTTTTTGTATGCTGAAAATGCCAATCGAATGTTACCCTTGGGCGTTGACGGTGCATATGGTCACTGTGAATACCTGCATAATGTCATTATAACAAAGAAACCCAAGTCTTCCTCACAAAGTGGAGGACATTTGCTGGCTTGCTATCTTTATAACACCCAAAACCCTGCTAAAAGTTGGAATAACAAAACATTTTGAGTTGGTCCAAAGTCATGCTAGTTTTTTATTAAAATCAGTCTTAAGTTGAATAAAACAAATTTTTCAAGAATGAAAGGTATTCAATTTTTATTTTTTATTTTGAAAGATACTTATACTAAAAAATTACTAAGTACAGTAAAACTAAGTACCTGGTACTCTTTAATGTTAAAGTATGGAAAGATCAAGTTATTCCTAGTTATAATTAGCAAATTCCAGTAAAAAGATTTGGCGCAAGAGGGGAGACTTTTAATAACAACTGGGAGTAAAAAAAAACTAGATTATCTCTTGTTATATTTCAGTTAGTTTTAACAGGACTGCACCAGCCAGTTAGGTCCCTGAGGTCCTAATGTCAGGGGCTATTAATATTTAATAATCCAGTCAATTTTCATGGTGTTGATTTTTTTTAGCTTCTGTGAGTGTTAACAACTATTTCATTTCAGTATTCAGGGAATTGGTGTCCAACATTACTGTTTTAGAATATATTTTTTTGAATCTAGAATCACGGTCAACATGTCATTTTAAATTTGACTTCCATTTGTGTTTATATTTCATGATTTTTTTCTTGTTGTTTGCATAGTTGGAGCCAGTTCAAAAAAAGATTGGGTACCAAGCCACAAGATGATCAGTTGCATCACTTCAAATACAAAGCAATACACCCAAATTTTTTTTGTATAACTCTGCGAGGCTCCTGATTACGGGTAGCTGTAATGCTCCAACAACCCAAGCGATACAACTTCATTGTATACCAAAGTTGTAGAAAAGTTGAATCACAGCAACTGAAATTAAAATCTTCCTCCTCAAACCATTTTGCTACTCATCCAAGTGACGCCATGCTGAAGCCTTTATCATGACGCCCCTTTCATCATGGGAATAACAAGGAAGAAGATTTTAAGTCCAGTTGCTATGACTCAACTTCAAGATAACGCCATCTGGATGAATGCGAACATTCAGCAACAAAGTGGTACTAAATCATTTTGACCCTTTTTTTTTAAACTTGTCCTGTCCAACAGCTGAGCAAACAGATGAGAGCTGAAGGCCTCTTATGTTGGACATATTTTACTTTTACAACATGGGGTTATTTATCTTTTTACACACAAGGTTTATATTTGAATAAACCCCTATTGTAGTTTATACAACACTTCATTTGAATTCATTATATTTGTAGATCCGTTTTCTGTTGGACTGGACGGGAAAGAAGAGGAGGAAAGAAGAGAGATGGATGTTGGGGGGTGTTGGAGGATGATTATAAAAGGTGGGGGGTAATATAATAATGCATCATAGAGCAAAAAGTTGCTGGAAGTTTATAATCATTAATGCAAGGTGTAGAAATCTAAAAGGGGCGGGGCCTGTCCACACACTAAACTGTTACAAGCATACCCGTTGGCTCCAAAAATCTTTACATATAAATATGTCAACATGTTCACAATCCAACTATTGTTAACACACACATACTTATGCATTCAGACTAACAAGTGAAATATTTCATTCAGTCACACAAAAGTTTTGTGCAAAGTGTGCTAGCAGCTGTGCTCAAGTGAGTCTTTGTGTTGTTCTGGGGTGGACGATGGAATGTAAAAAAAAAAAAAAAAAGATGGAGAGTGACAAGCTCCAGCCCAACCAGAAGAGCAGCCCCCCGCCGCACCCTAGGGGCCCAACCTGAGACCCCACCCAGGAAGAGCACTCTCAGCCCCAGATGAGCATCCCAGCCCCACCCTTACCCCAGGCACAAGCCAGGGTCCCACAAGGGCGATCTGCTCCACACTCCAGGCATCCACCCACACAGCTCACGGGAGGTCCAGGAGAGAGTAAGGCAGGGGCCACCCATTTCTATCCAGGAGGAGGAAATCTAAGTGGGGGTCCCAAAAGAGTTTTGTAAATATTGCCTTACCAGGCTATTGGCAAGGCACTAAAACCCAGATTGTTCCTGGTACTTTTAGCTTGGTGCCATTGTTCGGCAAAGCAGCCGTCATCAGTGTGAATGTGTGAACAAGACTATGACTATAAAACATTGTGGGCCTTTAAAGAATGAAGTGCTATACTGTATAAATATACACCATTTACCATTTTACTGAAAATGTGTTTGAGGTCAATAAGCACAACCATAATTCAGACATAAGGCGCTCAGAATTATAAGGCGCACTGTCAATTTTTAAGAAAACTAAAGGATTTTATATGTGCCTTGGAGTCTAGAAAGTCTGGTATTTAATACTTTTTTCTGAATGTCCTGACATTTCAAACACGTGGCTTGGGAAAATGAGCAGCTCATCTTGCCTGGTGTTGCAGCGTGCTATTTTCAACCTCAATATTTCGGATAACTATACTGATCACAAGAGGCCTAACAGCACTCAATAAGTACATTTTACCAGCAACCAAATCTTTTACCTTTACCAGTAAAACACTCTAAGCTGTTCTTCCAAGGGTTTTGTACTAAACCTGTCTTGACACCAAGTCCCAGATACCTAATGCTCAGCCTTACCTTTGTAATATTCCTAATGAGCCCCTAAGCCCTGAGATCCCTAGTTCTGCTTTACGCTGCATTGCCTTTGATCCTCAACATTCCTATCCCATCATCCTTAGGGGGCTGATCTTTTCATAATGTTACCTGACTGTTGTGTTTTTGCGGGAGTATCATCCACATTTGTCTGCCTTCTGAATCTGTTCACCCCCCCAAAAAAAAAGAAAAAAAAAGTTTTTAAAAATTTATGGGAAAACATACACTCATAAGCTGTAATGGCTCTTCTATTACAGTAAAATGATAAGATGAAATTAGTAGTTTTTTTTTTTTTTCTCATTCCCCTTGGTTTTAGTGTTCTGTGCTGTCGCGATATATATTGCAATTGTCTGTGATTACTTTTTAACGATGTTGCCAGTGGTTTGCAATTGCCCGACTTTGCTCTAAGATCCCCTGAGCAAACAAGCAGGGACAGCTTTGCTGACTGTATGGAAGCTCCTATAGATAACAGCACACAGTTTTGGACAAACCAGAACATTCTGGTTGTGTCATGAAAGCTCACAAAAAGTATTTTTTAAACAAAAAAAGAGAAAGAAAAGCATCACACATTCAGATATACATGGTAAAAACTTTCATTATTTTATTAACTATACATTTATGTGGATGACTTTCAAAAGTAGCATTTATATTTTCTTTTGTAAATGTAAATATTCAAATGACACCTGGAGACAACTTTTCAGCCACTTTTTTGAATGAATGACAGTGTACAAAAGAGAACATGATTTCTATAAGTTAGTATAAAATCAATCTTTGCCTTGCAGAGCATAGTAATATTTTGTAAGTCAGCTAGGATTTGTACACTACATACAGGATGATGACATACTGTCGCTCACAAGCAAATGCAAAAGCAGGATTAACCCTTGTGCTATCCTAGCCACTTAAACGTTGGGTCATCTAGACCCACTAGACAGTGCTCTGAACCTTTTTTCTTCAATGATTTGTGATCTTCACTGGTGTCCATGGATTACATGAAATCTTTCCACCTTTATCCACCTTTGTCATGGTAGGAAGAACACGTCAATGTAAGGGTGGGGTCATCTAAGATAGCACAAGGGTTAAGACATTTTAAATTAACAGTTTACTCAACACTTATATAGGATATGAGACTTTTCTAAATACTTCTCCTGGATAACATACACTAAAATGTGATATGCTTACTATTTCTATGCTTCACCTAGCAATAGAAAATATAAAATATTAAAATGCAAAAAGGTGAGATTTTCCATTTATAATTTACAGTAGGCCAGGATGAAGGTTAAGCCACAAAAATCCTGAAGCCTTTCAATAGTAAATGGTTTTGTGTCAGATCTGAGGTTTCATATGATGGGAGAACCTACCTACCAAAAAAAAAGGCTGGGCAGGTTATATGATGCTAGTTTTAACCCTAATGAGCAATTTGCTAATCAAAGACAGGAGATTGATGTAAATTGCATTGGTATATTTGGTCATTCTGTCACGGTGCCTCCGGCTGCTACCCCTCCCCTCCCTGTTCCTTCATTGGAACCAGCTGACCTGCATCATCTCATCACCTGTATGTGATGAGATTCACAGTCTCAGTTGTATGGAGCAAATTAAGTTCACTCTGTACACTCTCCTTCTTAAGGAGATGCATCCCAGCATACTACGCCAGTCCGTTATACTCACTCCGGTGCTTATGGCTGGCCTCTAGTCAAGTAACCATGCTCTAGTATTCCAAGCCTTGTACTTACCCTTTGTCTCATGCCTTCAGGTCATCTCCCCACTGGTCACGTTGGTTCCTCGCCTCGTTCCTGTTTCGCCGTCCTCGGCGTCTCCACTCACGCCAAGCTGTTCTCGCCGTCCTCGGCTCCACCTCTCACTCCAAGCTGTGCTCGCCGTCCTCGGCGCTTCACCTCGTCACAGGCTGTCTATGCCGTCCTCGGCGCTCCACCTCGTCGCAGACTGTCTACGCCGACCTCGGCGCTCCCCATCGTCACCGGCTGCTCACACCGTCCTCGGTGCTCCACCTCGCTCCCAGCCGTTTCCTACATCCACAACTTCCACCCCCTCTCTGATTAAACCTCCTGACTATACCTCGTCTCCTGAGTTTCTTCCGGGTTCCAGCATCTGGGTCTCCCTAGTAGTCCGATCATGACACATTCAAGAAAACTAAAACTAAATGCTTATGATGTTTTTGTAATACTTCGCTACAACGATGTATTGAGCAATGTGACTTTTTATGAGAAAAGGGTGTTAAGTGGTAAATGCCGCTGTTAAAATCTTTTAGTACAACTTTGGTAAAGTAGAAGCATCACAGATGAAAGTAATGCGCTTTAACATATTTAACTGGAAAACAAAGTGTATGTATTGTATGTTATGTGTTATAACTCAGATATGCTGAGATTTATCAAGAATTAGTTGAAAGGTTTGTGTTAAACTCTCTGCACAGACCAGATTTTAGAGATCAAAGAAGACCACAAACAGCAATTTACAAGATCAACTTCCCATCAACCCCTTTGAATAATCATCTGCTTCCTGGTCCCTTTAGTCATTGTGGGTCGTGTAATCAGGAGGTGAAGTCACTGAATCGAGAAGTTAGGAATATGCTGCAAAGTTTGCCAGGTTGCTCCAGAAACAGCAGAGGCTGTATTGTATATCAGTTTTTATTATAATAATTAATCTTTATCAACACTGTAAAGGTGAACCTCTTTGCTGCTCTCCACTAGTCCCAATCTTGACTTTGTATGCAATGTTATCATGAAAAGAGATTCAACTAATGATTATAACATCACCCCCACCCCCCCACACATACATAGGTCTTAAAGAAATGCAAAACAAATATTAAAATAAATCTCTGTAAGTTGAAATAAAATCCTATGACTAAATCTAAACTGTTGATTTGAGTCTTTTAGGGTGTGGTTGGAGCACTTAACTTATAACGTTCACCTCTCTGTCTCCCCTATAATGGGATGTGTATGGAGTGCTTCTTTGGATGCAGTTCCTCCTCTTAGCTGGTCCATTTTACTGGCACCAGCCCAGATGAGGTCTGGAGCAACAGCAGCTCAGCCTCCCTCTCCTCTGTGTATGTGTTCTTCAAGTCCCTGCCCTCGCCCGATGTGCTGCTCCCATGCATTAGGGATAGGTTAGTGTCCAAACTCCAGTTCTCCCGTTTTGCGCACTGGTATCTTCTTGACCACGCCATCCACACAGGTGCACATAACGTATCAAGAAGTCCTATAAGGTACCCTTCTTATGTACCCTCTCTAACGTCCTTCTCTCTTCTTCCGTCCTCTTCTTTCCCGTCTGGTCCAACTGAAAACGATGACAAATAAAATACTGTATATGTGTGGAAGTATTTTATTTGCATTTTTGTTTAAAATTTTAGCAATTCCAAAGCCTAACAAATTAGGACGATCATCTTCTGAAAGACTTTTTATTTTTTCCGCAGGTGTCCTCATGTAATCGGCTTTAACAACTGCCACGCAGATTTCTCCCTTTTTAACTCTGACATTACTTTGTTGTGTTGATTTGAAAGCTGCCCAATACCCTGATGTTTCCTTGATCGGGAAACTCAAAAGTTTGGTATCTTTTGCTGTTCTTTTGGTCTAACTTTTATGTACAGGTGCTTCAGTATAACACACAGCCAGACGCATTCAAGCTAACCACCTGATGTGTGAAGGTGGCTATCTATCCTTTCCAGATGTCTAATACAAGGACATACTGCCACCTTTTTCTAACCCTCCACACTATTGCTGTTCAGGTCCGTCAAAGCAGTTTGTTTGACTGGGTAATAAACATTCATGGCACAGAGACTAACAGAGGTAAACCACACGTCAGGATCATTAAAACATTATAGGGGTCAGGTGAACTACCACGTATGCATGCCATTTCTGTGCTTGTTTACCTTTTTTCAAAAATTTAATGTGATGTGTTTTAGTTTTTGCAGAACAATATTCTTAAATGCCTATTCTTACTTTCTACAGGCATTACATTCCATGAGGTTAAAGAGCTCCTTTTTCAAAGTTTGCACTTAAACCATTTTCATTATTTTTGTTACTCAGATTTTTAACTTTACAGATGACTAATTGGCTGCACAAAGCTCCACTATAGCCAGTTATGAAAGTACTTTTAAAAAAAGATACTTCTTTTAAGGTGTAAAAGAAACAAAATAAGGAATGTGATTTGTAATCTTATTCTACTACTTTCAAAGGCATCTGTTTTTGTGGTTAAATTTAAGTTCTCGCATTATCTATGTACCGTGGCCCTGAAGTACAAATCGCATCAACGAATAACTTAACACAAAAACCTATTAAGATCACAACAATTAAATAAGGAAAACAAATAATACAAAAACAGATAAATAAGTGGAAAACGTGTCAATTCTCTGTGGTGTTTTTTGTTGAGTTAACGATTCCTGTGTTGCTGCATGGCAGCAGAAGCACACTCTCATGTGGCACTTTTACATAAATCCTAACACAAACAAGTTAAATACCAAATAGACACAGGTGGCCCATGAGCTTCATGACATTTTTTTTCTCATCTAATAACAGCTGCGTGGATTTCTGCAGGCCGTGGATTAGAGTCTGGAAACGATGTAATGCAGAAGGAAAGTGTTTAGTTAGCTCTAAGCTCAGCTAAAGTAAAAATAAATAAATAAAAGCGAAATGCTGCTGTACAGTGAGACGCTATCTACCATCCCAGGTGTCTCTCCTTCACCCTCCTCACTAACGAACAAACTCTGAGAGGCCTTACCTCAGGCGGCTCCCAGTAATTACTCCCCAATGCCACAAACTGGTGCAGTGGGTGTCCGTAACAGACTGTGTGCCAAACTAAGAAAAACAACAACTGTGGGGCCATTATTTGTCAATCAAACCCAGGGCCAAAACAAAATGCCGTCTGCTGCATTAGTGGGACATCAGAGTTTATTGTTTTGGTTTGATCAGATGTGCACAAAAGTAATTTTTTATGATGCCTAATGTTGCAACCAATAAATCTCTTTACTGAAGACATTGCAACAAACAGCAGATAATGTGAATTTTATGTATTTTATTGTTTTTTTTCTTTCTATTATCAAAGGGAATTTTTTGTTTTAACTTATCCAGATCTTTTTTTTTTTTGTTTGTTTTGCAGCTTTAGGACCTCCAGTTCTCAAAATATTCAAGCAGACAAGATGTCTGAAATGGAAAGGAAAACCTGGAAAATAAACCAAGAGCTAAACCTTTTGATCTTTTTTAAAACAAAATACCACATGCAAACTCTGAACCTTACCTTGGTACATTAGTTTCTTTTTGCAATAACATTAGCACATTTGCAACCTTCCAAGTAGATTTTGTAGACATAGCTAAATCTCTGAATATTTTATATACTGTTTGTTGTGCTTGGTGTATCTAGGACCCTTCATGAGGATAATTTCACTCATTGTGGTGCTCCTGACGGTGCTACTGTTTACTCAAGGTGTTACTTGTACTTGTAGCCCAAGAGGATCTTGATCAAAGTAACTTTAAAGTTATTTTTATACTGATCACTGCAAAGAACTTAGTCGTGACAGTTTGTGGCAATATGTTTTGATAATAGTTTCAGAGTTGTTACTGAATTAACTGATATGTGACTGCCCGGTTGTGAAAGGCCCAGGCTCAAATCCCAGCTTGGTCCTTTATGTGTGGAGTTTGCATGTTCTCCCTTTGCATGCACAGGTTTTCTTCTGGCATTCCGCTGTCCTCCTATAGTCTAATTACGTGCTTCATTATTATTTCTAGTTGTGAATGTTATTGTGTGGCCCTGTGACTGGCAATCTAGATGGAGCAAATCAGATCTTCGCCCAACAGTAGTTGGGTTGGCTCCAGCAACTCTGTGATGCCAAAAGGGATTAAGCATGTTCAGAAGGTGGATGGATGTTAACTGACATAAAATGCATTGTACTTCGTTTCAAAGACCCACTCCAATGTAAATCATGTTTTTGGTGTTTTACACATGTTGTTGTAGCCTTTTTCTCACGATGGAGGATATCTATCGATCGATCGATATACAGTCAGGTCCATAAATATTTGGAAAATAATTTAGTTTCTGTACATTACCACATTGAATTTTAAGTAAAACAGCTCAGATACCATTGAAGTGTAGACTTTCAGCTTTTATTCCATGGGTTGAACAAAAAGATTGCATAAAAATGTGAAAAACGTAAGCATTTTTTAAACACAATCCCTTCATTTCATGGGCTCGTAAGTAATTGGACAAATGAAATAACTGAAAACAAAATGGTCATTACTAAGCGACTTTCAGTTGCTGTTTGTTTGTGGGCCTTTTTTTCTGAAGTTTAGTCTTCAACAAGTGACATGCATGCTCAGTTGGGTTAAGATCAGGTGACTGACTTGGCCATTCAAGGATATTCCACTTCTTTGCTTTAATGAACTGAGTTGCTTTGGCTGTATGTTTAGGGTCGTTGTCCATCTGTATTATAAAACGCAGCCCAATCAGTTTGGCTGCATTGATCTGGATCTGCGCAGACAGTCTGTCTCTGAACACTTCAGAATTCATTGGGCTGCTTCTGTCCTTTGTCACGACATCAATAAACACTAGTGTCCCAGTGCCACTAGCAGCCATGCACGCCCAGACATCACACTGCCTCAACAGTGTTTTTCTGTTGATGTAGTGTGCTTTGGATCATGAGCTTCTCCACACCTTCTCCATACTTTTCTCTTGTCATCATTCTTGTACAGGTTGATTTTGGTTTCACCTGTCCAAAGAATGTTTTTCCAGAACTGTGCTGGCTTTTTTAGATGCTTTTTAGCAAAGTCCAATCTAGCCTTCCTATTCTTGAGGCTTATGAGTGGCTTGCATCTTGCAGTGTACCCTCTGTATCTACTTTCATGCAGTCTTCTTTTTATGGTAGACTTGGATATTGATACGCCTACCTCCTGGAGAGTGTTGTTCACTTGGTTGGCTGTTGTGAACGGGTTCCTCTTCACCATGGAAATGATTCTGCGATCATCCTCCACTGTTGTCTTCCGTGGACGTCCAGGTCTTTGTGCGTTCCTGAGTTCACCAGTGCTTTATTTCTTTCTCAGGATGTACCACACTGTTGATTGTGCCGCTCCTAATACTGTAGCAATTTCTGGCATGGTTTTTTTCTGTTTTCTCAGCTTATTGATGGCTTTTTTCACCAGCATGGAGAGCTCCTTTGACTCCATGTTGTCTGCTCACAGCAAAATCTTCAAAATGCAAGCACGAGTCCTCTAATCAACTCCAGGCCTTGTATCTGCTTCACTCATAATGACAAAACAAGGGAATTGCCCACACCTGCCCATGCAATAGCAGGGAAGTCAATTGTCCAATTACTTACGAGCCTATGAAATGAAGGCATTGTGTTTAAAAAATGCTTACGTTTTTCACAATTTTGTGCATTCTTTTTTTTCAACCCATGGAATAAAAGCTGAAAGTCTGTACTTCATTGGTATCTGAGCTGTTTTATTTAAAATTCACTGTGGTAATTTACAGGAAAAAAAAAATTAGTAAGAATGTGTCTCTGTCCAACTATTTCTGGTCCTGACTGTACCTGGCTTCTCCCAAGTCCTCACCAATGTTGCTCAGCTCTCCTTTGGCTTTCACACATCTCCCGTCCGCACCATCCATCTTTGGTTCTAGCCGTGCTGTGTACCTCTAGTCACAGGTGCTGTCTGTTCAAGTCCCTGCCTCCTTGTATTAGCTTAGAGCTCCATTTACGTGATGAGTAAGGAGTCCTGTCCGAGGATGTCCAGGTATATGCAGTCAATCCCTCCGTCTATTCCCCAAACACACCAATATAATTGCAAAACCACGAAGAAAAATGCTCACAATCCATGTAAATGAGGATTAACAGCACATGCTGATTACAACAAATCTTTAGCACCTTTCATGCTATTACATTGTTGTTATCCTCCAATTAACTTGTTTTCCCAGCTATCCAATTTGAACCTACATCACAATTGTTTCAAATAATGTTTCAGTTTTATTGTTATTTTCTTAATATAACCTTGATGTTTTGGTAACATATGTTTGGCTAGTTTTATTCTATAAACAAAACATTAGATTAGTTTTAGCAAACTCTTCAATTACTTTGTTACTATAAATCTAATGCTACCTTTTTTTTACTGTTTCTCTCATGTTTCAGGGTGAGTTGAAATTTTGTCTGACTTTGGTCACAGTTTACAAAGGTGGCAGATGTGAAGGTAAGACAGGCACAGTAGGGAAGGTATTACTTTGCATTCAGAGAGAATCTGTTAAAAGTTTCAGTAAAGGAATGTTTATGCATAAGCATTACTGGGGATGTTCTTTGGAGGCTGTCAGAGCCATTTCCTATTCAGCAGAGGTAGATGGGGAAAAAAAAAGTAAAAAAATGCTGCGAATAACTTGTTTCGACACACTTTAATGAAAGGAGAACAAGTATTTGTACAGATTAAATTTGTTTTGGATGACACGTATGCCATTCACAAAATGGAGATGTCGCATAAACAGTCAAATCTATTGACCAGGCTTTGGAAGCCTTATTGACCTTCAGACACACACTATTTTCATATATATACATTCTACAATTTACACGACATGCCAAGAGGTGGACTACACATCCATTTAAATCAAAACAGAGCCAGCAGAAACTGTAAACCTTAATAACTCACAAAAACAGATCACACCGTGCACTTGTCTTGGTGCAACATTCATAAATATTGATGGCAATGATAAAATATGGTTTTAACTGTGTGTGTCTTTGTGTAATAGTGTCCCTACGTTTTATTAGGGACGAGCTTTTTAGAAGGCATTTTTAAATCGGTATTTAAATGGGACTCTTTGGGCTGGGGAGAGGCTACATACGCAAGATACAACACTTTGGAGCTGAATGAGTAACCTCTCCGTGCTTTTTAGGAGGTCATGGGACTGGATAGGGTAGATAGGATTCAAAAATGACTGTAAAAAAAACATGTGCGTGTTAAAGTCTGAACCAGGCTACTGATGCAGTGGAGTTTTGAGATTTGTGAGAAATCCTGATGGCGGGAGGTAACGTTTATCCACAGGGCACCCAAGCCTTGAACAGGAGACAGTAGAGATGGAAACACATTAGATAAATAGGTAGCTTTATAAGGAAGTTGATCTTTTTATGACTCATACATTCCTATTAAAATTGACCATAGATAAATAAATAAAAAATGTAGTTAACACACCATTAAATTTGTTTACAATTCTGTTGGTGCGTTTTAGATCTAAAACACACATTACCACATCTGAGAGAGAATATGTGGAGTAATTAGTGTGACCCACAAACACACCCAGCTTAATCTCAGAAATACGTTATAATACACACTCTTAACAAAATTGTGCAACTAGCATCAAAGCAACACTACAAACAAAAAATAAGTTAACCTGTGCTACCTTTAAAAATGGATAAAGAGCATAAAAGGTGACTGCATTTGTATAATACTAATTTAATTTATTCCTGGGGTCCATGATTTAATGGTTGGGGAGGAGTTATTTGCACCGTCACTTAAAAGGTTTGGATCTCAGCTGGAGCCATCCCGTTAGTTTAGGTTTGCATGAAGTCCACATATTCTAATCAGTACTCAGCTTGTGGTTGCAGTCAAGTGATATGTGCTTGACAGACTTCTATTTCTATCTTAAAAAGAGCAACTCATTCTCCGATTACTGTACTTGTTGGATTAACAATAAAGGCAAATCATTGATTTATTTATACATTCCTTCATTTATTTATTTTATTCGAAATGTAACAGATGTTTATACAACTCATTAATATGTTCCGAATGTCAATCCTTGCAACATTTCCCAGTTTTAGTTTCGTATTTACAGCAGTAGATTTTAATTTATGAAATGAATATCAGTGATGCTACTAATTAATGACCTTTTATTTTATTGTACCTTTAGTTTATCAGACAGAACATTTAGAACAAAATATAATTGCGATTTTGGCTTGGCCATTAGCAGGAAAAACTAATAGGGAAGTGAAGGAGGAAGATAACAATCGTATATTTGTTCCCAACCCTGGTCCTCTGGACTGTCATGGATGTTTTCTAGTCTATCCATAGCAAACACACCTACTTTTGAAAAACCTTGCTGAGCTTCATGATTAGTAAAAATAAGATAATATATTATGATATAATATAATTGTATGGAAGTACTATTGTATACTATGGCGGGGCAGGCATGAGTGTGTATTTGTAGGAGTGTATACTATGTCCAGTTATACATATTTATGAATAGATGGAAATATTAAACATTCATATTTAAATACAATAAGACAAAAAGCAAAATTTCTCCTTATTCTTTGAAGGATTGCATACAGAAGGTGTTTAATTTATTGCCATGATAAATTCACATTTTATTAGCAGACTAACAACCTTGGATCTGTCACTTAAAGACACTTTAAAGTTTTGGTGAAAAGGTGTTAAAATCTTAAAAAAAAATGTAATAGATGAATTTCCCTTTTCAGTATTTTCTGGAGAAGCCATCTTATTGTTTTACCATAGAAATACACTAAGTCTGACAATCTCTGATGTCTCTTATTTAATCTGAATGGAGAAAGATGAAGCTGACTGGTTTGGAAAAAGCAAAAGGGACATTTTGCTCAGTTCCTTCAACCTGTTAATCAAAAAAAAAAAAAAAAAACATCTGAGGTCCAAGAAAACGAAGATATAATGATTAGAAAATAATACTATAAACAGTACAATTATTATTATTATTTAATTTTGACACCAGACTAAAAATGTTTATTTAGTATGTCCTGATTTGTGTAAAATTCAGGGACAAATGTAGGAGGTTTGGCGCAGGCTTGGATTTTACATGCAGACAGGCAAACACTATAAAACCATCCCTTTGTTTATTTATTTTTCCTTTTTTGCAACCAAGAAAGATTATAAATGCCCAAATTACTGAAAACAGGTTTCTGGTTTTTATATTGGTTAGGAAATTGGGAGAGGCCAACAAACTTTATTCTAGATGCAACAAGAGCACCTTCCAATTCCTTAAACCCGGAAAGACAAGTGTTGGATTCTTATGGTGAAAGTATGTCAAAAAATGTTGCTACCCTTTAATTGAGCTCCAAAAACCACAGTGTACAAAACACATTCTTACACAGCAATAAAGCGCCCTAGAAAAACAGAATGAAACCAGGCTGATCTGCAGTGGTATTTCTCTTAGCAGAAGAGTTTTAGACACCAGACGGTATAGAAAGGCTCACCTTACTAACTGCAGGGGAAAAGTCCTGTGCAAGGGGGGCCACAGGCAGTGTCAGAAGTCATATGCTTTTGGTTTTGAAATAGCAGACAAAGGGGCACCTGCAAGGTGCAGTAAAAGATTCCATGCACTGATGCCAAAGCTGTGGAGTTAACACAGCTTGAAGCCTTCTTCAACATGATCCTATCCTGTTCACTTCTACAAAGACAGAGCAGCCCTGCAGCCAAGACAACAATGCTGCTAAGATCCTTAAATCACTGGCAAATACTAACTGAGGTTAAAGTTAAGCTATGGTTAAGGGAAGGTTTAGGGATGAATCTAGAAGAAGAAACTAGGCTCCCCCTTCAAAGGAAAGGGAAGAAAAGCACACAAGCAGCATTGACTTACGGTGATGTAGAAAGAATTCCTTATTAACCTCCATAAGAGGGGAGGAGATTAGGTTTTATCTTTGATAGACAACCAACAATGGCTCTTTTTCACTTCTTCACTAATTCTGTTGGAACACAATTATTTGTGCTTCAAAGCCTCTCATTCGATTTTTTTTTCATAAGAAATTACTAAAAATATTTAATTTAACCTCCGACTTTTGTCTTACTAATTTCAATGTGTAGTTTATGAATTATGAAACCGTAATAAATAACAGGTGATGTTTTGGAAAAAAAATCACTTTGACTTCATTTTAATGATAATAATGGGATTTTGCAAAGCCAGAAGGGTGTGACCTGTAAAAGGCAACTTTTCCATTTTGTGGGGTTTATATGTAAAATGCCAAATGTGTCCAGGAAAACACATTTCGTCATTGAAAGGAGAGATTTATGTATAGGAAAAATGGCTAAACTGAAGGTCAACCTATGTTGATCTAGAATTCCTAACAGATGTTTTATAGCAAACCCACAGCACATTTCGCCAAATCAAAGGGGGCTGAGACGGTACTTCCTTAACAAAAGACACATCAAAGAAATACTCAGCAACTGATGTGGCAGGACTTAAGAGTGAGAGTAGGGAATATATTATTAAGAAAGGCTACTGGTGAGGGCAGCCATCTGCTTATAGAGGGAGTTCTGTCTACAGTGTCCTTTATAAAACAGCCTTTGCCTTGTGTTGACATAATATTTAAATAGGGCTACTACCTGAGTTTCTTGGCAACATATTCTGGTACTTTTATCGTATACAAATGTTTTCTTTAACCCCCCCCCCAACAAGAAGAAATAGAAGAAAATTTTTTTTTCTCAAACTTCAAGTGTGTATTATTAAATAAATTATTTTTGTCCAAATGAATTCAGTGGTTTTAGAAATGCCATTCTTACAGTGTTGTTATGCTGTCTTTATTTGTTAGAATAAAAAAATAAAAGATTCAAATTACTGTACAGAATATAGTAAAACAGTGATTAATAGGTGGCACAGAAGGTACAGCAGTCAGACATATAAAAGTGGGATGTGAAGACAGACATTTTAAAAAGCAACCAATGTTTCCCAGAAATATAAAAAAAAGGAAAACTTTAAATCAATCTATAAAAAAAATATTTGCACTAAAGTAATATTTTTAAACACTTCTGGTCTCTCCTTCTGTAAAGTATATTCTGAAGAGGGAACACTTGGACCACTACAGCTTAACCGTGAAGCTCACCATTCAGGCTAAAGTTAGAATTGTAGTACTAAAGTGATATTTACACATATGGTCCACTTAGTCTAGAACATAAGGAGAGAGCAGGGCAGCTGTTTCAATAAACCCTAATGGTGAATTAAGGTTGAACAGTTTGGAGTAAATGGTCTAGAAAAAAAAGAAGTGGAAAACCTAACATTACAACTTTGGTGAATGTGAGGTAAACATGTCATGCACGTGTGCGCACGTATGTGCATACATCGCCTACATTCCTCACAATGAGTTAAAGAAATTGAAAAAAAACAGTGGATGTTACAGTGTTTGTTTCACTTCACAGTTTTCAGGGATAGGGAGGTAATTGTTATGGGGTGATAGACACACCGCATTTTGTTTTTTCCCTCATGAAGACTTGACTGCGTACAGTGTGTCTTACTTATTGGGGCCTTTAAACAAAAAAAGTTTCAACATTCTGTGGATATAAAAGCAGATTTTCCCAGTGAGTCATTCCAAGTTTATCATTCAAACAGCAATGATCGCGTGTGTTGCACCCCTCAAACATTTCCAAATGCCCCATTACAGATGTTTCACTATTACAGAAAGTTGTTTTACATTTTAAACGTATGTCAAAAATCCACAGAGAGATATTTAGGCTCAAGTTATAGCTCTTGAAACCTCTCAGCATTACACAGTGTTTTGGTACATGAGAAGTTTTTGCATAATTAAAAAAGGTATATCAGTTCCCTTTGGGGCAAACAAGCATCTTAATGTAGCAACACTGTGCCATAGTAGGAGTCATTATTTTCCACTGCATCATGCTGCAGTTCTCCTTGGATGTAAACACAGCGATCAGTCAGGCTCAATGATTCTGAGAATAGCTTGCTGTCAATTAAAGCAGTTCACTGAAGTATAATTTCACTTGTTGAAAAACAACAAAACATTTTCTCTAGTAAAATACAGCATAGCAAGCTGTTCCCAAGAATAAGTTCAATACTAGATGTCTAAAAATTCTGTTTTATCAAAAGTCATGCAGAGAGACAACTAAAAAAAAAGGCTTTACTGCACATATTTTGCATAAAGCTATCTAAATTTAAATTGTGAACTTTTGAATGTAAAAGGAATCATTTTATCTTTTTATTTTACAATGAAAACTTTTTAGATGTTTAAGTTTCAATCGCTTTAAAGTTTTACCCAAATCCAGTTTATATGGTTTCCATCCATTCCCATAAACTTTGAATGAGTTTTGCTTGATTTAAATCAATGTTTAATTAATTTGTATATGGTATTAAGTAAAATGTAGTTCTTGAGTCATTACTGTAAAACTGTCAGATGAATTATATGTCATTGAATTATTTTATCACTTTGTTCTGGAGTAACATTTTAAATTCCAGCTTTTCAATTGCTGAGGACAAACACTGCAGTTCACCATCAAAGATTTTTGGACAAAACTTTTTTTTTTGTTTATAAATGTCTAACATTCTAATAATTGGGATGCAATCTAGTTTACAAAAAGTACTTTTATCTACATTTGGTAAAGCTTTTAAATACTTTTCTGTTCAAAAGTGTGGCTCTGAGAATATTTGCATTTTGTTTGATGTCAGGAGAACTTGCACACTTTGATTCTTCTCTGCATCATCGTCTTCCATAAGACATATGAAAGAAAAAAGGACAGGATGAAAGAAAAAAGGGGTAAACTGTTCCAGGTTGCACTGCTGTCGTTTTTTTCCTAAAATTTAGTTAAATTTAGTTGCTTCAAATCATTGTTTAAAAAAATTACTAAACAGACACAGTATAAATCTCTAAAACACATAAGCAGGATGGACAGCTATTATTTGAGGATTAATTAAAAACCAGCAAACCAAATGTAGTTTTTTGGTTGTAAAACAATTCATTTTTCTAAAATATGTACCGTGGGTATAATTTTTAAATATTAATAATTAGTAAGGAACTGTAACGATGATAGTTTTTATGAATTGCATTTTTGAAACTACTTTAAAAGCGAGAACCTTTAAATCCATTTAAATTTGAGAAAGATGTGATCTTAGAATCATCTCTGAGTTTAAGAAGCCTAAAAGCCAATGCTTTATTAGCACTTAGACATTTTTACAAGCAACATCTGAAAGAAGAAACTGCTTTGAAGGTTCAGTAGAGCAAGTTTGATCAAAAGTAAGATAAGATTGATAAAATCCAGATTTTTCTTTTCTAAACTGTTTAAAAACCAATGCTATTCCAAATAGAAGAAAGGCACTCTTGCTTAGAAGTGAAAATATACAACCTTTATTGTAATATTCTCTACTAGTTTAGTTGCAGTAAAGTACACAAACATAGTTTGTTTTCACTGCCATATTTTTTGAATAAAGATGTTGCATTAAAAGGTTTCTATGCAGAAACTAAAACGTGGCAGATTACAGTATTTGCATTGTGTTAAGAAAAGATGTGTACATGTCATTCAGTGCAACAGTCTAGTCTCATGGTGGTAAATTAAAACACTGGAATCCATCGCACAGCTAAGACCTAAATACTGCTTTTGTATTTAACCCCGGATATACTTCCGGTTCCGGGGTTAAGGCAGGACGCGTGGTCGCGGCTCTCTGCGGATACTATCTTCAAATTACTTAAGAAGTTGATTTTCTCCAAAAAGAGAGCTGACCATGCCCCCGAAGAAACCCCAGGAATATGAAGAGCTCAAAAAATCTCTTGACATTATTCAAGAAACGCTGAAAAGTTTTATGGATCAAGTGTCGGCTAAACTAACGCCACTCTGGGAGATGATGGAAGAGTTCCGAAGATTTCGGGCTCAAAACGAGCAGGGAGAAAACCGGGTCGAGATTCTGGAGAAAAGACTGGACGATGTGGAACAGCAAGTAAGGATGAATAATGTCATTCTCACTGGAGTACCAATCAAGCCTCGAGCGAAGCTGAATTCAGCTGGAGCTAGCGCTGCTAATGCTAGCGCTAGCGTAGCTAGCAGTGCAAAAACGGAGATTGATGCGTCGCTGGAGCAGCAAATACATTCATTTCTCACATCGAAAGGGATTTCCCTGGATCTCAATACCATCGAGACCTGCCACCTGCTCCCCAGGAGAAAGGAGACGGATAAACCAGCGATCCTCATCAGGTTTGTGAATCACAAACACAAGCTAGCTCTGATGAATCAACGCAAAAACCTGAAAGGTTCGGCTGCTTATCTGAACGACCATCTGACCAGGAGGAATGCTGAAATCTCAAAACATGCACGGCTTCTCAGGAAGCGTAAGCAGATTGAGAACACTTGGGTTAAAGGCTGCAGGATCTTTGTCAAACCACTCGGTCCAGAGGACCGCACCAAGGTTATGGTCGTGAACACCATGAAGGACTTTGAGAAGTGTTTGATCACGGTCGTCTGAATCAACGTGGAGTAATAAATCAAAGAGCCAAATAATTTCAAGAAATATGACACCTGGAATCATCACTTTCTCCATAAGTCTGACGTCACCTGAATAGCAGCAGAGTTCTGACCTGCAGACAACTTGACCTCAACTTTCACCGCAGCTGATATCAGCTGAAGAAGGATATGGACCTGAATCTAATGTCTGCAGACATAACATGGAAGAGAACTATTGACTCTGTTTAAACCCAGAAGATTGGCTGTTATCAGTAAAAGAAGAAATACCAACCTTGGACAATCGACAGATTATGGACCCTTTTTATTTTTTTCCCTTACAGCATTACCTTATTATAAAGAAAAAAAAAAAAAGAAAAAATACAAAAAAAAATATTTAAAAAAAGTAAAACAAATGATTAATCACTTATTGAAAATTGTTCAATTGATTGACTTTTGATGATATTACTTCACTAGCTCCTAAAATTGATAAAATGATTCAAAAATCTTTCCTAATGTAGCATAACTTTGCACATGTTTTTAACTTTTGATACTTGATGAAATTTTGCTATGATAACTCCTGAAACAGTGTTGTGTCTATTTTACTGGTATAGTATTATGTTTTAAAGCATATGAATGACTTTTAAAAGTAACATAATTTGCATATATTTCAGATGCTGCATTTGCCATGTTGATTTCTAAAGTTATTTTTGACGTAGTACTTAAGTAATTTCATCTTTGGCACGTGCTATATTGATACCTTATGATTCTTAATTCTGTCTGATAAAACCTAGGAACCGGATATTGATAAATCATGTAATAAAATGGTTATAGTATAACGGGGTGGGATTATATAAGTTCGCTTCCTTCCACTCCCTTTCAAGCAATTTTTATTAATTATGTCTAATTATCCTAAGTTTGATTAATTACTGTATGAATGTATAACTGATGATTATATTGCTTTTGTGTGTATTGCTCCTATTTGATTGCTTGAAATAAACCATTTCAAATCAAATCAAATCAAAATAGTTGAAAATACAAATAATTTCCACACTTGATTTCACCTCTGTTGTTCTGTAAATAATTTTCCTGTCTCAGATGTTACACATTTCAAGCTTTACATCATTGAACCACCGAGTTCTTATGGAATCTTTCCTCACAGATCTACCACACTGAAACATGGTTGAGCGTTAACTAAGGAGCAGTGAAACAAAAACTTCTTTGGTCAACCTATCACCATTAAGTGTGATGTAGGCTGACTTTGGCATTGACTTCATGCTTTTCTTGAAAGTACAAATCTGTTGTATTTGCCAGTTACTTTTTTTCCTTCCAGCTATTTTTACTCAGAGTAAAATACTCAAAGTGGGAAAAACTATGTGGTTCACATTCACAGTGGTTTTGATGTATAACACTTAAATGTACCAGTGCAAATGAAATATCTGTGCTATTTGGTGATTTAGTTGTCACCGACTTTGCTTTTGAATGACTCTATACACATGAGGGAACATTAACTTAATTTGAAATGAAGACTCAAGTAAGATATTACATCTTGTAGTCAAGATATGCAAGCTCCAAATCAATAAAATGTTTAGCATGCTAATTACATTTTGGCATTTCCATGCCGATTACTTAACTTACATGTAAAACATTATTTTCTAAAAAAAATGTCTGTACTATCTCTGAGCACATAGTGCCTTTTGGGCCTAAGATTTTTTTCCATAATGAACTGCCAAGATCATTGTCGGTGTAAAAAGACTAGAACCCCAAAAGGCGTTTTTTGTGACTTTACCTTTTATTGGTTTTGGATTAAATGGACCTGCAATTGTAGCATTATTACAAAATCCATTGTATCTCAACTCAACTTCCCTATTAGAAAGCGGCAGTGTGTGCACCACAGAAATGTCAATGCACAATGCAGAAACAGCATAAAGGCAATTTAAGGAGACAGCTTGCCTTCTGTGAAATCTAAAGTCCAAGGAAGATTCAGGAAGAAAACAAAAGTGTAGAACCTAAAAACATAGCTGGTGTTAGACAAATTTGTCAATTTTTTTATGGGACAAATTTAGTGAAATCATAGGCAGAAGACCCAGTCAGCTATCGAGCCAAGATTGATTGAAAACAAGAAAACCAAGAATATCAAACTGCCTCTTTTTTTTGGAAACCAAGCATTACATAACATTTTTTCTGATTTCATACACATAAAAGCATATAGAAACCATCTAAAATACTGGGATCCACATGTTGGGCATAATGTGTTAATATTTTAAGTTTTGTAATAGGGTGGATAAACCCTGTAACAAGACAGGATATGGAATGGAAACAAGTAGCTTTAAAAAGTTTAAAAATCTCTTGAAAAAACGTATGAATTAAAAAAGGTTGACAGTTTATTATTAAACGACATGAAACTTATATGTAGTAGGAGTCACAAATGATCACCTTTAAATTACAGTAAATCCACATTCAGTTCTTTAAATAAAAATATAATTACTATCTCTTTCAAATTAAAATAACTTGTTTTTACATCATCCAGTCTGGCATAACATAAAAAAAATCTCACAAAGCACATCAGGTTTATGGAACTTTAAAGTTTCATTTCCGAGTGAATGGACTTACTATCTGACAGTATTAGTCTAGGTTTGACCAAAAGATTCCTTAAACTTAGGATAAATAAACAAGCCTTTAAATGTATTGTAGCATTGCTGTGTTCTTTTCCTTTGTTGATGTTCTGTGAGATGCTAAATTGCTCTGTTGGTTATGGAGAACAGTGGGCGTGGCGGGAGGAGGGAAAAGCCACGAGACTAGAGGGAAGCTTTCGTTTTTTTGGTTGGTTGGGAGGCTCGCTCCCTGACTGTACGGCGTGGTTACGGCCGACAGTAACTGAGCTGTTCGGAATAAATAAGAAGTTTATGGTGAAACCATTGCCTGCATTCTTTGAAACGCCACATTGGTGTCAGAAGTAAAAGCAATCAAAGACAAAGGGAGAAACTCTGAGTTCTGACTCACCTCACCGCTAGTCTGGTAGTGCTTACCATGCATTGCAACTCATTTAGTGGAGAAGATAGCGACGCCAAGAGGAAAACACAACGCTTGTCGCACGATAATCGCAATGGTCTTTCTGGCCATATGGTGGGATTGAGCCACGGTGCGGCGCACGTAGCCCATCTAAGACAAACAGCCATGGAGCTGGCTGCTGACGCTGGCTTTAGCGAGGGAGCCAGAGCGCAAAAAAACCCCAGCAGATTGTGACGTCAGGCCGAACGTAAACAAAGATGGTGGCACCCTGCCCGCCCAGCTCCAGGTGAAAACTTGTATAGCTCTGATTGACAGTGGCTCCTGGGCTACACTTTTGAGACCTGACCTGGTTCCAGCGGGAACACAGTTGGAACCTACAATCCTGAAACTGCTTGCCCCTATGCTTGGGAAAGGGACAGTGGCCACACAGATAGAGGAATTTTCTGTGGACTTTAAGGTGTGGGTTGCAGCAGTGCAGGACCCCTGCATATTGGGACTTGACTTTCTGCGGGCTGCCAGCTGGATCTGGGAAAAAACATGCTGGCCTTTCTCGGGGGGCCCACAGTTTCAATGGTTCATTCTACACAGGTGCCCAGACAGCAACTGCCAGCTGCTAGGGTGAGAGGAGCTCACATCGGTCAGACCCCCCACTTCAAACTTTTTTGCTGTTTCACCATTCCCAGCTCCCGACGGTTGCACAGTCTCCTGCCACAACCTGACAGCCTTCTGTTGACAAGTTGGACAGATTGACGGAAATAAGAAAGGTGTGGTAAAGCAGCTGTGATAACTTAGACCCTGGGCAGAAGGAGAAGTTGTGGCAGGTGTTGTTCGAATTCAAGGACATTTTTGCACTGTCAGAAGAGGAAGTTGGCTTGACACACCTGGTCCAACATGAAATCAATCAAGGTGGGATGTTTAACAGATTTGGAACACCGGAAGTCATCCACAGCGACCAAGGCAGAAATTTTGAGTCTGCAGTATTTGGTGCTATGTGTAAGCTGCTGGCCATTCAAAAGACTTGGACCACACCCTTGCACCCCCAGAGCGAGGGATTAGATGAACGGTTCAACAAAACCTTGGCAAAACAACTCCCCATCCTCACAGCTAAACACCAACGTGATTGGGAACTCATTTACCCCTTGTTCTTCTGGGCTACAGGTCTGCTGTGCAGGTTTCTAGATTGTGCACTCATGCTCTGTTGATGCTGGTACAAGAGCTACGGAGACCAACAGTTCCACCGGGACCGGAATACGCCAGGAAACTCCAGGACTGGATGGACTCTGCCCATACATTTGCTCTTGATCAGCTGCAGAAAGTGGGTGTACGACAAAACGAAACTATGACGTGGGGGCCAGAGGAAGAGACTTTAAAGCTGGGGACCTGGTGTGGGTGTAAAGTCCTAAACGGAGGACGGGTAGGTGCCCCAAACTGGACTGCCACTGGGTTGGGCCTTGTGAAGTGTTGGAGGGGCTGGGTGAGGTAGTAAACAGGGATCGACTCCCACCTAGGGGGAGACAGGTGGTTCCCCACCTGGACAGGCTTGCTCCTTATAGAGGTGATACTCAGCCTCAGCGGTTCTCTTGACCCCCAAAACATCCTCCAAATGTAACACCCCCATGCAATGAACACACTAGCCCCCTTCTAAAACCCTCTATTTCTGCCCTTCCCTGAACTCTACCCCTGCTCATCAGATGGATGTCCCAGAAACGCAAGCAAAACCCCACACTCTCACTACTAAGAGGCCTCAGAGACAGAGGAAGCCCCAAGGCCACTTCAAGGACTTTTTCTGCGGTCCCTCGGGACGAGGGTCTTTGTAAGGCGGAGACAGTGTAGCATCCCTGTGTTCTGCTCCTTTGTTAATGTTCCTTTGTTAGATGCTAAATAGCTCTGTTGGTTATAGAGAACAGTGACCGTAGTTTGAGGAGGGTAAAGCCGCGAGACTAGAGGGAAGCTCTTGTTTTTTTGTTGGTTGGGAGGCTCGCTCCCTGAATGTACGGCATGGTTACGGCCGACAGTAACCGAGCTGATTGGAATAAATGAGGATTTTATGGTGAAACCAGCATCTGCATTCTTTGAAGCAGCACAGTATCATCTCAAATTCCAGCTTTGTCTCACATAAAGATCATAAACACAATCTATTATTTATAGACTGAGCTCGTCTGTGTTTTATTGGCAGATCCTATGTTAATACAAATAATTTGAAAAGGTGTGATTTTTTATTTTTTATTTATTTTTT
The DNA here is from genome assembly GCA_037389245.1 of Oryzias sinensis. NCBI lineage: Eukaryota > Metazoa > Chordata > Actinopteri > Beloniformes > Adrianichthyidae > Oryzias > Oryzias sinensis. The sequence goes on from CM074489.1 coordinate 32,923,335, forward strand.
GTATTTTTTATTGGGTATACAAGCAGGGACTCTCCAACCCCCAGAGAATGTAATATATATGTGATCCCATTTACCTCAAAGGCAAAGATTAAGGTTAAATTCAAGTTTTATATGTCAATAACGGTAAAATATGGAGGAACTGTTTGGATAATACTTGACTTCCGAAGCCCAATCTGAAAACAGTGATGCATTGTTCCTGTCATACTGAAACAAGCTATGAGTTGACGAGCCTCCAAAATAAATGTTGTAAACTTGGCAATGTGTGAATGCACTTTAACAAAAGGTTAAGATGCTGAGGAGGAGGAAAACATGTTTTTGAAACACTGGAGCTTGCTTTTGCTGCAGCTGCTCTGACTGACATGGTACAAGTCAACAACGTTCAAACCTAATAAACACAACTACTCTGTGATGTCATGTCCAGTTTCAGTCCTTTTTTCTGTTATTTTTGTGCCATTGCAATTCTCTGAATTATTAATAACAAAGCATGGATGATTTTTTTTTTCACTCAATATTTCCTGTAGGCTTGTCAGTGACTTCCCCACCACTCAAGTAGAAAATGGCAAGAAGAGCATCTAGACTGTCTGTGTGTTTATATATTTTTTCTTTATCATGTCCTGTGTGTCCAACTCTTTCTGATTTTCTCTCAAACTCCCCAGCCACGTCTCAACCATACACACCTTCTGTCATTGCAGTTGTCTATCCCTAATAGGCTGACAGGTTTGTGGCAGCAGATGCTGGTTGATTTATTGGGTGCTCCACATTCTAGTGGTGCATGTCCGGCTTACATCTCCTCTGAAAGATATTTAGCTCTCGCTCATCTCTCTCAATTTCTCCTCCCTGTCTCAACCTCGGTAAAAAAAAGAAAGACCGTTACCCAAAACTTTATATTTTTATTGTATTTTAAATTCAATGTTTTGGTTCTTAGATCCTTGGAAGAGACTGTTTCTAAATATCTAAAACACACTAAGGAATGAAATCTTTTAAGCACTTCAGGCGCACTTGTATGACATCAATTTTTAAACATCTATGTATATATTTTAGAAAAAATGAATATTTCAGGACAGCAGATTTTTTTGACAGGAACACAAAATTTTAAAGCCATGTTTTACAAAGAAAGAGACAGCTCTCAATATGTACTGATGGCTGAAAACAGCTTTTTTTTTTATATTCAGAAGCCCACTGGCTGGAACCAGCATTCTAAGTCAACAGCACCTTTTTCGACAGAAATCTGACATTGCGGGGAGGCTTAAGTGCTGCTCTGCGTTTCCTGGTTTTCATGCACAATGACTCCTTAGGGCCCTTGCACTAAAAGCCATTAGCACTCCCACCGGTGTAAAACTTGCATGATTCTATAAATCTTTTAAGGCAGCGGATTGAATTTGTAGTCCTGATAAAGGATAGGTTTTAGATGAACTGTGCAGCAGCTCAGTCAAGTTACCGTTACAGTTCAGCTTCTGATGTTTATGGGAAAAAAAGCGAGTGAACATGAAAAACGTCCTGCTCCCAAGATGTGTTGTTCGAATGCTGAAAATGCACCTTTTGCAGAGATAGAAATTACACAGAATAAAGACAAGCCTTTGATAAAAGCTTCTGTGTCAGTTTATGTTTTAATAATGTATTAATCTAATACTAACCCATCAATCTGATAAATAAAACCTATTTATTATTATTCTATTTTGCCCTTGTGCTGCACCTTTAAAGTTACTCTTTGTATCAAAGATGAGCTAAAGGAGGGCGACAGCACAGTCTTTCTTGCCAAACTGTGAAGGACAGGAGGAGGGGCAGACAAACAGGGAGGTGGGAATCCAATCGCCCAGCACAAGGGCGAATTATCTGACCAAGGTGGGGTGTCTTCAGCCACTAATTGATAAGAGCCTTCTATCTTTAGTAAGCAGCCGTGTTTGGCTCAGAACATCAAAACCTTGGCTGAGGCTGGAAGCCGTGTTGTATCCCACTCCCTCTTCATCCCAGTCTATCAGGGGAGGGTTAGAGTCGCCATGTCACCTTGCCAGGGGGTCACCTCTGTACTTTTCTAGCCTGAAATGTTGAAAGTGTCTCTGCAGGAGTGAAATTGAGTCTTCCATTTTTGGAATTGTTTGCCTAGGTAATTAATTATTGGAGCACTGTAGGTTTTAACTCTATGATCATGTTAGAAGCATTTTTGTTACCATGGAAATAAAAAAAAAAACTATTCAATATTGATTAGTATTCTTGTAACAAACCGGTAAAAACTGAAGGCTTATTGGTCTTCCATCTTGAAAAACGTTGACCTGTGAGTGTTTTCCAAATAAATAATAGGTAGCATCCCAATCTTCTCATTTTCTTGTTCTTTCAGTATAAATCAAAGAGCAATGCTTGACATGGCAGTGAGGAAATTATTACAGTGTGTGTTACTGTTACTTTTTTTTTATTTTACTGTCACCATTACAGTAGTAATGGTATTACATGTATATGACACAAAGGAAAGTACATGATTTACACCCTTCCAGTATAAGAAATCAGTGTTTGAGAAGCCATTTGCCAATGCAATGGTCCAGCAAGCCAAAACAACTACTTTCTAGAAAGCAATTTGCAGATGCTCTCAATCCACATTCACACACGCTGGCTGTGCTCTGCCAGTGGGATCTATTGGAACACAACCTAGTCTCCACTGTAGAAAGGCAAACATTTAGACAGATGGTTCCACTCAATGCAGATGTTATACAAAGGGTTTTTAGTCTGTAAAAGAAAAGAAAATAGGAATCATAAAAACAAATCCACAAAGTATTCTGTACTGTATGCCAAGCTATACGTCCGCTCAACAGCAAAGTTAGCAAACACTCTAATGGTTGTGGTGCATGCTTTTCTGTCATGTGTCTGCCAGAATAAAACTGATGGGTTAAAATTTACTTATCCTCCCTCAAAAGAATAAACCATTTCCAGTTTTGACCCTCTCTAAGGACTTCCCCAACATTATATTCAAGCCAACGTGTGAGCTTTGCACACTAGAGAAACAGTCTTGCAGGCAAATACAAGTAGAATGTCATGGCAGTTTGTGGTACAGAGAAAAAGAGTCTTCTGGGGATGCTGCATAATCCGGCATAATACTGCATAATTCATACAACATTTACATACTGCAAATCACTGGTTGACTGAAATAAAATACAAAAAAAATGTATTTGTTCACAGCATTTTTTTGTTGGAAAAACATATGCATGTGCTCAAGTAACTGTGCAACTTTATGCAACTGGTAATTAACACAAAAAAGAAAAAAGCTAAACAATGTGACCCTGAAGTCAGAGTAAGGTCAAAACACTTGACAGCAACAAAGAGGCCAAACGCTGCTCAACCCACAACAGTTTAAACCCTATCACTGTTTTTACAAGGAAAAACATAAAAAAAAACGTCTACTGCTGCTTTTTTTATGCTTATCTACTTTACATTTTTTCAATTATTATTTAATACGACAATTTCATAGTAAAAATATATAAATTTGAGTTTGGCTTTGTTATTAAATTGAGACATTGATATATAAGAAGAAAAGGAGCTTTTTTGCAATCTGTTTTCTTTTTTGATTCTTCCTCTTTTGTTTTTCCACAAATGGTTCTTTCCCCTGCAGTCTTCTGAATTATTAATACTATGTGCACTGTTTCCCTGCAATTATGCATTCAAAAATGCATGCACTTAAATATTCAAACTACCCTGTGAGTTCTTTCTTTTCATTCTAACATTAGTGACAAGGAAATAGCCGTGTTTGGTTTCCTCCATCGGGAGTCATGGCAATGATTAGCCACTGATACTCCAGAGCCAAAAAGCCAGGCAGCTTTCAAGATTACCCGCATTAGACATTAAACACAACATCCAAGTTAGTTCAATCAAGAAATTTGCATCCACCTTCATTGCTCTAAAACTACATCCCTACTGTTGTCTGATTCTCTTGGGAACAGATTCCCAGCGTATTCTCTCGTGTGTTTCATGATATACTCAATGTATAAATAAAATGAATACAATATTTAAAAAAAATATATGACAGAGATTTAGAAGCACCTAAAAAAGTAATATTACAAGATTTAAAGTCATAGATTTTTTTTCATACATTTACAAGATTTAAAGTCGAATTGAGCATACAGTGCATCAGCAGAGCAGACCGACTAAACTCAAAGAACAGGTAAGCTGAATGTTTATTGATAAAGTTACAAAGGCTTGGAAGATCCTTTGTTTGATTTACTTTTTACTAATGCCTTATTCATTGATGGTGGCTTGCAGGATCTCTGCAGCCCGTTGATGAAGCCATTGGTTTCCCTGCAACTGTCCACTTCCAATCCTTGATTCTTCCACAAAAGACAAGATCTCCTCCAAGTCTATATAATGCTTCTGTCTGAGGAGGAGCAATTTTGGGCATTTTCAACGTTCTTGTGCTAATCCATTTCTCTTTGTTTTGTATTGAAACAAATACGTTTCCTTACAGACAGTTCAGACCAAAAGTTAGGACACACCGTCCCATTCATTTGAATGAGAAGGTGTGTCCAAACTTTTCGTCTGTACTGGATGTAACAATTTTCTTTGGTGTTTCTAGAAATAAAGCTTCACAAAACACTCTACATCTTTCATCTTCTAGTAAAGCTCCGATAAACCGACAACTTTGGTGGTTTTTCCCGTTAATTTATTCATTTCTTGTCGTAAATGTACGACTTTTTTTCTCTTTTAAACATACATATTTTAAAGTGGTAAATTTACAACATTAGTCCCGTAATTTAACAGTCATTACTTTTTTCTTGTTAACTTAGTACCTTAAAGTCGTAATCAAAAAAGAAAATAAATTGTAAACTGACCCTAAAACCGTTGTGAAAAACTAAACAATGCACAAAAAAAAGAAAAAGAAAATCAATGAAAGTAAGTAAAATTAGATTACTTTATTACTGAACTTAAAATAATGGTGTCTAAAAGGGCAGACAGATGACTCAAAACAAAAAGATAAATAAATATGTACACGTAGGTATATTAAAACAAAAAGTAGGAAAATTAAGGTTTGAGTAATTTCAAGAGAATGGATATTGCTTCCTTTATTAGCATTTAAATAATTATTAAATGATTCTAGAGTAAAATAGAAATATATTTGTTTATGGGTGGTATTTGTCGATAGTAGCATGTTACAACTAACAATTAGCTCTCAATATTTGACAAAGGATTGTATTGTTGCTCTTGACTCTTGTTTTAAGGCCTTCTAACATTTCTAAACTGTAAGCCAAAGTCAGTGTAACCCTTGTGCTATCTTAGATGACCCCACCCTTACACTGACGTGTCCCTACCATGACAAAGGTGGATAAAGGGGGAAAGAGTTCATGTAATCCATGGACACCAGTGAAGATCACAAATCATTGGAGAACAAAGGTTCAGCGCACTGTCTAGTGGGTCTAGATGACCCAACTCCCAACGTTAAAATGCCTAGGATGGCACAAGGGATAAAAGGGGATATCAGAGGCAGGCCTTTGCTAGGGTGCCTGCTATAGCTGTCCACAAACACCAAGCCTGTTTGCTTGCCAGAAAATAAAGTTTAAGGGGAAATGCATGTCTGCATCTGTTCAAACTCTGATCATATCTAACCGTTTTATGCAGCACCTGCACTTATCCCTGAATGTTCATTGCTGCTCTGACATATTAATACATTTCATAAGAGCAAGGGCAATGGTGAAGTATGGAGCCATTGAAGAAAAGAAAAAGAAAAATAGAAGTAAAAAAAAACTAACGTTTGTTTTTTATTTATTTATTTTTTACTCCATTTTCTTTTCTTCAATGTCCCTTTAGGGGCTCCGTAGTGAAGTGCATCATGTGCCTCAAAAGTAAATTAACAAATAAAACTTTAAACAAAAAAACAAAATGCATAACCAAATTGACTAAACATGCTATAGTAGCAGATTTATAGGACAGATTAAAGTTGCTTTCCTGTGGGTCCAGTCTAGGGGTCCAACCACCTGCCATGAAAAAAACACAATTTTGAGCACTATTAAAATCACAACAACTGATCTGAATAATGCTTTTCTATCGCATAGAATTGTGTTTCTACCATGACAGTCAATGGGAAGTGGATCTTTTTTGCCTCCAGTGATCTTTTTAGAAACTGCGGTATTTGGTACTTTCAGGTTTGCATCAAATTAGAGGATGGAGAGTGGATACTTGGTAGCATCTTTTGAATTCTGCCATGGTCAAAATAGCAATGCATATAAAGCAGTGTATGAAATTAAGCATTGTTCTTATGACAGAACAAAAAAGTTTATCACAGGTTTTTTTTTGGTGGGACTACGCTGCCATTATCCTTCACTTCACTCTCTTCACTTCTCATGATTAATACCCCATAACTGTTAAAAGCACAGATAACAAATAGAATGTCTAATGTAAAAATATTCAATGAGCTTTCTCAGGTGGATTTGAGGGTCATGCAGAGTTTAAGACCTCCCATCATCACAAATCCTCCCTGTGTCCTTCTGAGACAACTTAAAGGGGAGCAGAAAGAGAATAAATTACAGGCTGAGTGGACCCTCAAAAGGTTCATATTTTGATATTGGAGTCTAATTTTTCTGTCACCATAATATCAGTCCCCAATGAACCCTCCAATAACAATAACACATTCCTTATCAAAAGAAAATCCTGGGGAAAACAGCATTACCCACTTTGTCTCACATCCTCTGATAAGAATAAACTTAAATTGTTGGAAATCAATGAGAATCAAATAAATTTTCCTCTAAAGCCTTTTCCCTCTCTTGATACAAATTCGCCAGCACACAAAAAGTGCTATAATTTCTACTGATGCTTGTGTTAGTATTCTGCAGGGACAATTCCAAGTGATGTGCAATACATCATAGTCACCAGCAGGCATTTGCACTGCAGAGTTGATGTGTGTATGGGCAGAGCATGTTCCAACACTATTCTTTTTATCCTAAAACATCTTCCGAAGTTTCAGAGAAGAAGTGTGAAGAAGCAAGTATGTGCAGCCACATGCTGTAGTAAAGCTTACTCACACAGCAGTATTGTAAATGCATTCCACACATCACTAACCCCCACCTGCCAGTGCTCCCTCTCGCTAACACGTTCCACATCAGGGTCATAGAGTCTTGGCTTCATGGGATTTTCGTGAAACCTGATATGAAAAGTGTGTGAGTGTGTTATGTGTGCAAGTGCGCACTTTTAGGGACAAGTGTTCACACCTCAAACAGTGAGCCAGGCAGGAAGGCTACATGCCCTTGACTAACCTTGTAGATTTTACTGGGCTTTCAGGAGAAGGCATAAATCATCATGATGTGTTTTTTTCCCCCCACCTTTCTTTTTTCAAGCTGCTGTTTTACAATGTGCCACCAAATTGACGAGCCAAATGTGCAACCCTATAACAGTGCCTACTGTCTGGAATATGCTTGAAATTCAATACATCTCCAGTAATGAAAGCATGCATGTGTTGTCCTTTGTCAGTCAGACTGCAGAAACAATGATAAATACTTTCAGTAGACACATTAAAATGAATTACTCCTGTGTGAAACATAAACATGTACTTTACAGCTGCACTTGCAGGTGAATGGAAGATACACAAATTATCATATTGATTGCTTTTTGCCTCAATGAGAAAATTTCCATCGTTATTTCATAAAATCTGTATAAACCAACAACGGGTGGAAAGAGATGGATTTAATGGCATTCCCTGAAAAGGACCCTTTGTCTCTGCAGTTTTTACCAGAAACCACAAAAGAGCAGCTCTCTGCAGCTACTCTCTACAACGCTCCAGCCTCTTCACTCAACAACACATTTGCTCACAAAGTCTCCCACTCACTTATTCATGTATTTGTGTGTTTTTCAGAACTCTGCTTTTTGCATCGCCATTTTCTCCCAGTAATGATGAGCGAATGCATTTCCATGCTGAAATGGAAATAATCATGAGGTTTCTGAAAACCAACTTTTTTGCATTTCCGTGTGTGTATTTTTTTCTTCCTTTATTCATGACATAAAGAATTGGGAGAACAAGTGATGAGAATAGCAAAGTAAAGGGCCAAATTTGTCCTGTTTTCCATAACAACTGACGGTTCCATCAACATTAGTAGTAAGCAGAGATGTCTCTCCCAGTGAGGTGTTTTCTGCATTTCATGCATTGAGACCAGGGTTAGAAGCTGTTTTTTGAAATGAAAACACACTGACTTAGAGACTATATTCAAATCCAACTTCTAGGTTTAAAGTTGTGGATGCACATCCACTTCAGTTATGTTACTCATTCAAATTATAGGTGCAAGGCAGTAATGATTTCCCTTTAGTTCTCTCAGCATCTGACTGCAGGTTTCTTCTGTGACACTGCCCACAGATTTCCAATTCTGGCACTAGTGGGCAGTCACATGCCACAATGGCTCACAAAGGTAACATGCTCCTAGCTTGTTGACAGCACACACCCATCTGGACACAGGTCAAACCTCTATACTGCTCTTGTCTTCTTCAAACTGTCTGTTTGTGTGCCCTTCTTTAGCCATAAAACAACTCAGTTGGCTGATGAAGGAGAACAGCTGCCACCACTTTCCTAAAATGTTGCATCAGTAAAAAGAAAAATACTACTTATAATTAAAATGTATATAATAAAAGTGTTTTTAAAATAGTGTTTAAAAATAAATGTGATTTTTATGTCAATCTAACTGTTTATCAAAACATTTTAAAGACAAAAGTTAATGTAAAATTTTCATTGTCATGCACAGATTAGTTTTTATCTTTTCATTAATGAGAAAGCATTTCAGTATAATCATTGATCTCTAAGTGCAGCTTCATTTGCAAACCACTCAACTCTGATCTGGTTTTCCTGCTTTTCTGGCTTTCAAAGTACAGAGAAGATATGCTACTTTTCATGCCGATCACAAAACATTACCTACGCAAAAGTGTGAATTTCTGACGCATCATATGCAGCTATTAAATGAAAATAAGTTTCAGAAAAGATGCTCTATCCACAGAGGTGTGGCTTTATGCTATATCCTGCAAAGCTACAGTGACATGTTTCTGTGTGTATTTTCTCTCATACCTTGAGGGAGGGGACTGCTTTCTAGTCTGCAAGGCAATGATAAATCACCAGTCAGGTGAAGATGAAAGCCTGTGGGCCATACTGCTTCAAAGTGTGGCCTTCATGAGTTGCCAGCTTATCTTGAAAGAATTGAACAGTCTTCTGAAAAACTAGATTGTAGTGAGCTGGTGTGGTTGGGTTTTACTTGGGGTGCAGTCGGAGTTTGCCATATTTTCAATTCAGCGTTCTTAAAAATCAAAGGCATAAAAACTGTTTCTTCTTTCCGATTATTTCTTTTGTGCATGATTCTCACACCTAGATGCTTCACATCATTAATATGTTAAACAATAGACAAAGATAAAACATGTAACATGTAAAAACAAGATGCAGCAAGTGTTTATTCTTAAGAAAAAAAACCTACATGTGAAAATTGTATTACTCCTTTACATTAAACATAAATACATCTAAAAAATCATCACTCCAAAAACAAACTTAGACCAGGTAGTCTGGGAAAAGTTCCTGAAGCATTTGTAAAGCTTTGAAATTTTAATAAACCCCAGTAAATGTCACAACCCACAAATGGTGAAAATATGGCGTAGCCTATCAGCACTGACCACTGACCAAAATGACCTCAGGGGCTCAGCAACAAATCATTCAAGATGACACACACCAGCCCACGACAACCTTCATATAACTAAAGGTTTCGCTTGCATGAAGATGTAAACCACATCAAGAAGTAAATACACTGAACAAAAATATAAATGCTACACTGTTTTTTTTGCCCCCATTTGTCATGAGATGCGCTCAAAGAACTGAAACATTTACTTCAAACACAACAAAACTATTTCTCAAATGTATTTCACAAATTTGTCTAAATCTTCAAACTTCTCATTTGCTGAGATAATCCATCCCACCTCACAAGTGTGCCATATCAAAATGCTGATTAGAGTATATGATCATTCCATAGGTGTGATTGGCCACATAACAGGTGACTCCGAAATGTGCCATTTTGTTTTATTGGTGGGAACAACTGCGGTTTAACTGCGGATGCTCTAGATCGCATGTGTCAAACTCAAGGCCCGCGAGAGCATAAAAGTTTTTAACTTCTTGGAATAATATTGGTATACACACCAATATAATATTGGTGTGTACTCATTCATATCTAGGGGGAATTGGACTTGAAATATCGGAATGGGCAACTATACATTAGGACTTAAACACTGTCCATGTAACCTAACCTGACAGAATCAAATGTAAAAAGATTTATGCTAAAGTAACAAAAAAACATATGTTTTCTATGCAACTGTAATTGTCACTTTAAAAAAGGTATAATAAATAAATGAGTTTTTTAACATTAAGGAGTAGTTACATTTATTTTTCATTACATTTAGTTACATGTATACGTTACATTTGGCCCTTTGAGGACAGCCACTAAATTGATGTGGCCCTTGGTGAAAATGAGTTTGACACCCCTGCTAGATCAATTTATATGACCGCAACCTCCAGTTCCTGCCAAAATTCAACAAGTAACATTCCACAGGCCGCAATCAACAACCCAATCAACTCTGCGAAGGAGATAGGTTGTACTGCAAGAGGCAATTGGTGGTCAATCCAGATATTGACCATTTTTTGAGTCCTCAGATTCCCTCAATAGAGCAAAATAGCACATTTCATAGTAAGTACTCTAAGGCACACCTGTGCAATAGTGCAGTTTAATTAACATCAGGATATGGCACCCTTGTAAGGTGGGATGGATTATCACAGCGAAGAAGAAAAGTGTTCACTTTCAGAGATTTAGACAGATTTGTGAAACAATAATTGAGGAAAATGGTTACTTTGTGCATGTCGAAAAGGTTTCACATCTTTGAGTTTATCTCATGATAAACAGAAGCAAAAGCGTTTATTTTAGTTTTTTCCTTCAGTGAACATGTTTAGTTTAGCCAGACAGTACTTTGATGAAAACCAAAAACTCTTCGTAAAATGCACTGTTAGACGGAGGAGGGAAGTTTAACATTACATCTAGCAAACATGTAACACAGCATTTGAGAAAAAGAGCATTAATCCAAACAGTGAAAAACGGCAGCGGCAGTGTGATGGTCTGGGTCAGTTTTGGCACTTCAAGACCAGGAGGACTCACTGTGGTTGATGGAACTTTCCATTCCAGACATGTTTTGTAGGAAATCATTCATTATGTGTTTCTGACTTCAAGCTAAAAACAAAACAAAAACGTTTCTAGTTATTGGAGGCATTTAATGCTAAGGATGGCTGGACCAGGTATTAAGATATGGGGACAATTACTTTGCCCCAAAAATCTCTTTATTAAAGAATCAAAATACTTGTATTATTGTCTAATATTTAAATTGGCCCAAAGATCTGAAAGAAATGAGTGTAACAAATATGCAAATAAATAAGAAATCAAAAACAGGGAATTGTAGATGACTCAGCATATTGGCCTGTCTGTGATAAAGCTTTACATTAGGGATGAATGCTGAATTAAAACTTAGTTCTTGCCTCTGTGAGGAATCCTTCTTGATGCAAAAAACTTGAATTAAATTTGAGTTATTTGAATTACTTTTGAGATAGCAGGGAAAAGAGAAGAAAGTCCCTTTGACAGTAATTGACCTTTAAAGATTTGCTACAGTTAAAAAAAAGACAAATCAACCAAATTTAAAGACATGTCAGCTGTTTAAGTTCAAAATCTGCTCCCATTCCAGTTCTTTTACCATTGATAAATGTTAGTTCCACCGTTTTCGATGGCACTCCTCATTGTAGTGGCGTATGTTATGATTTTCTTTTCTCCATTATTATTTAGCTTCACAAATGATTTTTGGAATGTGCCCACTGCTAATGTTAACTGCCTGAAGGACGAGCTTTTCAAATCCAAGCATTGTGACATGTTCTCATATGTCAAGTCTCATTCAAGATTAAAGTGAAGAAAATTTTGGTGAACATGGAGCCACTTTATAATTTGTTACATGCACAGCAGCAGCAAGTGATAAGCAAATTAAAGTTGATGGAAGGTGAATGTGAAGGTGAAGGTAAGGCCCATTATTGTGTTTCCACGTCAAAACATTATTAGAATTTTCTCGCACACTTTATGGTCACATGTGTTTCGACACATTGGACTGGAATGATGTCTTGATTGTTTTTTGCTGTCATCACAAGTGTTGTCCGCTGGGATGGCACTTGGTTGTTTTTACATTCGAGTAAAATAAACCTACAGCGCCTTAATCCACATTTTTCAAGTTCGATTTTCGTCCATTCATTTTATTTTGAAGCGATTATGTAATGGATATATAATGATTCAATTAACAACTTGAATCAGACAGATACATTTGGTTGAATAAATCAATCCGATGTATCGATTCGATTAATCATTACACCCCTAATCTGCATTTACTGCTATATTAAAAAATTATGTTAATGAAACTTGTTATAGTGCTGTAATAAAAAAACAACTCTATTTTAACCCCTAGTTACAGCGGTAATATTGTTTTTAGAATAAAAAAAATCTTTTTTTTACATAGTTTGGTGAAATTAAAAGTGATGTTCATGAGCACAATGAACGATACTTGCATCTAAAAGAGGAAGTGGAGAAGCTACAATTACACCTTTGAGTCCCCAGCGACAGTTATGAACTGCAACAAAAGACAATAACATGGATCACCCTGTTATTTTAGGGATATTAACTTGTTTACATCTCGTCTTTCCACAAACCTTTTTTTTTCTTTTCTTTTCCAGCTCCCTTTCAAGGGGACCTTCAAATCACTTAAGTGCATTTTGGGGATTGACAGGAAAGGAGGATTCAGATGCACAAGCAGGATTATAGATGTGTGTATCCTTCCCCTCATCCTGTTTTTACATCAGCTGGAAAAGCAAAAATGACAGTATTGTGATGGTGACTGCTTGAAATGTACATCCTTTTATATAATTAATATTATAAACCACTTTCTGTCTCCCCTGTTTTGTTGATGCATGTCTCACTTTTTTTTCCTGTGGTTGAGCATGACTGTTTGTATATTTTCTCTCCTTTCTGTTTGTATATACTCTAAACTATTGCCCTTTTATTCCACAAATCACATCCTTTGGTCCGTTGTGCTCCAAGGTTTTTAGGTCTTTGATCAAATCCTCTTCATTGTGTTTGTCAAGTGTATTAATTTATTGAGTTAGTTGGGAGTTACTTTAAAATTCCTTTTGTCAAACACTGTTTATTTTTTCTCTGCATGAAGGTCTTGGTTATTTTTATTATTATTTTTTTTTTTTTGGTTAGTCAGATTTCCTGATAACTTCAGTAACTCTTACCTGAGCTGAGATACATTTCATTCACCCAAACTGGCTGACTTTTACTTTCCTGCATTTATCTACTTTTTCTTGAACTCATTGCAAACGAGTAGGCGTGGGTCCATAAATGTGCACAGCACGGAACTACTAAATCTTTTATTATGTTATGGCAAGTTCAATAACCATTTTTGTTTTTTTTTATTTTTCATTTATTTTTATTTTTATTTTTACAAGGGCAGTAGTCTCAGAACCAAGGATAGAAATGTAGAAGGAACACTGTTAAATGTTAATGGTTCCATTGGCGGCACACAGATGAACGCTGAACATCGCGAAGAACAAGTCTGATCATGTTATCCTAACCTGCTGTTCTTTTTTTTTTTTATTCAATAAAGATTTATATAGGAGGTGAATTGCATAATTGTATATCACTTCTCACCAAGACTTGTCAGTGATGAGAGATTTTTCCACAGGAATGCATTATTTATTTGACAGGCCAACTCATGTGTACCTGCTCTTTTTAATGACATGGTAAACTTAAGTAATGCAATTAAGTATCTTAAACAAATGTACACAACATCCATTCATTGAAACAAAAATGTGATACAATATTTTATTCAGATAGAGCTTCTTTGATAAAGTCAATGTCATCATGATTGAATTAAAATACTTTGTTATAGTAAAGTTTACAATGATGTAGAATGGCCAGGAATACTTCTCTTATAACGCTTTTTTTGGATATTGCAAATCGAATAGAATTGTGAGAAAAGATGCATATTTAAATTTACATTAAATGAAACAGAAGTGGCAATTGTCCATCGATGTTTTTAAACTTATGTTGGGTCAGAGTCCTATAAAATATGCTCTAAAAAGATTTCCAAGATCCATGAAGACTTGACTGAATGCTTAAGTGAAAACATTGTAATTAGGTAGTAAGGTATAAAAAAATAAATGCATCTTTTTAAAACTTAATTACACCTTTGCCTTAGAACGCTTCAAAGACACACTTCATTATCTTAATTAAAATGTTTTTGTTTTATTCTGGTAACAGTTGGGAAGGTTCATAAAAGGATAATATAGTCTTTGTGGTAGAACTTGTGGCAAATCTTCCGTTAAATGTGACATTTTTTGCAACCCTGTATTAAAGATAATGATAAAGTGGTCATAACGCACCTTAAAGTCATCTGAGATTACCTGACCTTATTTGTTTTTCCACTGCTCCCCTCACGGTTGCATCATCTACCTCCATCTAACCATTTTCTCTGCATCCTCCTCACGCCCACCAGCCACCCTCATTTTCTTCTTTACTACATCCATGAACCTCCTTTTTCATTTTTCTCTAATCCTGTACATCTAACATGAGCTGTTCCTCTGATGTTTTTATTCTTGATCCATCTTTGTTGATCTCAAAAGAAAACCTCAACCTTTTCTTCTCTTCTACCTCCAGCTCTGCCTCATAGATCCACTGTCTCTATGCCAAAAACTTGGATTCAAGATTCAAAATTCAAGATCAACTTTATTGGTTGTAGTAGCAGCACCACAGAAATAAGACAAGAGATAAAAATAAACACAAGACACAAAATATACAGGGAAGAAAATAAAAAGTAAAAATAAACAGGCATAAAATATACAGTCGAAAACTCTAGAACTCTCAAAAATCTTATGTACATCCAAATCCGCCAGATGAATTGTGAAGTCTAATGGCTGATGGCAGGAATGACTTCCTGTATCGTTCTCTGAAACAGTGGGGGGTGTATAAGTCTGCCGCTAAAGCTGCTTCTCAGTTTGTCCACTTCTTTGAAGAGAGGATAGGAGGGATTGTCCATAATGGTCCCCAGTTTAGTCAGCAGTCTGTCCCCCACCACCTCCTCCAGAATGGCAAGCTTGGAGCCAATAACATAACCTGTTTTTTTAATGAGTTTATTCAGTCTCTTGGTCTCCTTTGCTTTGATGCCAGCACCCCAGCACACTGCAGCAAAGAAGATGGTGCTCGCCATGACAGTTGGTAGAACATGTGGAGCATCCTGCTGCAGAAATTGAAAGACCTGAGTCTCCTCAGGAAGTAAAGTCTGCTCATGCCCTTCTTGTAGACCGCCTCAGTGTTTGTGGACCAGTCCAGTCTGTCGTCCAGATAGACAACCAGGAAGTTGTAGGACAAGACCATTTCTACATCCGTCCCACCGATACAGACTGGGGAGGGCAAAGACTTTCTCCTACTAAAGTCAATCGCCGTCTCTTTTGTCTTGGCCACGTTTAGCTGCAGGTAATTTTCCTCAGAACACCTGACGAAACGCTCCACGAGGCTCCTGTACTCCTCTTCCCGTCCATTTTCCACACACCCGACTACAGCTGTGTCATCAGAGTACTTCTGGAGGTGACAAAGCTCAGAGTGGTACAGGAAGTCAGCTGTGTAGGTAGTGAATAGGAAGGGGTACAGCAGGGTTCCCTGAGGGGCTCTTGTGTTGCTTATCAGGGTGTCAGACACAAACTGTGGTCGACCTGTCAGGTAGTCTTCAATTCACGAGACCAGGGGGGCATCCACCTGCATCTTCTCTAACTTCTCCCTCATCAGTCTCGGCTGGATGGTGTTGAAGGCTGAAGAGAAGTCAAAGAACAAGAACTGTGGTGTTCTGCTTTTCCAGGGAGGAGTATGCCCTCTGCAGCAGGTATATCAGTGCATCATACACTCCAGCATTGGGTTGGTATGCAAACTGCAGAGGGTCTTGAAAGGGGCTCACCAGGGGTCTAAGGTGCGACAGCACCAGCCACTCCATGGCCTTCGTAGCATGTGAGGTTTGTGCTATAGGCCTGTAATCACTAGGGGCCTCAGGATGGTTCTTCTTTGGCACCGGGACGAGGCAGGAAATCTTCCATAGCACTGGGATCCTCTGAAGGTGAAGGCTCAGGTTGTACAGATGCTGATTATTTTCGCCTGTGGAACAGCCTCCCAGAGAGCCTCAGGGCCGCAGACACTGTTCATGTTTTTAAAGGAAGGCTTAAGACCTACCTTTTTAATTTAGCTTTTAGTCGAATTTTAGGATTTTTTTTTAATTATTTATTTTTTTCTTTTAACTATTTTTATATGTGTATGTAAATACATTTGTTTATTTATTTATTCTATTAATTTTTAAGTCGCTCTTACTATTTCATATGCCTACTAAGGCTTATGTAATTATTTGTTTTTGTCCATGTTTTATATATATTTTAATTGTATTCCTTTTACATTTTATTACACTCCAGTGTTTTCCTCTGAGGGATCCTCCACATTGGTGACCCTTCTCAGTGAACAGGGTCGCTGCAGTGGGATCTCCTGGGTCTGACTCTTTTGATCGGATTTGGGGGGTTCTGTGGTAGTGTTCTCCGTGAACTTGGGTTGGGGGGTCGCTGATGTGGACGTGTCCCCAAAATATCGTTTCCCCACTTCAGGACAAAGCCTGGTCTCTGCATTCTATCATTTTATCACTTTTTTATTTATTTATTTTTTGATGTATGTGTGTGTGTGTGTGTGTTTTTTTTTGGGGGGTTGCCGCACGGTTTGTCTTGTCATCTTGTTTTTAAATTTTAGTGTATTTTATGCACTGCACTTTGAGTGACATATGTTGTTGAAAAGGTGCTATATAAATGTTGTCTGGAACAGTTCTTGAGTACCTTGAGGACTGATGCCATCAGGTCCACCGGCCTTTCGCTGGTTGAGCCTCTCTCGCTCTCTCCTCGCCTCGAGTGGATGTGATGAACTCACAACAGTCTCCTACACATGTTCTTTCATTTTTGCTGACACTTTTTTGCCCCAAATCACACCTAAAACCTTCCACCACGTGTTTCAACCTGCTTGCACACACCTCTCCTCCTCTTTCCTGCCCTTTTGTTGCTCTGGACCGTTGACCATTAACTACTTAAAGTCCTGCACCTTCTTCAGCTCTGCTCCCTGTAACCTCACTGTTCTGCTTGAGTTCCTCTCTTTTACACACAGATACTCTGTATTGCTGCAGCTGATCCTAATTGATCTCCTTTTTAGGGAAAATCTCCACCTCTCTAGATTTTCCTCCACCTGCTCCCCACTCTCACTACAGACAACAATGTCATCTGCAAACATCACGGTCCAGAGTTTTCTGTCTAACCTTATAAGTCCATCACCACAATATAGGGCTCAAAGCTGATCCTTCATGCAGTCCCACTCTGACGTACTTCTATTCCACTCAAAAATTTCCTATACAGCTCCTCTGACCTTTTCCGTTCTTCTTCAGAAGCATATTTGAAGCAAATATATTTATATCATCTATAGCTCCCTTTCTCTGCGTTAAACCCTACTGTTGCTCACAAATTGCAAACTTTAACCTCAGGCTAGTTTCTATTACTCTTTCCTATAATGTCACTGCATGACTCATCAGCTGTATTCATCTGCAGTTTCCACAAAACTGTATGCCTCCTTTTATTTTATTTTAAAAATAGACACCAGTACTATTCTTCATTCCTCAAGCATCCATTAATTTCCCAAGATCTTGCTGAATCGCCCGATCAGAAACTCGCTGTCACTTCTGCTAAACACTTTCAGAAATACATTCATCTGAGATTTAATATTATTTAATGCTGTTTTTAATTTAAAAAAATGTAATCTTAAATGACATGAGCTAAAATACTTACAAAAAACACCACACATTTTTAATATAATTTTATTAACAAAATTCAAAGCGAGCAACCAAACATGGGAACAGTCCATAGGCTAAGTTTGTAGTACTATTGCCAATGGTTTTCACAATCATATGATTAGTTTTTTCACACCTTTATTTAGGTTCAACTAAGACAGTGTGTAGTTTTAGACTTGCAAAACATCATGAACTTCATCACCCTACACTCATGTCAAGCCGATTCTTTTTGCGACATGCAAGTCAAGTTTTTTGCAGCTTTTTAATAAGTTTTTATTTTTTTTAAACTCACCAGAACATCCACTTATGAAAAGACTGACAACTTTCCTAAATGCTTTCTATTTTGTGAATAATCTTTCTCATGGTGGCAAGATAGACTCCAGATTGTTTGAAAACGGTCTTGTAACACACCTCGGTTTAATGAGTTGCAGCAAATTCTTCCTTAAGATCATTGTTATGCTTTTACTCTGACATTTCCGTATGCAGATATAATTACCCCACACAAACAAACTGCCGACACCTTTGCTGTCATAGAAGGGCTAACACTTGTTGATGACAGAATCAACTCAGTATCAATCAATACACCACAACTTCATCGCAGCTGCTGCCAAAGCAGAGTCAGAGATTACATTTTTCACACAGTCTTTGTATTTTTTTGACTTTCAGTGTGTTAAATTAACAGTTACAATGATATGTCATTAGTGTTGTGAGTTATCTGTTATTCAAACCCATTTTTAACTTATATGTAAGACATGACTCTTTTTCACGACTGAACCACACATCTCCATCTTATCATATTAAAATAACATTGAAGTAGAAACATTTCAGTAAAGGTGTAATTCAAACAGTAACCCTTGCATTTTCTGATCAATAATATATATATATATATATATATATATATATATATATATATATATTGCCTACTTAAAAATTGAAGTAGTGTCATTAGTGACTATTGTTGGAAGCACTATTGGCCACTGATGCTGTTGCTTGTTCAGCCTACGATTATTCTTTAGGACCTTATTTAAATGAATAGTAAAGCTGATTGCTATGATAATAAAGTCTATCAGCCTGGTTGGAGCCACATCAGATTATGTAAAGTCAAGGAGAGCACAACTTGATCCATATGTTCTGTAAAATATATGAGGAGAAACAGGATTGATAAAATTTGGCGAATGTTAACTACCATATATTCACGACCATAGGGCACACTTGCTTATAGGGTGTATTTTCCGTTATGGATGATTTTTCTGTATTTAACACATACAAATGGCGCGAGCACGTTAAAACATACTGGTAAAACATGCACGCTAATTTGTCTTTTAAAAAAGGCAGCGGGGCAAAACTTAGTTGGTTGTGATTTATTTTTTTATTTTTTCAGCCATCAATCAGCATCCAAAAATCCATCAAAGTACTGTACATAACGCCGGATATCTTGATCATACAAACAATCTATTTTATCAATCTAGACATTTAAAACTGTATGACCTTGTGGATTTTTACACTGAGCAACTTTTATACAGAGTCAGCGGGAAATCGTTACCATTCATTCAGGAGGCCACAAACTGAGGGGATGTAGGAACTTCAAGATCAAACTGATAAGAACCACAAAGAAAAGTTTCTGTGCGTCGGTATGTGGCACTAAACTTTGGAACGGTTTAGGTAATGAGCTCAAAAAATGTTCAAATATTCAATAAATGTATAACGAAACTCTGATTTCACAATAAAGATAAGAGTTAAGGATCAACAGGTGTTTGAATAATTCCAAATACATGTGTGAACTTGATTGTGGTGAAATAATCAAAGCTATTTTAATTTCAACCAATGAGTGTTACATTGCAATGTGCAATAATGATCACTCAAAGGTTTGAATTACAACCAATAAGCTATTGATTTTGTTTACTTGATCTGCAATGTGTAGCAATAATTACTGGTGTAATTTGATCATGTGTTCTAATGATAATCAATTATTATTACATATTGGTACCGTTACTTATACTTTAGTTAATGATCACTGTATTTAATTAAGCAAATGTGATTTAAGTGACGTTTTTGTTTTGTTTTGTGTCTTTTTAAACCATGCATTTCATAATTTCTGTATTGAGTTTGAAAAATATGTGTAAATTGTTTTTTGCTTTGACTACGATGCTTGAAATAAATCAATAAATCAATAAACCAATTAAAATAAAAAATCAAAGTCCTCATCTTCTGTATCTGAATTGAACAGCTGGTCTAAATTTCTGTCAAACACGCCAGGTTCCCTTGCGTCATTGTCAGAGTCCGTCTCGTTGCCGTGCAGCTCCTCATGAATGATGCCTGCTTTTGAGACAGCTCGAAGAACAGTGCAAGCAGACACATTAGCCCAAGCATCTACAATCCATTCACAAACTGTGGCGTAACTCGCTCTGCGCTGCCTCCCAGTCTTAGTAAAAGAGTAATTCTTAGTAGAAGGAGCAGAAGATGGGCAGCTTTTATTGTAATCCGCTGGAAGTTTCTGCACCACTGTAGTCTTTGCCCGGATGGAAAGATGGCACAGTTTCATAAAATGAAAACACCAAAACAGGGCTCCAAGAAAACGCTCAATTTAAATTTCCTCTGCAAGAGTCACTGCCTTCAGACGAATTGTGACTGTAGAGATGCTTTTCCCAGCTTTTCTCTGATAGTTAATCTATTGCTCAAGACGGTCTTACAACTCGGGCCACCTTGCCTCATTTCTGCGGAAACTCAGCTCAGTCTTATTGTCTTGTCGGAGTTCATTTTCCAGCTTCCTCCACTTGTAAACCATGGATTCATTAATCTTGAATTGTGCACGATTTCCATGTTTCTCTGCGTAGCTGATAGCTTGCAGTTTAAACTGTGCTTCATAAGCATGTCTCTTTGCAGGTGGCATTTTCAGGGTTTCAAAAACAATGTTGTTTTACATAATGCACATACCTGCACCGTTGTACTATTCAAGGGTGTATCTTCTTCCACATCCAAACTTCCCTCCTTACCGTTCTCAAGCTCTCCTCTCTTACGTCCTTGAAGTCACGCAACAACACATTAGGAGCACCACACCACAGGGCGCACCATATATTCAGGAGAAAATTTACAACTTAAGTGCACCTTATGGTCGTGAAAATACGGTATACATGATGGAGAGAATGTTTAAGAAAGCTTGTCATGTTTGTGAAATGACATAGCATGAGAATCTCAGAATTTCTTAATTTCTTTTTTACTTATTTGCCCAAAACTACAAATAAAGAAAACATACTATCTATCCGAGATGGTGTCGCTCATGGAGATAGAAAGAGTAAGACCAGTTTCAATGATTCCCTTGACCTCATGTGACCTTCCTCTTTAACAGTAAGCAAATGTGTGGATTTTCCACTGGAAAACAACATAAACAAAGTCACATGTTCAAACCAGAGGTGAAAAAAACATATGTTTGGTTTTACTAATCCTTATCAATGTAAAATGTAATGATGACATACTAAAAATTATTCAAGATCCTCATTACTTTTAAGACTTTTTCAATCTTCACTAGCTTCATTTCCTGCCATTATTTTGCAGTTAGGGGATGAGATTGTACCCAAATTACAATAGCCACTAACTACTTCATGAATGCAATAAAAATAAATCATAATTCATGGTCCATGATATTCTAAAAGCTCCATTTATCACTTAATGGAGTGATATATAAAGTAAGCTACTATTCTTAAGCTTTGTCTTTTTTCCCCTTTATCCCTAAATTACCTATAATAGTAGACATAGCACAGACAATCATCTATTCTTAATGAATAGATAAGGCATTTTGGTAATTTAGTTTACACCTTGCCAAATAATCACTATTTAGGTAACTGAATAGGAATACAGATGTCATGGTGCCTCTGTCATTTCTCCTCCCCTCTCCCTGCTCTGCTCCTTACTCACCAGCCGTGACTACTCATCTCATCAAACCACCTGTGCTACTTAAGGAGACCCAGATCCAGCATTTATCGCCAGTTTGTTAACCCTGATGGAATCTCATGTCACGAGAGTCACCTGAGTCTTACACAACCTCGAGCAGCAGTTGTCCTCCTGTATACGCTGAAGCCTTCCTTCTTTCAAGATCCTCAGCCTCACCGCTCCTCAAGAACTCCAGCCACGCCACTCATCAAGATCTCCAGCCACGGCAACTCCGGTTCGTCACAGAACCGCATCTGGACCTCCGGCCTCGCCTCGACCTCAGCCTCGCAAAGATCTCCTGCCACGCTAATCCCCAAGACCACTTGCATCCGCAAAAATAAACCTCTTTACTTACATAACCACTTACCTGCCTCCTCCTTCCCGGTTGCAGCATCTGGGTCCGTCTCGTGTCCGTGTCATGTCAACAGATTTTTTTTTGTCCCTGATATAAGCCCTTTTTGGAAGCATACATTTTACTACCTTTTTCATGACTATGTGAATTAATTTTTTTCTTCCATACTTTCAACATCATGGAGCCTATCCAAGTGTCATCTTATGAAAGATAGTGTAAACCATGAACAGCTTTATTCAAGGGCAAAAAAAGCAATGCACAGCCATGCACTCTCTGCTATGAACAAATTAGATTCAGTAATCAACCTGGCATGTGTGTTTGGGTGGGATGAAGCCAGAGCCCTTAGAGAAAACCCACGCACACATAGAACGTGCAAACCACACAAAGAAGCTCCCTCTGAGCTATGAGCCAGTTCATTCAAGGTATCAGGGAATGGTGCTAACCTGTTATACTGAGATTTTTATTACATTTATTTAGTCTTAGAAATTAAAATCAGTCAAATTCGAAATGCATACCAATATGTTAAATCCTCAGTTGCACTAATTACTTTGATGGAAAAATTGACTGTTGATATATCCTGTGTGTACATGCAGAGTTCTCATTAACTTGAAAACAAAAAAAACAAAAAAAAATAAAAATAACGACAGAATTCCTTGTGAGGTATGCACAATAGAGTAAGAAATATGATTATTGGCACCTACCTGACTTGCATTATTCAGAACACTATTTAACAAGTTACAATACATTTTTCATTAAAATGACCTTTAAGATGGTAATTAATTGTAGGATGTAGTTAAAATTTCTTTTTTTACACTGATCTTTACAGAATTTTTGCGCCATGTTCATACATAAAATTGAAAATAAATATGACATGCACTCTTGTACTCACCAACTTAGAAAACCTGCTAATTACCAAATCTTTTTGCTTTGAAGCATGTCAGTATAATAAAGATGCACATATACTTTATTTTCAAACTCTTTTTCTTTTTCAGGTACTTTTAACTTACAGTTTAGAAGATTGCAACGCAATGGTTGGAGGTCTTTTAAAAAAAAATGCAACAGTTAACATTATTTATACCATGGTCCGGGTGGATACTCGATTCTGATTGGCTGCTGGGTGTGCATTAAAAAGTGATATACCACAGGATAACCGCACGGTACAAAAATAAGTTCCGGTCACTTAGCATAAATGTTTTGTATCACTGCACTGGCTTCTTTAAAACAACCTTTTGCTTCATCCTTTGGACAAAAACAGGCGGTAAGAGGTGAACTTTCTCTCTGAATCGATGCTTTATTCAACCCATCGGAAAGATCAACAATATAGATATTGCTTTATATCGCCGAATCTTAACTGCAGTGGTGGTGTGCCTCAACGCAAACTATTTTTTTATGTGGTAACAAAAAGTTTGCTTTTTGTGAGAAAAGCGATCCAAATTGGAAAAAAAAACAAGAATTAAGAACTAAAAACTGGTTACTATTTATTTCTTTTATAAGTGACCATGGTATAAGCAGGTTAATGGCCATCGAAGTATGCATTATCCCTTTTTTAACGCACTTCGCGTCAGACGGTTCAGACTTCCACGGCGTGCATTAAAAAGTGATAATAAATACTTCATCTGCCATTAACCCTTACTTGTTTTGGGCAAAGGGACGTGGTAGAAGATTCAAATTCTTCATATAGTTGTATCTTTTTGTAAAGAAATACTCAGAGAAAACCAAATTAAATTAAAAATCAAAATAAATTGTAACAGGACGAAACCAAAACCTGACCACTTTGAAAATATGAAAAGCAAAAGGTGAGGTTTAGCAAGGATAAGTCTTGACTTTTAGAACTTCGGACAACCAGCTAAACTATACTTTAGAATCTCTTCTGATTTATAAATACAAAATAAGCACATTTTCTTCAGTTAACAGTATATCAAGCTATATAACATAATTATCATGGTTTTGCAGGGTCCTGTCTCCTGCTTTTGGTTCTCCCTCTGGCCTCTTTCTGCTGTTTTTTTTTCTGTTTTGTCGCCACAAGTGTGTTGGTTTACTGACAGGGACTCCTGACACACCTACAATCCATCTACACTCACCCTGGCTGTATTTAAGAGTGGTTTTTGCCAGTCCCTATCCAATAGTCCCTCAGGTAATGTCTTGTGGTATTGAGCCCACACCCAGTCAATTACACTATGGCCTATTTTTTTAACTCTTGTTTTTTTTTGTCATCCAGCCTGACCTTTCCCCTGGATTGTATTCCTTTTTGGACAGCATTGACCACCTATCACACCAGTTTCTAGACTTCACCACCTTCTTTCAGAAATCAATCAACTGTTTTCTCTTGACTAAGCAGCTTCTTTTGTCATTTTCTTATGACAATAATAACAGCAATAACAACATTAAGTGCCAACATTGCACTAAAAAATAAATAAATAAACAAGACAAAACAACTGAAGTGCTGAGATGTGGAACTAGTCATGAAAGCCTTGTGGAATTTTAAGAGTGGCCCATTTTGGCACTCAAAGTGGGTCATGATGATCAGGTTTGAACTAACTGACTCATAAATTACACATGGGAACAAATATCGCAAACACTGCAGATGATAAACACTGATTTTGAAATCATTTGATGTGTTCAGGCATCTGCTTTGGTGTGCTGCTGATGGAGTAAGCGCTGGTGTTTTGAGGCATCCTTGTGAGTAAAAAAGCTCAAATAAAAGCATTTATAATCAAAATACAAGGGAAAACTTTAAAAGCTGAAACGCTAATGTTACAGCAACAATTTCCTGGGTATTAATACTTTTACGACAAAATAAACACACGACAATTGGTTTAAATTGTCTTTG
The DNA here is from genome assembly GCA_037389245.1 of Oryzias sinensis. Taxonomy (NCBI): domain Eukaryota; kingdom Metazoa; phylum Chordata; class Actinopteri; order Beloniformes; family Adrianichthyidae; genus Oryzias; species Oryzias sinensis. The sequence goes on from CM074489.1 coordinate 32,948,360, forward strand.
CATTTAAGGAAATGACACCAAAATATATACAATATAAGAAAAGTTGAGAGTAAAAGTATACAGAATTCTTGGAAGTAATACTCAGACATAGTGTTGCCAGGCCTTAACTTCCCTGTTTTATTGCCTTCTTTGATAGAAAATCAAAGAGTTCCACAACTCCTACATTCAAAAGGGTCTTTTGTCAAAGGTTGCTTCCTTTCCTTTTTTCCAAATGATCATCTTGTAGAAAAATAAGTCACAGGAGATAGAAATTACATCATTGATTCATGTGTACATCATTATATCATAGCGAAATTGGTCTTCTGTAAATAAAAAATTTAAAAATGTATTTTTACCTTAGCAATCTGCTAAGGCAATATGCCTTCCTTGTTATGGTCGCTGACACACTTTTAGGTTGTTTCATGCATGAACATTTGTAAGCAAAAAGAGATCTTTCTACAGAGTGCTGAATCTGCCTCAAGGCTTTTTTCCTGCTGGACATGTCCAAAACACCTCCACTGGAAGGCATTCCCAAGGCATGTTGACAAGATGCCCCAACCTCCTCAACTGGCTCCATTTGAAGAGGAGGACAAACCAGCACTAATCTTGGATCATTGGATCATTTTACATAACTGAACTCCTCACCTTATTCCTAACGGTGACTCTATTATACCATTACTTTACCTATTATACTTAAAAAATAAAAAAAAAATAAAAAAAAATATGCTGCCTATGCAAACTGAGCTCTCAGTCCTGATGTGAAGAATGTAAAAGGACTTAAATGCTTATGTAAGAAAAACATTTTCAATCAGCCATCCTCTTGCAAAAGTGCAAAGAATGCAAGTATGAAATGATTTTAAAAAAAAATAAAGAAAATAAGCAAAAGAAGGAAATATTTTAAACCCGGATATCCATAGTTTGGTTGCATGTGCAAAATTAGACAATGTTTTGACCTGCTTATAGCTTTGTAGCAATATGAGAAGGATTTTAAATGGTAAATGCGTTATACTTATACTGTGCTTTACTACTATCTTAGAAGGTCCAAAGCGTTTTACAGTCACGCACTCATTCATACACTGATGCTGGCTCTGCTGCCTGGGGACAACCTAAAACCACCAGGAGCAATGTGGAGTTCAGTGTTTTTCCCAAGGACACTTCAACATATGGGCGGGCAAGGCGGGAACCAAACCTACAATCTTCTGATCAGAGGTCAACTGCTCCATCTCTGCACCACAGCTGCCTCATTTTAATAAAAAAAATATTCAGGAAAACTAAAAAATTATATACTTGTTTTATAATTTAATCTATAATCTCGATGTCAACTAAGAATGCTGATGGACTGGACTGTATTATTTTTTTTCATGTAAAAGCTAATTTTTTAACGATAAAAAAAGAAAACTGTAGTTTTCCCTTTTTATTGTTACTTTTCACAATGTGAAATTTAAAATGTCAAATTGTTGTTGGCATGGCTATGTTATTAAAATAAATAATTGTCTATATCAATATTACTTTGATTTAATTCCCTAACAGCATGACAGAAAAGATCCTGAACACAGTCACTGACAACAGGATTGTGTCTAAAATTTACAGGGTTTTTTTTGTTTGTCTTTTTTGTAATTATTTATTTCAGTGAAAAAAGGACAACTTATTTCCAGTGTACCTGTAACAACATTTGGCTAATACTATAGTTATTAATCTAAACTACAGCACAAGTGCAAACTTAATTCTAAGTGTTCCAAAAAAGGTCAGTTTTGCATTTATTCATTTTTTAAAATTTTTAAATTGTATCAGTCTATTTAAAAATATTTTGTTAAAACTATTAAGTCACAGACATAATCCATTTGCTTTAGTAAGTTCTGCAACAAGGCAACATAGTTATTATGGACTTGTATCCACTAAAAGGTTGATTTAAAAACAATCCTCAGAGTTCAAAATGCTCTAAAAAAATTGCAATTCAGTAAGTTGGACAAGCCATTGAGTGAGCACTCTGTTCTCAGTGTGCATAATAAACATTCATCTCCAAAGAACGGCGTTGCTTGGGCGTATATCACTTGGGCGAAAAAAAAATGGTCAGCCTTTAAGTAGTGCACCAAACTCATAAAACTCAGAAAATAAACAGCTCTTTTCATGGTTTGGGTTTCTCTTGTCTTGGTTTTTGCTTCGTTTCTTGTTCTGTCATGTTTTGTTCTGTTTCCTGTTTTATTTTGAAAGGTGTTCTGTTTGGTCATGTTACTGAGTTTTAATTCTTTGTCCCTATCTGTCCTGATCATGTTCACCTGTGTCTTGTCTGCCCTGTCTGTATTTAAGTCTCGTCTCTACCTTCCTCTTGTGCTGGTCGATTAACGTCACTGACGTCTTCATGTCATAGCGTCATTTATTTCTTGGATGTTTCCATGTTTCTTGCCACACCACAGTAAGTCTAGTTTTGTTTTTGCTATCCTGCTCGGCAGCGCCTTTTGTTTGCAATAAACCCTCTTGCCCTGAAACCGTTTGCCACCTGCCTCTGCGTCTGGGTCCTACCTGCTCTCCTGCCCCCCATACCCTGACAGCTCTCTACTTTTGCCACCCCTACATTTTTAATGATTCGTCATATTCCATTCTATTCTATTATATCCATTATGGGATTTTATTTTTTAAATCCCAAAGTGTTAAAGGCATAAGGAACCAATAACCCCATCAAAAACTCCAATGCTTCACAACAGCAGTCAGTGCTTCCGTTTTTTCTGTCCTGTTTTTGTGATATATTATTGATACATACAGTGTAATACTTTAATAATACGTGAATTAAATTCTATTCTGTGAGAGCAGATATTTGTCATTTGTTATTCTGACATTTCTATTGCTGTTCTTTGAGGTCACCCTCCAATAACAGAGCCTTTTATGTCAGTAGAACAGAACACACAGATACTGCCTGACACATTAATATCTCTTTTTGCATTTAGGCTTGTTTCAGTCTAATGCAAATTGCTTTAATTATAAGTAATTATTAGTGACACTATTCATGTTTGTTTTCTGTCAGCCAGAACGGTATAGACACACATCAATTTATGTGATTTACGAGAAGGACGTTGAATAGGTTGCGCACGAAAGGCAACATTCTCAAGGCACTGAAAGAAAACCTTGTGTAACAAAACACCAAAAACAAAAAAAAAAGTCCATAAATGGGTGCCATTAAAATCATTTCCTTGCTGCTCTACTGACTTACAGCTTGGGGAAGTGATTCCATATGCAATAATACCCCACTAAAAGGCATAAAAGAAGGAAGGCAATAAAAGTTGTAAATATGGATGTTCATTGCAGGTTTAAAAATACTCCTAATATAAACTTTTTCTCCATTTTGGAATGAAAGAACTAAGGGATCAAGCACATGTGCTGCACGTGCTTATGCATGGGTTGAGATTTTTAGAGCACTTCAATTTATATGTTCTGGATGGACATTTTTAAAATCTAAGTGAAGCACTGTTAATGCATCTTAGAAGGGACCAGAATATTTTTTTCATGCTGAAAAGCTAGTTCATGTTTGTGCACAATTGCAACCATTAACTGTCGAGCTTTATAGCTCTTTCTGAGATGACCATATTAAATGCTTCAGACACACAAAAAGAATTTTTGTAACAAAATAACTAAAATGCAGAAATTGTAGTTATTTTTTTCAACATGTGTGTGTGATGTGTTCCTCCAATTCTTCCAATGTATTTTTTTTTCATCTTTGCTGTGAAGCATTTGGCATGATGCCTGATCTTAACTAGTTTGATGCAGAAACTGATTCGGACAGGTTAAGACTGATGAGGTGTGTATAGCCTGTGGCAACTGTTTCAAGTTGTGCACGCACGAAGCAGCCCTGCCTGTCATCAGCAATGATCCTCAGCAGCACCGGGTAGCAACACAGAGGTTTTTCCATCTTAATCACTCCTTCATCTGTCAGCTCCACCCTTAGGGGGAAACGAGCAGTGTCATTTACCGATCCAAAGCCCACCTCTTTGAGTAATTAATGTTTGGAAGACCTATTGTAAACACTTGTGCTGTTAAAATGTCTGTTCATGTTTTCATTTGGAAAAAGAACAATTTGCATTTAACGCATCCTTGAAAGACATTTACTGCTCTACTTTCTCTGTTTTCTGACTTTACAACTGAAAAGCACCTCCCCACAAATTTTTACTAACATTAAACTGTCAAAACTCACTTTTTTTTTATTCTGCCAACACCAGCTGAACATATGACTTCAAAAACATCTATGAAAGAATAAATTGCTGGTAAAAACATACACTAATCCAAGCACGAATTTAACTCAGACAGGTTTAGTTAAAAGTTTTAAACAGTTGGATACACATCTGTAGACTTTTAGTTTGATCTCACAGCTACTGACTGGTAAAAAAACATATTGCTCACCACAGGGGCAGCTGTAGTCCTGAAGTGATCTAAAGTTCCTAGGCTTGGTACCCGCCTTGCCCGTCCATGTGTCGAAGTGTCCTTAGGCAAGACATTGAACCCAACATTGGTAGTTAAACTGTTGATTGGCATCAGTGCTTGGCAGCAGTGTGTGAATGTGTGTGCATGGGTGAATGGGACTGTGAGGTGCTTTGGGCCTTCCAAGAAGGTAGTAAAGCGCTATATAAGTATACATCATTTAGCATGATATTATTCTGGAAAAAAAAATCTGTGACTTTTTTGTCTTAAATTCTGAATATAGAAGAAAATACAATTTCATAATTTTCTTCTAGTTATTTGAACTAGCCTTGAAATCATAATGTTTGTCATGGTGCCTCTGTCAGCCCCGCCCCTCTCTGCTCTGCTCCGGAGGATTCCCAGCTGTTGCCACTCACCTCATCAGTCTGCTGTCTTCTTAAGGAGATCCGCAGCCAGTATTCGTCACCAATTCGTTGCTCCTCCATGGTGCTTGTCAGGTCACTCATGTTTATTCCTAAGAAAAATTCTTGTTTTTGTTATTGTGCCTTTTCGCCTTGCTTCCGGGACATTATCACCACAAGTGCTACCTGGGATTCCCTCCGGAAAGGTCAGATCAATTCATGCTCGCCTCGCCAGCTGTTCATGCCCTCACAGCCTTCACAGAAGTCCTCCAGTCACAACTTCCTGCTACTCACCTGCAATCTTGAACCAAAGATCCCGCTTTTGGAGAATCACCTGCAAGAAAAATAAATCAAAATACTTACCATAAATCTCTCCTGTTATCCTTCCACATCTGGGTTTGCTTCAAAGTCTTGAATACCATGACAATGTTTTCTTTTCGGGTAATCAAAATAACACACAATTGAACACATCCGTATGACGAATGTACAGCTAATATATGGGATGCCTATTTATTACATTTTCAATGCAGACAAGCCACAGATCCCAGCGGCATTTCACCCAAGTCTCAGCCCCAGACTGTTTGGGCTCTTAGCAGCATTACATCAACTGCTGTCTCTTTGGTCAAATTCCACTCTGTGTTTTTCTGCTATTACATAAAAATAATAAGACCAATTTATTGTTTATGTTTACATGTTCTTAAAATGATTACCCTGTTAGTGTCAGTTTTTTTTTAGCCTTTCTCAAAACATATCTGTTTTATGAAACATTGTTTATTTCATTTATTTCATTTCAACCAGATCTTCATCTTTTTCATTCGTGAAGATATAACAAGTTAAAGTTTCATATTAATGGAGATTTTACAAATTTTTCATAGGAATTGAAAACTGAAAATTTGCATGTAATGGCAACAAGAACTTTTCTAAATCGGCAACAAGAACTTTTCTAAATCTTATATACTGTAAGTTCAGTAACTGACAACAAATACGCACAGACACAAACTTGGCTCAACATCGCTGGTCCGCTGTCAGGTGTCAGGAGAATGATCACTGGATCTGGGTAACAAGTTGGACTGCTGAGAGGACTGCTTGGATGCTAAGAAGAGTCAGGTCAAAACTGAATGGGAAATAGAAGTGTTGTATTGGCAACTCTGGAAGGCAGCTCATGACTCTTCTAAAAAATGAAGGCCTCAGAAAGTCATGACAGTTGTTGTATTCACGATTCTGGTTCTTACCAACAACACAGCCCACTCAAAATCAAGGGGCAGGCAGAGAGCAAGACTTTTAGATATGATTGGATAGTTGCTTGAGGATAATATTCCATGCATGAATATATATAACCTAGTGGGCATTAACTATAATGGGCCATTTTTTGAAAGAAGCAGATTGAAGCAGTAGGTTAGAATAGTTAGTAACTGACAAGAGCTAAAACAAAGCCTTCAGCTACCACAAAAATAAATAAATACACAAAATGACACTGAAAAAATGTCAAAGCAGACAAAGAAATTGTTAGTTCATTTAGTATGACAGAAAAAAAGTAAAGCTGGCAGTAATGCATGTCTATCCCTCCAAATGGGATAAATGTAATTATGATTAGTCAGTATTATGGAGCAGCAAATCAACAATATTGGAAAGTAGGATATAAATATACACCCTTCAGTCAGAGCCAAAAATACCTAAATACTTCTTTACACCTCCCAAGCATCTCCAGTCTGTTGAGACATTGACATGAGACCTCGGGGGTGTCATTTGGCACTGTGCCTCACCATCTAATTATTTGCGTCCCACAGGTTTAGGGTGGAGCCTCTGGGACTCTGACTTGTTCTGGCTCGTCCTGCACATGCTACAGCTTGGTATTTGGGCCCTCTGTGGATTTGGATAATGCCTTGGGCCCTTTGTTGTATTCCTACAGCCATTACTGTGGAGTTTTTGTGATGTGACAGGACACATTGTCCTTTTGTGGGGAGCCACTGCCATTGTAAAATACCACTGCCATTTAAACTTGTGTTTGGTCTTTATCTGCCCTTTCAGAAATGCAATACTTTCTGCAACTGAATGTGTCACTGTAATTCCTGATTGGTCCCCTTGATACTCTTTGTAACCTTCACTTTCAACGTTGCAAAAGTCTTTACAGTAGATTTCGGTTCATCTGGTCACTGTTAAGCTGTGTGTGACAGATTTAGTCATTGCTTGAATAAATAGATAAATTATCAAAACTTCAGAATCTTTATATTACACAGTTGTTCATGTAGTAATTAACACAAACATTTGTTTTGTCCTTTCCTTTGTTTTAAAATATATTTCACAACTATCTAAATTACTGTTTATACGCATTGTTTCACTGATTTGCTGGATATGTTAACACATACTTTACAAGATTGTAATTGCATCAATATGACTGCATAATCTCATAGAACTGTTATCTCTGACTTGACAAAATTCATCAAATCATTGTTTTCACTATGCCTTTTCGGGGGAAGGGGGTCACAGGGCAGCAGTCAAGCTGAAATACCCTATTCTCCTTCAGTCAAGCCACTTTATTCAGCACTTTTGGGAGAACAGGGGAATTATTTAAAGGATGACATATATGACATTTAAATACAGAAATTCTAATACATGTAGTGTTGCCATGTCATTTTCTACATTTGTCAACTTGATATAATAAATCACAGTATGACTCATCCTTCAAAAACCAGGTTTTCAGTTAGAATTCCTGATGGCGATGATGAATTTTCACCATGTGGTTGAGCTTTTCAATTTGGCAGATTAGCCTGGTGATATAACAGAGCGCTTCCCTGACTGGCATGGCCGACGGTGCCTTTAGTCAGATGTCTGGCTGCAGAAAACGGGTGGATTTGTGACAGATTATGCTACTGAACTGACTAATGTGCCATACTCTCCACGGGGCTGGTGTGTGGCACAGCCCCATGACCTCAGAGAAACAGCCAGGCCCCAGTCTGACCTAACTGATCTCTGGCTTACGTCATACGCACAGGATCCACAACTGCCTTGGCAAATTTCTCTGAGTTCAACTTCTAAAATGTCAGTTCTACTGGTCTACTGCATGAGCTTTTTTTTTTTTTTCAAGTGTTTACTTTATGATTTAATATTTTGTGCCAAACAATTCACTTCTATTGTGATTACATTTGAATTTGGAATGTACTTGAACGATATTACTAAAATCTGTGGCAGATGGCGATTGTCCGGCCCCGGGACACTTCTTCATGAACTGAGGAACGACTTGAAGAGAAGATGCCTAAATGAGGGAACAGACCAGAAAAAGCAAACGCAGATGGCTGACAAAGAAGCAGAGGAAAAACAAAGGACTGGTGGTTCTCTGTCTTTGTCCAGGGTGGGTGCAAAGCTGGCAGGTTGACTGACTGTGCTGGACAGCTGATTGCATGGATAGGTTCGTGGCTGCAGCAGTCTTTTGACTGCATGTGCACACCACAAGGGATTTAAACGGTCTTTGACTTTGAGTTTTTTTGTTTGTTTGTTCCATGATAAATTAGTAATGTGTTCAAACGTGTATTGTGCTGAATTGGTTATTTCATTCAGGAAGAATACACTTATTTTATTTTCCTTGATTTTATAACTTCTATGACATATCTTCCTTTCTGTCATATCTTTAGTGGTGGGACTTCTTAGTTGTACTGTTGTTCTTCATTGCTTATTTTATTTTTTTCCATTCTCAGGCACTGGTTTGTTTCCAGCACCCACCTTTTTTTTTTGTTTTAGACCTCTTTTATACTTGCAATATTTAGAAACACCTAATTCATTCTGCGCTTTATTTACTGTAATAATTTATTTAACAAAATAGTCTTAGCTGCCTCATTGCAGATACAAAACATTTGCTATTTTCTTTCAAACTCAGAATCTTGTTTTGTAGTTCTTCAGTAAACCTTTTGAGTCTCAAAAAATTGACACCTGTCACTCCTTATGTCTCTGAGTAATAAATGCTGTGCAGAGGCTTATGCCTCCATGAAGGTTCATCTTCTTTCTTCTCAGACTTCTGCTGCCTGAGGCGTTCACTTAGTAGTTATTCGCTGGAGGCCATCTACCTGATGTTTTTGTATATCACTTTTGTTTTTTTTTTCTCTAAAAGAGGGTTTCTCTATCTTCTCTTATCATTATCACTACTTCTACTTATCGAGCAGTATCAGGCTGTTGGACATGGGATCAGAGAATCTCCTTGGTTCGTGACACTTTGCAGTGATTTGTTCAGATGGCTTTGAATTGACTTTTAGAGTTGTATTCTGTAACCATATTGACTTCCTTAATGAAGGCTTTTAGTCCCCTGTGGATGTTGCAGAATTCCAGGCAGCTCAGAATCCACGTGAGAGGCATTGAGTCATAGGCACTTATAAGCAGTCTAGGTGGCGTGATGACTCATCTGCCTGATCAAACATGGAGGTGCTTTGTCCGTCAGTAGACGATGCTTAGTTCATCTGGCTTTAGTTCTTGTTAATATACAGTTTCATTTGCCCACTAATCTGACTGCTAAAATGAGCTTCTGTGCTGAGCACCGACACTTTATAGTATGGTAATTGTATGGTAATTGCATGCTTCTGGGAAGCCTTTATGATCAAGGCTGTATGGCCTCAAAATAACTACACTTTGCTGGTCTCATCTATTAGCAAGTGGGTCATTTACATTGCTTTGTGTTCAAGCAGTGTAACTATTTTCTTTAGCTTGGAGCTCTTCATAATGTCTGGGCCAAATCAGCCATTTTTTCCATTTTATGTGACTCTTTGTACATTGACCTACCAGGTTTTATTAATTTCATCTTATACCCCTTCCAGTACTATTACATTCGAAATTGATTGGTGTTAAAACTAGGGATGGGTGTAATTAAGGTTTTAATAGTACTACTGCTTTTATTGATACTGCTTATCGATCCGGTATTTTAACAATACTCTTATCGATACTTTTTGAGGACGAAAAATAAATAAATAAATAACAATCAAGAACATAAAGTGTTTTATTTCCTCATTATGCAACAACATTATTTTTCTTACAAAACATTTTACTTTATAGATGACAATGTTACAATACAAGCATGGAATGCACGTGGATGTGCTAGACCAGGGGTCGGCAACCTGTCCCTCTCAAAGAGCTATTTGGATCAGTTTCCAACTGAGATGAAAGCACAGGGAGCCGCAACACTAGATGTGTTAGAAAAAATGTTTTTGCCGATATATCACGATAGTTTATTTGGCAATACTTGTATTGATTCAAAATGCTGTCAGGATATCTTTGTGTTTAATTTGATTATTTTTATTCTTTATGAGCCTGGTGTTTCCTTTGATCTTTTGACCATTTTCCACATTTTTTGAATAGACTTTTCTGTCTGTCAAACACCAGAGTTAAGATGAATGAGATGATGGAAACAGATTCACTTTGATGAAGGCTCCTGTCTATTTTTTTTTCTTTAATTTCAGTAAACCCAATAAATTATATTCAATTTATGGATGCCAACTGTTTTTTTATTAGGAAGCAGCTGTTAATTTGTCTGGAATCATAAGCAGTGAGTCTAAGCTCCACCCCCGCCTCTCTACGCTTCTCTCTCGCTCTACCTGAGGGTGTTAAAGGCCCAACAACAAGTTGAGAACATGATACTTATTTTACAAAACCACAGAGAGCCACAGCACAGGTAGGAAAGAGCTGCATCTTGGACCGTTTAGCTCTTTCCACCATCATCGTATATCTTCGGTAGCGGTCGTGTGTGCACATGCCGCGTACTGTCTGAACAATAGCCCCCCCCCCTGCACACATAAATATGGCAGATAACGTTTATATTTTGTGGGACACAAAAAATGCGACTTCTCCAGTACTGATAGAAGAACCGTTGAGGTCAGATCTTAACGATACTGCGATCTTGAAGAATGTTGCCCCGGGACTTGATCAATAGCGGGGCTCGGTACCAATCCCTAGTTAAAACAGAAGGCCACACCTTTTATTCCTACTTTGATGTAAACTCAGCACTAACAAAATACCACTGGATATTGATGCCACTGAGGGAGTGAGTTTCCAGTGATCCCCATGTTAAAAAGTCAGAGTTCGTAAAAAAAAAAAGTGTTTACAAACTGGTGTCAAAAATGCGTTTAATGTATATTTATTCAATTTCTTTCCATAACAACTCTCAGGTGGTGGTGGGGGTACGGGTTCTCTAAATCAGACTTTATGTTTTGTTCTGAGCGCAAATATTTGCATTATTGGAAGGGGGGTCTTTTGAATTTGAATTGATTGATTATCCATTTTGGGTACCTTGTTGAGGTGGACAGAACGCCTTGGGTAATGTGCCTGTCCCCTATTTGTTGGGTGATGTCAGAGAGTATCCGTTCAATTTGTACATATTTTTTTTGTTTTTGTTTTTGTCTCTACTGAATTAATGCTGGTATTTCTCAGAGTGCATTGACATAAAGATGTAGACAGAAAAACAGACATACCATTTATTTGTTGTATTTGAAAGTTGTCAATTATCCTGTGATAAACAAGTTGAATTTTGTGCATTTTCATTCATACGTTCATTTTCTTCCGTTTATTCCCTTTTAGGGTCACGGGGCTGCTGGAGCCTATCCCGGCCACTTGTTGTCGAAGGCAGGGGGCACCCTGGACAGGTCGTCAGTCTGTCGCAAGGTATTTTTTTGCATTTTCTCCAGTTTATTCCAATAATATTTAAACAGTATTTTGAAGAAAACAGTTTGCTGTCCAGATTTGACATATTAATGTGCACCGATGACTGTCCGTATTGATTAATTGCCTATACATTATAGAATAAAACATGCTACAAAACACATACCCTCGACATGATTAAAATAGAACAGAAAAACAAATGGAGAGACGGTGATGTGCTAAATGGGTTCAAATGTATGTCGCAGTTAACTATTGCAAGGTCACTGATACATTTAAATGCTCCAGAGGAGAGAGGAAGGATTGATTGAACAGATTCAATGTCCTGCTCTCCTCATTAGACTCATTTTTCAGCTGCCTGAGGTTAATTGCCACACACACACCTCACTCTGTTGTTCCACTTACATCATAATTACTGTGGCTAAGATCAAGAACAATCTAGAGCTCATGATATGTGAGGCTCTTCAGCAAACGTGCACGCACATGCATATTCAAACGTAACACACAAGTCATATCATGGCATTGCTACCATCAATATTATCTGTCTGACCCTCCCACTATATTCCCAAATCCCCTTCCTTCCCCTGGAGCCAGCTGTTTTTGGGATTGATTTCATTTATTTAATGATGGTTGTGCTAATGACCCTTCGCACATGGCTGATGGTGTCACAGACACCACAACATCTCAGGAATGAGGATTGGATGGGAGCCTGAGGAGTAAGCTGGCAGTATTGCAAAGAGCAAAATGAAATAGGAAGGGGACCGAGAGAAGGATGAGAAAGGCTGGAGACACCGTGCATGCAGGCGATCGTTGTCTTTCTCAAACAAACAAGGGCAACGGATAAGGGGAAGAAATTAATAACCCAGACACTTATAAATTTCCATACTGTCAAACAGATGAAAGGAACCTATTTACCTCTCATTAGGGATTAGTGGCTCCGTGGCATCATTGTTGAGATTTTTTTTTGCCTTTTTTTTCACAATACGTTTTTTTCTTTTGTATTGTTTTTTGTTTGTCTGTCTGTCTGTCCACATTGGCACCTTTGAAAAATGCCCAATTTAAAGTTCTAATTGCTAACATTTTTGGGACAAAGAAAATCATAATTTCAAAGAATATCATAAAGGGGTTTCATCATAATTTTTACAAAATATATTTTGCTGTTGGCTATTTTGTAGATAAAAAAATAGCAGACATTGCAAACATATTTGTTGGAAAACAATCTTTACAGGACTTTTGCAACCAATTACTAATTTACAAGGTGTATAGGCTGGTATTTGTTCCTTGACATTTTAGGAGATTAAGGATGTGTTTAATGGGATCTTATTTTATTATTAAATCTTGACATTGTCTAGCTGTACTGCTTTCCTTCTCCATTGGTGTTCATTAGATCTGTCTTTACTGAAGTTGCAGTCAAGTGTAATGGAAAGGAAAAAATACTCCTTCCACCAGTGCTCTCTGACACATCTGTCTGCCGGTTTTCTAAAATATTTGAACCAAATTTCCTACTGCCTTATCTTTTGTTAGCCCTATTCCTTTCACCTTGCGCTATGTCAAAGTAACCAGGCAGTGCCAAAATATGTCACTTTGGGATTAAATAGCCCCAAACTCAAAGTCACAGCCAATGGAATCAGCAGTGTTTACTGAGGTGAGTCAAATTGCTCTTTTTTTGGGTCTTATTTTATTTTGACATTTTTAGATGTTTTAAAGCAAGAAACTGTAGTATTTCAAAGGTGTTCTAAAAGATATATATATATATATATATATATATATATATATATATATATATATATATGTGAATATACATTTTTTTCTCATTTTATGCTTGAATTTTTTTGTGTGTGTATATATATATATTTGTGTTTAGCGTCATTGGCAGGGTGTTTTTGTCTTGATACGATTTTGGGTTTCAAGCACAAGTAATTTCCCGGATTGATGAATAGCATTGATTTGAGGTACACTATTCAATTTCACACCTTACAGAAGGCAACGGAGTATCACTGAATATATTGATTTAAAAAACGTCTTGGTTTGGACGACATTTAATAATTAAGAATAAACAAAATAAAACTAGACTCAGAATTCTCCTAATTATTATATTTATCATTTGTTTGACAGTGACTTTAACAATCTGAGGGAAAAAAAAAGGAAATAATAAGGTTAACGTGAAAGTCACTGTGTCCCTCAGATTCACTACTAATCAATTATTTGTTTAGTGTCTCAGACGTCCTCCTTAGACAAGGTTGACTTTATTTTGTATGGGGATACAAATGAGTTCAGTGATTGGTGCTTATAGTAGGATAGATGACAGTGTCCGGTGATTTGCGGTATTTTCTATTTTTTTAAACAAACACAATATTTTTTTTCATTACACCCATGGAAGTATCTTATTTGCCTTTGTCTGTATGTTGTTGACGGAAAGAATTTCAGGAGTTAATTGTATGCACATGTGTGAAAAGGGGCGGAGATTTACAGGGACAATGTTGTTTTTCAGAGGGCTCCTTAATGAGCCAAGGTAATCAATGCCAAAGGAGATGGCTTTGATTGATGCCTTTGCGAAAACAATGTGCTGTGATGACCTCTCTCTGAAGGAACCACACAGCATAAACACAAAACAGAAAAAGTGACCTTCAGCAGATTGTTGCATTCAGGTACTTTTTATAATGTATAATTTAATTATTAATATTTTTCAATGTATCTTTATTATTTTAGCATTTTTTTTTCAAAAATAAAACCAAATTTTTTTAACGTCCCCATATACAGTACAGACCAAACGTTTGCACACACCCTCCCATTCATTTGAATGAGAAAGTGTATCCAAACGTTTGGTTTGTAGTGTACAAACTGACATAAACATACACATACCATATAGAAAATGCTAAAAGCAAAAATGTTTCATTTCGCCCTTGCACAGATTCATTCTTATTAAGCGATACATTGTGTGTGGATTGTTAAATGGTTCTCATAAAAAATATATTCCACTGATTCTCTGTATTTTTTTTTGTCCTTTTTGCTAAGGTTACTAAATTGCTAATAAGTTCAGGATCCTGGCCGATCTTTGTAATATTGCTGTCTGAAGTTACATCATTAGGTAGCACTGTTATTTTGTCAGTAAAAGGGTAATGCACTAAATGCTATTTTGTTGTGAACAAAGTTGAAAACAAAATTCTTACTACATTATAATTATTAAAATTTAGGTCCATTTAACTTATTTCAAAAGACTTTCAATGACTTTATATGAACAGATTTTTGGTTTTACTGAAGAAAAACGTTTGTAATGACTTGGATTATAATATGGCTGGATTTGATTTTTCCTTTTCATGTGCCACCTTTAGATAACCACAGTTCTGAATTTTGGTGTCATGGTGCCTCTGTCAGTCTCCTCCCCCTCCCCTCTCTGCTTGGCTCCTGATGCGACACAGCTGCGAACACCTCATCACCTGCCTGCCTTCATAAGGAGCTCCAGGACCAGTATTCATCGCCAGTTCGTTAGTTTGTTTCCCCTGATGGTGCTTATTATGGTCGTCACGTTCATAGCCATAGTTACTAAGCCTTTGCCTAAGTCTTGCTCTCCACCTTGTCCTCAGGATTCCATTACCACGAGTGGTCGCCTGAGTCATCTACATTCCAGGATCCAACCCTCTGCATTTCCTCCAGTCACGCTACAAACCACGGTCATATCTACCAGTGACGCCATGGGCCGCACCTTACCATCTATCCTAGTCGTGGGTCCTCCTTGGATACTCCTGCTCCGCCTGCCGCCTACAGCATCAAGGACTGACATTAAAACCTTTTTTCTTACCTCAGAACTCACCTGTGTCTCCTTCCGGGTTCCAGCGTCTGGGTCTGTTTTGTCTCGCTAGCCATGACATTTGGTTTATTAATAAGAGAAAACTATTTGAATAGGTTAGTTCCAAAGGGGCCCAAGTCTGCAATTTTTGTTAAAATAGAGATATTATATGTTCTATGGTCTTCAAGGGAAAAGCTATCTGATTATGTGCAAAAAAGTCCCAAGTCCATTGTAATGTATTGAGTATGCTTGACATTTAAAATGCATTAAGTGCAAAATTCCTGGACTTGGGCCTGTCTTACATGGGTTTTGCTTTATCCCGTAGATGGCAGCACTAGTTATCCAATATGGCAGCACCCCTGTTTTCTTTTGTTTTTTTTCCAATATGGCAGCACCCCTGTTTTATTCAAGAAGGGCCCAAGTCCAGAGACTTTATTTTGCTAGTCCTCTGAAATTATAAAAATGAGGTGCTTCATATTATAGCATTTGTAAGATATGAACTGGTGTTAAATCTGGGTAAAGTATTAATCATTTGGTAGCCTCCCTTTAAACTATGCAATTAAAATAATTTCTGGATAAACAAACCTCTTGGACTTGGGCTCCTTTTGAACTAACCGATTCATTTGTCTATCAAGACAAAAAAAAAACATTCAAAGAGATAGATCCATTGGGGTCACATTGCAGTTGCTTTCATATCTAACCACCTCTTTCCTTTGCCATTAATTTTCAGTTATGCCTCCCCCGTACATTCTGCACATATATACGCACAAATATTTTTCCCTGGTCACTTTTAGTTTTTAAGCAATTTTGCAGACCATTTATGAGACATAAAAACTTTTCTTTTTTGGGCTTATGGCAGTTTTCTTCTTTCTGTGCATTGGTTTTTGTGAAAGAAAAACAAATAACTATTGACACACTTGAAACTAGCCATGGGCAGATGGTGAGTTTCTCAGCGGGTTCTGTCGCTGCCCATCATCATCTAAGGGAATGAATGGACTCACAATTTCAAGCACCTCACTAAAGTCTGCAGTAGATAGAAAAGCAACAATACATTTTTTAAACAGACAAGGATGTTGTATTTCTGATGGATTTATCCACCAGTGAAGGATGCCAGGCTGTTAAAAATAATAATTATTGCAAAAATAATAATTTATATTGAAACACCATGTCAAGCATCTCTCTAAAGTTAATTAAACTCTGTCATCTATGTTGTCATAGTATAAAAGATAAAAGCCTGAAGTACTCTGCACTGATGTGACTATTGGACAATCCAAAATGTGGAAAATATTCATTGATACTATAGTGTAAGTATCCTTTTATATAATATGAACATATTAATTGTATTTTTTACAGAGTTCTGTTTGGAGTATATTAGATTATGATAGTAAAATTAGCTATATCTTTGTATACATTCGTCTCTTTTGCTTCACTAATGTTTTAAATTTTTTTGCCTTTCAGGTTTGACATTTAACTGTAGTTTTCCGTTTAGCAACGGTGTTAGGACCTTTCTCTGTCGATAAGACTTAATATAAGTGACTGTTGTTTCTGGAGGCAGTTTTTTTGTGACTGGAAAATGTGTTGAGTGTGCTTCAGAAAGTTTTTTGTTACTTCTCTGCCACAACAACAGAATAATTTCTGTTGTGGAGTACCTCCCTATATACATATGAAGCGCTGAGTGGTAACACTAATAACAATAAAAGAAAATGATACACTAGCGACCACAGGCATGATAAGGATAATTAGGCCAAAAGGAAATTTATTCTCAATTTTATCCTTCAAAAACAGAAATTGAAAACCATAAGTTACATTTAATAGCTGCATGAAATCACCAACTATAAGTGTAGTGGGCCTTACACCCACTCATTCGTAGAGATGTTGGCATATATGTTGTCCACTTCTCTCAAAGTCTGGAATTTGTGCTTTTACAGTGATGGATGTCACTATGTCAATTCACATTTGGCAGTGAAGAAAAGCCATTACATTACAGTGCTTGTCATGCCACCCATCTACTAATATGCAAGTTTAATGGGAAGCTTACCACAAGTTAATGGACTGCATGCTGTGTCCAAGCAATTATATTACAGTGCATGACACATGCGGTAAAGAAAAAAAATATTGAAAAACTGCACAGTGGGAGCATATAATCAAATAGTTGGTATCAAAGCTTCAAATAAAATGTGCAACATTCTTATTTAAGGTAAAGGATGAAAATATAACGTTAAATATATATGCCTACATATTGTATCAATTATGTTATACAGTTGAATGCTTGTGTTAAATCTCATTTCCATTATTTTTATCATTTTTCTTTTTATTTTATTTTAACAAGCAATTTTGACTTATTTGAATAGAAAATAAAGAATATGTATTCAACCAGGGGTTGCAATGTAGCACCAGGCACGTACTTTGATTCCAAATTCTCTTTACCTGATAAAGTTGGCCTTACCCTTATATTTCTCTTAAAACATTCCCTCCTGAAGTACAGGAATCTTCATTGTACTAAAAATAGTAACTGTTCAAGCTGTTTTAAATGAACTGTGGAAAGCATTTAGATTTTTTTTTTTTTTTTTTTGCAGTCTAGTCGTAGTGGGTATTCATTGGAAGTTCTCAAAGAAAGGCAAACAAAGTAACTAGTTCTGGATAAGGGATACTGCAGATGGAGGTCACAGATGAAAGGTCAGTTCATTAGAAAAAGACAGGATAAAGTAAATAACCCATTTTTGTACATCCTTCCTATAAGAAGCCCATCAAAATGTCATTTTAGTTTGGTTTCTGACACTGAGACGTCAGACATTTGGGCATTGATAAAACTACTTGAACTGCTTGGTCTGAACCAACCGAACAGGGAACAAAATGTTACTTTAAGAAGTTCTTCCTTGATCAATTATTCAGTACCGGAAGTTCACGAGGGGGTAGCTACAATATGTGACAGAAAAAGAATTGGGTCAAGAACTGGCATTGAGACATTTGAACAAATCAGAAGGAATGGGATCTCGCCTCATATTGATGGAAACAGAGAAATAACTGATGAAAAAAAAAAATAAAAGTGACTGAATATAAATCTTGTTAGACACAAATCAAACTGAGCAAAACCAAATTTTTGTGGTTGGTGTAAAGTAACCTCCCTCTAACTAGTTAAAAGTGTCTCTGTTACTGCAGTGTTTATTTAAATTTAAGGAGCTCCACACTGCCAGCAGAGGAAAACCTCAGTCTCACTGAGATGGGGGTTTTTGCACAACCTTTTAAGGCAGTGGCTGCAATCAAACAGTGACTGCCAATTGGAGTTCTTTACCTGTGAACAGGTTATTCAATCCAGTACTTCCGAGTTAACAGAAGGGAATTTGTGCTTGTACATACAGCAGACATGGTTTGATAAAAGTGTGACCTGGTTTCCATTATTTTTAAAATATATTTAAAGAAAAAGAACAGATTAAATTTTGAAAAAACCTGAGATGCTAAAGAGAAGACCCACCTTAGTTTACCAATGTTTCTATAGTAAAAATATTATCAATTTTTTCCATTTTACCATTGTTTTTGTCCAGACACTTACGTTTTTTTTTCTCTCCAAATATTTGTTTTAACTAAAAGTCCACTAGAGCTGACAAGTGTAGAAGATAACATGTCTTTCCAGCTTACTTTCTTTATCCCTTGTGCTATTCTATCGGGTCATGACATGTTATCCCTACCAGGATAAAGGTGGATCGGATTTCATGTAATCCACACCAGTAAAGATCACAAATCATTGAAGAAAAAAGTTTAGCACACTGTCTAGTGGGTCTAGATGACCTCACTTCCAATGTCAAAGTGCCTAGGATAGCACAAGGGTTAACAGACTGGGAGAAAATTTATCAATATCTGAAATGTTACTTAGAATCTCTGCATATTGACTGCATTTTTAAGATATTTCAGTTCTACATTAGCTAGCATTCCACATACAGCTCAAAGCAAAAAAATTAATAAATCATCAACTGCTTTCAAAAATATTTTTATATTTGAGAAGGGCTCCTACTCCTGCAATATATTTTATGAATGCTATGTCATGGTAGGTCATGTCACTTTATTGAAACCCTCATAATAGATTTGTTTAACGCTACAAGATTACAAGTCCACACACATTACAAGATGAGACAGATTCACGGCACAGTCACAACAGAAAAAAAATAAATCAAATATTAATAATAGATAAAAGGGAAGTTGTGTTTCAATTGAATGTCTTACATACAGCTTCTTTAGAATATTGTCTGAAACTTTAATGAAAGAGCAAGGTATGCCACAATCTAAGAACAAAGTATGGAAGTCAAGATCCATGAGTTTAGTGCTCTGGGGAAAGGCACACAAAGATCCCAATCTCTGCTTAGCAGTGTTTACATAAACCTACACCGTAATGCATAACATAGCTCTAAAGATGCAGACATGAGGCTCTCTAGAGTTGGAGACAAATGCTCTAAAAAGGAATGCAGGATACTTTCTGCCACAATTTGAGAACATTTCTGTTGAAGTGGTTATAGAGAAAAAAAACAAAAACAAAACAGGAGGTGTACTTTAAATTAAAACCATCAATCCGCTATAGCAACTTGACTTGTTATCTTGGCTGATGGGTTTCAGGTCTTGATATACCAATTGAAAAAATACTGTCATGAGTTTTTAGCAGCCTAAAAACTATACCACAATAAAACACCATCAATTCTAAGTGGTTTTATAGCTTTTTACGTGTTATTTTCTTAGCATCTCTGTCATGTTTCTTTTTGTCCTGAAAAACCAACAAACCAACAACACAAGTGCCATATACTAGGCTGCAGAACAACGTTTAGGCATGGTAAAGGTAAAGGATTTGCTTCTGCAGATTTTGTCTTTTCTTGGTTGTCAATTTTTCATCACACACCCCTGTTTATGAGTCATACTGTCTGTTTTCAAGTTTTTATAAACAAAATTTAATTCTGTGATCTAAGTCTGAATTGATTAGTCAGTTTAAAGCTGATTTGAAAATGAGACATTGCAGTAAATATTTTTTACACATAATCTATATGCCATGTAAATTAGCCTGTTTATAGCCCTGAGTTAGATCTGAGACCTTTGCAGATGTCGCTGTGGTAGTCTACTACAGGATAAACATTCACATTTCTACAGTTTTCTTTTATACAATAGTCATCAATCATGAAGCAATACAATTTGAATAATAAAAACAAAGTTCAATTATCTTAATGCACTTTAAAATGAAAGGTAAAACGAGAACCAGATTAAGTCTTATAAGGACAAAACCTTTCGGGGATAAATCCTGACTCATGGATCAAGATGTTCTTATTGCTGGGGAGCAGTATTACAAATTATAAACATTTTTTAAAGCAATTGTGTCCAAAAATGGCAATATTTGCTTTGCAAAGTTGTTCAAATAAAGAAAACACCATGTTAAAATGAAGGAAGGATCACTTTTAAACAGTACTGAAACCAAATAGCAAAAGTTGCTGTGTTGATGGGCAGGAATTGTATGTTGTGACATGAGAGATTTGATGGCTTACTGTATCTACTGTTGTAACCTTCTTCAAAAAGTTTCTGACATGGTTTTCCAATCAATCAATACCTCAAAGGTAAATATCGGTTAAGCATGTATCAATTAAAGATAGGTTGATCAACATGTAATCTGTTGAAGCAAAATCTGGCTGTTTTTAATGAAGGTGGGATACACTTTGGACATGCAAACTCTATGAAGGGCTGCCCAACCTTGGTCTTTGAGATCTCCACTTGTCTGCCACTTTATTAGGTAACAACCTCTAAACTAACTTAATCCTTTGTGGTAGAGATTCAACAAGGTACTGGAAACATTCCTCAGAGAGTTTGGTCCATTTGACGATAGCATCCCACACACTTGCTGCAGATTTGTTGGCTTCACATCCATGATGCCAATCTTGGATCGTGCTCTATTGGGTTGAGATCTGGTGACTGTGGAGGTCATTTGAGTACAGTGAACTAATTGTAATATTCAAGAAACCGGTCTGAGATTATTTGAGCTTTATGACATGGCACCTTATCCTGCTGGAAGTAGCAATCAGAAAATGGTACACTATGGTTATAAAGGGATGGACAAGTTCAGCAGAAAAACTTGGGTAGGCTCGTGATGATGCTCAGTTGGTACTAAGGAGCCCAAAGTGTGCCAAGAAAAAAACAAAAACACCATTACACCACCACTACCACCATGATGGATCCATGGTTTCACAACAGTAATAGACTCCTCAGACAAGGCAACATCTTTCCAATCTTTTATTGTCCAATTTTAGTGAGCTTGTCCGAATTGAAGCCTCAGTTTCCTTTTCTTAGCTGACAGGAGTGGCACCTGGTGTGGTCTTCTGCTGCTGTACTCAGGCAGCAACAAGGCATTTTAGCCCACAGAATTCCCGCTCACTGGATATTTTCTTTTTTTTCCGCCAATTCTCTGGAAACCCTAGAGATGGTTGTGAGTGAAAATCTCAGTAGATCAGCAGTTTTGAAGTCCTCAGACCAGCCCGTCTGGCACCAACAACCATGCCACATTCAAAGTCACTTCTATCACCTTTCTTCTCCATTCTGATGCTGGCTTGAACTGCAGCAGATTGACTTGAACATGACTACATGCCTAAATGCATTGAGTTGCTGCCGTGGGATTGGCTGATTAGAGACTTGCGTCAAAGGGTAGCTGGACAGGTGTGCCTAATAAAGCGGCCAGTGAGTGCACCTCCCTGTCTTTTTACTTGATCCAGTTTGTCATAAGTGCAGGGACACTTGGAAAAACAGAAAGGCAGGTAGATCTCAGGGTTGGGGATCCCTTCTCCATCAAAAATAGTATTAGCATGCACTTTTATGTTTTTCATCAAATATACACCTATATTTCTACACTTAAGCACATTTTTTGTGCATAAACATCTTATATGGTCGTTTGACTGAGAGAAAATGATATAGGCTTTGTGTATAGATTTCTAAAGTTGTGAAGAGGAAAAAGACAGGCTCTTCTTGAGAACTTTTAAAATCTAAAAAAAATAACTCATTCGGGCTGGCTGCAGTGAGCTGCGACCTTTTCTTTTTATGGCAGCAATAAAAGGGTTTACACTCAGTGTTTTCAGGTATTTCTAATCTTTCTTTTTGCAGGCCTTTGCCTGCATTCCTTGACACGCTCCTGTTTCTTATGCAGTAGTTCTAACTTGATTGCCTCGGGCTACTGCTCCATAACAGTGGCATCATCAAACAATCTACAGAACCAAAGACAGAGACCATCTTTGCTCCATGTGAGGCAAAGGATCTAGGACAAATAAGACAAAATGCAGAGACCTGCTTCCCAGTCTTGTGGGAAATCACCTCAGTGCAGCACAGTACTGACATTTCAAAGCTGCATGAAATACTCCCAGGTTTGAAACAGGTTAAGTAGATACAGCTTCTCATTCTTTTTAAACAATGCTAAAAATAATGTGGATGGAAGTTCCTTTATTTTTAGTCTTGTTTAGGTTTCTTAGCAAGAAAGCGTTTTGTTTGTGTGCTGTGTGACTTTGATTGTAAGGATGCTGGGATTTTAGTTTTACTTTGCTGGTCAATCTCAGTTGCTTGTAAATGCTTGTAAATAAAAAAAAATTTTCTCGTAAATTTACAACTTAAAATTTCGTAACTTCACTTTTTTTCTTTTTGGTGGCCCTAAAACTCTGTCGGATGATAGCAATTGTGACAATAATGCTTTTAAAACGCATCAGAACTATGAGTAAAACATTCAAATATTGTTACATACTGCGTGTGTAAAGCACGAAATGCAGAATTTAAAGTAAGTGATAGACAGTGGAAGTGAGCATACAGTGCAGTAACAAGTGAATGCCGTGCAGTACGCAGCAGAGCAGCCCTTCTAAACTTAATTGAACAGGTAAGCTGAATAATTATTCATAACTTTCCAAATGTTTGGAAGCTCATTTGTTTGATTTATGATTTATTAATGTTTTACTTATTGATGGATGGTTTGCAGAAACTCTGCAGCCCCTTGATGAAGAAAGCGTTATCCCTGCAGCTGTCCGCTTGAATCCTTTCTTTTCCCTTCCAAAGACAAAATCTCTACGTTTGTGTGATCCTTCCGTCTGAGGAGGAGCACTTTTTGGCATTTTCAATGTTCTAATGCAAATATAACAGACTATTTTCATTCCTCTTTATTGTTTTCTGTTGAAACGGAATGTTTTGTCTGGAGGAGGGGGCGTATGTAACTGTTTTCTTCCGCATTGGTGTTTGGATGACAGGTTCATGACGTAAGTTGACAAATGAACTTCAGGGTATGTGCATGAAAAGGAAAATAAAGGCTGCAGTTGTCCTCTACACCCGAACGTGTCTCTGAGCTCCTTATTTTACATATGAAACTCCGCTTTACCAACACTGAACCCCGGAAATTTGAGTTGCCAAAAGGTTCCGAATCTCTTTGTTTTTTACACCTATCCGGAAAAAAAAGCTTCACAAAAGATGGCTGGGCACTCTCCTTCCTTCTTTTCACATTCCACCGTCCATTTTAGAAAAACATAAACAATTCAATTCAATTCAATTTTATTTGTATAGCCCAAAATCACAACAACAGTCGTCTCGATGGGCTTCGAAGTAAAACATGAACTCAAAAGGATCATGAATACAAAGAGTTCAATAGGAAAATACAAAAATGAACTAACAAACTGACTAAGCTATACTGGCATCCCTGCCCTTAGACCCCCCTTCGCGGTAAGGAAAAACTCCCAAAAAAACCGGATTCCGGAAAAAACGAAGAAACCTCAGGGGTGCCCACATGAAGGAGGGATCCTCCCCCAGGACGGACAGGCGATGTACCAGAACTCTTAGAGAAGAATTAACTTATCTAAATCTATAACTACATATTTAAAGTCCAACAGACGAGCTTCATCCAGTCGTGGTTGTGGGGACAGTCAAAGGCGCGAGTCAAGCTGGAGACGGGAACCACAGCCAGCAGCAGGAGCAGAGACGAGGTACTCGGTCAGGTACAGAGCAGAGACGAGCCAGAGATGAGCCGGAGACAGGAACCACAGCCAGGTGTAGGAGCGGGAGCAAAGGCGAGGTAGACGGTCAGGAACTGGAGCACGGATGAGCCAACTGGAGTCTGGAAGCACTCCCACTCCCCAGGAGGGGAGAGGAAAAGAGGGACAATACATGAATCGCACTGTACCAGACAGAGGCATGGAGAACTAAATGATAAATTATGATCAGGAATGGAGGAGAGGAAGGGTAGAAGTAGAAAAGAAAAGAAGACAGAACCCCAGTGCACCATAGTTACCCCAGCTTCAACTTCTAGCAGCCTTTTAAAATAAATAGTTAAGTTTAATTTAAACAACTTAACATTAAGTTAAATAATCTCTGAATACTAACTAGTCTGACAGTAAGCCTGTCCAAAGAGGAATGTTTTCAGTCTAACTTTAAATGTAGAAACTGAGTCGGCCTCTCTTACATGAGCTGGGAGTTTATTCCATAAGACAGGGGCTTGGTGGCTAAACGCTCTACCTCCAACCGTACTTTTACTAATTCTAGGAACCACAAGCAGTCCT
Source organism: Oryzias sinensis (assembly GCA_037389245.1). Lineage (NCBI taxonomy): Eukaryota > Metazoa > Chordata > Actinopteri > Beloniformes > Adrianichthyidae > Oryzias > Oryzias sinensis. The sequence goes on from CM074489.1 coordinate 32,973,100, forward strand.
GCATTTTGCGAGCGAAGTGTTCTCATTGGATGGTAAGGGACTATGAGGTCCTTAATATAGGACGGGGCCATTCCATGTAAGGCCTTATAGGTTAACAGGAGGATCTTGAACTTGATTCTGGAATCAACTGGGAGCCAATGGAGCGAAACTAACACAGGAGTGATGTGATCTCTTCTGCTAGTTCCAGCTAACAATCTAGCTGCTGCGTTCTGAACAAGCTGGAGACTTCTTAAGGAACTCTTAGGACACGCTGCTAACAAGGAGTTACAGTAATCCAGCCTCGACGTAACAAATGCATGAATGAGTTTTTCAGCATCACTCTTAGAAAGTATATTTCTGATCTTAGCAATATTCCGCAGATGAAAAAAGGCAGTTCTACACGCCTGAGATATGTGAGCCTTAAATGATAAATCCTGGTCAAATAAAACCCCAAGGTTTCTAACTGTGGAATTGGGGGCTATACTTATGCCATCCAGGGAGACTATCTGAGCAGACAGAGCATCTCTGAGGTTTTTAGGTCCAAGTATAATGACCTCAGTTTTTTCTGGGTTCAAGAGGAGGTAATTAATTGTCATCCAGGTCTTGATGTCACTGATGCAAGCGTTCAGTTTCTCTATCTGGTCATTCTGGTCAGGCTTCATGGATAAATACAACTGCGTATCATCGGCATAACAATGAAAATTAATGCTGTGTTTCCTGATTATGTTTCCTAGGGGTAGCATATAAAGCGTAAACAGGATCGGTCCCAAGACTGAGCCTTGTGGGACTCCATAGTTGACTCGAGTGCACTGAGAGGAATGTCCATTTACATTAACGAACTGATACCTATCGGACAGATAGGATTTAAACCACTGGAGAGCAGATCCTCTGATCCCTATGTCCTGCTCTAGTCTATGGAGTAAAATACTGTGGTCGATAGTGTCAAAGGCTGCACTGAGGTCCAACAGGACAAGAATAGAAAGTAGACCCTTTTCTGAGGCCAATAACAAGTCATTAGAGACTTTAACTAGTGCAGTTTCCGTACTGTGGTGGGGTCTAAACCCCGACTGAAAGTCTTCAAAGAGGCAGTTGTCCTGTAGGTGGCAGTAAAGCTGCTTAACTACAACTCTTTCTAGGATTTTAGAAATAAAGGGCAGGTTTGATATCGGTCTATAGTTGGCCAACACGCTAGGATCCAAACTGGGCTTTTTCAGAAGAGGTTTAACAACTGCATATTTAAAAGACTGTGGCACGTAACCCGTTTCCAGAGAGGCATTTATCATTGTTAATATGGGATCATTAATTAGGGGAAAAGTTTCTTTAAAAAGTCTAGTGGGAATTGGGTCTAACAGACACGTTGAGGATTTGGAGGACGTAATAATTGATGTTATTTCCGCTTGATCCACAGCAGTAAAGCAGTCTAATGTTACAGAAGTTTCTATGGATGCCTCCATTTCTACCACTTCAGCCTGTTCTGGGCTGATTGTAGGAATAACTTGATTTAACTTATGTCTAATATTTGAGATTTTACTATCGAAAAATGTAAGAAAATCATCAGAGCTGAGAGAAACAGGAACATGTGGTTCTACTGAGCTCTGACTGCGAGTTAATTTAGCAATAGTGCTAAAAAGAAATCTTGGATTGTTTCCATTCTCTGATATTAAGGTTGAATAGTACTGGCTTCTAGCTCTACGCAGAGCTTTTTTATAATTTAATAGGCTATGTTTCCAGATATCCAGAGACTGCTCTGAACCTGAGCGGCGCCATTCTCTTTCCAACTTACGGGTTTCTTGTTTAAGAGAACGAGTTTCAGCGTTAAACCACGGTGCTACTCTGTTTTGTCTGACGAACTTAGGTTTCAAGGGGGCAACAACATCGAGTGTACTCCTGAGGGCTTGTAAGGCATCATTAACAAAGTGGTCATTTATACTAGGACTGATACTATGGGAGCTGATCTCAGAGTAGTTTCTCAGAATATCACTAAGTACTGGCTGAACTGTGTGTTTAAACTCAGACACAGAACGGTCAGTTAAGGTTCTTCTAAGCTGTTTCTTATTCACTGGGGCAGAAGGATGGTCCAGTGTAAACTGGAAGGTAATCATAAAGTGATCAGAAATGATGGGGTTAAGAGGAAGGACACTCAGCTGGCTGATCTCTATCCCATGGGTTAGAACAAGATCCAGGGTGTGCTTATGACAGTGAGTGGGTTCATTCACGCTTTGGGTGAAACCAACATCATCTAATAAAGCTGCAAAAGCATTTCCTAGGCAGTCACTGGGGTCATCAACATGAATATTAAAATCCCCTAATATTAAAATTTGATCAGAATCTAAGACAATAGTCGATAGGAAGTCGGAAAACTCAGTTAAAAATTCTGAATATGGGCCGGGGGGGCGATAAATAATTATGAGTAAAACAGGTTTTCCAGTTTTCCTGTTAGGGTGACTTAAAGACAATATGATGCTTTCAAAGGAGTTATAAGCATTTTTAACTTTAGGGCTGAGAAGTAAGCTAGACTGTGATATTACTGCCAAACCACCTCCTTTCCCTGAAATCCTGGATTTCTGATAGTTAGCATAAGTGGGGGGGGTTGCTTCATTCAATCTAACATAGTCATCCTGTTGGAGCCAGGTTTCTGTTAAGGCTAAAAGACTAAGGTTGTTATCAATGATTAACTCATTGACTAAGAGGGACTTGGAGGAAATGGATCGAATGTTTAATAAACCGCATTTAATTACATCATAATTCTGCTTGTGAGAACTGCTGTCTGTCACTTTAAGGTTTCTATGACGGGCTCCTTTCATTTGTCTTTCAGCACATAAGCTAACGCTTGAACCTGCTTGACTTTCCCTGCATGGGTTTTGCACCGGCACTAACCCTAAGGGAGGCTCAGAGGAGCGTTTTACACTGCTGCTCTGCGCCCGGGTCTCGTCTCTGGATTGTCAGGTTAACAGACTAAGGCTAGCAGAAATGTTTCTAGAAAGAAGAGCGGCACCGTCCCGGGTGGGATGGACGCCGTCTCTCCGCATGAGACCGGGCTTCCCCCAAAACGCACTCCAGTTATCCACAAAACCAACGCCGTTTTCTGGGCACCATCTAGAAAGCCAGCGGTTAAATGATGAAAAGCGGCTGTACATTTCATCACTGACTAAGTTCGGCAGGGGACCAGAGAAAATTACAGTGTCGGACATCGTCTTAGCCAGTTTACACACCGAAGTTACGTTTAACTTAACCACCTCTGATTGTCTCCGTCGGGCATCATTACCGCCTGCGTGAATCACGACTCGACGGAACCTGGACTTACTCTGAGCTAACATCCTAAGGTTCCCCTCGATGTCACCAACTCTGGCCCCCGGATAACACCTGACTGTAGCCGCTGGGAGCTCCACGTTTCTAACTTCAGAAGAGCCTATAACCAGAGTTGAGTGTTCAGCGGGTGTGTCGCTGAGGGGGGAGAACCTATTACTAACGTGGAGTCTCGGGTGCTCTAAGTCTTTGCGTTTAGCACTATGTTTCCTCCCAACCGGTACAAACCCCTGACTGTCTCCCGGCTGTTGGGAGGGCGCTGGGGTGCTAACTGGGTTAGCCCTGGTAGCGCGGCCCGCGCTACGAGTAACGACCTGGCTAGCCGGCTTAGCTTCCACTGTGCGGAGCCGCGCTTCTAACTGCTCCAGCCTGGCCTCCAAGTCTAACACAAGACTACACTTAACACACCTACCGCTATCTTCACTAAAGGAGGCAGGGTCATCACTAAACATATGGCACATGGGGCAGGAGAAAGGAGGAGAGGCAGAAAGAGCGGTGGCCATGTTAGGTTCTAAGCTAAGGCTAGCGGTGTTTAGGTAAAGAGAAGTGGTCTATTTAGCAAAATGAGAAAGTGAACAGCAAGGGGTTTAACAGTGGTGAACTCGCTAATAAAAGGTACCAGATGTGAATATTAACCCAGATAACCCTTAGAGTAAGCAATAGTAGTCAGGCTAATGCCAAACAAGAGGACAGCAGTCACACACGACTAGCACTAGCACTAGCACTGGGAATAGCTCACCCGGAAATGACGTCACAGGAAACAGCCCAGTCGTGCATCAGTGAAACACTCACCTGAGCACAGATGTTAGCTCACCTTTGCACTAACAGTTTGCATGATTGAATGACTGAAATATTTCACACTAGTTGGTTTAAAGGCATAAGTATGCGTGTGTGAACATTATCTGTTTTGTGCACATGTTGACATGTGGACCTTTTTTTTTCCAGCCAGCAGGTGTGTTGATAACATTTGAGTGTGTGTGTGGACAGGCCCCGCCCTTTTTGTACTTCATTTGAACATTACCGTAGTGATAAACAACCAGTAAACTTGTTGCTTTATGCTGCTTAATGGTCTTACCCCCCCCTCCTATCATCACCCTCTTACCCCCCCCTCTCTCTAACATCCCTCTCTCTTCTTCCCTTCTTTCCTTTTCCGTCCGGTCCAACACTAAAGATTTTCAAACATGATTGAAATTAATAAAGTTTGGCCTCAATTACAAAAGGGGTTTATTCAGACATACCTCTGGTTTGTCTGAAGATTAATAACCCCTATTGTTAAAGTAAAATATGTCCAACACAAGAGGCCGTCAGCTCTCATCTGCCTGCCCAGCTGTTGGACAGGACAAGTAAAAAAAAAAAAAAACTATCCTCCGAGGAACGTGTTAAACGACGGGACGAGGGCTTATGTTTCTATTGTGGCCTAGCCGGTCATATGGTCTCCGATTGCCGCGCTTGTTTAAAACTCCCGAGCCCCCCGTTAGATGACAGGCCACGGGGAGAAGTTGCTGAACTCATTCACAGTTCCGAGTTTTTATTTGTTCCAGTCAAGCTCAGTCACAAGAATCAGGTTTTCGAACTCAAGGCTCTCATAGACTCTGGGGCTGAACATAGCCTTATTGATCAACGTCTCGTTCAAGAACTCTCTCTTCCTGTTGAACCTCTTGCTAATCCTTTCAAAGCTGCCAGCCTAGTAGGCAAACAACTCACTTGCATTACTAAGCGCAGTGGTCCCGTACTCCTTCTCACCTCGGGAAATCACCGGGAATACCTTCAGTTTTTCATTACTCATTGTCCTCAGACCCCGATAATCCTGGGGTTCTCCTGGCTCCAGATTCATAATCCGCACATTGAGTGGAGCTCGCCCCATATCGATAATTGGAGCACCTACTGTTTGGCTAATTGTCTCCATTCTGCCTTGCCAATTACTAACGCACCTGATTCAGCTCAAGAAAGAGATATCAGCCTGTCAAACGTTCCTGCCTGTTATCACGATCTTCGTACGGTCTTCAGTAAAGTTAGAGTGGCAGACTCATAACACCCATAAAAGAGCTAGAAAATCACTTGAAGAAGACCTACTCTGATCCTCAGAAGCACGAACCAGTCATCATCCCAAAGGATATACCACCACTCCATGCACCTAATCATCAAATGGACATAAGGCCCCCTACACTGAGTAAGGTAGAGAAGACGGTACGGAAGGCGAGAGCAGCTTCAGCACCTGGGCCTAATGGTATTCCGTACATGCTCTATAAGAACACCCCCAGAGTTATTACTTATCTCTGGAGGCTAATGAAGGTGGTGTGGAAAAACGGGGACATCCCAAAAACATGGAGAAGAGCAGGGGGGATCCTGATTCCCAAAGAAAAAGACTCATCAGCCATTAACCAGTTCCGCCAGATCAATCTCTTGAATGTAGAGTGTAAGATTTTCTTCAGTGTCCTGGCCCAAACGCTCTCGACATTTCTACAGAGAAACAACTTTGTTGACACATCTGTACAGAAGGCTGGTATTCAAGGTTTTTCAGGATGCCTGGAGCACGCCAACATTATCTGGCACCAGATACAAACTGCCAAAAAGGAAAGAGAGATCTACATGTTGTTTTCTTAGACTTAGCTAATGCGTTTGGGTCAGTTCCACACAACATCCTGTGGACAGCTTTTAACTATTTCAATGTACCACTCCAAATCACAAAGTTAGTCAGGACCTACTTTCATGATCTCCAGTTCTGCGTAACGCATGAGAACTCCACTACGGCTTGGCAGCATCTAGAGATTGGTATTATGGCAGGGTGTACAATCTCCCCTCTGGCTTTCGTTATGGCAATGGAACTGGTTATACGGGCATCCCGATGGGTAGTGGGAGGTGAGAAGACCAATGGTGGCCTGCGTCTCCCACCAATAAGAGCTTACATGGACGATATGACTATCATCACAACAACAAAACCATGCACTAAGCGATTGCTTCAGAAACTGCAAGAGAACATTCAGTGGGCGAGGATGGAATTCAAGCCAACCAAGTCGCGTACCATCTCCATCAGTAAAGGCCAGTTAGTAGGGGAGCAGTTCTACATTAATGACCAACCAATTCCAACAATCCTGGATCAACCCATCAAGAGCCTGGGGCGATGGTATAATGCAGATCTGAAGGACAACAAGCAAGTCGAGCAACTCCGGCAGAACACAGCCAGCTGCCTGAAGAAAATTGACAACACGTCACTCCCAGGAAAACTGAAGCTCTGGTGCTACGAGTTTGGGCTACTACCCAGACTTATGTGGCCCTTAACTATGTATGAGGTCTCAATTAGCCATGTCCACCGTCTGGAAAGGCTTGTGAACTCTTACCTGAGGAAGTGGCTTGGAGTTCCTAACTGCCTCAGCAGTGTTGGACTCTACAATAATGGAGCCCTGTCACTACCAGTCTCTAGCCTAGTGGAAGAATTTAAATGCGCCAAGGTGAGGCTTGACATGTCACTCTCTGACTCCCGAGACCCAATGGTGAGAAGTGCAGCTCCAGTCCTAGCAATAGGGAAGAAGTGGACCCCTGCTGTAGCAGTGATACAGGCAAAGTCTGCTCTGCACCATCGCGACATAGTGGGCCACGTCCAACAAGGCAGAGGAGGCTTTGGATTGGGGGTGGTAAAACCTCTCTGGCAAAAGGCATCTGCAGCAGAACGTCGAACAATGGTGGTGGAGGAGGTACGTCAACTGGAAGAAGCGGGCAGACGATCCACGGCTGTCGCTCAAGCAAAACAGGGCCGATGGGTAAGGTGGGAGGGAGTAGAAAGGAGGAAACTCACATGGAGCGAACTTTGGAGCATGGAACCCAATAGGCTAAGCTTCCTTGTACGAGCCACCTACGATGTGCTGCCCTCCCCCACAAACCTGCAGCTTTGGCTTGGGAAAGATCCATCCTGCCCCCTTTGCTCTGCAAGTGCAACGCTAAAACACATCCTAGTGGGCTGTGGGACCAGCCTCACGCAAGGCAGATATACATGGAGACACAACCAGGTTCTGAAATGTCTTGCCAATACACTTGAGTGCAGGAGGGTATTTATCAACGCCCAACCCAGCAGCAACCTGGATGTGCGCCGACACCCACCACCATTTGTCCGAGAAGGGGAGAAACCAAGGAGTAATCCCTCCCTCCGTCAGCTGACCCCTCTGAATGCAGCCAGGGACTGGCAAATGCGAGTCGACCTTAACCAGAGGCTTATCTTCCCCTCAGAGATTGCAGCAACCACGCTGCGTCCAGACCTTGTCCTCTGGTCTAATTCGTGCCGACTTACCTACATCATAGAGCTGACAGTCCCCTGGGAGGACTCGCTTGACGAAGCTTATGAGCGTAAGAAACTTCGCTATTCCAAATTAGCTGCTGAGGCAGAGGATAGAGGCTGGAACATCAGGGTGCGCCCAGTGGAGGTGGGAAGCAGGGGCTTTGTCGCCAGTACGACTACTAATCTCTTAAGGGAGGTTGGAGTCAGAGGGCGGGCACATAAACAGGCTTTAAAAGAACTGACCAACACCGCTGAGAGGGCGAGCCATTGGCTGTGGCTGAGGAGAAGTGACATCACATGGACAAAAATGACCAACTAGCAGTGAGACACACACCCAGGCTTGATCAACCTGTGGTGGGCCTACCTCAGCGGAGGGTGTATTGTGATAAATGGCCGAAACACCCTAAGATGTTGGGGTGCACAACTGATGATGTGTCTCGCTGGCAATAAACGGAAGTTCAAGAACCTAAAGAGCTCCTGAAATTGAAAGTGGTAACGTTAGGGATTGTAACACCTAGTCCTTTCTGCAACAACAGTTCACTTCCGCCCCACTGACCTTATGATTTCTCCATCGAGCTATTAAACGGTGCCCCCCTTCCCAAGGGGAAACTATATAATCTCTTGGGACCAGAAAAGACTGCCATGGAGAATTATGTTCAGGAAGCTCTGTCTCAAGGTCACATTCGCCCCTCATCATCTCCTGTCGGTGCAGGTATTTTCTTTGTGGAAAAGAAAGACAAAACTCTACGTCCCTGCATTGATTTCCATGAGTTAAACCAGATCACATTTAAGGACAAATATTATCTCCCTTTAATCGATTCCGTGTTTGAATCTGTCCAGCAAGCCAAAATCTTTACAAAACTAGATCTTCGTAATGCTTACCACCTCGTGCGTATCCGTGAGGGGGATGAATGGAGGACCGCATTCAACACGCCATTAGGTCATTACGTATATCTTGTTATGCCGTTCGGTCTCACTAATGCCCCCGCAGTATTTCAACACCTTGAAAATGACGTTCTGCGGGATTTCCTTAACAGATTTGTCTTCGTATATTTGGATGACATCCTCATCTTCCGATTCCTCCCAACATAGACATCATGTTCGCCTCGTCCTAGAAATTCCATGTTTCCACCGTCCCATACTTAGGATACATCATCGAAGCAGGCAACATACGTCCGGATCCAGCTAAGATTGAGGCCATTGCCCACCTTATTGTCCTAGTCTCCGACTGGGTTACAGCGTCTGGGTCACTCTGAACTATTGAAAAACCATGTCACCAGCACTGCTTTTCTACACAGGGTAGGTTCTGATCAAGAGAAGTTTGAAGACCTGTAGGAATGACTTTTAAGACATCTGTTAGACATGAACGGCTTTGAAATTGTTCATCTAGTTTAACTTTCTTGGAAACTGTGTATTTGTGTAACTGTAAAACTCCATCCATCCATCTTCTTTCGCTTATTTGGGACCGAGTCGCAGGGGCAGCAGTCTAAGCAAAGATGCCCAGACTTCACTTGCCTTGGCCACTTCCTGTAGGTCCTCTGAGGGGACCCCGAACCTTTCCCAGGCCAGCAGAGATGCGTAGTCCCAGGGAGGCATTCAGGAGGCATCCAGACTTTATGCCCTAATACATTTTTCAGTTTCTGGTAACCTTCTTTTTTAAATTATGGCAGGTGATGAATACTTTTTGTATCCTTTCAATCTATCCATTGGATTTAACCCAGCTTGAACTATGAACAAAAAAATCTTATTGATGCAGTGTTCCAACTCTTTTGAATGCTAGTGTATATTTATTGAAAAAAATCAGCCTCGGTTTGTTTTTCCTTAGTTATCACAGATAAATAGAATTTGCCCGACAGCAATCAGCTTGATGTGTGCATGGCCCTCCCAACAGAAGAGGGCATAAGTTAAACTGACGGCAAAGGCAGAGATAAATGTCTTAGCGGGAAATTACCATTCCAAGGTCATAGCAATGAGACATTTCAATTAGGGCCTTTCTCAGAGCAAATTTAAGTGGAAGGGAGGAAAGTACTTAACAGAGACAATGACAGATAAATGAAACTGCCACTCCACAATGAAATTGAAGATGGAGGCGGAAACCTGAAGGGTCACTTTAAGGAATTAATTTACATCCTTTTAAAATATGGTAACAAGTAAAATACGTATGATACACAAATAAGAACTGGTTGTAAATTTAAATGGAGCTGTTGTTAAAGTTACTCTGGTCATTTCCCGAATTTAATTTGAATGTCAGAGCTTGTCAGAATGATGGTTGACAACAGGCAGTTGTGACTAGTTTGTCAGCTTTCAGTAACTGGATATGAACAAAACTAGTGTTTTTTCTGCAGTCTCACCAAAACATTGTTGATAACCCTTATATGTTTATAACCACTACACACATACTTTTAAAAATGCGTCCGGTGTTATAAGTCATATCTTTATGGAAGTCATCAAAAGGTTTGACGATAGAGGATAGAGGTCTTATTTAATGGCTTTTTTAAAATTAATATTCCATTCAGATTTTATCTGACATCCCTAGCTCTGGGATTTTGCATACTATTTTACCAAGGTTATGCTCTAGAGTGGAGTATTTGCGTATTCTAATTTAACACAGCTATAAGGTGTATGTGTACACGAGTACTTCAATGCACCTCTGACACATTGAAGCATGTTGCACATGTGCACAAGCAAAACATTTTAGACAACAATGTGTGAAGTGGCTTCTGCATATCAACACACTTGTTTATGATAAATACTATTTGATTACATACAATAACAACTGACAACTTCAGCAACGTGAGAGTGCTGTAACACAGGTGAGAAGAATTCATCAAGCAGATGGTTTTATTATGGGATGGAATTGTACATCCATAAAATGACAACAGAAATTAGTAGTTTTTTAAATGACAGCATTATTGAGTTAGCGTTTCATACATGTTTAAATTGTATATTTTTAGAAATGTAATGAGAAGGTGTTTAAATCTGCAGTTTTATGTTGACATTAGGAAGCACTGTCATTGTCTCAATGTCCTTCAGCACACATTTTGTCTACAGTTACACTGTGCATTGCTGAAAGTTAGATTAGCCTTTCAAAGCAAGCAAGACATGTTGGATAAAATGAGGAAAGGAAAATTGGTAACAAAATATTCTCTCTGCCATTATTTACAAAAGTACATCTGTGATCATATATACTACATCAACCACAGGATGACAGAAGGACACTGTCATCCATTGGGTGATTTCGAAATTGTTTTCTATGTTTCTAAAGTTACATTTTTTTTGGTCAATGAAGCTGTTTTAACTAAAATGTTCAAAGACAACTTTTTCATTAAAATAGTCAAAAGATACAGGGCTTACTTACTGTCTGAGGTCAATGGTTTTCTGCTGCACTTTATAGCAATGCTCATAAGGTGATGAATACGTTTTGAAGTTCTCTTTTAGCTGCTCACAGCTAAATAGACATACAAAAGCTGCTATGCCCAAATAAATTAGCTTGAGTAACCTTGCTTTTTATTTATTTACCAAGGTATGATAAAAAATGACCAATTGATGTTTTCTTTTTTATATCCTGTCTTTATGGAGTTTTACAACAGAAATAATAAAGAACTACAACAAAGAGAAGAAAATATAGACTTGAGCCTTTCAGAGTAGTTTTGTCGTGTTTAAGATTTATCTCAATGGGTAAGGGTAAAGCTAGACAGATTTTGTCCTGCAGCATAAAAGGTAAAAATCTGTTTTAGTTTAAGATGTGAATGATGAATCGGAATCTATAGAATGCCAAGACAAGCATTGTATTAATTTATTAATTTGAGGAGACGTCCTTCCTTTTCAAAATAATATGATTAAATATGATTCGAATTTCTTGTAAAGAAGACATTAAATATATCTAGTTGTGAATTTCAGTTGCATAAATACAGAAGCTGATTATTCTGCAGCCTCTTCTTGTTAGATTGTGGGAAATGTTTGGAATGGCATTTAATATAGTAATAGTGTGTGACTTTGAGTTTGTGTGATATTTTTCAAAAGAGGGCACACTGTCTGTGCCATGCAAGGGCAAACAGATCAAAAGCTCCAAGTTGCAATAGAGTCAGGCTGATTAGATTGCATCTGCTATTAGAGCAGGATACATCAAACAATCTCATTATGCATGGTGAAAATAACCTATGAGCTTCAGTTGGTACATGCTTTGCAATAAGAAAAACTTTGCAACCCTGTTGTTTTACTGTTTGTAACTGGTTTGGGAGAACAAAGCAAACAATAGATTTTTAGAGTCTTATTTTTCAAAAGTGTATCTAATTTAATAAAATGTGTTTGATTGTAGCTCATTAAAATGCAGAGGTGTGTAATCTTGTGTATTTTATTTTCATAATATAGTGTTAAAAATCTATTCATTTTATTTTTCCTTTCCATGAAATTTTGCTTGAAAACATAAAGCTGTCTCAGAAGTCAGACAAGGTAAAGCTTTAGGGTCCCTGCATGTGTGGCTCCTGTGAAAAAACTATATGAACTAACTTGAGGAACTTTTGTATTAAATTAGCAGTCAAGAGTTAATTAGGAGTCAATAAGTTTGCATTATTTTGCAAGAACATTGTTGTTTTATTATTTCAACTAACTGACTTATAATAAAAACTGGAACACAGCCACTAAATATCCTTAAAAGTCCTTGTTAAACTTACAAAACAATTGCACATCAGTTGTGTGTGAAAAAAATAGCTGTCAAAAATAACAGTTATTTCAATTTGTAATTTAGACCTTGATTTTCCCTGTTGCATGTCAATCTCTTACATCACTGGACCTCAAACATTTCAGACTGTCACTATAGTATTTAAAATACTCATGATAAAAATGCTGAGAATAGGCTCCAATCTCTAGTAATGTGCAGTGCTATATCCTCATTATTTATATCAAAGAACACCCAAGGACCTCATTTCAACCAGTGTTGATTTGAACATATGTGGCCTAAAAATGCATTTTGCGTGCACAAACATACCAAGACTGTGATAAAGTGTTGCATCTTTGTTCTTGATGCTAATCCCACTTGAGGATTGTGCATTCTGAGTGCAGCTTCTCCCAGATGTGTCAAAATCTTATTTTCATGTTTCAGTGAAGGAGCCAGAAGTGTGGGGGAACACACAGTCATCAACATGTCCCTGTGTGAAAATGCAGTCTCCACTCTTTGTCTCCATGCATCCTTCCACAAGTTTGTCTTTACTACTCATTACTCTCATTCAATCAACAATTAATTTCTATCATGTGGCAGAAGTGCAGTGTTTAGAAGTTCAAGATTTGATGTCATAAAATATTTTCACTTCAGCAATTTTAGTCAAATTGCCCATATATCCTTAACTTTAGAAATTTTAGTGGTATTCCAAAGATACTTTTTTTTAACCCATTTTTGTCACTCGATCCACAGTCACTCCCGGCTCCACTCCTTGGTTCTATAATGTCCATGCCACACAGCCACTACTTACATTTTGCGCATTTTCTGCAAATGAAATTTAGGTGTTTCGTCATACATGCATGATACACCCTTCTATCATGCATGCTATTAGTAAATCATAAGTGTTTCTTGCGTTCGTCATTCATCGATGTGCACAGATGTCCGTCGAGGGTTTCGGCCGATAGGTATTTACATGAATTCGGTTTTAAGCTATTCAAACTTTTAGGTCAGTTGAGAATTAAACTGTTTACACATTTTACGTGATTTATATGCAATTAATATATGCCTTATACCATGGAATTGTGCATTTTTCAAGATGTATATGCAAATATGTGGCTTTCCACGACCATTTCATGTGTCATGCATGTACCACTGATGTAAAAATGTTATATCATGTATATGACACATAAACAGCGCATAAATACTCTCTTTTCATGTTCTATGTTGATTAAGATGTTGTATGCGTGGTTTCTTTTTATTTCTTCCGTGGTTTTCACGTGGTCCATTCGTGATGAAACTGGGAAAAATTCTCGTAAAGACCACATCTTTTCTCACTTTTTCCACATATATTTGTATGACAAATTTATATCCGTCCAATATGTGCCAAAAGTACATGGTGCCTGTGTGACAGAGTGTAGGTACCAAAACTGTTCGGCATGTGATAAGTGTTCAGGGGCCTGCGACTAACGATAATGTCAAAGCAGTTGATTGGCTTTACTTTGGTCTGATCATGTGTCAGATAGTGATTTGCCCAGACAAATTACAGTACAACCGTAAAAGAAGAAATATGTCTAAAACCTAAAACCTACTACTATGATTGTAGAAAAAGAAGTTATGAGTTCTGTTGTAAACAAACAAAGTTCAGACATAGAGCGAGATGATCTTCTAAACGGGCTTTTATTATTGTTATGATAAATATTAAGTGTGTTCTCTTATAGTTTTTTAAATCCGTGCAGCCAGTGCTTTATTCTTGGCTGAACGGACCCGCAAGAAGGGTTAGTACGTGCCCTTAACATTTAGCCGTGGATGAACTTAAACTGGAATAACATTAGCCTTTACTTTGTCTGGACCCGACTGGAAACACAGAATTGTTTGATTGTTTTCACAGTTTCTCAGGACTATTCATTCAGAAGCCGCCTCCGCTAGGCACACACCGTCCCAAAGCGGCTCCTCTGCTCGGAGACACGGTTTTCCTGGGAGACACGATTCTCCTGAGTCCGTCAGCTTGCTCATGCAGAGCAGCAGAACTGACTGCGGTCCGAACCCTTGTCCGGACTGCACATCGTAACAAAGTACCCTCCCCTGCCTGCAAACACAAAGCGACACAAAAGACTCCAGCTGCAGTGAATCACGAGGCCACCTAGAAACATAATCAAAGCACATTATTCATTTTAAATCCCCAGTCAGTCTGTGTAAATAGAGGACACTGCTGTGCAGTTCTGCATTTTAGGTATACCTTCACTTAAGTCTTATAGCACTTGAGCTCAAATTAAATGAGCACTTTCAGGAAAATCTTATCTAAGTATTGCATCTCATAGGATGATATACAAAATGTGCAGTTGGTCAAAATGTTTATGTGAAAATAAAAACACTGCAGCACTAAAGACACATTTGATGCAAAAAAAAAAAATCTTATTTTGGATTTTCAAATTACAAATGTTTGTACTTTTTCATTATCTTTTTTTTAGCTGTAGACCAGTGGATATTTAAGAAAAGTAACACAAATGTCTTATTGCTCAGGTTATCCAACCTTTGAGGCATTGCCTGCTAGGAACAGTCTAGGAAATGTTGTTTATTAAAAAGTATTAAATGAGCCACATTTTGTGGAATTTGTTGCTGTTTTATAATAATAATAATAATAATGGATTGGATTTATCTGCGCTTTTTCAGACACTGTCACTGTCGCCCGAACCCAGTCCCAAGGGAAGATGAAAAAAAAAAAGAATGGTATTGACTACATGAAAACATGGAGAGAAAAATGTTTAGTGGCCCAAACACTTGCACTTTTTTATATTATGAATTATAAAAATGAAAAATTATGAGTGAGCTTGATCTATGCAAACTTTCAATTTACTTTTGTTTTGCTCTGTATTCAATATAAACATAATTCAACATGATTCAAAGCATAATTCATGTTTTCAAACCAATTTCTGTCCACATACCATATGGATTACTATTGTATAAAGCCCAATCTTTCTATGTTTTTTTCCTCAGGTGCAGGTCATAAAAATACATTTCCACTTGACAATTCTTCTTTTAGTTTCCACGGACCCTCATTGTAAAGGATATGGCAGCATGTGGCACTCCACAATGTCACACCTTGACTCCATCAGCTTGAAAGAAGAAACTTCTTTTCACCTTGACTTTAAGGACAAACTCAAATAAAGTGATAAAAATGAATTATATGTATTCTGAGAAAGACAAAAATAATTTGTTCTTTTAGTAATATATCTGTATTTTCAACCTTCACCCACAATAAGTATGCTTTCCATTCCTAATGTGGTTTATTAAGATTTATCAGAGGAATGGTACAACATTCCCAAATGTTAGGATCACTGACAGCACTCAAAGTCAGATTAAGTGGCATGCTGCTGAAAAGAACCCAAGATCTCATGGGGCAGCTGAAAGGAAAATAACTTTTGGCTTTCTGAAGCAAGGCGAGTCACTTTGTTTTTATCTGTTCAATGTCGTTGCTCCAGTCTCTCATTGGGTAATCAATGAAACCCAAGAGGGCTCATCAGAGACCAAGGAACATCAGCCAAAAGGCTTTGATCTGCTGACCTTCATCCTCCGTGCTCCAACAAAAATACTATATAGAGGGATCCATGTTTGCATGCTCTTAATGGGCCTCCGAGGGCCATGTTGACAGTTTTGGTTTTCACAGGGTCAGTTCTCTAAATGTATGACACAGCCTTGAGAACCTTAGTAAATTTGCTCCTGACCTAAGCAACTTATGCAGCATTGTGTATACGAACATAAACTAAAACCTTTGCAACTAGGTTTGCAACAAATTATGACTAATTTAAGTTTCTAAGGATCTTCAGATTTGAGGATGAAGTAAAGCATGACAACAACTTACATTTGCTCAAATGGTAAAGACACTTCTGTGACCTTTGCAATATATATATTTTTTTAAACTAAACTTTTTATTTATTAAATTTCAAACTAGATTTAATACACAAAGACCATTAACATTGAATGTATATTTGAATGCTTAGATAATAATAAAATTAGTTTGGTTAAAATAAGAAAGACTAATGTATTTCTCTATGATGTCCATTCATCTAAACCTAGAATGACCTAAATTCTCATCTCCTGCACCACCGTCCTTCCTCTTAAAACTGAGTTTTACCATCCTCCTATGCAGTACTGCCCCTTAACCACGATTGATGATAATGACCTTTTAACCGTAGACTATATTCATGTACAGTGAAGCACCATATCTGCAGTTCATGAACAAGCACTAAAAAGCTGAAACAGCTGTAATAAATTCAAAAGCAGGCCACTTTTATTAAAGCTACATTTTAATAAACGCTAATTCAGTAAATGCCTATTCACATTAGTCAGCAATATTTAAAAAAAAGGTTTGTGGACTACAACAGTGTCAAAAAGCAATATTTTATTACAGGTAAAAACTATTCATTTGAAAATAACTTTTTAAGGTCATACAAGTAACATATTTACTCCACCATGAAACTCCATACTAGAAACATGAAAGAAAAACATGTACATTTCTTCTCACCAAGAAACTGTTAAAAGTTTATAGTGAGAGTCATGTAGTCTCCATTTTTCTTCAAGATCAGTGAAATAAACCTATACTAAAATGGTTTATATAGCACAATGAAATTGTGTTTCATGTTTTCAATGTTTTTAACATGTTCTTGTAGCATGTGAGTATATGGTGAGTATATATATATATATAAAGACATTTCATCTTAAAATTGCATTTCTGATTATGTTTTTATTCATCATCTTTGTGAATCAGGAGCGTACATAAAAAAAGCTGCTGAAAAAAGCTTGTATGTGTGACACACAAGCTACTATGACAAGCCACAACTCCCTGCTCCGCTCCATTCTGATGCATCCGCCGGCAGACAAATAGATCCACGTCTATTTGTCTTTAATTTTCGTGTCTGAGCTGACATCTGGCTCAAAACCTGTAAAGCTGAATAGCTCCGATTTTGCTCACCATTTTTGTAGCCTGGTAGGGCCTAATGTTAGTTTGGGGTTGTGAGGGGCTATAAGCTAGAAGGTGAGCACAAAAACAAATAGATAACGAGAAGGGGGCAGTCCCGCCCACAACTCAGAGGTGAGTTTTGACTACTGCAAGTCTGCAGAAACTACGTCCTAGAAAACACAGTTTTTTTATTTTGGCTAAAACTGGCATAATCATAATTAAAAGACCACTCCAAGAGGATTGGGGTGGAACTTTAAAGCTTTAAGATTTGATTTGATTTGAATTTGATTTGAAATGGTTTATTTCAAGCAATTTAGTAGTAGTAATATACAAAAGCAATATAATCATCAGTTATACATTCATACAGTAACTATTCAAACTTAGAATAATTAGGTATATTAATAAATATTGCTTGAAAGCGAACTTATATAATCCCACCCCGTTCAAGATGTCGTTCAAGATGTTGTTTATTAGGTATAACATCTTTATACATTTTTTTCTTCTCACTCTTGAGGTGGATTTACCATTTTGCATTGTGTCTTAAAATCTCTAGCTCTGTTTTCTCTGCAAAAAAAGCATTCCTTATTTTCATATTTTTTTTTTAATTTTATACATCTTAAGAAAGATGACATGAAATCATTTCAATATGACTAATTGTTTAGAAATGTTTACTGCATGAATCTATTGAGTGAAAAGGCTTTGCGAGTGTTTTGGTGATATAGCATGAACCCACTTAACTGTTCACGCAATGAAGAGTAAGGCTTTTATTGTCTCATCTGTGAGTTTTTTTTTTTTTTTCTTTGATTAACCTAAATACATTCTTTTAATTCTTTTTAAACTAGGTGAATAACGATTATTCTTTTTTTCATGGTCCAGTAGCCATCCCATGAAAAAATGTTTGATAGAAGTCTAATTTTTCTTCTTTTCTGTTCTTTTTCTTTTCCCTGCTTTTAGACTGCTGATTTGAGGGTAAATGAAATTTGGTACCGAGATTCTTCAAACACTCACTGGGAACATATGGACACATTGATCTGCCATGGTGCAATTACCAAATTTGGATGTTTTGGAAAAAAAGTTTGCATAATCTTAGCCCCTATCGCTGTGTCCTTTCCATCTGTATTAAGCTGTGTCCAGCCATGGGGAGCAGCTGGGATTTCACTAAAACTTAACAACTGTGACAATTTTACCGCTCTCCCTCTATTACAAGTGGTAAAAGTTCATAAATATTTGATCTAGTCATGTTCTTGAATGTTTCAAACATTTAATGTGACATACTAAAACAGTTACAGAATGTTATGGCATTGGGTTTCAGAACAAAAAGTGTCTATATTGATTATTTCATTGTGTACGGTAGTTACATTGCCTTATACTATATTGCTGAAAAATGGAAAACTTCTCTGAAAGTATAATAAAGTCACATTTTGCATTCTAACTTTGCATGTTTTAGAACATTTGAGAGAATAATAAGAAACAGAAAAATTCCAGCTATTTTGATGTGTCTTTTCATGTGAGCGTCCCTTTTAATGAGACCTCACCTCTTCACTCAAGATGGTCTCACTTAGATGTGCAAGTGGCCTGTTTTAATCCAGATGAAGTAGTGCCCAAACAGAGTTCAAAGTCTGAAGAAATCAGAATTTCTTTTGCATTGTCCTTATGTTCTGGGGCGGCTTTGCTGCATCTGACACAGTGTGTTGAGACTGTGGCGGTTCAATGAAATCTCAAGAGCATTGAAGCATTCTGGACAGAAATGTGTTGCCTAGTGCTAGAGAGGTTGATCTCAGGGTATTGTGAAGCAGCCTAACAAAATCCTGTGGTTTTGTGGAAAAAAAACTCAAAAGAAAACTCTCCAAAATGGGAGAAGTTTGGTCAGGTGGGCTGAACCAAAATACCTGTTTACAGGTGCAGAAGTAACATAAAAAGTCACATGACCTCATTCCAATGATTGCTTTAAAAGGTTATAAAAAAAAGATAAGGGATGCTATAAATTTTGTCTAACCCTGTTTTGTTGAATGCTTTTTTTCTTAGACAGTGACCATTGTAGTCTTTACTTGTGTGTTTATTTTATTAAGATATATATAAGATAAATTAACAGTTTTATCCATGTGTGTAAACGTCAATTTACCAAATTCGATTTTTCCTTAAAATAAATCTAAAAGGCTATTAGGCTGTTGTTTGTCGTTATTCTGTCTGACAGCAGCTTTTGTCGTCATCTCTCTCACATTTGTTTTAAAGCTACAGCACATTTGTAAGCATTTTGAGTATAATATATGTCAAAAAGAATGAAAAGGTCTGTCACATGAAGCCATTGTGAGCACAAGAAAGACACAATTTGAAAGAATAAATCCAATAATTTCAGAATCATGGGATAAATATGAGAAAGAGGCAGTCCAAACCTTGGTTTGTCACATCTCCAGCCAGACTCCTCTGCACTTCAGAGAATTCCCCTGCCTTAATCTGAGACAAATTTGCAGAAAGGTGTGGGAAAAGAGGAAGAAAGAACAGATATAATTGCATTATATGCTAGAGGGCAGTGGAATAGGAAAGAAGGATGCAGAAAATATTCACATTTTTGTTTTCAAGAGCTTTAAGCCTTAAGCAGGTTTGGCTGCAGTGCAGTGTTGATCATGTATTCTCAGGAAAAATCCACAGCTTTGTTAACCTATCAAAACACAGTCATTACAGAAACAAAGCATACATTATTTTATGCGTTTTTTTCCACATACATTTGAAACCGCCTTGGAAATTTTTGAATTCTGCTAAGAATAATTATAACAAACCAGTCTGGTATATAGATCAGACTAGACATAAAAGTTAACTTGAATGGTGTTTTTCAAATTTTGCAAAAATCCTATTCAATTTCAGAGTAGGGTGCAACATGAAGCAGCACCTAATATGTTGGACAGGGGAAGCAGGACACATACTGTAGTAAGTTGACAACGGTTTATTCAGTGCCAGTAGTGGTGGAGGGTCCTGGACTGCAATTTATGTGGCTTGGGTGGGCGATGAAGCGGGTGAGCTGCTGGTCTGGTGGAAGCTGTAATGACTGATTTGAGTTGGAGCCTGTGTTGGTTTCCTGTGGAAACACAAAATGGATCAGCGTGCAGATGGTAACGTAGTACTTGGCATAAAGCTTGGCCTGAGAGCGTAGTATGGGTCAGTTTAATGCAGAAAGCAGACGGACTGACATTGGCTGAAGGGTGTGGGAGTCCAGATAAAGGGTGCAGGCTGATGAGATGATATGGAGCAGGTGAGCAGATTGTAAACCGGTAGGTGTGGGAAGTAACCAGGGCCCTGACAGCATCGAGCTCTGCATGCCTCACGTCACAACTGACTGCTCTTACAGGTGAATACGGGCTGTCTGTGGGTGAAAGATAGGCAATTCTGTATGGGGCACACAGGTGACCCAAACAAAGTTTTTAAATTGTAAACCAGTTAGTGAGCAGTTTGCTGTCATCCTAAATCTGACCACTAGCTTTCAAGATTTGGGTTTTTACTTTATCTGGTTTCTTAGTGTACCTTCTAACCTTGGAAAGCTGGAAAATCTGATTTGATTTAACATTAGATGTCTAAAAAGCATCTGCAGTATTCACTTTGGTCTGGCTTCACCTTTGCTGCTGACTCCGCCCCTTGCAGAGCTGTTTAAGGCTTTCTACTCCACCAATTACCAGGTTGGGAGGAAGGTTTAAAATCTCCCTAAAACTCCTGCTTCACTGGTGGTTGAATTAATGGGTGGAATCTGATCCTTAGCTTGCCTCTGCATTCTGCCAAGGCTTCAAAGTTTCTCTCTGGTTTAGTTAATTTTCTAGCCCTGTGGTTTCACCCTTCTTATGTGTGCTTCTGTGGTTTAGTTCCTGGATGGCTTCCTCTGTTGTTTACTGCTGTTTGATAGCTTTCCATTTGATTAGTTTTTGTATTTTCGTGTTGTATTTTGTTAAAATGTTAATGCTAAAAGCCCGAGTGTTTATGTGAATTCATTCACACATTAGAACACTTTCTGTCAGTCTTTTGTGTATATTAGTCTGCTTTTTGCTTCGTGACTCACTCCACCAGAAACACTGGGGTGTGGTGCCATTTTTAACCTTCCTGGTTTCTAAATTCTTCATGTTACCATTTTTCTTCTTTTTTCTTGGATTAGTGACATAACACACTTCTTCATAGTTGTCGAAGAGACATTTTTTTCTTCATTTTTTGTCTTCCTCGTGTTTGCAAGGTAAGTTTTCTTCCCCTAAAATGAATACCATTCACTTATTCTGCTCTTTACTTTCCTAAATAGAATGTCAATGTTTTTGTTGAGCAGAATCCCTCAGTTTTTAGGCAGACTTGTGCCTGCTTGTCAGTGTAGTCTGCACCAGAGATAAGACCAGTTATCACACCTGGACAAACAAAGCATACTATTTGCCAACAGGTCATAGACCTTTCTTTCCCAAATACTAGAACCTGTAATTTAATTTCTTGAGACGAATCAATATGTGGAACCTACAGAAACCACCACAGACATCCGTTACACATACAGAACCTGATGGCCAAAAACCTAAAATGAAAGTCGAACAAGTGAACATACTTTTCTTTTTTTTATTCAAATGTTAATCTATTTATTGTATGTACTGTGTATTGAAATGTTAAGTGTAAAAAAGAAAGTTTTAAAAGTTATGCATAATCTACAAATATATAGTTTTGTATAATTGACTGAATATCTACAAATATACAGTCATCATGAAGTAAATTGGTGTGGGACTTAAGTAAGGGATAAAGCCCAACAAAGTGTTTATTATCAGAAACTTATGTGTGAACATCAGATGGTTGTCTCTGCTTGAAGCACATTATCTTGATTATACCATGGTCACATGTGAAAGAAATACATATTAAATCAATTATTAGTACTTTAATCTTGTTATGTTTTAGGTTTAAATTGTTTTCACAAGAAGCGGATTATTTCATTAATGATGTGACACTTTGCCAAGGGAAATGCTACTGAGCCTGCTTTGACCTGCTCTGCCACAGTGGACAACAGTGTTATATATGCTAAAATGATGTCAAGTGGTATAAAGCGTAATTTCGGAGGGAAAGTGCACCTCTTACTTCTTGTTTTTTGTCCAGATGATGAAGCCATTTGTTTTTCAAAGAAACAAGTATTTTCCTAGATTACTTCAACTGCAAGAAATATCCACCATTTACTCTGATTATCAAGCTATTTCTTTCTTTTATCAACTATACAATTATATATCAACGCATATTTACTCTTTATCAAGCTTTATAAGCACTATCCATTATCACTTATTAATAGACACCCTGCAGTTAATCAGAATTGAGTATTCACCCGCACCTTGGTATATGTTTTTTCTTCTACCCACTCTTTTTTTTTTAAAACAATTGTATTTTCTGTTTGAAAATAAAAGGAAATCAAATCAAAATCCGGCTCACATGTTGTGGAAACCAAAGACATGCAAAATATTACACTTTGGGTGTAATCTGCCATTAAAGTAATTGTACAGATCCGTCACTATTGAATGTGGGGAGAGGTATTGTCCATGAAGGATGTTGGCTTGGCCAACATCCGCCAACATCCGCCTCTCACACACTTCTTCCACAGCATCCAGTCAGCAGCCCAGGACAGATCCTCACCAACTTCTTTAAACTGTTTCAAATCTGTTTTAAATCCCACCAAACCATTAAGAACTGGCGAGCTGAGGCCACTACATAAGTCATAGAAGGTACTAAGCCAAAGCCCACAAACTCTAAATGATCGCAGTTTCATCATAAAATAAAAGTGACATTGGACCTTCTTATATATAACACTGGTATTGTAAGCCCAGTCCAGTTTGTGGCTGAGGTGACAGATACGTTAACTGTCCACCACTTTAGTGTCCGACCTGTGGAGGCTACACGTAGTTTTATTGAGACCATCTCTGTGGCCTTACCATGTGTCAAATAAAAACTCAAATACAGCTATGATATTAATAATACATGCTCTTAAATTAAAAAAGCTCAAACCTAATAACTTTTCTCAAAGGGGTACAATCTTTTTTAATTAGGAGGAAATTGTTACACGTTATGATAATTTATCAATCTTGACCTAATAATTGATTAAGAAGAGTAAAACGATTTATCAATCTCAACACTGCAGGCAGGTAGTTGTCCTGATCATCACGTGTGAAAACAAAAACGGCAATGGCTGGTTTATGAATATTATTAAAAAATTAACATATACATTAAACAATGATGAAAAGCTCAAACCAACAATAGTGTGTGGATGAGTATGTCGGTGTGGAAACGGGTGAAAGTTTGTGAGAAACAAAGTAATGTCTCAGGACTCAGGGGAGGGGACTTTCAGTTGAAGTGCATGGTCAGATGCCTTTGCAAGATTTAAAGTGTGTCTACACATTGGACTGTAATGATGGCTTGATCCTTTTTTTGCTGCCATCACATGCGTTTTCTGCTGTGATGCACTTGGTTGTTTTTACATTAAAGTAGAATAAACCCATTTCAGCATTTTTCATTAAATTAACCACAGAAAAATATTATTTTGTAAGGACCTGGTTGTTTTCTTACAAAGAAACTGCACATCATTTCAGGGAATGAACTGTCAGAGCTGTCAGCATCTAAATATGTCTGAGCTCCTCCACTATTCTAATTAGATAGCAAGCTCTTTGTCATTTAGGCTGTAAAAAGCATTTTCTTTCTTTCACAGCATTTTTTTTCTCTTTAGACGATTGCAGTTGAGGTCTTTTTGCTCTGCGTTTACCCGTTTTTTTCTTTTCTTTGTTCATCTGTATTCTTGCTTTGCTTTTGATCTCTCAAGATCACATTTTATAATCAAACTTTTCTTAGCAGTGTTCCAGTCGTTTAAGCACGCTATGGCTTCATACACAACTGATGACAGGTAATATCCGTGTTTTGTTAAAGTTGCTGTACTTTAAAAATATAAATATACTGCTTTTTTTTCTTTATGGAACAAGTAATGACTTTCTTTTGAATACAGCAAATTTGAAGTCCAAAACAAACTGTAAATAATGGATTACTGGAACGTTCGCCTTCTTAACCCACATAGTGTAATAAGCTGTCAAAATTTTCCCCAATTTATTTACTTGCCCTCCTAGTGGCATACTCTTTTGGAGTTTTGCAGTATTTGTTTGGGTGTCAAAGCAAGCACACATAATCTCCCAGAAGAAAATTAAGCTGCAAACAACCACTGATCCCACCAGCTGAAGGCAAAGCATGCTGGCATATGTTACTTATGGTTACTTTGGGGTTTATTTGCTATTTTTAAAGAATATCCATAATCTATAGATATGTTTCAGTGAAGAAATAAAATCATTTCTAAAAAATAAGATTTAGAGATAATAGATGACAATGTCAGCACCTAAAGGTTCAAACTGACTGTCTGTCTAATTGCACTGTGTTCTTTTTATAAGGAGATTAAAATTGTTGGCAGGATTGCTTCTTCGAGCTTTATGAGGCCAGAATAAAATTCTGCAGTCATTTTAATTATTATAATAATGCAATACTTTATATATGTTAGTTTATCCAACAAGATAGGGAATAAAAAGTAGTAAGCTGTACCAGCAAAAAATGAATGTGGGATTTATTTTGTCAAATGAGAGTTTAATAAACAAGATGACAGTCTCATTATAACAAAATGTTTACCATTATAAAATACAATCATTTTATTCATTAAAACCATTTTCATTATTTTGCTCTAATGATCTTAAATAGATGCCATCACCTTGCATGTCCTTTATTGTTGCTATTGATGGACACCTAAAGGTAGAGACAAAGAATACAAACGCAATATCCTTGATATGAAAATCACCTGGCTCAGGCACAAACCCCTTTTTCAGCTTTGGGGCTGTTTTATTGAAGTCTTGTCTCCCTGCTAACAACTGTGTGGGCTCAACTAAAGCAAATCTCTGCATCACACACCAGTGAAGAATTTCTTTCTCATCTGGACCAGCTTTGATTCAACATCTGACCATCTGACTCAGCTCAAATCAGCTTTTACTTTGTGCAGATGTAGTCCAGCTTTATTCCAGATCCTTTCCAAGACCAGTCCAACCCCTATATAGCCGCTGGATTCATTTCAGCTGAGCGCTGGATCAATGTCAGCTTTGTGTCTGGGTCTTCTCTGTTTCGTGGTACTAATGACACCTACCTTTAACTTAAGTTACACATTTATCTTCAAACTATTCATATTAATAAAACAATGCAAAATAACAGTTTACCATGGTTTGTTTAATCAAAAATTCATCAAAGGTTTGATGAAAATTCTGTTAAGTAAATGGCTGAGATTTTCTTTGAAGTCATCTTAACTGCAGCTGCACTTATCTTTCTGAATGTTACATTAAATTCTTGTATTCAAAAGAGGTCTAACACTTGTTTTTATATGATTATGAGATAATGCCCAATGAAGTGTGTATTATCAGAAATTATACCATGGTCCAGGTGAATACTTGATTCTGATTGGTTGCTGGGTGTGGGTTAAAAAGTGATAATCCACACCTAAAAAAGAAGTTCCAGTCACATAGCTTAACTGTTCTAAATCACTGCGCTGGCTTCTTTAAAACAAACTTTTTCTTATTCATCTGAACAAAAACAAGCAGAAAGAGGTGAACTTCCTCTCTGAACTGATGCTTCATTCAACCCATCGTGACAATCAGCATTTATATCACTTATCTTTGCTCCTGCAGTCAAGGTCGGTGTCGGTGCAGCTGGCTAAGCGGCCCGTTGTCATGTCACCGCACCGTGTAACAGTCTGCTTTTTGTGAAAAAAGCAATCTCAAGTGAAAAAATAACAATAAAGAACTAAAAACTTATTGAACATTTATTTCTTTTGTATTTGAATATTTATTTCTTTTAAGTTTTGTACATTGGCCTTCGAAGTGTGCATTATCAGAAATGAACGCCCTTTAACTGTCCTCCTCTCTGCTTCACTTTAATCCATACCCAGCAGCAAATCAGATTCGAGTAGTCATCAGGATTATGATATGAAAGACATCAATTAAAAGGAAAAGACTCCTATACCATTTTGTTGACCATATTTTAATGTATTTCTTTACGAGTTTCTAAAAAGGAGTAAACCATGTGGAATATATAAACTCTACAGTAATCCATTCAATCTTTTAAGTCAAAATTCAAAAAATATTTATTATTTAGAAATATATTATTTTAGAAAAAGGAAGAAAGAAGAGTTATTTGAGATCAGCAGTCCTATGGACTGTGGAGGTAAGCATACTTTTTCATCGTCCAGCCCTACATTTAGGTAAAGTAAAGTCAGTCTGCAGGATAAAATGTTAGTGTTTTTTAAACCATTCCTCTTTTTGTAGCAGATTTTAAAGGAAATCTACAACTGCAAATTAACTGAGAGATCCAAAAAACACTACTGTAATTTGCTCTGTGAATGAAGGATCTTTGAATTAGATTACTATATTATTTAGAACTGTTAAAAAAATGTCCCCATAATTCATCATTTAAAGGCTCACTCGCCCTCAGGATAAATATATATACACATTTTTTTGTTCCTTTTTGTAATGTTTTTTTTTTTTACATTGCGTGGGCTTGTAGTCTGCAGTTTATTTATTTATATTTTTAAACTTGTCCTGTTCATCGGCTGAGTAAACCGATGAGAGCAGAAGGCCTCTTGTGTTAGAAATATTTTACTTTAACAACAGGGTTTATGACTCTTCAGACAAACCAGAGGTATGTCTGATTAAGCCCCTTTTTTAATCAAGGCCAAACTTTATTCATTTTAGTCATATTTGAAAATCTTTCGTGTTGGACCCGACGGAAAGGAAAGGAGGGACGAGGAGAGAGGGATGGTAGAGAGGGGGGGATAAGAGAATATAGAAAGGGGGGGGGCGGTAAAAGCCATGAAGCAGCATTAAGCAAAAAGTTTCTGGATGGTTATGCTCATTACGGTGAGGTTCAGAAGTAAAACAAGTCTATAAGGGCGGGGCCTGTCCACATACACACTCAGATGTTATAAACATACCTGTTGGCTCCAAAAATTTTCACATGTCAACATGTACATAATACAACTAATGCATTCAAACCAACTAGTGTGAAAAATTTCATTCAATCACGCAAAATATTAGTGCAAAGGTGAGCTGACACCTGTGCTCAAGTGAGTTTTTGTGTTCTTGTAAAATGAATGATGGAATGTAAAAAGAAGGAGGGGCAGTGCCCAGTCATCCCCACACCAAGACCCACGCCGCAGCAGCAGGGGTAGCGGTACCCCCCAACGCCGGTACGGTTGTAGATACAGAAAAAACGTCCCCTGGGTGTTCACATCCTTCCTTCACCCAGGCCAGGGCCAACAGGACCGCCACAGGGGCCCCCAAAGCCAGAGAGCAGGGAGGCGTGGGGGGACATAGAGTGCAAGCCCCAGCCCAACCAGGAGAGCAGCCCCCCGCCGCGCCGGGAGGGCCCAACGCGGGACCTTACCCCAGAAGAGCGCCCACAGCCCTAGACAAGCACCCCACCACAACCCAGGAGTTCTGGACATCCCCCCACCCCAACCCCAGGTTTGACCCAGGGC
Source organism: Oryzias sinensis (assembly GCA_037389245.1). Classification (NCBI taxonomy): domain Eukaryota; kingdom Metazoa; phylum Chordata; class Actinopteri; order Beloniformes; family Adrianichthyidae; genus Oryzias; species Oryzias sinensis. Next base: position 33,000,800 of record CM074489.1, read on the forward strand.
CCCCCAAGGGAGGCCCACCCCGCCCTCCAGGGAGCCACCCACCCGGCCCATGGTTGGTCCAGGAGAGAGCAGGCCAAGGGTCAGCCATCCCCGCCCAGGAGGAGGACACCCAGAGGAAGAGGGGGTTCACAAAAAGTGTTCTAAACATGGCCCAACCAGGCTCGCCAACAGTTGGAAATTTGGCGAGGCCCAGCGCTAAGGGGCAGGGACCAGAAGCCACACCACAGGGAAACAAACACCCCCCGGCTCAGATGTGATGTGATCCCCAGCTCTTGGTCTTGCCAGAGAGATCAGGGATCCCTTTCCCTACGTGGAGAGAGGGCTGCCGGGCCCAGGGAGCCAGCACCCAAGGAACACATTGCCAAGGGCCCAGTACCCCCTACCTGAGGACCGCGCAGCACCCCAGCCCCACCCAGGCACCTGACCCAAACACCCGACTAACGGATACCCAACTGCCCCCCACCGGGCACCAGAAGGCCCCGACCCCCACCCCCAACTACGGCAGACAGACAAGGAGCAGTGACAACCTGGTCTAAGGCTTTTAGACAGGAATCTGCTGTTTTACTTCTGTATTGACTTACATTAATATTTTCTTGTTTTCCAGTTTATTAAAATTGTTTTTCAGCAATAAAAAAAGTTGTGAAAATGATAGATTCTAATCCTCCTTCTTTATCGATGGCACTTATGTCACCAAGCATGCAGTGACAATGAAGCTGTGATTGAAACCTTAAGCCAGACTGATAGATCAGCACATGCCTGTTGCCAGAGAGCCTGGACAGGTGTGGAATCACAGTGCATGCATGTAACTGTCGGGTAGATTACTATCACAATGCTCACAAATGAGTTACTGAGACCCATTTTGAACATCTTCTGTCCAGTGTAGAAAATTCTGTGAGGAGTTTTGAATAGGATTAGCTGCAAGTTTGGACTTTTTGTCAGTTTAAAAGCTTTCATCTGTGCTGATGTTTGGCTGATAAATGGTAGATCTGACAGGTGGATCTTTCCACATAACAACTGTTCTAAGTCCACCCATGAGTTGGTTTCTGGATTATTTTTTAACCATTTTAAGATGTATTGTATTCTATTGCAGGAAAATACTTGTAGAAGTTTGGTAATTCTAAGCCTCCACAGCTTTTTGCAGATTTTAAAGTTTTTAGACTAATTCTTGCAGGTTTATTGTTCCATAAAAAGCTTAATCCAGTAGTCTGCAGTTTTAAATCAAGTCAGTTTGACCCTAATACTGGGTCATAAAAGCCTTTAAAAAAAGAAGTAAACTTGCAATGACAGGATGAATAGTTTAATTGCTGAAACTAATATTATGTATTTTATTAACAATTAATGATCAAGATTTTCAAACAACACAGACCATCAAACATTTGCTAAATAAAAGTTGGCAATGTCCATTTGTAGGGCAGTTGACTTTTAGGCAGAAGTGTCACTGAAAAAGAGCTTACACAAGGTTTGATGTTTTCCTGGTAATTAAGCTTCAAGACTTTTTTTCAACCACCTAAAGATGGCCTTTGTTCTGTTTATGTTTTTTATTTTATATTTTTTTACAAAAAAAGTATTGTATCCATCTCCACTTGTGATGTTTGTGGAAACTTTGACTTCATATCCATTCACGGTATTAGTATATGCTCTGTTTTTTCTATATAGCACTTCTCAATTCTAATTTTCAATTTCAGGTTTAAAATTTTAAACATTATTATTGACCTTAAATGTTGATTTACTGTCTGAGTTAATTAAAAATAATAACATTATTAATGATATTAAAATAAATAACTAAATAAATAAACATCTGCCCATAAAATCAACAGCAAAACACAAGAAAGTTAGTCTGTCTATAAAGTCTCTAAAAAAAGTCGTGCAGGGACTGCTCGAGGGGCTTGCTGTGATTTGCAATAAAAGTCAAGTGCTTCTTCAGCAAACTCTTCAATATATGGTTTATTTTCCAGGGGGTGCCTCCTAAGATCTAAGATCTCATCTCAGAAAGCCACAAACAGTCGTAATTCGCTGAATGTCTCTATAGGAAATGCAGTCCATTTTTAAGGGTAACTTACATTGCTATGTGTATTAAAGTGGGCTAAATAATGTCGTTACTACTAGTCATTCAGGTGAATAAGTACATGTTTTGGGTTTTTCTTGTGAGTTACTCTGATAGAAACCAGATAGAAAGGATCATTTTTCCCCATAGGATCAAATTAAAACATTGATATGGAAAATTCTTTATAATTTAATCAATATTTATTATTTTTTATACCACACTCCAGGTAAATACTCAATTCTGATTGGCTGCTGGGTGTGAATTAAAAGTGATAACGCACGGTAATATCCACACGCCCCAAAAAGAAGTTCCGGTCACCTAGCTTTAATGTTTTGTATCACAGCGTCGGCTTCTTTAAAACAACCATGCGCTGCACCACGTAACAAATAGTCCGCTTTATGTGAAAAAAGTTATCCAAATTGGAAAAAAACAAGAGTTAGAGGGCTAAAAACTGGTCAATATATATTTCTTTTGTAAGTCACCATGGTATTAGCAGGTTAATGGCCTTCGAATTATGCATTATCACTTATTAACGCACTTGCTTTGCAAGTGCTTCGCGTTGGACGGTTCAGGCATTCACTGTGTGCGTTAAAAAGTGATAATGCCCACTTCGTCGGCCATTAACCCTTACTTAATGCATTCCCAGCAGCTGATCAGAATCGAGAATTCACCTGGACCGTGGTATACTTTCTGATAATCCACACTTTGTTGGCTATTGACAAGCAGAGTAGAAACATGACTCAATTTCATACAGTAATTTATCTCTTATTCTTTTAAATGACTCTACTCTAGGGGTCACCAACACAGTGCCCGCGATTGCATGGTCGCCCATGAGGATCACTTAAAGCGCCCACAAGGCATGTTCTAAAAATATCACAGATCACAGTGGAATTCAATATTATTTTCTAAAAAGTTTCCTTCATGTTTGGAACAAATTAGGGATGAATCTGGTTCCACACACACAATTACCATGGATCCCGGTCCCCCCTGTGCCTCGCACACACCTCGCCCTTGCATCATTTAAATGAACTGTATCTTCACAACAAACGCAGTTAGTGAGTCAAAATTATATTCACCATCTTTGTTTTAACATGCATCAAAGTTGCTGCTTGACGTTGTCCATAAGTGTGTTAACCCGAAGCTCCCGCTGCGTATTGGAGGAGTTTCGGTCACAAGCTTTTCGCAACCTCATCACAGAGGACGTTGATAATGAGAGATCAGGCTTATTTAACTGCTTCTCTTTATTTCCCTTTTTGTATCTCCTTTTTTGTGACATATTTGTGGTTAGTCACTGTAAAGTCTCGCTTACCCCTCCCCTTTTGTCCCCTTTTGGCCAGGCAGTGGCAACGTTAGAGTGTTTTTTTTTTCCTTTTCTTTTCTTTTTTTAATGTTTTTGTGTGAAACAGAAAATCATAATGAGAACATAAGTCAGATAGTCAGAACATGGAACAGTTCTTTATGCCCAGAGTCAAGCTTTTAGTCTGCACTACTGTACATAATATGTGCAGAGAGTTAGTGCATGCTCCTTGCAGACATGTTTCATGCAAAGAGTGTGTCGCACCACGCACAGTCAGCAATGTTGAAGACAAAGTCCTTATCCAAGCTCTTCATTTGAGAGATGAGATGAGACTTTATTCATTCCCGATGGGGAAATTCCATTGTCTGCGGCAGCAGCAAAGCTAAGCAAAGTAAAGTGACCTTTAAGGGTTACGGTTCAACATTATAATATATATATATATTTCCCCCTTTCCCACGAAAGGGGGAAAGGGGCAAAAAAAAAATATATTACCATCAATTGAAAATATTTTACTTGAGATGATAATTTTAGAGGGGAGGCATGTGTAGTCGGTCGGAAAGACTTGGATATGATCAACTCACAAGCCTACATTGGCTTCCTCATTTTGGCAGGATTTCACACCACACCATGAGAAATATCAAACTTCTCGTGGGAATAGTTGTTTTCCCCACTCCCCTGTTATGTATCAGCTTAAAAGTATCAACTCTGCACCTGCAGGTGTGGTGATGTTAGGTCACACACACAGACAGACAAGTTTTACACAGCTAAAATGGCCTGGGGTCAAATAAACCCCCGAGGAACACCAATGTATGCAATATGTGTTTAGCACATTGAAAAAAATATCATCATGATAATTTTATGCTGAATCAGTTGTCCCCATCAAATTAGGAGAAGTCATGAAATATGACGTAAAAGGAAAAAGGTTAACTATTATTTTGTGAATGACAAACACCGAATTGGGGTCACATTGACCCCAAGGATAATAGGAGAGTAAAACATGTTATTCTTATTAGTGTTGTGTAAATCTTTGATTAAAATTGTGGAATATAATTACTATTTATGTGTGAGCAATCAATTCATAGTGTTAAAATAACTACTGCTATTTATTATTATAATTACCATTACTATACTAGACTGTGGTTTTGTATTGTTTTGGGAAAGAAAAAAAAATGCCCTCATCCTCAAAAAGGTTGGTGATCTCTGCTCTAATCCATCCTTGGATTTCTATTATTGTAGCTTGTTCTTGGAAACTTCGCGGTTACACATATTGTGTGAAGAACTGGCTTCCTGTTGAGGTGAGGAAAAGCAAAGTGTTTGAGGATTTTAATTTTGTTCCAACTAAACCACTAAAACTGTATTATTGCATTACTTTATAATTGTATTATTAGAGCTTCTGGCGGTTTTGTGAAGATTAAGCTAACTTTTCTACACTTACCTGTCCACTTTCAAAATATTGTGTTTTTTCTCTTTTTTCGGGGGTAGGGGGTGGGTCACCTTTATATCAGACATTTTTTTCCCAATTGAAAAATAAATAAAACTTTTGTCTTTCAAGTTTGTTTTGCTAAATGAAGCCAAGCAGAACTTTTTTTTCATGGTGACAAAGTAAAATGTGATTGCACAAATGAAAAGATGGAAGCCTGTTCATGCCACTGATCCATGATTTTCATTCTAACACTTTTGTATTCTTGTGTGTAATTGATGTTGTACTGCAATGGCAGTAGTCAATTTAATGAACGATAAACACCTTTATTTTACCTTCCAATATTAAAATGGTCAGAAGACCATTTAGGAAACTTCAAAGAATGGTTAAGAATTTGTATGCCTGATGGTCAGGATGGCATATTTTGCTCTTCCTCATTTGTCTTCTGTTTTGATGTTGCAGAAAATCCATTTTCCTCATTTTGAGGTCTTGAGGCTTGTCTCGGAAGGCCACAGGATCAATATTTGCCAAGTTTAAACCACAGGATTATCTGTGTGTCAGGATTTTCAACAGAAGCTCTCAACTGTGACATAAATTTTCAACTATCCTCCACTGTGTGAGAAGGTCACACATACCAAACAGCCTTTGTCATATTGTGCACCTAAAGTAAGGATTAAGTAGTCAATAATTTCACACCTTTATGCTGAACAATGCTATTTGTGGTAGACCTTGAAGGTATTTGTTAAGGGCCTCAAAACGGTGTGACAAAGAAATGATTTTTTTTGTTGAAGTCAGAGAAAATGCATCAGTAACGAAGATGCAAAAGTTCCACTTTGTCTTCCATGTGTGTTTCATTTTCTTACCCAAAGCACTTCATGAAATTCATGTCTTTGTTTTAAGTCATACCTGCAGTTTCTGTGGAATGAATAAATAAATAAATAAAACCATAAACCCCTACTGTAACATTAAAATCTATTCAACACAAGAGGCCTTCAGCTCTGATCTGCTTGCTCCGCTGTTTTACAGGACAAGGCAAGGAATTTATCTAAAGTATTATCATGTTTTATTATTAGGCCCGAGCACGGAGGCGACCCTGTATTGTAATTCGGGAATGTTTATTATTATTATTATTATTATTATTATTATTATTCTACCGAAGAGTCGTGATTTTTTGAGGCTCTTTAACATACCCCAAAATCTCACCAAATTTGGCACATACATCAGAGTTTAAAAATTTCAGATTTTATAGAGATTGGCATGGGTGCACAAAATCGGCTCGATAGCGCCCACCTTACAGTGACTTTTGTCCTGACGCCCGCATACGCTTTAACGCATGCTTGGATTTTAACAGGACATGTTCTTCAGATGGAGACCTACAAAAAGTCTGAAAGGACCCACCTGTCACTCGTGACAGAAGTCTGATATATTGAGGTCAATATGTCATTTTGCTTCCATTTGACATTTGCAGGCCTCATTCTAGAACGAACTCCTTCCTAGAGATTTTGGAGTAATGACTCCAAACTTTGGTTTTGTAAACTAGACATGTCCGATGTTAAATTGTAGTTTTTGCTTTACGGTTGTTTAGATCATGGCGGGCGTTGGGCTGGAAATGGAGGTCATTTCAAAACACGCCATGAAAAGAAAATGTCTCATTACTCAGCCATGCATAATCCAATCTGATCCAAAATTGATATGCAAGATTGTAGTCTGACTCTGAACACATCAGAGGTGGAAAAATCAAGAACATGTGTAGCGCCACCTGCTGGCAACAGGAAATGACATGTTTTACTTGGAGCATCACTGCTCCAAGTAGGATGAGCTGACACACCTCAAAATGATGTCCACCTGGTTGAAAAAGCCATTGAAGTTTACTCTGATAAAAAGCCATAATCTCTAATGCAGGGGTGTGGTCGTGACAGAGCCGCGGTTGGGCTGCCCACTGCACACAAATGTTGCTCTCATGTGCAAATTCCTTGTCCAATCTCACTGAAATTCGATGGAGGTGATAAGGCTTCCATTCTGAACCAATGGATATGAGAATCTTGGATAAGCTCCATAGCGCCACCTAGATATTGACAAATACATTTTATGTCACATTCTGACCTGTATTTTCTCTGTGCTTTGTCCGACGTTCATAAAATTACAACAGAAGACACTCACAAGGGTTTTCTCATCGTTTAAAGTTTCATGGTGTACACCTGACGAGGCCCGCGCAAGCCACCGCCAAACAGGAAGTGGCTGATTGCGTGCTGGGTGGTGTCAGGATAACAAAAAATTCATAAAATCAGCTGCGCCTGTATCACGAGGCTGAGATTTCAGAATAAGATGCCTCTTACATATCTCCAACTTATATATACAGCACTCGCATGGGTGCACAAAAACGGCTCAATAGCGCCACCTACAATGTTTGTTTTTGTGAGCCCCGCCATGTTCTTTAACATACAAGCTTGATATTTACAGGACATGTTCATCAGATGAAAACTCACAAAAAGTCTCTTGGGACTAAGCTGTCAGTTGCACAGAAGTCTGCTATATTGGTGCTGGATATGTCATTTTTGCTGTATTTTGTCATTTGCAGGCCTCGCTTCTAGAACGAACTCCTCCTAGAGATTTTGAGTAATGATCGCAAACTTTGGTTTTGTAACTAAACACATGTCCGGATCTTAAATTGCGAAGCTTTTAAGTTTTACGGTTGTTTGTGACCGCGGCGCCGGTCGAATGGAGGTCATTTCAAACACGCTATGAAAAGAAAAAATGGCCATTACTCAGCCAAGTGATAATCCAATCTGATCCAAAGTTGATGTGCATGATTGTGTCTGACTGAACATCTGTAGTGGAAGAATCTGAACAGGTAGCGCCACCTGTTGGCAACAGGAATGATTATGTTTTACTTGGAGTATCACTGTTCCAAGTAGGATGAACAAACACACCAAAAATGACGCCCACCTGTTGAAAACCATTGAAGTTTACTCTGATGTCCATAGCTTTCAAAGCGGGGTGTGGTCGACAGAGCGCAAAGTTGGCTGCCTGCCAATAAATGTTGCTCATGCACATTCCTTGTCTGGATCTCTGTCGGAAAATCAATGGATATGATGAAGCTTTCCATTCTGAACCATGGATATGAAAAACTTGACGAGCCCTATAGCGCCACCTAGTTATTGCATGGGGTACATTCTGCCCTGTATTTTCTCTGTGCTTTGTCCGATGTTCATAAAATTACAACAGGAGATACTCACAAGGGTCTTCTCTCATCAGTTAAAGTTTCATGGGTGTACACCTGACGGTGCCTGCGCAAGCCACCGCCAAACAGGAAGTGGTTGATTATGCTTGCAGGCAGATAATTGCACTATAAAAATCAGCTACGACACGAGGCTGAGATTTCAGAATGAGATGCCTCTTACATATCTTCAACTTGTATAGACAGCACTTGTATAAGTGCACAAAAACGGCTCAATAGCGCCACCTACAATGTTTGTTTTCGCGAGCTCCCGCCATGTTCTTTTTAACATACAAGCTTGATTTTTACAGGACATGTTCATCAGATGGAGACTCACAAAGTCTCTTGGGACCAAGCTGTCAGTTGCACAGGAAGTCTGCTATATTGGTGTCAATATGTCATTTGCTGTATTTTGGTCATTTGCAGGCCTCCTTCTAGAACTTAACTCCTCCTAGAGATTTGTGAGTAATGACTCCAAACTTTGGTTTTGTAAACTAAACACATGTCCGATCTTAAATCATAAGCTTTTAAGTTTTTACGGTTGTTTGTGACCGCATGCGCCACAAATTGGAGGTCGTCAAAACACGCCATGAAAGGAAAAAATGGCCATTACTCAGCCATGCATAATCTAATCTGATCCAAATTGATGTGTGCATGATTGTAGTCTGACTCTGAACACATCTGCAGTGGAAGAATCCGAACAGGTGTAGTGCCACCTGCTGGCAATAGAAATGATATGTTTGACTTGGAGCATCACTGTGCCTGGGTAGGATGAGCCGACACTCAAATCTTTCTAATAAAATCATAAAAATGGAATACAAAAATGTAAACCTAAATTAGAAATTGCAATTTTAAAAGATACATTTTTCAGCAGCTTTTCAAAACTATCACATTACTCTTCTGTGGATGAAACAAAGAAGTCCAGAACAATGTAGCCACTTCTCCAAAGACTATGTCACCTTCAGTTTTAAACAAAGTCTGTGAAAATCCACCATACATTGTCACATGTATTCAGAGACTCAAGCAAAAGTAAACAATTGTAAAAGCCTCTTTATATAGACAACTGTTTGTTTGCTTGGAGCCTAAATATAAAAATGATTTTCTATCACTTCTAGACACAGATGGAGAACCATATCAACTGATTTAGTACAGGTGGAATGTTTAGGTTTACTTAGGTAAAACTTACACTTCAAGACAACATAAAGCTGTTCATCACATTTTACCTAAACATGTAAACATGCTTGGCTCTGCAAGTGTTAGGAAATTATATTTGGGAATCTCTTCACAGGAGCTTAGTCTGGCCATTGAACATCGCGCCACAGCTCCATCCAGACTGGGACAGCAACAGAGTCCACTCATAGCCGTGAGGCTGCTGTTTAACCCCAGTCCCAGCAAGGGAGACAACTGCAGCAACAACCAATCGACTAAGCCGGGCAAAGCTCCTGGCAGAAAAGATCCCCACAAGAAACACTGGCTCAGTCAAGCTAGTCAAAAATATATAGTTTTGCCAATGTCTTGCAGCCTCAGATCAAGTGCAGTTTAGTTTCCCAGTGTAATGTAGGTCAAAAATGCAAGTTCAGATTCACCATGTTCATATTCACCATATTCAGCAGACATCTCCTCCAATAGCACCTTAAAAATCCAGTTCTGTTTTGTTTTGCAGCTGAGGTTGTATATGATTTTCACAATAGGAGTCATTATGTATCTGAGCCAATCACTGCACATAAGGGTCTAATGGTGAATGACGATCAGTAATGCAGATGATTTTGAAAGTCTGGGGTCAGCTTACAGCTTACAGTGAGTGATGAAACCTGTTTGTCTATTGATCAGCAGGAGCCCTGGGCCTGCAGTCACTGCTACTGGTTTTTCTAATAGTAATCTTTTTTTCTGCACAAAACTCCTTAACCGTGTTATACATTTCAACCTCCTATATTTGTTTGTGGTGGAATTGTCAAGGTTCTTCTCTGATGTATAGAAACAAAAACAAACAAACACACAGCTGCGCTTGCACTGCCAAGCTGCTCCAGAGAATCTTCTCAAACTGATGCAAAACAACATGCGCTTTGCAAGATCCCGGTCCACCTGATCGGCCAAGTTATCAGACATAGCTGACACTTGTCTAGACATTGTAGTGAATTAGATCAGTTCAATTTTTCTCATCCTTAGGTACAGTGTTAGTCATTATCATCATTGCTTGATTGACACCTTCTTAATCTGAAAATGCCTTCTTCTTGATGAGAAAATTAGCAGGTCTAATCAAGGTTTCGGTTGGAAGATTTTTTTCCAGGCTATATGCAAAAGTGTCTGTCCTTAAAGCCAACAGATTACAGCCCACCCCCACCCCCACCCCACCGACATGCTGCTATCATGTTATATGTAGCTTGCAGCTCCAGAAACCAGAAGGAACAATGAAGCCAAACGGTTCGAGCAGGGTGTTGCCTGGGGTTGCTCGCCATGCCAGGCGGTCGCACGTGCTCGTCCGCTAAATGCTACTTGTAGCTTCTTTAATTTGTTTTATTATTTTTCTTAAGTTACTGTGAGTGTATAAAGTGTGCTCAATGTGTAGGCTAACCTAATTGGATGTCAGATTGTTTATCAACGGATTCTGTGAGTGTTATTGGTTGGTTTTTGGATTTTAATCCAATCACAACATTAGAGGGCGGGACAATTGTAAAAAGTGTGTGGCGTGTTTCACTGGTGGCTACGATAGAAGCTGGAAGTTGGTTCAAGTTTCGCTTGATTTATATTCTCTGACGGTGGTGGATGCAGAGTTCGCAAAAGGAGTTCAGAGCATATGAAATGCTGCTGAAGGTAAAGCAGTTGACAACATTTGTGTATGTAATTGCGCTGAGTTTTTACGAAGCACATGTTGTATGAGAGGAATGTTATATGTGACTAGCATGTAACTTGTTAGCAGCGGTTATTCTGTGACCCAACGTTACGGTAAAAAAAGTAAACGGTGCTAATGTTGTAAAGTATAACAGTTATTAAACACACTCAAACTGAGAGTTTGTGTGAGGATATTAATGAGGCATCATAGCATTGACTGAGAGCAGGAATCGTGGACGCGCCTGGAGTATTCCTGTGGCATCAGACGGAGATCTGCAGGTTCTCGCTGGGACCCGGGTTGTGTTCCAGTCAACATTGAACAAGAGTCCAGTTCCAGTTTGGGCCGTAAGTTCCTTTCTCACTCATTTCCAAGTCAATACACCAGAATCCGCAATGACTGAACCAAGAGGTTGTGAGTACAAAAACACTGCACGTGCTTATTTTGTTTTGCTTTCTAAGTGAAGCGGTCAATACGTTTTAGACCTCAACGCTCCCGAGCGCACGACACAGGCCTGCAACGGGTATTTTGTTTATTTAAAAAGGGACATTTTTTGAGTTTGTAAGTGTCTTTATTTTCCCATTTTCTTGTGGATTTGTGAACTAAGATTCATACTTTGTTTTGATTTTTGTATTTGTTTTAATAACTAAATTTTCAGTTTATTTAAACGCATAATTTTGTCTGAGTTTTGAAGGTGTTTTTCTGAAGCTGAGACGGTAACGAGAAAAGTTTTAAGTTATTAGATTTGAAGTATGTTTGGAAATTATTTAATTTTGACAATAATCAACTACAAAACACTTAGAAGTTAAAGGGATTTGTGACGGCACCAAACCATAAAAATCACACCCAGGGCCCCGCCCATAGTATTACAGTATTTGAGTTTTACCGTTTAGTTTATTACATGGGACGGGCGCTACACATACCTGCAGTTTCCTGTGAATGAATAAATAAATAAATAAAACCATAAACCCCTACTGTAACATTAAAATCTATTCAACACAAGAGGCCTTCTCAGCTCTGATCTACAGTCTGTTTTACAGGACAAAGTATAAATATATATATATATATATATATATATATATATATATTGTGTTTATTACCTTGCAATCTCTGTAAATCTTAACATCATTTTCTAATCCCCATTCATTGTATTAAATAAATTCCCTAAACGATATTTTCAAGTTAAATTCAATAACCTTTTCTTAAACCCAACATTAGAAAAACAGAATTGTGGTGTTAATTCATATTTCTATATTAGCTGTACTAAAAAGTTACAAACATTGTTTTGAGGTCAAATGACCAGAAAGTCAAATTGCTTGAATCACAGTCACAAGGTGGGAAAATGTTTTGAATATTTGACTTTTGGTATTTGATAAAGGCTACATTATCAGTGTTTTAAAATCCCAGATATAATATCACTGTACTACATTATTTAGCACTGTTACTGAAGCTCTGATCATTATGTTGAAAGATTAACAACAGTATGTAAAATGACTTTTAACATTACAAGAGAGGTCATTTATGTTTCTTAAATTCTTTTTTTTCAAAGCAGGTGTTGTCCTTCCTCTGCAGCAAAGGTTTACTGTAAACTATAAACCTGTGAAGATTAATTTCTCTGAGTGAGGTGACTATCCTGGCTAATAGATTCAAGACAACTCTGGATTTATTAATGTGAAAGTTTCTTGGTCTTCTGTGACACATTCTACATACTGGTGTGTGTGTTCTTTGAAAAACAGAATTTCGAAGGTTGGTCGGGATGATGTTTCACTGCGTTTTTCAGTTCTGGTTGTTTATGTGCTGCCTACGTCAGAAGTGTGGCAAACAAGTTAAATATTTAGATGGTCAAAGACCCAGTGCTTATTGAAATGGTTGACTGATGTCCTGAGGTTTTGGTGGGTTCAGAGGTGGTGGCACTCATTATGTTTTTTTGTTTATGTGGCAGGTGTGAATGGAATCTTAATGTAGTTTGCGAATATGTCAAAACAAGATTGTCCATGTTTCAGAACTTCACCTGAGTTCTTAAGTTCTTCTTCAAACCATCTGTCTCCTGACCTGTGTGGCTTATTTTTTCATCTGTCCTTCAGATGGAGGTGAACTATACTGAGGTCTGGTCTGATAGCTCTTCTACCATCCTTTTGTTTAGTTACCCCATGCACAAATTAAACACTCCTGACTGCACTGCATATAGACTAGGGCTGAATCACTGGTATCTCAATGACACGATACGATTTGCGATACATTGCTCACGATAACGATACTATCAATGACATGGCGACACGCGATTATCGATATATCTCCACTCTAACAACTCACGATATATCAAACTTTAAGAAAGAAGAACTTCAAAAACAGCTTTTTGGAAATTATTTCCCCATTTATTTTTAAAACATCATGATAATAAACAACTTGTGTCCTATTTGTGTAATGAATAACAGACTTTGTGTAACATTGCTGAAATCAGTAATACTTGTCTTTGACAAACAAATGACAATTTTCATTTGAAATATCTGTAAATTTGGTTTAAACAATAGTGAACATCAACAGCAGCCATTATTTAGTACAAAATTGCTGTAAACAGGATAAAAAATGAATAAGTCAAGTAGCTGCTAGACACACTGGTATTAACTTTTGAAAAACAAAGCCATAGCCATTGCTTAATTTAAAATAATAGCTGAAAATCAGATATTAATTCTGTGAACAAATTATAGTGTCTTTTGTTAAAATAAAATGACACCATTTAGTGCAAATGGTAGATAAAATATAATTTTCTACAGAAAATAAAAATCATATTAGAACTTTCCTTTAAGTTTTTAAGACATAAACTGCTTTAAAAATAAATTCAGGATAAAATACATAAAACTTGAAGTGCATCTAAAAGTTAACGTCTTGTGAACAAAACCTTGTGAAAAAGCTGTGACAGATCTATGTTTATGTTCATGTTTTTCTCTGGAGAGAAAAACATGAACATAAACATATTTAAAGATCAAGACGCTCATTCGCCTACCTCTGCTTAGAGGAGAAGAGGGGTCTAAGGGGTGGATGCCTCTTCTTCCGCTTCCATCTCAGCCGAGCTCTGTCTGGACGTATTCTGCTGCGGATCCTTTTTTCAGTATTTCCGAGAGGGAAATCGTCGTTGGCTCTACTGCTTACCAAAACCCAAATCCCTCGCTCTCCACCGCGCTGCAGGACCGCTTTCCGCGGCTGCTGCTGCTCTGTCTTCTCAGAAGACGGCGCTTAGCTTCTGGCCTGGAAAAGTATCCGTGTCGGGCTCAGGCAGCAGCAGCCACAGCTTTCTCACACAACCCGCAGATGCAGCTTCAATGCTGCCGGGCGCTGTTTTAACTTGCCGCCGGCGCTTTCATTGTTTTCCCGCTCCGCCATCTTTGTTTGAATGTGTGTCTTTCTTCGTCCACTAACAACCAACTTACGAGCTCCCTACTCCACCCCTCCAAGGAATTGTCGCATCAAAGGATTGAGCATTATAACGCTTTTACAGGGTTTTAAAACGTAAATAAAAGGTCGATACTTGATGAAGACGTATCGATAATCGATCGCGGGACTAAATATCGCGATATATCACCATATCGATATTTTGGCACACCCCTAATATAGACCACAATGTTTTGCTTCTCCCTCCATATCATATCCTTACGGAGGACCAGATTTCCGCATTGTTTTTCTTTGTTTGAAGTGTACAAAAGTATTGTCTATTTAAGATACTTCTGATTTTACACAATGACACTTGAGGAAGGACAGCACTTTTATTTCTAGTTGATACCCTTCTTTCTTGGGATCAGTCCTGCAAGTTTCCTTTTTCTTGGCTTTTACCAAAGTCCACAGTCCTTTAGAACAATCCTTATGTGACTCCTTTCCTTCTTGGTCCTTCTGAATGGTTAAGTATAGTTTCTGTCTGGTACTGTAATGTTCTGATTATCGATTCACGCATTTTCTAAATCCACTTGGTCCTATTTAGAATCAAGGAGATGCTCAACCAATCCCAGCTACTGTTTGGCGAAAGATACGGGATACCCTGGACAGGTAACCTGTACATTCCGGGGCTACACAAGGACAAGCAACCACACACACACACACACTAACACCTAAGGGACCATTAGTTAACCTATGAAGCATGTTTGTGGACTGTGGGAGCAAGCCGAAGTGCCCAGAGAAAACACATATATGCAAAAGGAGAATATGCAAACTCTACACATAAACGTCCCACCTGAGATTTGAACCATTGCATTCTGGCTGTGAGGCAAGTGTGCTAGCTGCAACACTATTGTGCAGACAACTAGTATTCTGATTAATCTTAGATTATCTTCAAGTGGGTGAAGGGAGTCAGTCATAAAGCTAAAATCAAATAAGCTGTCATGCACCTACGTGTGTGAAATTTGTTCTCCACATTTGAACGACCCCCTGGGGGACAGACACAGCCGTGCTCGAGAACCATTTGGTGGTTTAACCCTCAATACAACCCTTTTAGGCTGACTATCAAGCAGGGAGGCATTGGGTCTAATTTTTTTTTTTTTTGTTGTTGCAAATTTGGTATGATTTGACCTGGGTCTGAACTCACAATCTTCCAGTCATTGAGCAAGCACTCTTCCACAAGGCCACAGAGCATCAACATAGTGGTCAGTGTGGGTGGGTATTCTGTGCATCTCAACATTCAGATTCCTTCCTTGAAATGTACAGAACAGATCAAGTAGGGTAAACTTTGGCATTTCCCTGAGGCATCATATCTGTCCACAGCACTGATGTGGGAACTTTTAAAATCTTGAGCTCAACTGATGTGTTGTGCTTTGTTCACAAATTTCTGAATGCTTTGGGTTTGTGTGCTGTGAGATGTTAGTTAACATTGTGGATGACTGAATTTGATTGCTTGATTTTAGGAAGACATCATTTCTTAAAGATACCAGAAAACACTTTTTTTCACTTCACAAGTCCAACATTTCCCATGAAAAAGTGCAGCTTTGTAACATTCCAGAAAAAGGTCAGTGTTTAATTGACACAATTACTTTTAAAATTGATTAGTCTCATTTCATTTAGAAGATGATTCTGGGAAACCTCAATGATTGTCTTAGCTTTGTAATTTTTTCGTTTTACAAAGCCCATTACGATGCTCGTTGAGACAACTGTGTTTTAATACTGGGCTATATACGTAAATGAAAATGAATTGAACTGAATGTAATTTTAGAAGACTGGCCAAGGTGACTCTTAACTCTGGATGTAAAATCGATTGATGATTTCTGTAATCTGACAGTTTTTAAATGCTTTTTTCCAGATTTTCACATTATCTGAAGGATATTCCTCTCAATGTCTTTGATACTATGGCTTTTAAGATTATCAGTCACGTTATCACAGGATTCCGCCCGTCTTAATCATTATTACCTGTTGTAAGACACGGATGACTGGGAATCTTCACTGATATTGTGCCAAAGACTTTGAGACTTGTGAATTGGAACACAACTAACCAAATACTCTAAATTTGTCTGTTGATTTTTCTCTCCTAAATTTCAATAACAAACTCATATCAATAATGGACAAAGTCGTTCCTTTAAAAATAAAAACAGTTAAAGCCAAAGCACCTCCTCCTTGGAGAACACAGGAAACCAAGAGACTTGAATGAATCTCTCAGGGTGCAGAACAGAATTGGCACAAAACAAAACCAACAATTCATTTCCAAATCTTTAAGGAAAAACTAACACAATACAACAACTCTATTAAACATGCAAAACAAGAATACTATTCAAAATTGAGAGCAGACAATTATTCTAAACCAAAGATTCTTTCTTTCCACCACTGACCAACTAATCAATCCAATCTCTTCCAGCCCATGTTCTATTCTTAGCTGTTCAAAATGTGAAGAGTCTGCAGTCCACTTCACTGATAAGATAAATAAATAACATTAGACTTAATACCACCCAACAACCACTAACAGTTTAGTCTGTTCCATTCCGTTTGCCGTCTGAGAACACACTAGAGAGTTTTCCCTTGATTTATGCTACAACGGTTCAGAAAGTGATTTCCTAACTTAAAACTAAAACCTGTTCTCTGATCCCATCCCCACCTCACTTTTTTAAGTCAATGTGTTCATTCTGTGAGGAGGAGCTCCTGAACGTCGTTAAACGCTCTCTTCAGACTGGGATCTTCCCCATGTCCAAACTGCTATGGTGAGACCCACTCTGAAGAAGAGTGGTTTAGATGCTTCAAATCTAGACAATTACCGACCAGTGTCAAACCTGCCATTATTAAGTAAGATTTTAGAAAAACTAGTTTTTATTTAACTAAATGATTTTAATAAAAATCACAATTGACCACTCCATTCTTTTAAACAGATTGCTTGACATGGTTGGAATCACTGAAACGGTATTCAGCTGGTTTGAATCCTACCTCGATTTTATTGTCAGTGTAAATGATTGGGAGGCACAGACTGACATGTGCGAGCCAAAAGGTTCAGTCTTTGGCATTACACGTTTTAACCTTTACATGCTACCGCTTGGTGATGTCATCAGAAAACATGGGATAAACTTTCATAGTTATGCTGATGAAACCCAGTTATATGTGGCTGTGTCTCCTGATGACATGGGGCCCATTGATGACCTTTTAAGTTGTGTTTAAGATATTGAAACATGGATGGGAGAGAACTTACTAAAGCTCAATCAAGACAAAACAGAGATTTTAATTTTTGGTCCGAAACTGAGAGAGAAAGGGCCCAATCTTACTTATCAACTTTTAATCCAAATGTGTGCAGTAAAGTCAGAAACCTCAATGTGATTTTTAGATGCAGATCTTACCTTTGAAGCACACACAAACCAAGTTACAAAGACTACATTTTATCATCGTAGAAATATTGCCCGAGTGAGACCCTTCCTCTCCAAATCCAGTGCGGAAATATCAATCCATGCTTTTATAACGTCTAGGATAGATTATTATAATAATGCTCTTTTTTCAGGTATTAAGAAAAAATACTAACAATTGGCTACAGCTTCTTCAAACCTTGGCTGCATGCCTTTTAACTCAAACCAGATAGTAGGAGCACATTACTCCGATTTTAAAACCTTTGCACTGGCCCCCAGTCTGCTTTAGGATCAATATTAAGGGTATTTTATTGGTCTCCAAATGTTTAAATGGAACTGGCCCCTCATTTTTAATCAGATTTACTTTTAGTCTATGACCCTCCCAGAGCCCTCAGGTCCACAGGTGCAGGTCTGCTGGTTGGATGTGTGAGATGTGTATGTGTTGGGTTTTTATGTGTTTTTGTTTATTCATATATCCATATGTATACATAGACAAACTTTCCAAAAAAAAAAAAAAAACACCTCAACTCAAACTTTACATGAACTAGGATCAATTCTTCTAACCACCGCATCTCCATAAAGTCCCAACAGGGTATCCATCCCTCCATCCATTTTCTTTACCACCCTCATCAAGTTCACAATCACTGGCTGGATTGAAATCAATAGCCGCAAAACAAACACTGCCCACAACTTGGAAAAACACGTTCCTGTGTGTTTAACATTTCGTTTTAATGTGTCATTCACGCACACGGACAGGGAAGCTCCTGACAAAGCTGATTGATAAACAACCATTTTGTTCAACCTACTTCCTGTGCTGGATTTTAACTTGAATTGAATTTCAAGCTCCAGTGAGATGTCGGTGTTAACACACAAGACGCTCTCTGGGGGAAAATGTTGCTGTCAAAGCGGAAAGACGTTTAAGTTGTTCCTTTTCTCTTCCTCTCCTTACACATTCTCATTCATCAGTCATTCAAATAGGTTTTGACAGATGGTATGTTATTCCCAACCAAAAGATTGGAAAAGGTTGAATTTCAGCTTGGAGAAATTCATTAGTGATGTTCACATTGTCATTCCCTGGAGTTCTCAAAAACACATTTTTAACCTTGTTCTGAAAAATTCACTGAAACTAAAAAGATAAAATCAGCTTAATGCTTTTGTCAAAGTAAACAAAAAAAATCCTACATAAAATGTGTATACATCAGCAGAAATAGTTATTTTGTTATATTTTAATATCAAAGTAAGTAATAAAAACATAAACCTAACTAATGATTCACTGTGTACAGTTTAGCTACCTTAGAGTAAGAGACATATGTTGGAATGCTGACACTCAAGCTGGTATGAATACTTTACATGAAGAGCATAAAGTGAAGATGGATAAAGGAGAGAGAAAAAAAGAAGTATCTCCTTTGACTGTTGTAAATACAAGCATTTATGAAACATACATTTTTATATTAGGATGTTATAATGTATTGCATGCCAAAGTAACAACTATGGCATAAATTGAACATATTGTGGCAACCTGGGGGTTGGCCCCGCCTTCAGGCCCTAAGACTCATGGGAAGTGGGGAATCTTGATGTAAACAACCATGAGTTAGAGGGCTGAGAACCTACAAAGACAAGCAGAGGGGGGTGTATGATACCTGAGTCCATGAGCCAGGGGATAGACTATGTATGTTCTGCCCAGTGAGGAAACGAGGACTCTAACCCAAGCATATGCGCCACTGGCAAGGACCTGGAGAGATCTTAGAACATAGTCCCTAAGCCAAAGTGGCTGCCTCCATTTCTGGGTCGGTCATGCTGTTGAGTCAACAACACCTTGTCCACCATCGTCCTGCTCCACACCCACAGTGGTTGCAGAACTATCCTCGTCTGCCTGTGCAGTTGGTGCTAAAGGTTGGTAAGAAGACAGCCAAACCTTATGAAGCTCAACCCTTCGACCCCGACCCGGCAGCCACACTCGATACATAACTTCGAAGATCTATTCCAAGATCTCTCCAGGTCCTTGCCTGTGGCTAAGGATGGCCCGTTGGACACGGCGCTTCGGCGTGCGGGTCATCTTCATGAAACGGAATGTTTCGGCACAATGTTTCGGGCGTGAGTCAACTAGCGCAGATCACGTGGTGCATGACGTATGACGCGCCAAATGCTTCGCTTGGTCGAACCACGCTTCAGATGTCACTTGTGTTTTGAACAGTTGGGCGCGCTATTCTCTAGAAATGCGAAATGAATCCTAAACGTTTCCCGACCAGTTCCATTGCTTCCCCTGTATTGGAATCAGCGTCAGTTCATTGCACTTTACCATGGCTCCTATTAAAAACGTTCTGTGGCTCAGGATCATTTCAACTCAGTTTTTCCTAATAAAACACTGCATCATTAACATCGTGTATCAAAAAAGAAATACACTGCAATGAATCTATGATGGCATGCTGCTTTCTTGTGATTAGAGATAGCTCAGTGGAAAAGTCAACGGCATATACAATCAGAGGTTCTAGGGTCGAGTCTGGCACTATACATATTCTTTGTGCGTGTATTTTTTTTTCATGTGATATGTATTTTGCTGTGTCAAGCACTTCTCACAGAAAGCGTCACATGTTGTGTTGTTTTACATTTTTTTTATCATCATTAAAAAAAAATTCTGTTTTACGTTTTGTCATCATTATTTCCACATTCAACTGTTACAAGGAGCTTTGTAGAAACATATGTCGATCTACATCCAGTCCACCACCAGATGCCACTGTTCTGTGTGGTTTCGATGCCCTGAATGGGCGGTTCATTTTTCCAGAACAATTACATGAACCCCAATGAGGCTTCACGGGGCTTCTATTCCCATCCCTACATGTGACACATGAGCTTGGATGCGGGTCCTTGTTTCCTAACTAGGCAGTATACCCATAGTCTGTCCCCCTGCCCATAATAACCAGGTATTGTACACCATGTTCTATTTGTGTTTTAGTTCTCAGCTATGTAGAGGTCGCTTCTGTTCCAGGCCCTCTGATCATGGTTTACACATTAAGATTCCCTGCCTTCTGGGGCTGAAGGCGGAGCTAACCCATAGGTCTGTACAATATGGTGTACTGTTCATATTTGTCACTGATTTGCAAGAAGCTTTTTGTAGATTTAATTCTGTTTGTTTGTTTTAGCTGTTGTTTTATTTACAAAAGAAGTATTGAGCAGGGATAATTCAATGATCAGTGCAAAAAAACTACAGAGTGACAAAAGTAATTTCTTTATCTGTGCGTTTTGGGGGGTCCTGGCTGCCGCTGCTGCTACGGCGGGGGTCTTGGTGTGGGGATGACTGGGCACTCTCCCTTCTTCCTTTTACATTCTATCATCCACCTCAGAATAACAGAAACACTCACTTGACCATATGTGCTATCTCACCTTTGCACAAATAGTTTGTGTGGCTGAATGAAATGTTTCATGAATAAAGTTTAGTATAGATTACAAAAGGGGTTTATTCAATTAGACACCTGGGGGGTATTCCAGAAAGCAGGTTATGCTAGCTCCCACGATAAGTTTGAGGCTAAGGAAGTTGATAACCTCAGCTTTCGGTTCCAGAAATGGAGGTATGTTTCAGGGTAAATCAAGTTGCCATGGCAACTCATGCTCTGAACATAACCTGGTCCGGAGCAGGTTTAGTTGAAGGTTAGTTTGTTTACAGAGAGGTGAAGCAGGATGGCGTGTCCATTTGAAGATGATTTAGTGGATGAAGAAGCTCAGATAATACTTTTTCCACCCTGAGAGGGTGATAAGACCACATATGGATGTTGGAAAATTAAACTTTTTTACTTTTATTTAACATACTGTAGTTATTTGCTTCAGTTAAGATAAATAATTTTTTGTTAGGTCACCTTAAAAAAAACACGTAGTTTTCAGATAATTATTTTCCTTTTGTTCAAATTAATTTAATTAAGTAGGTGTAACTTTGATGCTGCTGTTGGATCGGCACCGCAAGGGATTCTGGGATATCATTCCCTTTGCCTGTCTGGACGGATTTGGGTTTAAGTGTGGGTTTTTTACAAAATGTGTTTAGTTGTATAGCTGTTGTGCTGTGTTTCACCGTGTTTTGCAGAGCTATTTTGTCCTACTATGCTTATGTCTCTGCACCATGAGTGAGGGTAAAGAAGAGAATGATGAGTTTATATAGCACCCCTACCACTTAACAGTGTTATGACAGTGACGGAAAGTTCTTTAATGAGTTTTTGCACTCTGTGCATTTTTTCCCGTTCTTTTTATTGTTATAAAAATGAGCATATCTGCCGGTTCAAACTTAGACATATGAAAGTTCAAGAAATATAAGTAATTAAAATGGAAAAAAGATTAATGGAGTAATGTGACATTTAGTTAGATAAATACGTACATTTGAGTTGTATAAACAATTATTGAGTTTGAATAAATTTAACTAAATTATTTAAATTATTTTTCAGCCGTGTTACTTTTTTGATGGACTTATAATCTTTATCCGCCGTCATTAACATCTCAGACTCCGTCTCACTTCCGTCTCAAGTGTCGCGCTTTCTTTCTTTTTTTTTCTCCACGCGTTTCCATGGTGACTCCGTAAATCGGCGATCTATTGAGAATGTCTTTATGTACCGTGCGTTAACCCAGGGTTACCAAGTCCAGCGTAATTACGCCAACTCATATCCGGTCTTTTGGAACTGACATACCCCGAGTAAGCAAGTTCAGGCGGATTTCAGCCAGAGTTCAGGCTCAAAGTCAGGCTAGTTTACACATGCTTCCTGGAATACCCCCCAGGTTTGTCAGAAGACTCATAACCCCCTGTTCTTAAAGTAAATTATGTCCAACACATGAGGCCTTTAGCTCTTATTTGTTTGCTTAGCTGTTGGACAGTACAAGTAAAAAATAAAAAAAAAGTAATATTACATTGAAATGTAATAATAATCAAGAAATAAAAATCAATAATGTTCTTAAGTTGCTATTTTGTCAAATTAAAAAAAAAATGCATCTTTGTCCTTGTATTATCAAACAATTTAGGATTAAACATTTTCCAATTCACACAGTAGTAATCTGAATTGAACCTTGCAGACATCTCTCTAGCTGTAAAGTAAATTCCCAGTGACGCACTAGTTTGTGGCACCTAAACCTTCCAACACTATAGAACTTGGCATTCTAGGCAGCCTGACATTTTTCTTACAGTGCAGAGCAGTTGGGTTCACCCTTGAAGAATGCCGGTCCCTATTTTGCTGGGTTTTTAAGAGTTTAAATGCCTATATGAACACATAACTGTGTATCTGAAATATTGGCAGGCTGGTGTTGATGTGGGACTTGGATTTTACTCTTTCAAACCAGTCAAAAAGGCTCAGTCTGGATGGCTTTGACATCATCAGATATCTGTTAAATATTTATATTTTTCTGTTTTGTATCAAAACCACACATACCATCTGTATGATTAAAGGTGTATTTATCATTTTAGAAAGGTGTTAACTTGGTCCATCTGCTACATCCTTTTCAGGGTCACGGTCTTGCCGAAGCCTGTCCCTGCTACTGTTGGGCAAATGTTTTACTTTATTTGGGAATAGACTTTCTTTTCAGTTTATTAGGTGTGTGTAATATGACAGAGTACATCTTTTTGCAGTGATTTTACTTTCATTTGAAAAATGTTCAATTAATAAGTCCAGTTTTTTAAACAAAATATACCTTTGCAAAAAAAAAGATTTAGTAGAGATAGTAAACATTTAATTTTTGCAAACACTTTAAGAGGTAAGTTTAACTGTGTTCTCTATGTTGACAGTCATTTTTAGTTTCCTTAAAAAATAGATTAGAAATAAATCAACAGTGGTTAAATAAACTATTTTTCTTTTTAATTTTTTTTTTCATTTAAACGCACTGTTTATATATCTTTTTCTCATACCATCCTTTTCAAATGTGTACTAATAAGCCTTTGTATCATCAATCAGTCAAAAAAAGTTATCATTTTTTTTCTAGAACATCCCCAAATTTATGTTGTCTTTACTAGATCAGACAGTTAGTACTGTCGGCACCTTTATTTTCTTAAAAAAAAAAAAAAAAAAGATGCATAATGTGAGCAAAGGTACACAGCATTACAAATTATTCAGGATTTCCATTTTTAAATCAATTGACTTGCATCATGAGGGAACTGCTTTAAAAAATAAATAAGTAAAAACTAGTTTGATTTGACAAATAACATGAGTGTCTGAAGACTAACTGTGTAATAAAGCAGTAGATTAAGTGCTTAATGAATATTCAGTGAGACACTGCTGAATTTCAGCGCAGCAGGTGGGAACAGGGTGAAGAAGTGAATGTAGTTCTGGCTTAGTGTACGTGTCGTGTCGCCAGCAAAAAAAATAAAAAATAAAAATAAGTCTTGCTGGTGCTCTTTTTTTCTTTCTTGAAATGCTTTTTAAATGCAAATGCTGCATCATTTTACAGAACACTGCACACCACAAATTGGACTAATGTTGCTACATTGACTACAAACAAGTGGGTCTTGATGATGATACGTTCGTTAACACAATTTTCCTATAAAACTTTTATGTACTTTATTTCATGTTTCCCATTACAAGAAGCACAATTTCTCTGTTTTCACATGAAGTGCGAGCCATTTTTTCCTATGATGTAAAGCTCGTGCTAAAGGAGTACAGCTGCAACACGTCACCAGTTGACATAAATCTGCAACTAAATTTAAGAAGAAAGCTTTACTGACTATAGTCTCATGTGGCAGACCTAGACTCATGTGGCAGACCTAAACAGAACAGAGACTAGACAAAGAGGTGTGTCGTCGTGTGGAAACTTTGGTTAAAGAGAGGAAGGGTTTGTTTAAAAAAATGATAGAACAGCAAAGATAGTGAGATCCTAAAATTAGAAAGACATTAACATATAACCTTTCAAAAATGAAAAGAATTGGCCACCAAAGGTAACTTTGAAACAGGTATGACTCAATGAAGACTCTAAGAACCACTTGAAGCAGTTTTATACAATTATCTTAAATATTGAACACTCAGTTTGATTACCATCATTGTATACAATTTCATTCATTCATTCATTAATCTTCTTGACCGCTTTTCCCTTTCGGGGTCACGGGGTCACCGGAGCCTATCCCGGTCACTTGGGCGTGGGCAAGAGATGCCCTGGACTGGTCGCCAGTCTGTCGCAGGGTAGAATATCCACAATCACACATCCACATTCACTCTCACACTCACACCTATGGACAATATAGAGTTGCCAATCAACCTATGAAGCATGTTTTTGGACAGTGGGAGGAAGCCGGAGATCCCGGAGAAAACCCACGCATGCACAGGGAGAACATGCAAACTCCACACAGAAAGGTCCCCCATTGATGTTGTTTTTCACGTCCCCCAGCCGGGACTTGAACCAGGGGCCTTCTTGCTGTGAGACAAGAGCGCTAACCACTGCGCCTCTTTTGGTCCACTACGTAAATTGTGTTACTTATTCCATCCAATCATCCATCTGTGACCAAGTTGTGGGGTCAGCAGTCTAAGCAGAGATGCCCAGACTTCCCTCCCCTGTGTCCCTTCCTCCAGCTCCTCTGGGGGGACTCAGAGGTGTTCTCAGGCCAGTCAAGAAACGTAATCTCTCCAGCGTGTCCTGAATCATCCCCAGGGCCACACCAATCTTATGAACAAGACCCCAAGATATTTAAAGTCCTCCACCAAGGGCAGGAGCACTCCACACCCAGAGAGGTCAAACTATGTTTACTAATTTGTCCTAATTTCTTTTTATTTTCTTTTGTAAATAATAATATCAATTTGATGTTATATATAAAACAGTATTTAAAAAAGTGAACATTATCTTTTTTTACAAAGCTCACATGATCATTTCCTAAAGATTCACAGTAGATTTATAATTAAAAAGTGAAGTAAAGTCAGAGGCCAAACTCAATATAGTGTCTTCTTATGTTATATTCTTTCATTACAGCCACGTTAGCTCCACACATAAGACAAACTAGTCTCCCCTTCATATTCGTGAACAGATAATCTGTTTACCGCCTGTCTTAAAAGCTCCTGTTGTCCATCTTTCGTGTGGCGATTTTTGTGGAGGGTGAAATTAATTTGTCCAATGTCACTGGAGCATGTCTGTTAGTGACTGTCAACAGAAAAAAGGAGTGTTTGCCGCTTTCAACTGCGCACCAACATACTAGCAAAGCATTATGGGATTTGTAGTATTAGGGTAGTATACAGAAAATACCGCGGGCCAGCTCCAATGCACATATGATATGATCTCGCGGGCCAATTAAAATTACTCTGCGGGCCAAATTTAGTCCGGGGGCCTGAGTTTGACACGTGTTTTAGAGAGCTAGATAGATGAGTATGGAGAGAAATTAGACTGCGTAACTTTGGCTTCGTGTGTGCGTAACAAGGAGTTCGTGCATGTTTTTTAAAGATGTGTGTGTGTAAGTAGTTTCAAGCTGTTGTAATCTTAATTTGTGCATACGTAAATTGCATTTTGTATTTTTTTCATTTTATATTTTTTAACTTATACACAAAATCTATTATGTGAGTAACAAATCACGCACAAATCCAAATTTATGCACAAATCCTAATGTACGCGCGCACAAAGCAAGAATATGCATACTCAAATCCTAATTTACGCACAAATCAAGAATTACGCACGCACAAATCTGACTGAGTCTAATTTCTCTCCATAGATGAGTGACGGATGGACGGACAGCACATGACAGCAATGCTCATAGGAACCTCCCTGAACAGAACACATGGACGGATGGATAGACGGACAGACAGACGTCCATGCCTTAAACACTTGAAACTGTGAAAAAAAGGCTGGCCTTGAACAGCCACCTTAAGAGATAAACAATA
The DNA here is from genome assembly GCA_037389245.1 of Oryzias sinensis. NCBI lineage: Eukaryota > Metazoa > Chordata > Actinopteri > Beloniformes > Adrianichthyidae > Oryzias > Oryzias sinensis. Next base: position 33,027,218 of record CM074489.1, read on the forward strand.
GACAATGAAGCTAGGGGGATAATCAGGCTGTTCAAAACTGAACCTGCAAAAGTGTGCACTCAGTGGCAGGGTCACAACAGCAGAGAAAACCCACCAAGGATGGAAACTGAACAGTACAGTAAAAGTATATGGGAGAATGCTCATAGGAACCTCCCTGACCAGAACACAGTAACTATCACAACAGCAGACATCCATAAATGAGACTCAGGTATGAAGAACTGGACAACACCGGGCCCTGACATTTTACTTTCCTACTGGTTAAAGAAACTCATTGCACTCCATGAGCACCTGGCAGCACAAATGAACAAGCTCCTTACAGAAGCGCGAATGATTCCAGAGGAATCCCTCAAAGGGTGCAGTCTACTCCAACCACTGACCAATAACCTACCTCTCCACAACAAAGAAGCTGTCAGGCATAATTGGAACCAAAATAAATAGGCACGCACAGAGGAGCATTGGTAAAGATACCAGAGGAGCCAAACACCAACTTCTGGTTGACAGAACAGTCGCTCAAGACTGCAGGTCATGACACACCAAACTGTGCGCTGCCTTGATTGATTACAAGAAAGCCCAGACAGATGCATGGATACATGAATGCTTGGAGCTATACAACATCAACAAAGCTCTGAGAGCCTTGAAACTCAACGATGTTGTGGAAAACCACTCTTGAAGCCCATGTCAAGCAGTGGCATATACTGAGGAAATGATTTTTCCCCAGTGCTATTCTGTATAGGTCAGCCTCAGGCAGATAATCAACAAGACAATATCAGGCTATAAGCTAAGGGTGAGCGCAACATTGACTCCCTGATCTACTCCACCAGGATCTACAGTATTGACGTTGGTATGTCATTCTGGCTAAAAAAATGCATTTGGATGGTGACAAAAAGAGGCAAGGTAGTCCACGAAGAAGGGGTCTCGCTCCTAGAAGGAACAATAGCAGATATTAAGGACAGTTACAAGACCTTGGAATACTACAGGCAAAATGAAATCTGGAACAGGAAAAAAGGAAAGATGCAACACCCAAAAAGCTTCATTAAGTGAGGCAAGTCCTGGGAAGCCAGCTCAATGGCAAGAACAAGACCTAAGCATTAAACAGTTACGAACTGCCAGTGATCAGATACTGTGCAGGAATGATATGATGGCCAAAAGAAAAGATATGGACCACAGATGTTAAGACACAAAAGCTCCTCATCATACATGGAGTGTTCCATCCCACATCCAGCACCATTAGACTTTATGTTAGCCGCCAGGAAGGAGGCTCAAATACCAGGGACAAAAAGAGGAACTAGAAAAGTTTCAAAGATGGAGTGGATAGGGGGTGCCAGTGGGAATCAGAGCATTAGTGGTTACTCCCCCAAATGCTTTGTGGTAATTAGAGCATTCAGGGCAGTGACCACTAAACTAGAGGAGCAGCTACAACTGATCCCTGGAAAAACCTCAAACATGTCATTTCAGAAAAATGCAATGCCAAGATATTGTAGAGGCCCTGCTCCCATGCCTCTGGTAGAGGACCCGAGCTTGGAGGAGAAACCACCTGCAGTGGGTGAGAAGGGAATTTATTGTATTTACATATTGTGACGAAGTAACATCACAGGTTGCAGGACATCACCAGGGGGGTATTTCAGAAAGCATGTTTAAACTACCCTGACTTTAACCCTGAACTCTGGCTGAAATCTGCCTGAACTTGCTTACTCTGGGTATGTCAGTTACAAAAGACCGCATAAGAGTTAGCGTAAATACGCTCGACTTGGTAACCCTGGGTTAATGCACATGCACAGCAAGTACACAAAGACATTCTCAATGCATCACCAATTTCCGGACTCACCATGGAGCGTGGAGTCTCCCTGCCCCAGGTGGAGGAGTTTAAAAACCTTGGGGTCTTGTTCACGAGTGAGGGAAGACCGGAGCGTGAGATTGACAGGCGGATCGGAGCAGCATCCGTAGTTATGCAGTTGCTGTATCAGTCCGTTGTGATGAAGAGAGAGCTGAGCCAAAAAGCAAAGCTCTCAATTTACCGGTTGGTCTTCGTTCCAACACTCACCTATGGTCATGAGCTATGGGTCATGACTGAAAGAACGAATACAAGCGGCTAAAATGAGCTTCCTCCGTATGGGTGGCTGGGCGCTCCCTTAGAGATAGGGTGAGAAGCTTGGTCACCCGCGGAGAGCTCGGAGTAGAACCGCTTGTCCTCCACATCGAACGGAGCCAGTTGAGGTGGCTCGGGCATCTAGTCCAGATGCCTTCTGGACGCCTCCCTGGAGAGGGGTTCCGGGCATGTCCCACTGGGCGGAGTCCCCAGGGAAGACCCAGGACACGCTGGAGAGACTATGTCTCTCGGCTGGCCTGGGAACGTCTTGGGGTCCCCCCAGAGGAGCTTGTTTCCCCTGGTTTCCCGTGCTTTGTTTCGAATCCAAGATTTGCATCGTGGATGTGCAGTCGACAAATCTACAGCAACTGTGGTATGCCTTAATGTCAATATGGACCAAACTCTTTGAGGAATGGTTCCAGTATCTTGTTGAATCTATGCCACTAAAGATTAAGGCAGTTCTGAATGCAAAGGGGGGTCCAACTCAGTACTAGCAAGGTGTACCTTGGTGGCTAGTGAGAGTGTATACAGTCTGCCTGGGGGAAAAAAGAGGAAATTGTGGTGCCTTAAGTGCAGCTTTAAATGGCAATTTTAACAAGACTTAATCTTGTTAATTTTACAATCTACAACAGTTCAGACTAAAAAATAACCCAAAAAACAGCTTTTGTTGATCACATAAATAGCAAATCAATGATTTTGTTTTAAATTAATTCCTTTTTATTTTCTCTTTCAATGTCAATTTGATTAATTTAATTGTGTACTACTGACTTAATACCTAATTATAGTAAAGCTATTATTGAACTATTAAAAAACATCAAACCTTTTTTTTATTTCACACTGTGGTTCATTAAGACTTAAGACTTGAACTCTTAATTGTTCATTGAATGTTAAAGTTGGGAAATTAGCTTTGTTCTGTTTGGACAGACATTTCAGTTTCTAAAGTTATCCTTGGTAAATTACCATTTTTTGTGCGAGTATTTATATCTAAAGCGACTTTAAGAAGGGGACAGTGACAAGTCATCATTTTATGCTTTTAAGGCTTATTTTTTCTTCAGCCCTTTTATGAGTCAAGATATTTTATATTGTACCATTTACAATACAAGAAAAAAACATCCCATCCTCTACATCAATTTGTTCATTTGTGTAGAATAGTCATAAAACTTCTTTTAAGTTACATATGTCAGTGTAACTCACTAGATTTCATTGTTCCATTATTCTGGTGGAAACAGAACGTTTTGGTGTCATATGTGAATCAATAAATCTACCTAGTAAAATGCCATGTGTAATTACATGCCATAAACGCAAACTGCAAAATGAAACATTAATAGATTGATGTTCACATGATGATACATGACACTGGGGAATTTAAAAAAAATGTTGAACAGCAAGGAAGTGACATTTTAAAAGCATCAACCACTCTTCAGTATGTGCTGTCCATGTTTGGAGAACTTCCTCCCAAAGCTCCAATATTACATCTTTAAGCGTTCACACAATAAAAGAAGAAAAGTACTGTTAACACTTTTGAAGGAACTATTCCACAAATGTTTATGTTCCCTTTTATTTCCTCTTTACATACGTTTATCAGACATAAACCTTCATCGTTCTTATTTGTTTAGAAAGTCTGAAGGTTTTCTCAAGCTGTGACAAAAATTGCCAAAATCTTAAAAAGTGATCTTTGCAATATTATATAAACTGTAAATTCAGTGTATACATGTGACAATAACCAAAAAGTGAACTTAAGACAGCTATTTTTCCTCAGTCTAAAGAAGCTTTTTTGTGTAACGTGCGTAAAGTGGCAGTACAAAATCTCTGTACAAACCAAACCCTTCAGTTAAAAATGTCCCTGATCCATAAGAAATACTGTGTAAATCAAATATTTATGTTGTACCAACAGAAAATGGTTGTACCAAAAAAGGATGACCTACTTCCCACATTTAGCCCCAAAGGACCTGTCTCTGGAAAAACACGAGAAAGATGTTTAGCCAACAGGGCTACTCTATTAAGCCCCTGTTAAACATGGTTTTATTCTCACTCTGATTAGGAGAGTTTCACAAAACCTGTTTTCACAGAATTGATCTTATAGGAAAAAAAAAAAAAAACTTGAATCCTGGGTGAATATAAGACTGTTGGGGGGATTCCGGCTGCCGCTGCTGGTGCGGTGGGGGTCTTGGGGTGGGAATGGCTGGGCACTCTCCCTCCTTCTTGTCACGTTCCACCATCCATTTTAGAAGAACATAAACACTCACCTGAGCACAGGTGTTAGCTCAACAGACTGAATGACTGAAATATTTCACACTAGTTGGTTTTAAGGCATAAGTATGCGTGTGAATACTATCTGTTTTGTGTACATGTCGACAGGTGGACATTTTTGCAACTAACAGGTGTGTTTATAACATTTGAGTGTGTGTGTGGACAGGCTCCGCCCTTTTTTTTTTTTTTTTACATTTAAACCTTACCATAATGATTAACAACCAGTAAACTTGTTGCTTTATGCTGTTTCATGGTCTTATCCCCCTTCCCCTCCTATTATCACCCCCTACCCCCCCTCTCTCTAACGTCCCTCTCTCTTCTTCCCCTCTTTCCTTTTCCGTCCGGTCCAACACCAAAGATTTTCAGACATGTTTGAAATTAATAAAGTTTGGCCTCAATTACAAAAGGGGTTTATTCAGACATACCTTTGGTTTGTCTGAAGATTAATAACCCCTCTTGTTAAAGTAAAATATGTCCAACCCAAGAGGCCCTCAGCTCTCATCTGACTGCCCAGCTGTTGGACAGGACAAGTTAAAAAAAAAAAAAAAAAAGAGACTGTTGTATTTTTTTTTCGATTACAAAACTATTACAAACTTGTGTTTGTACACTAATATGAAGACAAATATAGATATTACAGAAAAAAATAGATTTAAATAAAAAATTTCAAATCCATTTCACAAAAAGAATAGATCTATGATCTATGACGGTTTTTCACTAAGAAGTGACAGTTGCAGGTACTTGTTGAAAAAAAAAGAAAGAAGTTAATTAAACAACACAGAAAAAGTGGAAGTAATTTAAAATAAAGCCCATACACCAGAGTTGGAGATGGAAGTTTATGATTCTCTCGTATGTATTGTTCTCTAATCTTTCAAAGATTTGGTCATTAAAATAAGATATTGTTGGATTAAGAGTATTCAATTTAGTATAAACTCACAGAATGTGTAGCCCAGCAGAAACTGTTGCAGTTTGCCCAATGAGTTTTCTTTGTAAGCTGCCCGGACAGAAAACATAAAAAACCTCAAAGTTATTCTGAACTCATAAAAGATTCAGTATAACACGGAGGGTGTAAACCAGGGGTGTCAAACTCATTTTGGTTCGGGGGCCGCATTTAACCCGTCTGATCTCAAGTGGGCCAGATCAGTAGCATAAAGGCAAAATAACAGCTTTATTCTTGTTTTTTTACCCAATTGGAAAACATGCCTCAACCAACATGGTAGCCTAATCATTTCTTATTAAACATTCATTCACAGAGGCCAATGGATCTTAAATAAAATTAATTTCATTTTAAAAAATATTGGTTTATTCAAATTTATACAGACCGAATATCTAAAATCTGACACTGAATCAATCCTGATAATGAATTAAAGAGGGGCTACAGAAAAAAATCAAACATCTTTCTAAAATGTAAACATCCAAACGATGATAAAATTACACTAAATTAAACTTGCAAACATTTGTGAACATAAGAGTTTGGAGTTAACCTCCTTTCTCTCCTGAAACTTCACAAGAAGTTTGTTCACAAGAAGTTGGTGTGAGGCCTGCTGCTCTGCTAACCTGCTGCTGCTTCAGTCCACTCCTGGTTCCACTCCTCGTGTGAGGCCTGCTGCTCTGCTAACCTGCTGCGTCTTCAGTCCACTCCTCATGTGAGGCCTGCTACTCTGCTAACCTGCTGCTGCTTCAGTCCACTTCACTTTTCAGGAGGCATCTCCTGCCTATCAGCATAGAGCTGTCGACAAGATTGTGCCCAGCACTGCTAACCTCTAGCACCAGGCCGGCTTGCACTGCTTACTTTTGAGTGGCAACCAGTTTAAACAGCGATGTGGATTAACTGTGTGTGGCTGGTACTCCTTTGGTTCATCCTGTGGGTTGCTCGCCACCCAGTGAAAGCCCTGTTCCAGCACCCTGCCTCCGAGGCTAAGCTCCACATACCCCTACATAATGCACCTGCTTTCCTCCAGCGACTGGATCTTCCCTACATTTTCCGCCGCAGAACTATTCATCGGGGCAGTCTTCGGAACTTTCAATATGACAACTCCAGCTCCATCCCTTCTTTTTGGTCCACTACTCGCACCTTAAAGAGAAACACGGGTCGCCGGGCTGAACGGGTCGTGGTGCGAGTCCCAAGAACGTCGAACACAACCACCGGCAGCAGCTCAAAAGTAAACTTTGGTCTACTGAACACCCGCTCTCTCACCAAAAAAGGCCATCTCATCCAGGATTTGGTGGTGGACGGTAAATTAGACTTTTTATGCCTGACTGAAACGTGGCAGCAGAAGAATGTCTTCATGGATCTGAACAACGCCACTCCAACAGGGTTTGTTTATTTCTCCCAACCACGTGTCACTGGTCGTGGAGGTGGTCTTGCATTAATTTTCCGTGAGTGTTTGAAAGCAGCTCCTATAACAGTTCCTACCTTCCAGTCATTTGAGGCCACTGTATGTCAGCTTTCTGGATCCACCCCGACCATCATTGCCACTATTTACAGACCACCAAAACCAAACAAGGATTTCATGTCAGACTTTTCAACTTTTCTAACATATATCTCTGCTCTTTCACCAAATGTTTTATTACTAGGAGACCTAAATATTCACCTGGATAATGTTAACAATTCACTTACTAATGATTTCCTATCCTGTTTGGACAGTTTTGGTTTTCAACAATTTGTTGATTTTCCCACTCACTCAAAAGGACACATTCTGGACTTAATCTGCTGCTCAGGTATCATACCCATGGACTGTAAATCAAACTTCATCCCGTTTTCCGACCATATGCTTGTGACATTTAATGTCAATTTGTTTCTTTCCAAACACAAGCCTTCACGCAATATTACCTTCCGTAATGCTAAGGGTAGTAACCTGGAGAATTTATCTGCCCTGATCAGTGAACTTCCAAATACAGACAGTTTTACAGCTCCAGATCAACTTGTTTCACACTACAACACACACCTGCACCACATCCTCAACACACTTGCTCCACTCAAATCCAGATCTGTCTCATTCACCTACACTGCACCCTGGTACACCCCGTCTCTAAGACAGTTAAAAGCAAAAGGCCGCCAACTTGAAAGACTCTACACCAAAACCGGACTAAGTATCCATAAAGACATGTACACACAGCACATTCTCCACTATAAAGAGTGCATCTCTAAAACCAAATCTGCTTACTACTCCAATCTCATCAATTCAAATAAAGAAAATTCAAAGATTCTTTTCTCCCTCATCTCTAACATCATCAAACCTCCTGACTCCCTTCCATCACATCTCTATTCAACTGATTTCGGCAACACCTTGGCTTCATTTTTCACCACAAAAATCCACCTTATCCATCAACAGCTTTCCCCCAACTCTGCTCCATTTCTATCTTCCATTCCATCTTTTACGTCTGATGATTCGTTTTCTTCATTTACCCTACCCACAGTTAGTCAAATAACTACATTAATTAAAAAATCCAAACCTTCCACATGCCAGCTTGACCCACTGCCCACCATCCTTGTTAAAGCTACAGCTCCCTCTCTTTGTCCTCTCATCACCAACATAATCCATGCTTCCCTCTCCTCTGGAATAGTTCCTCCTGCACTGAAAACTGCTGCTGTCACTCCCATACTTAAAAAACTGGGTGCAGATCCCACAGACCTCAATAATTACCGTCCCATTTCCAACCTTCCATTTATTTCAAAAATTCTTGAGAAAACAGTATCTGCTCAGCTTCATGCTCATCTGTCCTCCAATAATCTGTATGAACTTTTCCAATCTGCCTTCCGTCCCCTTCATAGTACTGAAACTGCTCTTCTAAAAATTACTAATGACCTTCTCCTCTCTGCTGACTGTGGTTTATTATCCATCCTTCTTTTACTTGATCTCAGTTCAGCTTTTGACACCATTTCACATTCTATCCTCTTGAACAGACTCTCTTCCATTGGCATCTCTGGCACCGTCCTCTCCTGGTTTCATTCCTACCTGTCTGACCGTACTCAGTTTATCCAACTGAAATCTTTCAGTTCTCATTCTGTCCCCATCACAACTGGTGTCCCTCAGGGTTCTGTGCTCGGTCCACTCCTCTTTATTATCTACCTTCTCCCGCTTGGTCATATTTTCCAAAAACACCACATCCATTTTCATTGCTATGCGGATGACACCCAGCTCTATCTTTCCAGCCAACCCAACTCCACACTGCCTCCATTAGCACTGGTTGACTGCATCAATGAAGTCAAATCCTGGTTCACCTCAAACTTTTTAAAACTCAATAGCAATAAAACTGAACTTCTTCTGATAGGCACCAAATCCACCCTGAGCAAGACCAACCATTTCTCTCTTTCCATTGACGGCTCCACCATCTCTCCCTCCCCTCAGGTAAAGAGTTTGGGTGTCATCCTCGACAGTAGTCTCTCTTTCACTTCTCACATAAACAGCGTCACCAGATCAGCTTACTTCCATCTACGCAACATCCAACGTCTACGTCCCTCCCTCACCACTCAGTCCACTGCTGTACTGGTACATAGTCTTGTTACTTCCCGCCTGGACTATTGTAACTCTCTTCTATTTGGTCTCCCACAAAAAACCCTCCATAAACTTCAAATGGTTCAGAATTCAGCTGCTCGTATCATCACACGCACTCCCTCCATCAACCATATCACACCTATTCTTCAACAGCTTCACTGGCTCCCCATCCCATTCCGCATTCAATACAAAATCTTGCTCTACACATTCAAAGCCTTTCACAACCTTGCACCTCCATATCTCTCTGACCTCCTTCATGTCTCCATACCTGCTCGCTCCCTCCGCTCCTCTTCTTCTATCCAGTTTTCTGTCCCTTCTGCCCGTCTTGTCACCATGGGGAGCCGGGCATTCAGTTGCTCTGCTCCCCAGCTTTGGAACTCACTCCCCCCTGACCTCCGCAACACTGACACACTCCCACATTTCAAATCAAAGCTAAAAACTCATCTTTTCCAAATGGCCTATTCACTTTAACATTAACCTTTTCACGTTTTTATATATTTTGTATTTATTTAAATTGTTGTTGTTGTTTTAAGTGTTTATTGTATTTTATACTATATACATGCTGTGCGGCGACCTTGAGTGCCCAGAAAGGCGCCTTATAAATAAAATGTATTATTATTATTATTATTATTAAGACCGTCAATATCAGGATTCAAATCCTGTGCAGCAACACATTTACTGTCATTCAAGTGTGCAAAACACAATGAAATTTCCATTATTATTATTATTCATTTTTATAAGAATCTTTTCCTGGTTTCTACCTGAATTTTGTGGCAACACCTGCCTTCTTCCTGACCTTTAATGGGGCGCCATCAGTAACCAAAATTACTTCATGTGACCAGTTCACTTCATCATCGTCCAGCACAGTAACTAGAGAGCTGACTATGTCATCAGTTGTTGTTGTGTGCATCAATTCAAGAAACTCCACTGTGATGTCTCTTCAACACCTTTAATAAATATGCACAGCTGTACATATCTGTGATGTTGGTGCTTTCATCAATAGTGACTGAAAATACAATAAATGACTGGATTCCTTCATATGGCTGCCCATGTTTCCTCAGAGATGTTGTGACTGGAGTCGTAATTCTTGACAGACTCATGTTTAAAGTCGACTGCTTTTTGGGAACAAGACTTCTGCAGCCTTCAGCATTTTTCAATAAGTTCACCATCAGAAAATGGTTTGGATGTTTGCTCCAACTTGTCTGCAATAAGGTAGCTAGGTGTCACTGCACCATCACTGACGTCACAGCTGCAGTAAATCCAGATGATTAATTATCAGTCCACATAATAGTTGTTAAATCTTTTTTTTTCTTAACTGCAAATGGTGAAACTTTTCTTTGTGGAGAGTCTCATAGTGGTGCTGAATGTTCTATTCTTGGAGAACCTGTTGATGACATACCAAGCATGCAGGTTTGCATTCAGCTCCGTGAACAAATAAAACGCTTTCCATTTTCCTGGAAAGCTCAGGACTTCACTTCAACTTTTTTTTCTTTTTGACAACATTTTGGTCATTAGGGTGTCACTACTGATCATCCTTCAGTGGTGAGGCTCACAGGGAACCAAATTACTGCCTACCCAGACAAAGAGCTGTTAGGTTTCGTTTTTGGCACATGCAGAGTTATGTTGTTTCAACTGTTAAGCTTTTCCTTTGCTCCCCCTAGTGGCGGAATTGCGCATTTCGGTTATTTAAAAAAAAAAACTCATAACTCGCCACAGGAATGGACTAGAAACTTGCTTTCTTTTTTAAACATCCTTATGATTTTTACTCTTCATGTGTGGGCCGGAATAAACAACCTGGCGGGCCGGACACGGCCCGCGGGCCGTATGTTTGACACCCCTGGTGTAAACCATTGAAGTCAGTCAGAATTCTTTCCAGATAGAAATTATGATCCTCTTGTTCTCCAAAGTTTTTTCAACTATGTAGAAAATTCCTTGCATTTCTTGGATAAGCTGTATAATGTGCAATGTTTATGCAAACCTCCTTCTGTTTGTTTTGTTATCGCCCTCACATGAATGCTTGTTGTAATTATAGATACTGGAAGTCAGCATCATTTTCCATTTGTTGCTGACAATCCCAGTTTTGCTAAAAACCAAGAAGAGCTCAGTGATTTGTTTCAAATACTAAACAGTGCAATTATTTTCCCTTCAGATCAGCTATTTATTTAAAAACAAGAAATTTTGATATGCTGATTGTTTGATTTATCAAATCATGTTTTGTATTCCATAAATGTAGAAGATAGAGCTTGTGTTTCACTTCATGCTAAAAGAACATCATCCCAGTAAAATGGAATTTCAAGGAATGTAAAACTTGTACTCATCTTCAACATAACTTTTAAAACAAATTGCCAGATTTACTTTGCCCATGACAAAAAGATTTTTTTCTCCCCCTTGTGCCTTCTGTGGTTTCCTGTCCAATGATGATTTCAAAGTTAATCAGTCTTTGTGTAGACGTTCCATTTTGTTGAGTTTTTGCTCATCCATGATAATTTTCTGCCTCTTTCTTATTGTTTTTTTTTTTTTTTTTTGTCTTTTTAACTTGTAATCACAGCTGAATCTTTAATTTGTTAATTAATTAATTAATTAATTTGTTTTAAACTGCTTTTTTAAGTTCTGCATTCAGGTTATAGTTGGTTTATATATCAGGGTTTAATTCCCAGGGGGCGCTATGAGCTTCATGCAGTGTGGGTCCTTGTGCAAGACCCTTCATGCTACCACCTAGCTATGTTGCCACAAGAGGCCCAAGTCTGGGTCCCCCTATCCCGGTCCCTAGCCTGGATAAAGTACAGGGTTGTGAATAGCATACGGCGTGAAAAGCTTTGCCAAACCGCCTGTGTAAATCAGTGAAAAGTGACTTATTGCGTCGACCCCAGTAGGTGATGTCCCGTTTGGTGAACTACAACTCAGACTGTGTTTATTATATGCAGTTCCCAACATTTTACTATTTGATTCCCTCCAAAGCCTAAGGCTAAAGGTTGTTTATTTCCTGTGACCTTATTTCTTCAAATTAATTTGTGGTGAAACTGCAAGGCTCAACATTTGCTTTTGTAAAAATTAACAAACTAAATGAAAAAATAATTCAAACAAACCCATTAACACTAGAGAGACTGCCGGCAACACTTAAATAACATACCATTACTTTTTACCATTACTCTTGAAACGTTCACTCGATCAACGTGAATTCTGACGCTGTCAGGTTGGGAGGGCTGATGAGCATGAAGGACCCAGAATGCAGAGACAGGAGGCAGTTCCAGAGCAAGGGATTTAATCAACTAACAAAAAGCGCTGCCAGCAGGGAAACAAAACTAAAACTTACTGTGGGCATAGCATGAAGACATGGACATGACATTCAGGGAAGAGACGTTAGAGACATTACATGACAGACATTAATGGACCAGCACAAGAGGAAGGCAGAGACAAGACTTATATACAGACAGGACTGACAAGACACAGGTGAACATGATCAGGGCAGATTGGGACCAAGGAAGTAAAACTCAAGAACATGACAAAACAGGAAACCTTTCAAAATAAAACAGGAAACAGAACTCAAACATGACTAAAACAAGACAGAAAGCAAAAACCAATAGAAAGAAACCAAAACCATGACAGACGCAGAGAAAAGTGGCTTTTCATGTCGGCTTTACAACGATATGCAACACTTTATGAATATTTAGCCTTGTGTTACGGTCCAAAGTTGCTTTTCTCCACGACCGAATCAGCTGATTTACGTTGATTGCGTAAACATTTCAGTATTGTAAAGTGTTGCATACCAATGCTAAGCGGTTTTTCCCCACTTCACAACCCGCTGGAATAAGGTTAAAGGTGTAAACGGTTGAGGAGTTACGGTAGTTGAAAAAATGTGAACACTAAAGCTAATGATCAGGTGTAAAAGGGTTAAATAATGGTCCCATTTTTTACTTGTATTTATTCTTACTTACTTCTCTGTAAAAGTGATGTGAGGTAAAATAATATATAGTAATAATCAAATTTAAACAAACTTAAAGACAGCCTTGTTAGCCCTAAACTGTCCAGTTAAAGTCTGTTGGGAACATGTGGCTGTACCTACTGCCAGAGATTTCTTCAACTCCAACATGCAAGAACTTAAATCAAGTATGCATGGACGCTAAAAAACATCGAGTCCAAATGGACATTGTTTATTGTCAGTGCAGTTGTTCAAATGTCAAGGTCTCTGGTAAACGACAGGGTGACAATACACAAACCTGCTTGTCGCCAGAAGAAAGGCATGTGACCAAGCAGAAATGCTAAAATAGGGTATACTTACAGTATATAACACTTTAAAATCTCCTTAAAAGGCACAACAAGCTTCACACTCACAGCCCCAGTCACCCAAACACACACACACATTCACACACTGATGGTGGCTCCCCTGTCGAACATTGACACCAACCTTTAACCACCAGGAGCAATGTGGGGTTCAGTGACTTGCCCAAGTACTCTTTGACATGTGAGTGGGCAGGGCACGAACCAGATTTTTTATCTTCCAATCTGAGTTTGACCACTCTACCTCTACACCCCAACACAGGCTAGCTTGTTGGATTCCTGAGGCAACTGAAAGCTTTCAACGTTCCAAGCAGCATACAGTGCAACTGTTCTCTGCCAATAATGTCTACAGAGCGGGTGGTGAGCTCTTGACCTAGACAGAGGAGATGGTTAAAAAGTAGAAAGGATACTTTGAGGGTCTTCTGAGGCCTTACTTCTACTGAGAAAGCAGTGACTGAGGGTCCAAAAGTTGACCAGTACTTCACCCAAGAACAAAACAGACAAAAAGTTGAAGCTATGCCCAGTGCATGTTGGATTCTGGTAGGGATGCCCTTTTTCAACAGTTCCCCTCATTCATTTTCTGGAACAGTGGTTGGAAGAAGTCTGGTTGGGTTTGCAGATTATGTTCCGTTGTCTTCATGAAATCAGGACCTTCATTGTTTATTGGGGGTGGGGTTACTAGTCAAGTGTGAAGCACCTGGAATGAGAATTGGCACCTTCAACTTGGAGTCCATGGTTCTCCAGAAAAAGTGTTTTTTTTTCACTTATCTTAGGGTACGTGGAGAGCATCTGTCCTAAGTGGACATCCCTGTTGTTCATGACTGAGGGAAGGATGGACTGTGAGCTTGACAGGTGAATGGTTGCAGTGACTGTTGTAACTATATCAGTCTGTTGCAGAAGCTAAGCCAAAAGGCCAAGTTCTTGGTTTTATATTTAATACATGCTCCTACCCTCATTTATTAGTTTTAGGTCATGATTAAAAAGATAAAATCCCAGATTCAGGAAGCTGAAATGAGTTTCCTCTGCAGGATGTCTGAGTGGTTCCTCAGAGATAGGGTGAGAAGCTTGGTTAACTTTGAGAAGTTCAGAGTAGAGGCCAGTTGAGGTTTACACAGGCATCTCCCTCCTCCAGTAGAGGTATTCCAAGGATGCCCTACCAGAAGAAGGGCCCAGGGAAAGACCCAGGATTTACTGGAAGGACTATATCTCCCAGCTCACTTAGGAGTGCCTTGGGGTGCCCTCAGTAGAAATGAAGAAAGTTCCTGTACACACGGAGGTCTGGGCATCTCTGCCAGTACTGCTGACCCAGCTCAGGATAAATGGTAGAAGGTGAATAGAAGAGTGGATGAAGTTGATAGTTTAGAAAAATGTGAAACACTATATGTATTACAAAATCCTAAGGAAGTTATGAAAATAATATATCAGACAGAACTTGATTTGAATATAAAAATATATGTATATGTTTATCATGTCTACATATACCCTTGCCCTTGTAATTAGATAGTTGGTATAGTTCCTGTTAAGGTGAAGACAAAGCCTACAGGAAAAAAATCCCCAAACAACTGTGATAAATGAGCTGATTTCAGTGGAAAGCATGGATCCACGTATTACATCTTTGCCACATTTCTAACCCATTAGCTATCATCTGACTTTACATTTAAGTTGTTTGTTTGTTTTGTTTGCCTCTCACCCATACCTCTGCCCTTGCTTCTCAGCAATTCTTCAGGATTCACCACCTTTTTCGTTTTCCAATTTCAGCTGCTTCCTCTAAAGCAAAGCTTGATCAATGTCGCTCACATTAGAGTGACCTTCAAGATAACCCTACCTTTTTTCCCAGGAAAATTCATCAGACAGAGTTGGGCTAACCCAGAGAGGTGTCATTCGGTACTCAAGGTGAGAGTTTTTGCCACAGAGGCTTCAAATGGCCACATACGAGAAAAAACTGAGAAGCGGCAAGGTGTGCATTTTTTAACAACCTTTTCGTAAATGCAGGCAAAAAAAAGGAAAAACATACTTTCTTTCTTGTCTGGAAAGTCATGCGCTTATTCTCTGAAGGTAGTTAATTAAAAAAAAGAAAAAAAAACAGTTTGAAAGTTCAAAGTTTCTTGGAACACGTTAATAACATTGTATGTGGCTTTTATTTGTTCTTTTAAGTTTGATATTTATTAGTCGGGGTCTAGATTTTGTTGCAACTCTGTTAATCCATCTTTTTTGTACAAGATATGCTGAGGATGGGACAAGTTAATTTTTTATGCAACATGTGCATTTATTTATGCTTTGGGAGAGTCTTTTAATGCATCTCCGTGTGTTTGGAGCTCTTTTAATTTAATTTGATTTGATGTTTGTTTTTTTCCTTCCAACACCCAAGTTGAAGTATTTAAATTATTGCGTAACAATATTCTTTTTTAAAGATCATTTGTATCTGTATGAAAGATTCAAACGATGTTTTTCATGATGTTATGAAAGATGGTGGAATTTTTAGGTTCCTGCAAGTAGTAATTTACCACCATCAGATATGGTTTTAAGAAAATTAATTTAGCTCTTTTTTTCGATTATTGTCAGAAAATTGGTTTCATATATGACAAAACTTGTAAAAAAAAAAAAAGGATGAATTAAAACAACATAACTACGGGGCCCGTGTCCTGACATTAAAAAACTAAAATATATCTCGTTCCCACAAATTGATATCTTGTTCCCACAAATGAATATCTTGTTCGCACAAAATAATATTCCGTTACCACAAGATAAAATTCCATTCCGTCGAAATATTTAATTTGTGGGAACGAAATAATTAAGTCGTGCGAACTTAATAATTGTTCACGTCTCAAGTCATTCATTAAAACGATATGCTCTCCGTACGGCCGCCAAAGCCGCTTTCAGCTGTAACTTCCGTGTCTCTATGACCCACATTCGTTCAAGAAAGGAAAAAGAAAAACAATAATGATCAATTTATTATTGTCTTAATGAATTTAAGAAAAATATCATAAGATTTAGGATACCTAGGCTTGCTGCTTTGCCATAAGATTCACCAGACCCCGCTAAGGTCTTTTGCTTGTCATGCCGGCATTCGGACCGATGGCTTGCCGGGTGGTAGACAGACAGCCAGCTGATATTGTAGTTTAGGGTGGAATAGGAATAATAATATTCAGGACTTGTCTTTTATTACCTTTATTACTCTTTAGCAGTCGCTTTATATTCGAAGGCTAGTAGGCTACATGCTAACTAGCCGATCATTTATCCTGTTATTCACGTCATAGATAAACAGCAGACACCTTCACATTTCTGTCTGTTGTTGTCTCATTACATTGCATTGAAGACACCGAGGATGTTTAAAGATCAAATTTATCAGAAAAATATCATACAATTAGACTGGCTTCTTCGCCTACCGGAATTAGCTCCTACCATCACAAACATTGATGTGAGCAATTTCCCATCATGCATCACGCATACCCAAGATGCATCTCAACCAATCATCTTCTCACAATCTTATGGCAAAGCAGCAAGCCTAGGTATCCTAAATCTTATGATATTTTTCTTATATTCATTGAGACAATAATAAATTGATCATTCTTGTTTTTCTTTTTCCTTTCTTGAACGAACGTGGGTCACAGAGAGACGGAAGTTACAGCTGAAAGCGGCTTTTGCGGCCGGACGGAGAGCATATTGTGTTTATGAATGACTTAAGAAGTGAACAATTATTAAGTTCGCACGACTTAATTATTTCATTCGCACAAATTAATTATTTCGAGGGAACAAAATAGTATTTGAAAGGACGGAATATTCTCTCGTGTGAACAAGATATTAATTTGTGGGAACAAGATTTTTTTCAATGTCAGGACACGGGCTCCGTTTATAGCAAAATCATTATTGTCATCTATTATTTTCTGACACAAACATGTTGTTTTCTATTTGTTGGACAACAGCCATATATAAATCCTCATGTGAGAATTGTGCATTCCACTCTGTACTTTATGAAACAATGTAAATTATGATTTACAAAAGATTTGTTTTAATTTTTGCTCTATTTAACTGTATTTAAAGGTTGTACTTAATTTTGTGAGAATTTTACTTTTTTTTTTTATTTTGTTCAATTTGATTGTTTTTTACTTACAAAGCTCCTGCATATTTTAGTCATTTTGCCTCTGACCCTGTTGGAAGAAAAATGAAAAAAAACAACATATGCTCAGATTAAATAGATTTTTTATGAGGCCCTGGGTAATTGGGATAGAAGTAGACTGACTAAAAATGTTTGTCTAAGCACTAAAAACAAAATTGTTTCCATGTTCAAGCTGTCACTGCAGAGAGTTATGAATGTGGGGGTTGTAGTGCTGAGGATTTTGACCATTACTTAGTGCGTTCTGTTTCATAGTTGATGAAGTCTGTCAGTCACTTCTGTAAGAGTGCCAAAAAATCTTCTTAGACTGATGATTGACAGGGAGGTAAAGATGCTGTGCTGTGTCTTAAGAGTTTCAAAATTGAGTCTTGCACTCCATGACTCTAGTTTTGTTTACCCTTATAAGGTCAAAATTGTGAGGACTCTCATTCATCCAGGATGGCTTCATTGCAAAGCAAGTTCTAGAAAAGGTTATCAGAGATTTACTTTTTTTAAACTACAATCATGTCAGTTTTTCATTCTTCTGCCGCAGCCCATATTTTTGTGTTATTGCAAATACACTCTTCATCAAAACTAACTCATGGTTCCTTGAGACGGAAAAAATACAACACTTTTTGCTTATTGAATAATCATTACAAATTGTATGTTGTGTTTTGTTTGTTTGTTTTTTTAAACAAATTTTGGAATACAGCATTGGCCCAACTGCATTAGCACATGCATCATGGCAACAATGGTATCAGGAAACATTTCAACACCATGGTGGGTCAATCTTCTCTCGAATCCACTAAATCCTTTTCATCACCTTTAGACCATCAACATTTCAGCTGTTATTAAGATTAAATTTATTTTAGATATGTGCATTGTTTCTTTTCGTCTCAATACTTCTATGAATATGTCATTTTATTTGAATGTTGTCATTAAGTAAGATTACAAAAAGTTCATGAAATTTCATCCAAATAATATTAACTTTAATATTGAAATGTGTTTTTTTGATTTAGTAATTAAAAGAGCAATAACAACGGTTAGCACAAAAAGAATTGCAATGCAAATAATTTTGAACAAGTTCATAGATCTAAAAAGTACTTGTCAAACAATAGCAGATTTGATAATTAGTTTCACAGAATGCATTTTATTTACAGAAAACTGTCAATTTGAATGGTATGGCTGTGTTTTCTATTTTTTATTTTGATTTTTTATATTTTCTTGTCTTCAAGTTAAGAAGAGGCTGAATAATATCTGAGTGATTGGCAGTAGAGAAACTGATGGCATTTCTGGCTAAAAATAAAATTACTTGCAGTAAATTTTTAAGTACATCACTTTGTCAAAGTTAAAACAATAGAAAATTTACTGACAAGTATTACAGTATTACCAATTTAAAAAAAAAAAAAACATTTACATTGGAAAAACTAAATAAATGTGGTACTTCAATAAGCAGAAAGGAAAATGTTGAAAACGTTTAGGCCGTCACAAATGATTATTAAAGTAATGACTCATCTGAAGTTTTTTGCCCCATTAGCATCTCATAGCAGCAGCAGCATGCTGTATAACCACCACAGCTCATCCAACATTTATAAATTAATTATACAATACAACCTTAGTGTTACAGCAGACACGTGAGTCATGAGGTGCTAAGGGTTACCACTAATGTTACAAGTAAAGGTAGAGCAAAGGTTTCAGAAGAAAATAAAGTGTAAAAATAATCAATGAAAATAAACAATGATGTCAGTTGCCACATTTAGGCCTTCATAGACCACAAAAAAAAAAAAAAACGTTTGGGTAGTTGATTGTGGCAGGTAGGACAAATGCTTTTCTCACTTCTCCTCTTCTCTTTTTTTCTAAATGGGGCACCAGATGGTTTTAACCTTTTTTGTCCATCTCTCTGGCGTTTTGGTGCTTGACAATAAAGTTTCCCACCAAAGTTGTCAACTAAACCAATTTTCACCTTAGTAAAACAAAAAACAAAAAATGCAAAATTTTATATACCTGTATTAAAATGTACGATTTAGTATGAATAATTTTTAAAATATTTTATGAAATTAGATACCAATAAAAACTTAAAACGTACTGTATGAGAAACACGCTATTGTCTGATCTATTTGCTGATTTTCTCATACCTACTTTTATCTGTCTTGTCTCAGACTTAAAACCGTTTGATAATTTTTGGCAGATGATTTGTCCAAACCAGTGAACACTTTTTTATCTTCATAAAGGTGTCTTTTGGGGGTCCTTAAAAATAAATAAATAAAAATAATCTTTTGACCTGTTGATGTGGGGGGGGGCGCAGTGTGAACACATAAAGTATATTGTTTCCATCTGTGTATTGCTCCTGAAACAGGCTCATTAGGTCTCCATCTGGTGGATCCAGTAAATGCTGCAACCTAAATTGCTGCAAGGCCAATTGAGCAGAAAAATTATGAGGCTTTTTTGGATATTCATTATCACCAGATTCTTTCCAAATCAGGTACTTGATTCTAATCTCTCTTAATTTAGTTTCCTTTTTTGTTATCATTCTGTAAACATGTTATATGCTTTTACAAAGAGGAACAATTCAAGTGACACAGCTTCACAGGGAAGCCTCCACATTCGGATGAAAAGAACAAAATTAACTGCATTTGTTCATAGCAACTATGCTTTTTACCTTGAACAGCAGGCCTTCCTTTTAACTGAAGCAGTTTTAATTTACCCAGAATGCTGTACACTGAAAGAACAATCTGTGCAAACACAAAATAGGTTTTATTTTTAGATGGCTAAGCATTCCTCTCTTGCTGCTGATTGCCATCAAGAGAATAGATACCAAGTTGTGCAGGTATAGGCATTCTGTGTGTACAATGATTAGAATTAAAATGCTGATCTGTAATAGGGAAAATAGAATATGAGTGTAACAATATGGGGGACAAGCACCCACCACTCTGGCACCAGTTATTTTACTTAGCCATTCCTTTTAAAGATAAGCACAGTCTCATTACAAGGCTTTAGAGAAAGACCAGATGGAAGGGTAAAAGAGTAATCCATGTTTAACACTAAACACTGGGACATAATATTGCTGCTCAGAGGGAGGTGTTTGATGCAAATGTGATGCTAATTTAAACATAGCTCTATTTTGTTGTTATTATTTGTTAAGAGGGTATAAAGCCGAAAGACACAAATGTGTGCACATAAAAAAGTATAAGAAATTCTTGCATGAATAAGCTTCGGTCAAGCTATGTAGAAAAAGTCACTAAGACCCATAACCCATCCTAAGTCTCAAATTTCAACTTGGAGTTCCCTGAAATTGGAATAGGATTTTTTCTTTTTTTTTTTGCAGGCTTTTTTGATAAGACCTTCAACAGTCTTTTCCAGATCCTGTGAGCAGTAAGTGGTTTCTGCAATGTCAGAAACACAAATATAGATCGTTGTATCCTGAGTTTACCCAGAGCTTCTGCTCTTTTGCTAAGTGTTACAGGTAGTAGACCAATCAATAGCAGCACAAAGTGAACTTCATGTAGGATAGTAAACATCCTTGTTCTCTTTACATGACATGATATATGAAGTCTTTCTCATGACAAATATTCTATAGCTTGGTGCTTTTAGGTAAAAGGCATTATTGCAATAAAAGTGTTAAAAGCCTGAAAACTTAGCTGACATGGACCATCGGACATCTGAGTTCAGGCACATTCACTTATGGGGCCCTAGGGGTGCTTGAGCACCTGCTCTTTTTGCCTCTTAATAAAAAGTGCCCTCTGGCTTTTTTTTTTGTATTAATGTTAATACATTTCTGTTAGCGATACAAAACTGTGGCTAACCCATTTTCTTGTATGACGAGGGTTCTGAGCTGCCACTTTGCGGTTCTGCTCTGACTCAGAGCCACCAGAGAGTAAGGGACACAGCCAGAGAAGACTGAAGAGACGACGTGACAGTGAAGCAACTTCAATCTGAGAAATCTGGTCTAACTAGTCACCATTCACTGTCCTCTGATTTAACAAGCTTAAATATGGTTCATATATTAGAGAAACACTCCATGTTAGCCAAGGAGACACTATTTACTTCTGCCAGACGTCTGAACACAGAGCAGATCCTACAGGGGCAGGAAGTTGGGTACTATAGGTCAAAATAATACACTAGGGAAATGTCTAAATAAATGAACAGTATTTATGGCAAGTTCATAGCTTCCTCACGGCAGGTTTGACAATAAATGTATCTGTTTGGCATAATATTTTCTAATTATGGCCCGCAGCAGCAGTCACTGACTGCAAAGACCATATTGTTTTCGCAGTTGGAACGACGACTTCGCCGCCTTTCAGCGAGAATTTGACCCCCGCTGCATGCTCGAAAAGTCACCAAAACGTGCACACACCTGGGATAAATTGCAAATGAATTTTCCACAAGGTCAACGTCACCCCCCCGAAGACGATGACATCACGGCCAGCGATCCCGTCAAAAAAATGAATGGGCCGAAAATCGCGTATGGGGCCGAACAAAATGTACTTCAAAATACAGTCGCGAACCTCAAAGATGTTTTGAAATCACATGATCGCCGCACGACCCACGCTTGGCGCCATTTTGCGGTGAACTTGAGAATTGGCGATTTTCGTGTTTTCCCACAATATGGAAAGACACTTTTGTTTGAACGATTTTCACGCAATTGCACACACTTGCTGCCAGCTCCAGTCTACAAACACCCCAGAAGTGTCGCTGACCTTTGACCTTGGGAAAAGCCATCTGGAATTTTCTCAAAAAGCAAATTTTAGCACCAGATACAAAACTAAAACTCGCCGTTGGAAATTTCATCAATCGCCTCAGAACTTTTTGGCACCAACGCCAGCTACTCTGGACAAAACGCTAATTAAAGGCGTTGTAGATTTTGAACGGCGTACATGCTGCGGGCGAAGTAGCAATCGCTGCTATCTTGGCTAGCTCGCATTGACCCAATGGAACGCCGTGAAGAGGAAATATGCGATTCTCAACGCTGAACAAAACGAGATGCTACGCATAAATAAGATCGACATAGCGTTGAATGGGCGTGAGCAAAAACCGTCATGAGAAAATGTGCCGATCGCAAAACGGTACCGAACTTGGAGAATCGACTAACGGAACCAATAACCAACGTTAGGAATCAATGGCAAGCTACTGTGGAAAAAATGTTGGAATTAGAAGTTGTAGATTTTGAACGGCTGATGCTATGGTTAACCAGCAAAGTGGCGCACTGTTGAGAACTCTATGTTTTTCAAAGGACTACTGTGAAATTTGAATGCATGCACTAATGCCTGAAACAGAATACATTGAAAAACACTGGATATGGACATATATGGAATGTGGGCGTGATTAGCATACAACCACTGTTGCTAAGGACAACAAAAAGTTTACTTTTACCGATTTTTCCGAACTGATTAATCTGTTCGCCCTCCCGAGGGGACCAAACATATAATGGTTAAGTATGGAGATAAAATCAACAAAAAGCCGCTATTTTAAAAAGTGGGTTTTATCAACTTATGACATATAGCTCTCACCAATGGAGGAATGTGTTTTTCTGAGTCAGTTGATGATGCTGATCGCTATGCTAGCACTTTTTAGCCACATTAGATAGTTAGCATAATTAGTACACTAGCAAATGCCGCTTTGATTAGCTCTTTATCAAAAGTGGGCAGTGAGGGCGGTGAGGAGGCAAAAGCGTAGATTTGGGCATGGAGGCGTGTGGTGCTGAGAGTTGGGCGGGAAGGCGAAGGCCTATGTGGCTACAAGCAACCGCCATGGGCTTCTTAATTAAAGTTGCTTTTTAAACTCTGTATCATTTAGTTTCACAATCTTCAGTATTAAAATCTTTCCAATCACAAAAAAAGTCTGTGTTTAGAGGATCCGATGCAAAGACAATTTAGTTGTGAACTTCACATAGAACTGGAGTCACATTGGGTGCAGTTGTCAGAAATCTGATGTGTAGGAGCCAAAGTGCGGGAAAGTGGGTTTGGTAGCAGAAATGTAAGCATTTAATAAATAAACCTTAACTGGACAAAAACTGTGGAGAAACAAAAAGCAGATTACCCGACAAGGTAGATCTGAAAACCTGACACTTCTACACACTGAAGAAAATGAACAGACATGAATCCAACTGTGGATGATGAACATGAACCAGGAGTGACTGATGAAGGACAAAATATGATCAAAAACACCACTGAAGAACTTAATTAAACTTCAGAATCCTCACAGCAAAAGTATAATATCATTAAATATTATTATAATTTCAGTATCCCAGGGATAAAAGTTAAAGGATGTCTGATTAAAAATATTACCATCTGTATTAAACTGTATTCATGTTAATAATGCCTGCAGCACAATGTGCCAATATAAAAAGCCTCCAGTGTTTTATACCTTTGATGGCTTCCAAGCATATGATAAAGTGAACAAACTTATGTTGACAATACTTTGTTTACAAAAAGGAAATGGCAATTGTGTTTATTAGTAATTTATTTTAAAATTTTACTGACTTTCTGTGTTGTTTAAAGGACAAAAAAGGTGTTTTGGCTGCCCTTTTCTGACTTTTTTGTTATCCCTGATGTTTTCAATTGTTTGCTCCCTATTATTAAAAGCATCTTGTTTTCTTCTTAGAGCAGATATTTTAGAAAACTAATGATAGCCTTTAGATAAAAATGTGTCTTTCGACCGCATTTTTTTCCCAATTAACAATATGCATATTATCAAAGATAATCAGCTTGGGTCCATGTGATAAATGAACTAATGGGAGAATCTTACAGGCAGCTCAGCAGTGACGAGCCATACCTCTCGGCGTAAATTCAGCACAACAACCCACCTGCCCAGGACCTACGAAAGAACCAGGTGTGTTTCACACCTCTTCATCCCTTTCTACAGCTGCCAGGCCCCACCCTCCTCCCCCGGCTCTCATCTAGAGTCTAGGGTAGTTTACACCAAATTTTAGAGATCTGTTTATTGTATCTTAACGGATCCTTATGCCAAACTAAAAGAAAATATGGAAGAAAATAGATTTTCCTTTTCTTTACTTTATGTGTTGTCTGACTGAAATGATCGTGAAACAATATTTCTTCATTGTTTATTGACCAGTCTGAGATACTTTAAGGGATATCCTTTTAAGTAGGAAATTATCTATGTCCATACCTATGTACTATAAATCTTTATCAGACTTTTCCTCACTCTGTGTCTAACCAGAAGTGCAACCAGAACATTTTGTGTTCCATGCCCATTGGGGCCATAATGTTTAAAAATGTCTCAGTGTTCAAGGGTTCATTGGTAGGACAATAAACACAGATTGTCCATGATGTGTCATGGGTGTGTAAAATGGTTAAAAATGTCCTTCCTACACTGAGAAAAGTGTGTGCTAGTGTGAATGTGAATTACTCTGTTGCTAGGGGTGAAAATGCCATTTGTGTGACATCCTCCTACTCCAAAATGTTAGCAATTTATTCTAGTATTTTATTGATGACATGAAAACCTACTCAGTGTTTCACTGCTTATCTTAGTGTAAAGGATCCACACTGAGGTAGTTAAGAGAGCATTTCGTATTCTAGAGTGACTCAGACTGACCTTCCAAACCAATGTAAAAAGACTTCAACAGCATGGAGAAAGGGTTCTACTTTTTTAAGTACTACCTGTTAGAAAACAGGTCCAACATCTTTTCGAAAATGTTTTTAACACTCCGGTAGTGTTTATCTCCCGCCTCTATTTTTTAGCACTCCAAGTCATAAATCAATTAATTGTTTAAACTTTAAAACCCACGATCTATTCCTTTATTTCTTACAGTCACAAGGCCCTCCCAGCTAAGCAAAATTAATCACGGTAATATAACCACCGTGATGTCCACGCATGTGAAATGGATCTCAGGTTCAGTTCTGCGGTTAACTGTTTGACATTAGTACAAAAAGCATTTTAGATTACCACATTTTTACTACACATTATTGAACATTAACATTCTTTGTTATTCAACATTTTTTGAAGTGAACAAAGTTTTAAAGTAGATTTTAACATTTATTTATGGAATTGGGCATAACAAAACTGCAGCACAAAGCATACATTGGAACAGTAATACAAAATGAATATCTAAACAAACACAACCAAAATACCAAAGACTAAACTCAACATGAAGATGTGTGAGTGTGAATTCATCAGAGTAGATGAGTAGACCTTGCAAACACAGGCATCGCATTTGCAGCATCTCAGGGTTGTTCTGTGGTTACTAGGAGCCATATTTTACAGCACTGCCTTTTCTGCCCATGTCCTTGTTGGTGTGTGTGTATATATATATATATATATATATATATATATATGTTATATATATATATATGGAGATGATATACTGATTAGTCACATGCAGTCACCTGTCTAGTCTGTGTTGAGACATGATACATTGATTGCCATCACTTTAAAACCTTAAATCGGTCAGATTTGAAACAGGACTAGAGGGATAAATAGAGAACGTTTAATTTTACTGTCTGAAAAAACTAATTGAATTGTATGTAAAGCTTTTAAAACAAGCTTTTTTTTATGTTTGCCTGTCATGTAAACATCACAAGAAAAATGATCATTCATATAAGAGGGAAATTATGTTGATTCTGCATTTCATTTCCAGCATGAAGCTTCACATATTTAATGATCTGACAATTCAGCGTCCCTGAATAAACATGGCTCCATGAACAAGCCGCTGCATAATATGGCATTCTAACAATCCAGACGTAACATCAGCTTCACATTCTCTATCACAAAAGTTGAGGGACTCATCAAGGACAGAAGATAATTACGCCAATTGCTGTTGGCAAATGAGCAATGTCTCTGTAAAAGTAAATTATTCTTTTAACTGAAAATCAAACAACAGACAAATGGGTCAAGAGAAACAAGAAAACAGTGACATTTCTTCAACCGAGAATTCTGGCAAAATTGTTGACTGGCAACAAATAGCCCCCATGATGTCCTTCTTGGCCCAATTACATCTGCCAGACTGTCACTATCCTTTTTGCTCTGCTCTGTCCACCCCCTTTCAAATGGGTGCCATTGCCTACTCAGCAGTGACGCAGAGCATACCCGTCATAGCCAAGAGTGCACAGAACATTGCTGGAAAGAAATAAAGGCTTAAACTGGACTTGTACGTCTAGCTGTTTCTCCCAATTTAGCCTTATTTTTCTTTATGTCCTTGAATGTAGTAAACAACATATGATTTTCACTCTCCCTCTGTGATGTCTCATTTTAAATCACAAAAAAGTCTGCAATATGTTTATGTGGTTGATATTGATTTATGTTCAGCACATATCTGTTTTCGGTTCATCCACCACATCTCAGATATTGTGTTGAAAACAAATAGATGCATTCATAAACATACTTCCACATCAACTCAACACACAAAAATCATTTTTTGCTTCAAGATAACAATAGTTCAGTTCTTGAATGGAACGGAAAAAACAGGACTTCAAGCTGTAAAATAAAGTGTTTCTTAAAATCTTTTGCTATATTCCCAGGAAACATTGATGGACCTTGTGTTCGCTCAGCAGTAAAAGCTCTTGGTTACTGATTAGAGGGTCGGATGTTTTATTCCCTCAGCTGCCATTGTTGGTCCCCTGAACAGGGCCTTTAACCTTGTTGGCTCCAAGGTCACTGTGTCTTGGCTGATTCTGCACCCTGGCTTCTGCCTCACAAGCTGTTGCTTGAAGGACACATTTTCTTAGAAGTATTAGAGACAAAGGCTTGGTTTTTATCCAGTTTTTTGCCTAGTAAGTAGTTATACTGTAGAAAAGGTCTTATACATAAACTCTGTGTCCTGTGCAAAGTGTCATTTTAATTCTAGTGTCTACTTTTCTTGTTTAAAAACAAAAGAATGAAAAGGATAAAATGTTAATTAATCTTTGAAACTGAAAGTGTGACTTAAAATGCAATGCTCAGTTTAAAGTGTATTGCTTTAGATCTGCAGAGCAACCCTCATATTTGAAGTCCTTTAGTTTGTTTAGTAGCAAATTGAAGCCAAAAAGATGAATGGTTTAAAACCTTGCCTGTTCCCTAAATTAAGTCCACAATTTCAAAATAAATAAATACCCTGTTGAATTCATAAAAGAAGTATAATTTAAATTTATTTTCAGAATTTTTTTATTTATTAGTCTTGCCACGTTTCTGTTTCGGTAGAAAAAAAAGTCTTTTTTTATGTATTTCTAAAGACATTAATTCTGTGTATGGATTGTCATGCGCCTTGGGTTATGAGGGATCCCTAATCTCTGCCTCTACTTGATAAAGCATGCCTCCAAAAAAATATAAAAAACAAGCAGCTTTTATGGTTATGGTTTTGATCTGATGCTTTAATGTGTAACTCACAGTAATCCACTAAGCCTTGGGATATGACAATAGCACATCATACATATAGTAAACTAATAGATCTTTCTTTTTAATTACACAATTTCCAGTGCATTTTTTATTTGGTCACTGAAAATCTACTGAAATCAACTGAAAATTTACATTTATGTCACACTTTTTTGAATTTTTGGAACACCAGAAAACCTGAGAGGAAAAATAAACTTTTTTGTACCATGTTATGAAACAGCGAAAATGACTCAAATGTAAAATAAGAGGTGATTAAACTTTGCTGCAGTCCAATTTGTTTAACATTGACAAACATAAAACTTGCTGAACAGGAAATCCAAATTTGACTTAATATTCTTGAGTCAGGAGCTGTGCTGCTTTGACAAAGAGCAAGGATCCCGGCAAAATAAATAAGTTAAAAACTCTGCCAGCAAAGAAATCATCAAAACAGACATCAGTGCAGTCATACAGCTCAACCCCCATTTGGAACAACAAACTGGAGTCAGTGCTGGCAAGCATCACACCAATGCACTGAAGCCAAGGCTGAACCAGCCAAGACCTGCTCTGTCACTCTCTTTTTCACACACACATGTAAACACACACACACACACACACACACACACACACGAAACCCAACAGATATCGACGAGAAAAAGTAAAGCCCAAAGAGACTGTAAGGAATGTTACTTAAGAAAAAATGTACACTTTCAATCATTGAATTCTGTCTTCAAAATAAGTCATATTTTGAATACATTTCAAATTAAATTGAATTAAACTATGACTAATTTGTTTGACCAAAAAAAAAAATAACCCACCAAAAACGTTATCAACGATTTCTATTTGTATTTTAAGGTTTCTGTTTCTACTTTGTTTTATTTACTATTAAACCAAAATCAGATCATCTTAAATAGCCTCAAATACAAACTATCAAAAATATTTTTCCTGTTTTATGAAGTGAATAGAATAGAGATTGCTGTTGTTTGCACATTTTAGACTTCATGAAAAATCTCAAGCTCAGAACTTTGGATATATGCAGATGCTGCTCAGTGTTATATATATATATATATATATATATATATATATATATATATATATATATATATATATATATATATTAAAATGTGTATGTAAGTACAGAAATAAGTTTTAACTGGCTTAAATGCATAACATAAATGAGTACATGCCAGCTATCTACAGGTTGGAACTCCTGATTAGTCCAAAACCCAGCAATCAGCATTTGTTGGAGTTTAAGTGGGGGAGGGACACAGTCTGGTAATAAACTTGACAGCCTGTCGAAGGAAGGCATTTGGCTTCCTGCTGGTTTTCCAGCTGATGCTTTTGTTTCTTCTAGTAGATGGCAAAGGAGAAAATGATGTGGGAGTGGTGATGTGGGTCTGTGATGATAGAGGTGGCCCTTTGGATACGGAGCTGCTCCTATAGTTTTATCAGAAGGAGGAGTTGGGCTCCAGGGATTCTGCTGGCTGTCCTAACTTTTTTGCCTCGGCTTGCTTTCGGTGCAGTCATGTCCAAACCTGTGAAGGAACCTGTGAGATGGGATGCAGTTTGTGGTACCACAGTTACAAGTGATCAGGGAGACCGATTTGTTGAGTTTGCAGACACTTGGTATTGTGCTTTCCTGGTCACTTTTGCAGTGTTGGCACTTAAGTAGGAGTCATCAGCATCAAGTTTTTTTCTATATATTCCATAGAGATGTCCTATCAATATGTAGAGCTCAAAGGACACTTTAACATTTTCAAAGACTCTCTTAAAAACAACAATAATCAGTAGCAATGTTCGTTTGCCAGATAGTCACTAAATAACCAGTTGCAAACGCAACTCACTCCCAATTCATTACATTAACACTCTATCTTAATACATGTTTTTTTCTGCTAATTTCTTTTTGTTATCACAAAATTTTATAGAAAGAAGCATAATGTTGGATTTTAGCAAAGATCAGGCATTTCAAAACACCTAGCAATAAATATTATTCTAAACATTATTTACATTTCATAAAGACATAAAAACAAAAAACTAAACTACATTCACAAAATGATTTGATCAGCACTCAAACAAGAAGGAAGTTCACTACAAAATAAAATAAGTTTTTAGCAATGAAAGAGAAAAAAAAAATCTTCTTACTTAAACTCAGTTTAAAAAATAATCAAAAAACATTTAGTGCAAACAGCTAGAGATGGTTTTTGCATCTCAGCTTTTTGATTTTCACCATTAATTTTGGGAATTACTGAGCAAGTGTACTATTTAATGTGGTCTAACATATCATGTTATGACTTTATTTTGTTAGTGAAAACCACCAGAAATGGGTTTTTGCTTTAGCGTGGTGTTTTCCCACAGAAGGCATTAAAATTTAAAGATAGGTAAAAATTTAGCAGAAGCTGGAAACTTTGAGCAAATTTCAGCACTACAAGTAAGTTCTCAAAGTTTTTTTAGTTTTATTTTTCCTCTTTTTATTCAGTAATCTGGTCAACAAATAGAAGACTCCAGTTTGACTTTTAGCGTTTGATAATAGCTGTGGGAGTATGATGCAGGTAAGGCAGACGCAGGTAAAGCAAAAGAAAAAAGAAAAGAAACTCATTTGATCAGTGGAAGATTCCCAACTATACCATGGTTAGTTTTGACCCCTGGGTTGTGTGTTCTGATGTCCTACCTTACTCCCGTTCTCTGAAGCTTTTCACCATGCCTATTAGTTCTTTATGGGAATTTCCTTAAAAAGCTGTTTGCTCTGAACTATCAGAGGATAACACCAATGCAGGTTGGCCTCTAGCATTCATCCATTGTGAAAAAAATGACCAAGACATTGAAGTCTGTTTCAGGAACCATGGCGTGTTCACTATCATCTCTGGCAAATTGTTGAAGGAATAAAACTTTTTACACAATCTTTTGGCAGAAATTTTCATACAGATGTGATACAGATGGCCAACGCCTTTAATATATAATCTTTTTTTGTGCATTAGTAATTTACATTGAAGCTTATTTTTACGACCAGGCTTGATGTCTTTTGCTTTACTTGTTACTTGCAGAGCACCAATATTAAATGTGTTTCAACAACTGTTAGAACATACCCTCTAAAGTCAATCTTAGAGAAACAAAGAGAGACTCACTACATACACAACGTGCATTTGTGGTGCGATCAAGACCGCGCTAAACAGATATTCTTGAATGCACCTTTAGTAAACAGTTTTCGCACTGGACTGCCACTACCCAATACTACTCCAATACTACTGCATGTACTCACGGTTGAAAGAGCTTTATTCTTTTATATGGAATATTTGGTGTCATGCAATTCCATCCAGACACACCCACCCACATATATATGTATTCAAATGATTTTAGAAAAAATAATTCTAGGTCCTTAAATGTGACAAAAGGAATAAAATGTCTATAACCAACAAATAAATGATAATGGTATTTTTTAACATTTTCATAAAAATGAACTCTTTCTATAGTTTGCTTTCTATTCATTTCTCCCAGAAGACATTCTGATATTATTATATTGCCATTGTTTTAAACCAAAGACATTTGTCTGCAGATATATATTAAAGTGCTTCTGAATCTGTCACTGTACAGAGATGACAGTAGGTGAGGTGCCGTGCAGAACTGCAAATTGGGATCTTCCTTTCAATAAATGCTTTCCAATCAATATATTCCATTTCACCTTATAAATAGTGTTCACATTTTGCTTCTGAAACTGGCACATCTCACCCTGGAGTTGACAGCAGCTAATCTCAAAGCTTTGTTTTTCGGCGTGATCCACTGCTTATGAGGCGGGTGTGTATTGAATCTATCAACCTTTAAAAGTTAACAAGTTGTCTTGGGAAATGCCATTTGTACCGGTTCGATGGGAAATGTCAGCCTCTGATAAAATGTTGAAGTCTCATACACATGTCAGTTGCTCTCAAGGATTTACAGAAAAGCCTTTGTGCCTTAGATAGTTCTCCTTAACACATTTGCAGGCTTTCAGTAATAAAGACACAGAAGGAAAACAATTTGCAAGAAAGAGAAGAAGAAGAACAAAGTAATCCCTCGTTGCTCCTAATTTTACATCCTAATAATAATCTAAAAGTTTTATGTTCTTGACAGGCCTGAATATGGATATTTTCTTCTGTGATGGTATCAGATCTGCCAAAAATGTTTTTTCCCTTTTTTTAATTTGGCCCCCATCACTCAGTCAGCAATTTTAATTCCTGGACTCCAGTTACCAATTGGTGGTAAAGTGAGCAATAATACATGCTATCCACATCTAGACACTGCTAAACACTCATCTCTATTGGAATTTTTTTTTCCATTTTCTAAAGGAATTGGCAGTATCTAGATTGGCTAAATACCTCTAGACTCAGCATATTTTGAATTTACGAAAAAAAAAAAAGGACAGTGTAAAGTAAAAAAAAAAAACTTGACTTTTAAAGGATGTATGCTTTCTTCATTCTGGTCCCATCCCAAAATGTGTAGTTGCAATGTTTGTCCCTGTGGACAGTTTTACAAAAACACTTTAAATTGTGGGATGGCTATGTTTCATTTTCTAATTCACTTTCTATGAGCTTACTTAGGATCACGTCACTTTTGATTTTTTACCATAAAGACGTGGCGGATATTCGCTATTTTTTGGGTGGAAAATCATTCTAGTGAGAAATATACTCATTTACTTTTAAAACATGCATTCTTTTTTGATATACAGTTCGTTGCTTGTTTGTTTCTTTCAACTTTCCCTCAAAAAGGCACTGCAACTGTAGAATTATTTTAATTTTTTTTCATGAAACTGAATTTAATTAAAGTATAAAGTAAATCAAATCAAAATGGGATCAACCAAACATGACAGAATATAGAATTGAAGAGAAAGACAAGATGAGACAATGAGCAATTGAAAAACATGGTGTTTTAGAGCGCTAATTAAGTGACACTGACACTTTTATAATTTAAAAGTGAAAGTGGATGTGATAGAGGAACAAAACCTGAAAACAGAACCTTACAAGAACCAAAGATTAAGCATGACAAAGAAGCCAAACAAAACCTGAAAACACTAAGCTAAAAAAAGGCACCGACACTCACATTAAAAAGTAATAAAACATAGTAACACTTGCGCCGAAAATCAGGGTTTGGATTGGTCTGTTAAACCTCCAAATGATTTTCGAGCTGTGACTGCACCTCACTTTTACCCCAGGGAATGAGTAAATGTTGGGAACATATTTCAACACATTTGGGTGGGAGGGTGTGACAAGTAGTTATACTTTAATTTAAAATTTTACTACTAAAAACTTCAGAACTAATGTTTCCTTTGTTTCCTTCAAGACCAAACCTCCAGCATCACAGAAAGAAAAATCTAAATTATTAAGACAAAGGGATATTTTGTGTTTGCCAAAAGGAAAAACCACCTATGTCACAAAACAACATTATTTCCTATTTCTGGTCATAAGACTTTCGTAAAAACAACCTCCAGATTAAAATTCGTCTGTCTCCTCAATTCTTTTCCTATGGTGTGACCTTGATCATTGACAGTGCCACCAAACCCTCAGGACCTTGATCCACCTGATCCACAGGTCACTATGACAGAATGCCAGATGAGAAGATTCGTTACCATTTTGTGGTCGGATCATTGTTGTCCAATGGGAACTGGTGTGGAAACTGATATGCAACTGGGAGCATTAAGAATCTTTGGCTCTGTGCCGTGTCCCTGACTGTCCTTTTGTCTTCGTACACATAACTTTCTTTTTTATTGCCATTATCTTTGGTAAACTTTCATCATTGTATTTAAATCCTTTTTTTTAAGTTGGAGCAAAAAATAATGAATGTCAGAAAATCAAGGCATAGTCAGTGAAACTTGTTAATAAGAAGATTATTATAACACCTTTTGATACCTTGTGACATTTAGTAATCCTCGGTCATTTTAAATTCATAAATCAGTTTGTCAGCTCCCAGATTGCTTTTGTTTTTGTGTTTTATTTGTACTAACCAAATGTAGGGTTATTTTGGTGGGGCTCTAGAGTGCAACCAATTTGGTTCTACATGTGACTTCACAATTGTTCCCATTGCAGCCGACCATTCGAGGTATTAAAAACCACATAATTACACAACATTTTAGAGACTCTGAAAGTATCCCTGTGGTCTAACAACAGATTTACATTAAGCGTATATTGTGGTCTAAACCAATCAGAGATAGTGAAAAACATGCAAGCCTACTTCTAATTGGCCGGGGTCCAGATATTCCTCTATGTGTGTGCGGGTTCCATTAGCAAGTGCTGCGGTCACGGGGGTTGTGAGAAGCTAGTTGCATCCAATAAACAGAGTGAATGGAGCCTCAGATGATGAGGGCAGATTAAAAGAAGCAATTAAAACTTTTTTTTAAAAAGGTTTAGGCCTGATCCAAAAGAAAATGGGTTGCACTGAATACACTTTTACTGCGTTTTTTCTGCAGCGTGGACTTGGAGAGGTGGATTTTCAGTGTCACCTTAACACGGCCTCTGGCGTATACATGTTAAAGAGAGTCAATTGACCTGTTTCCATGCTCTGAGACAGTAAAGCCTATAATGTAATGCACTTTGTTTATTGGAAATGGCCATGAGAAGTTGATGGCTGGTAATAGTGCATTTGTGACTGGTTTGAATACATTATATTAAGTTGAAACTGTAAAAAAGCTCTACGCATCTATAAAGCACATTTCATGCAATGCTGAGTGTCTCCTTTCCCCTTTTCAGCAGCAGCAAAGGAACAGCAACCTAAGTACAAAATATGACCCTGTAAAACTGTGGTGTTAAGTGCAGGGCAGTAGAAAATGTGGGTGCAACCTAACCTTCTAGTATAGTCGCCTGTTTATGTTTTGGTTTTTCACGGATTTATTTGTGCTTTTTGTTGTTGTTTTCTAAAAAAACAATATAAGTCAATATAAAAAAAATTGACTGAAAAAAATTAAATGATTAATATATTCTGTACAATAGAAACTTTACATTTATGTGTGTCAATGAGGTAAAACTAATTAATACATTATTCATGTTTGTACTCAGTTTTCTCGTAAAAAAAATAAAGTTAAATAAAAGCAAATGGAAGAAAATACATTGTTGTCTTTTAAAACCTACAATTTTGGTTTGAATAGGTTTTTATAACATTTAAAACATTGTAAAAATTAAATACATGGAGCCACTACAGAGTAAATAGCATCTTCTTTGTAAAAGAAAGGGTTCTGTGTAAAGTATCGTTAATCACTAGTGGTGTAACTTACCCATGTATCCGTATTTGGTCACAGAGATGAATGTTTAAATGACAAATTTCTTGTCTTTTTAATTTTTCATGAGAACATTATATCTGGTGTTT
The DNA here is from genome assembly GCA_037389245.1 of Oryzias sinensis. NCBI lineage: Eukaryota > Metazoa > Chordata > Actinopteri > Beloniformes > Adrianichthyidae > Oryzias > Oryzias sinensis. Next base: position 33,062,043 of record CM074489.1, read on the forward strand.
AACCACAAAGTACCATTTGATTGAATTTATCATAAAGAACTATATTTGAATCAAGGGACGACAGCTGCGGTGCCTTGGAAAATAAATTATCTGTAATTGACGAATTGCATTGCCTCAATTAGTCTGCTCCTGCATTTGTCTCTGTAATGTCTAGCTTTCTTCATATAAATGATCTTGCCTCAGCTATTTTCAGGCCTCTTTTAGCTATCTCTCAAATTATGAGGATTTTAATATTCATGTGTTAATAGGAGGCATTACAACTCAAATGAATCATAACAAGTCAAGATGACTTAGATCAAATTAGGGCAGACAATGTGCTGTCGAATAAATTCAAGGTTTGGCATTGTAAGAATGGGGATTCCCATGTCTGGATGATAGTCTGTAATTGCGCAGTCACTCATTTGATCTATTTGCTCTTTATTGGAGGAAAGATACACAAACAGTTCACACACACAAGCTATAAGGCTTAAATGTCCTTTACAAAGACTGCTGCTTGTAAAATATACAAGTGAGTGCTTAGGACCTTGATTGTACATGTTTTTGATGCACATTTTAAAGGATAAGATGAGATTTTGACCCTAATCAGTCTGTTTTTTTTTTCCATTGTATACGTCTATTTCAATAAAAATCTAAAATGCTAAAGTTAATTAAAAAAAAGGTTTCAATGATCTAGCATGAAAGTTTGATGTTTTTTGCTATTAGGTGAAAACCATGGGCTTCCAAGTCCGATTCGACTGATCTATAGATATTCATTCCCCACCTATAGCTCACTATTTTTATGGGGTGTGTTTTGCGAAAAAAGTAAAAACAAACAAAAAAAAGTCAGATTTCTGTAGTTTGTCAAGTAAATGTAGAAATACATTTTTTAGTGGAGAGCATTAGAAGCTTCAGGTACAATTTTTCTACCTATGGAAAAAAAAAAAACTTTAGTAAAAAAAAATAAATACATACAAAAAATAACTACATAAAACACCCAAAAATGTTTTTCTCAAGGCCACAAGTAGCCATATGATGTTAAAAATAGAGGAATTTGTCAAAGACACAGAACAGTGCATAGAATAAATATTTTACCAATCTGTTTATTTATGAGAGACAATAACTGCTTCATATTGCATGCACCTTTCTTTCACACTGTACAAGCACATGATGAATGAATTTACTTTTTTCTTTTTTTTCCCTTTAAAACATCTAAGCCGTTTCCATTTCCCTTTTCAGTGACTTCCATTTATTTCTGCTTTAGTACTTGGACTAAGTGAAGGTAAAAACACTCTACCTGGGAAAGTTACTTTGAATGTGTTTACTGTAAAAAATGCATGGAAATCACCCACTGAGTTCTATAGAGCCGGTTTAAAATCCATTTTTGTAGCCTGCTGAATATCATCACTTTGGCCGGATGTGACACCTTCCTCTCCCAAAATAGTATAAAAGGTAAAAACCAACACGATAATATATTAGACAGATGCAGAGTTGAGAATTTGAACATTGACTGTCAAGAAAAATATCATGCCCAAGTTTCTGCACAAAAAAAGAACATAAAGCACTTTAAACAAATGTATTCCACTCTTTGCTTTAAGTCTTAAAAACTTGATACAGAGTTTGACATACCGTAAACTTGCTTCTGATAATAGTTAATACATGTCTATTTTGTGTTGTAAAGTTTTTTTTCTTCCTTTCACATTAAAGGGAGCTTGATAAAAAGTTGGTGAGTTAAAAAAGAACAGAGCTTTCACATAATAACCAAAAGAACAGCCCAGGGTCACACTGCATCCAGTCTACTGCAGCTGTTTAGCTACAGCAGATGACTCACATTGGCAGCTGCAATCCTGCTGCAGCAACACGCTCTGCTGCTGACGTCCTGAAACTCTGCGTAAGTTCACGCGTTAACCTGCCAAATACAGTGGTGGACAAAATTGTTGGTACCCCTCAGTTAAATAAAGAAAGTCCACAATGCTCACTGAAATGAATTGAAACGTTCAAAAGTAACAATAAGTTAAAGTTTATTGAAAATATAATAATCAGAATCAGCCATTACTTTTGAGTTGGTGATTAACAAAATTATTTAAAAAAACAAACTAATGAAATAGGCATGGAAAAAAAATGATGGTACCCATAACTCAATGTTTTGTTGCACAACCGTTTGAGGCAATCACTGCAATTAAACAGTTTCTATATTTGTCAATGAGCCTTCTGCACCTGTCGACAGGTATTTTGGCCCACTCCTCATGAGCAAACTGCTCTAGTTGTCAGTTGTCTCAGGTGTGACGGGTGTCCTCTCCAAATGGCATGTTTCTGCTCCTTCCTCAGACGTTCAATGTGATTCAGATCTGGGCTCATAGAAGGCCACTTCAGAATAGTCCAATGCTTTTCTCTTAGCCATTCTTGGGTGTTTTTGGCTGTGTTTTTTGGATCGTTGTCCTGTTGGAAGACCCAAGACCTGAGACTGAGACCAAGTTTTCTGACACTAGGCAAAGGCTTAATAAAAAGGGTAGGCAACAGAGATTATACTCAGTTAACAATCTCTCTCCACTCGGCCGCATATTCCTGTTGCCTCCCCTTTTTATTAAGTTTTGTCGGGTTTCCCTAATTTACATATGCGCTGAGCTCTAAGGAGGGGGAACAAGAAGGCACAGCTGCAGCACGATTAGAAAACATTAATTAAAGAACGCAGGCAAGGAATACAACAGCATCCACACAATGTGAAGATGACCATAAATACAGCTATGGACACCAAAGCGGAAGCTACCAGTGACCAGTACTTCCCAAACACACCCAGCCAGGAGTCCTGTGAAATTCTGTAAGTATGGACGGCGGGGTCCTTTGCCTATAGTGTCATGTGTCTTGAGGTTCTGGTCCTGATGGACCTTAGCCTCCTGCCCGAAGGGAGTGGTTCAAGTAATCCATGTCCATAGTGAGAAGGGTCAACTGCTATCCGACCTGCATGCCCCCAGGTTCTGGAGGCATATAGGTCTTGGACAGACGGAAGGCTGCAGCCAATCACCTTCTCAGCTGGGCGCACAATATGCTGCAGTCTGTTAATGTCCCTGGTTGTAGCTCCGGCGCACCCCACTGTGATGGAAGAGGTGATGATGGATTCTATGATGGCCGTGTAGAACTGCACCATCATTTAGGCCGGCAGCTTGGCTCTATTCAACGGCCGCAGGAAGTACATCCTCTGCTGGGCCTTTTTGAGCAGAGAGCTGATGGTTGGCTCCCACTTGAGGTCCTGAGTGATGGTGGTGTTGAGGAAACGGACAGAGTCCACTATGGTGATGGGAGAGTCTGTCAGGATGAGAGGGGGTGAGGGGACTGTGACTTTCCTAAAGTCCACTATCATCTCCACTGTCTTCTGGGTGTTCAGCTCCAGGTTGTTGATGCTGCACCACGACAACAGCCAGTCCACCTCCCTCTTGTAGGCAGATTCATCATTGTTAGAGATGAGCCCGATGAGGGTGGTGTATGTAATACCTATTGTGTGCTTATGTGTTACAAGATTCCAAAAATTGTTTAATATGCTGTAATGGTGATATAAGAGAGGCTTTAATGGAAATGTTTGAAGCTAAAAGATGAATATGTACTTTATGAAAAAAAAAAAAAAAAAATATGAGAATGTGGAGAAATGTTGTCTGGAGCAGGCATTCACACCAACAACTCAGATATGCATCCATATCACTTTCAAGCATGAAATGCTTTATTGCAAAATTCATATTTTAGTCAGGCCAAAACCCAACCTTTGAAACGTATTTTTTTGATAAATAATTTTGAAGCAACGTTTGAAAGGTCTTTTGCTCTCTCAGCTAAGAAAAATATTTAATTTTACAAAGGTAATTTAGTTTTTTTAAATACTTTTATGCAAAAAGAATCTGATTACACAAAAGACAAAGCCATTCTCATTGACCGAACTTTACTTAATCTGGAGATTTTTCTTATATTAAACGCAGTCCCTGTAGAATTCCGAAAGTTGAGCTAGACAAGTAATAAAATGGTATTAATAGTTTCAGAGGCAAACAAAGCACTATTTGTAGATATGCATTTGCCCTTCGTCCTCTGAATATGAACAATGAATTGCAGTGAAGCTGAGATTGGAAGATGATACAATTGCCCACAGCAAGCAGCTCCATCAAGTCTCCCTTCAAAACTTGAAAGGCCTGCTGGTCCTCTCTCATGTCTCCCGTCATCTCAGTAGTTCAAACCAGCAGGGGATCCCCGCCCATGTCATTAGCTCTGCCCTCAGCAACATGCCTCTCCCTGTTGAACTCTTATTTTTCCTTTCTCACTAACCAATTGTGCAAAAAAAAAGTTTGATTGGCAATCTAAATCAGTAATATATCCTCACTTTGAAGGTCAAGAAGATTAAAGTAGAAGGCCAGGAAATGAAACTTCTCAGAAAATTGAATTTAAACCTTTATGGGGGATCTTTTTGTTAAAGGAAAAATGAGACCACTTACCTTGATAGTTCGATCACCGTAAAGCCTTTCAACAGACCTAAACCAAAAATGTTATCTAAAATAATTCCTCCAGAGAAATAAATCACCCTGTAACAAGCTGTGTCTTTACATTTAGAGATAGACAATTTTCTTTTTAATACTTTTCTGAAATGTGTCAAGAAGGCAAACAAAGTAAAAAAGCACCATTTATTTTTCTTCATTTGATTTTTAAACATGAATATTTATGTAAAAAAATGAAAGAGACAATAGGGACACTTAGCAATATTAATTAACTTTTTTGCCTGTGGTTTTTTTATTGAACCATTGGGTCAGATGAACTCTGTGTTTTGTGGCTAGAGTAGTTTTACCACTTTGTTTTAAAATAATTAATAATTTAAAAGAAAAAAAAAAAGTAAATGGAGTGCCAAGCTTTAATGGCCTGGACTAAAATTACACTTCTAATTAAATCTGCACTCAAAATAGAGAAATCAACATTTAGAAGTATATTAACCAAAAGTTACTTTATTTGATTAAGTGTGTTTGCAAAGAAATAAAGATTTAAGATGAAGTTAAAGTTTTTTAAAACCTTTTTGAAAAACATACAACTTTTGACTAAAGAACAGATGTTTTTTTTTGTTTTAACTTTGTGCTGTTCCTGCTATAGCACATAACAGTTTGCTCAATTACCCTGATATATCTTACGAAGCATTTAAAATATATATAATTTCCGAATCAGCAGTGCATTACTGTTCTTGCTTTTTAGATGTTTCCAAACAGAAACTTGTCTACAATAAGAGAAAAGAGTTGTCAACACATTTTTTACATTTCCTTTTTTTTTGTTTTAGATCTGAAGCCTATTATCTTTTCACTTCTGTCAGTGCTCTTACAACGCAATGTTTGAGGAAGTCAAAGAGGTAAGAATAGTTATATAATATGGCATTGCAAAAGGATTTGTCTCAGCTGAATGAGGACAAAACTCTGTTCTGTCTTTCAGTATTAGCATAATCTCCTGTGATCCATCTGACCCAGCACAGTGGCCTCTCATCTCAAGAATAGTTCTGCGAAATGAAAGCGTGGTTTGATGCTTCCGATTATTGAGCATGTCAACTGCTGTGGTTCTCACGCTAATATAGAAAGGTGTTTTAAATATGTTTTAAAACTTGACATGATGGAGACATTCACTCCAAACCCAATGATTTACTCCATGCTCGCCTGCTCACCCCCCCCTTACTCCCTGTGACTATGAAACAAAAATGTCAACATTATGATAATGTTTGACCTCATTTACATATGGTGTACCTTGATACTACCAGACACAGGCTGCCTTTGCAGCATATAAATGTCTTAAGTGTACTGGGTGGCACCAGACCTCAGCAAGCTGGTATGTCTTTCCCACCATATGGCATCTTGACAGTGTTTTCCTCACTAATTAGTCCTTAACACATATGCCAAGTCCAAATGACTTTAATGTCAAGCTGCAGCGAGGATCCATATTGAATAACAAAAAAGCTGCCACACCACACCAAGAAAAAAACATTTAGCCTTCGTTCAGGTACAGCACCAATTTTGATCTATTGAAGCATTTTCTAACCACTTCTCTATAACAGTGAATGTGAATGCAGGGAGTCACCGTGATGGATAACAGCCAGTCGTCTTATCTTTCCATAAAAATCAAAGATCACTAAGGAAAATATGGTCTCCACTTGGCAAAGCGCCTGAATCCGCCGCTATCATGAAATACATAATGCATTTTACAGTTATTTGTGGTCTTTCTGAACATAAAGTAAACCACAGAATAACTTGGATGTACAGAGACATAATAGAACCCTTCTAGAATGACGGTTTAACAGCCAATTTCTTTTATGCCGTGGGTCAAAGGGCATTGTGGTTTGTTGTATGCAGCATTTGTGTTTGAAGCTGGAACATAGGCGTGGGTGTTTTTGCTATGCTAACGTATCAAAACATGAGGCATACTATGATCTTACCAGGCATTTGTTCGTTTTTATTCCTAATCCAACAAAGGTGCCTTTTGTAGATGTAAATGATGTAAAATTAGTAATTATAGTATGCTTTTGCAAGTGACCTTGTTCATTTTTATTGCACGCTTGGTTTTGTTTATGCGCAGAAAAGGCAGAACAGCCAAAAGAAAGGAGTTTTTCATGTTGTTAATGATGTAGCAATGACCATTCCTCTGTTAGAAAACAAAATAAAAAAGACAGCAAAGATGACATTTTAGTATGACATGTTTAGTAAAGACATTACTGGTTAAGTTGTAACTAACAAGACAAATAAAAGAAAATAGAATTGCATATGTGGCGTGTTTCCATTCAGACAGACATGAAAAAGAAGAAGAAACATTTTTCTTGAATTGTTATATGAATAAGTTAGTTATACTATTATGAAGCAATGGATTCTCTGCCTCATCATATGTCAACTTTAATTCTTTTTATTTTGAGTATAACTTTGACTTTGAAAAGTTATAATGCAACAAGGTAGCAATTACAGCACATTAACTAGCAGTTTTTGGTAAATGGCGTATATGTTATGGCGCTTTTCTACCTTGATTATTTTAAGACAAAGCGCTTTACAGTTACAGTCCAATTCACCCATCCACACACTCCCATTCACACTAATGGCAACTCTGCTGCCACACATGGCCCCAACCTGCAACCACAAAACTACTTATCAGAATCAACCTAATAAAGACTAGTACGCTACTATAACTTACCACAAAGCAAAAGGATCTCCATATAGTTTGATGCTTCTTATAAAAAACATAGGTTCAAAAATAGACCGTTCACTTACAGTGCACCTTATAATCTGGTGCTTCCGACAGAGCGGAACTTATGAAAACTTTTAAACCATTGGTAAAAAGATAAAAAATGTTTACAATAACCTTAAAAACTATCAAATAACTTGACATCATTATAAAATAATAATAATAATAATAACACAATTACATTGAGGTTTTCTTGTCTCCTTTTCTGTATAGATTCAACAGTTTTATTTATTTACCATATCAGTCTCATCCTCTTCAAGGTCACAAGCATACAGAAGCTGCCACAGGGAGAGAAAAAACCTGGTGCATCCTGCATGGGTCACCAGTCCATCACAGGGCTAACACAGTGACAAAAACACAAACAACCTGTGTACTCTTCAAAATGTCTCACCTCTTCATGACATACACTTTCAAGAATATTGTTGCCAAAATCTCCTGACAAAAAAACAAATTAAATGTGCTGCGATTGTACAAAATAGTGTCAAAATGTGACAAACTTTTTAAGTCTTTTGAAGAAAGGGTACAAGTTTATGCTGGAGTAACCTCAAGACAGATGCATTCTGCAAGATTTTTACAATTGGCACCATATCAGAGTTCAATGACCCGATGAAACTGAGAATCGAGTAGTTTGAACTTGGCTTCGAAGAAGGAAAAATTAAACAAACAGATTTGCTAAAGGATTTCAAGTAACAACAAGCTTGTGTAGAGTGCTTGATTGATATGGCTTTCTTGGCTGATCTCCTTGCCCTATAGAGCCTCATTAATGTTGGCCACTGTGCAGATAGATTAGAAAAGCCACACTGTGTACAAAGGCTAGATATCACTCTGGAATGACACACGTGTCCTTCAGTGACTTTGAGAGATTAATCTATTGCTCGCAACAACACAGCAGTGTGTACATTCCGGTCCTCTTTACTTTTTGTATTGGCACCCTGTGAAACATAAAAATTTAGATATTTTGTTTTGACATGTTTTAACTTAGACAAGATATTTCATTGGACTTTAACATTGACAGGACAGCATGCACCTCAGACACAGAACGGCCCACAGTTAGTTGTTTTAAATAGATCAAATCCAAACATTTAGCAAAAAAAAGAGACAAAAATAGTTAAATAAATTACATTTTGTATCATTTACTTTATATTTGAACTTTTTTCAGTCCACATAGTGTAGTGTTTAACTACAATTTGACCTTAAAAAAAATAAGGTGGATGATAATAAACATTTTACCAAAATGCCATGAAGCTGATTTCAAGTTTAAAGTCTTAAAACTCGTAGTCTTAAAACACAAAAAGTGTTTTTGTGTATACACAAAAAGATTAATTTACAAAATACAATCATTTTTTTTTGTACATTTTACTATTTTTTGTAACTGTGACATATGCCTTTGTTTGCAATCAGCCCAAGACATGAGTTTTTTTTTTGATGAAAGGTACTTGCAAAACACAAATGCAAAACAATGAGGATGTACGTGACAAAAATAACATGTTTTAATAGATAAACGTGAAACTGACAAAAGTTATTAAAGCCCCACTCAGATGAAAAACGTGATTTTTGTGTTATTTATATACTGATGTAAGTAATATATACATGTATAGAAAATTAAGCTTAATATTGCATTTTTGAATATTTATTTATTCAAATAGTTTGGAAATAGGAGTAAACGAAAAATTCAGTTGAAAAATTTGGTAGCTGTGACGTGGAGTCTATAATGGCAAACCATAAGCTTCCTGTTTCTGACGACATAGGTCTTTAGATTTTGGCTAAAAATTCTAAAATCATGAATAAAAGACCACTGGGAATGCTTTTACAATACCTCAAAAGATGACCGGAGTGGGGCCTTAAGGTAGTTTAACTAAGTTATCTATCCCTCCATCCATCTATCCATCCATCCATCCATCCATCCATCCATCTACCTCCACTTATCCGGGACCAGGTCGCGGCGGCGGCAGTATAGGCAAAGATGCCCAGACTTCCCTCGCCCCGGCCACTTCCCCCAGCTTCTCAAGGGGGACCCCAAGGCCTTCCCAGGCCAGCCGAGATAGACATGGTCTCTCCAGCCTGTCCTGGGTCTTCCCCGGGGCCTCTGCTTAGTGGGACATGCATGGAACACCTTCTCAGGGAGGCGTCCTGTAGGCATCCGGAATAGATGCCCGATCCATCAATCCTCCTAAACATAAAATCAGGAAGATCTCCCAAGAAAACATAGACTTTAACAATGATTACTTAAAACCATGTTCCTAAATACACTGAAAATTAATAAACAAATTCAAAATAAGTTTGTAATGGAAAACTATATTCTGGTGAATTCCTAACAAAGAGCAAAAATACAATCTACATACAGGTGAGGAAAATGAACGAAATTCCATTTTAAAACCCAGATATTCAGTGTTACTGTTTAGACATGACGATTTTGAATTTATAATCTGTCCCCTAATATTGCAAACAAAGTTGCATCCATGTGGTCAGGTGTGCAAGGGCTTGACCGTTTGATGTCGAGCTACCTTGCACACTAAGGAGTCTGGCACTCAGGTCAGTGGAAGTGGCCGCAACCAGATGGTACCTATCCACTGGGGACGAAGGACACAGACATGCTGGTCACAGTTTAACTTTGGAGGCTGCATATTCTAGCATTATTTAGTTCTTGATTACATGCATCATTTATCACAATTATGTCTTGATAAAAGTTTGATGCAAAACACAGCAGAGGCATGCTGAATATTCAAACTTTGCCCTCTCCTGTCTAATCATCTCCAGCACGAAAGGTGGGGGTTGGCGAGAATGCAAAAATTCAAGCAGGAATAAAAAGAAAATAATTCAACTTTGAAAGTGTGAAACATAAATGAAAGAATGAAGAGAAGTTGTTTTTAATCATAAAAAATTCAATTTAAGGAATAAAAAAAATAAAAAAAATGGACCTCACCAGGGCTTTCTTAGCAAATAAAATCTGTGGAAGAACCATTTAAAACTACATACTGTCAGCTTATGATATAGTATAGTATAATATAATAGTGAAATAGCAAATAAAAGTTAGGCTTAAACATTGAAACTAATGGTTTAACGAAGTAACCATTTTCCCTAAATGTTATTAGCTGGTGTAGTTAATAACTTGTTGTTGTGATTTTTTTAGATAGATATAAAGAGACGCTTGTATTTGTTATTTTCCCACTAACAACAGGTTTCCTTTTTGTGGTTGTTTCCCACTGTCTAGAGCAGTGGTTCCCACCTTTTTCTGCAGGGGCCCCTTTCTGAAGATTAGAATATTTTTGACCCCCCCCCACACACACACACACACACACACTGACACAAACATGCAAATCCTTTGTTTCTAAACTCCACCGCGCCCCCCTGCAATACCCCCAGTTTGGGAACCACTGGTCTAGAGGGTTCTGTTTGTGCAGTCATCAGTATTTGCTACTCACAGCGCCATCCAACACCGACATGGAGGAGAATCTGATCGTTCTCCTCCTGAACTTTATGAAATATGTCTTATTTGCATCGAGACATTATTATTCTTGTTTTAATTTATTTCTTTCTCTCGGACTAATGTGGGGCAGCAAGTCGGCAGACTGGGTTACAGCGAAAGAGATGTAACCGCTAAGTGTCATTCATCAGACGCTACTGTAGTATAGAAGGTAATGATTGCAGTAAGAAAAAAAGACTTTAAATTATCTCATAAACACAAACATAGAGACGTCCTTTCCTTATGCTTTTGTAAAACTCTTCAAAATAAATAAACCTGATTTCTCGTCTCATCTGTCTTCTATGCAAAATGCTTCCATTTAGCAATAAGGCTAAAAACTTGACGGTAGCTTTTCCCACACAAGAGCATCTAGTTTATAAAACCTTTTTTGGAGAAGCACTGATCATTGAATTTGACATGGGACAACTGAAGTGCCAGTCGCAAATTTGATGTGCGCATTGTGTTCAATATGAACGCAGTATTACGCTGGGCTTGGCGAATTTGTTCAAAAGCCCTGCACTTTTCTCCTAAAAGTGCAACTTCAACTCCGGTATGACTTATACTTTGGAAAATATGGCAGTCATATTAATAATATGTAAAATGTAAAATTGGTGTAGAGATATATTTAATATACTGTTTGTTTTTCAAAACCATATGGTTGCTTTTTCAGAGCAGATGAGAAGTAGTATTACAGAAAACAAATACTTTTACATACTTGTCTAGATTTAGTATGTCTTTTACTTTGTTTACCTTCATTTTATTGTTGTCCAACACTGAACATTTTTTGCACTGCTTTGTAAAATCAAATCGGATTTTTTTTTTTATCTAGCACTATTCCGCCATAGTAAAAATATATGTGAGACATTCAACAAACAACAAATAAATGTGCAAGGAAAGTTGACGTTTAGAATATAAGAGTTAGTGTTAAAAATACAGAGGAACTGTATTCAGGATACATGTGCATTCTGATTGGATTATGTAAAGTAAAAATTGAATTCTAAATCCATTTGACTGAGACTCTGTGAAGGCTATCTAGGGACGCAGACATCATTATGAATATTAATTGTTAATAATTATCTTTCTCCTCAGGGTAACACGTTTTTCAGGACAGTAGGAGCTGATTTTCAGAGGGAAAAAAATGAAGGTAGAGAAATGGAGTGAGCCAGAACAAAATAGAGAAACGGGAAAGAAAAGAGCTGCTAAATCCGTGCAGAGACTTGCAAATATTCTTCAACTTGTCATGAATTTTCTTTGTTGTATACATTGCTTAGTGACTTGAGGCATTAACATGAAATCCAGATTAGTGTCAGACCATCTGCTTTTGAATATTTGTATCCACTCAGAAGATTTAATTCAATACTAACACTGTAAGGAGAGGTGTCATGTTCCTTAAGCACTGCTGCTGGAGACGCTTCATTATTTTGCATCACAGTTTCCTGTTTCCGCAAGAATAATGATCCAACTAACCTATGTCCTTTTATATTACTGTTGGGTTTCAAGATTAGTATATGGAAATGCTCTTCAAACAATCTAAGCCACAGTCAACAGAACTATTTCAATGTCTTTTTAAATCAAAGTCTGTATATGACTTACAGTTGCTACTAAGGATAGTGTGATTTAGGGATGGAAGTACTTTACATTTGAAGCTTATACCCAAGGAGCGCCATATTATGCACAAAAGCCCATATGCAAATTATGCATGCATGCTTTGCAGACCAATGTAGCTGGGAAATTTAGAAGCTTACAAAGGACTTTCATTCAAGTCTGCTTTCCACGTCTGAGTTCATATTCACACCATAAAAAAAGTTACACTTCTATTGTTGTTGTTTTTTTATTAAATGCTACCAGACTATTGGTTTTGTGTGTAAAAAATGACTTTTTTTTTATTTGTGTCAGGGTCAAAAAGTCAAGCTATGAAACAAAAAGCAAAAAAAAAAAAAAAAGGCGACAAACAATGTATCCAATCTTGAAGTTTCAAACGATACGATACTGACATGTCAAAGAAACCGACTGTCAATTTCTGCCAGTAAAAAGGTGATTAACATTCAGGTTTTGTGTTTAGAGGATGTATTTTTTTAAATATTTATTCTCTTACAATATTCAGCCAACATCCTTGCAACGCTTTTTTTTTTCTTTTTCCAGAGCTCACTTATGTATTTTACATTAATACTTTATTTATTTCTGGTTCCCAATGACAGTGTGTTCATAAGGTTATACTTTGTTATTTTTTCATTAAACAGACAATAGTGATTCCTTCGACCTGTTTGTAATTGTATTGAAAGAACTAGAATCCTGAAGGTCGACAGATCTTTTCCTGTCTGTTTTAATTCTGCCACAACATTACACAACAGGGTTTTTGAGTTTGAATATGCACCTAAGAAAAGAAATATCCTTGTTTCTTTCTGACTTCATGCTGAATCTCCACAGCAACCATAAATGAAATGTGGCTTCCTAGAGTGGACACACATTCAATTAAGTGCAGTGCTTTCGGCCAAAAGGTAAAAACACTTACACATCAAATAGAACTGCAAACTTTCTTTTTTCCAACTGTATCAACAAGGTGCAAAAGAAAAATACATTTATAAAATTAGTATTAGTATGCATTATATTAGATATCCAATCAGTCCAGTACCAAGATCCTTTATTTAAAAAACATTTTTACTAAAAAAATTGTTTGGAGGAAAAACCAAAATACATTTTTAAGGACCTATGACATAAATAAAATGCCAAAAAAAAAAAAAAAAAAAAAAAAAAGAATAAAAAAACAAAGAGGTTTTAAGTAATGAACAACCAACAACAGTTGAAATCATGTTTTAAGTGTACAGGGGAAACATGAACATGTAAAAAATAACTCCATGTGCCCTTGCAGTACATGTATGTGCATGTTAAACATTACACATGGTAGCAGTTGTGAGATGAATGTGACTAATGTAATACGACAGAAGTAATATAAAGATCCTGGAAATGGTGAAGAGGTGTTGAGAATTGAAAATGTTGCTGTCAAATTGAAGTAGCACATAACTTTTACAAACACTCTTTCTTAAAAATAAAAACATTAATCAATCTGATCTAGCCATCAAGTCATTCTCTACAGACATAAATGCAGTGAATCACAATATCGTGTCATTTCACTCCCTCTGTTCTACTCAATGTTCCCATACACAGCATTATGTTTGCTGTAAGTTTTGCAGTACTGATTGCAGAGTCAGAGAGTTTGAGTTCGGTTCCTGCTTTTAACGCCTGGATTTGCATTAGAGTAATCGCTGGCAAGTCACTATATACAGTTCTACTTTCATCACAGTAACTGGTTGGTACCTTGCATGACCTTGCATTTCAAGTTTGTGAATGGCTGGTGGATGTGAGTTTTGCTTTGGGGTTTGAGGAGGATAGAAAAGTGTCATATGACTACATGTCATTTACTGGATGCCACATTAACTTTTAGCAAAGCTTGGGTAATGTGTTGCAAACATAAGCTGCAGAAGTGTGACTTTTCCCCCCAAAAATTTAGTTTTCAAATAAAAACAACTACTTAATTATAACAAATGATTTTCCCTCTCTCATTGGTTCATATCAAATATTCCAATTCATACAAGGAACACAAATATTAATATTCTTTTTGCCCCAAACTTGTATACACACCTACAATTTATTCAATTCCTCCTAAAGTAATTGTTTTGTTGATCATATTGATCACACAAAGCAAGAGACAAGATCTGTCTTTTAGATTTTACAATGCACACCAGTAGTAGTTCAAACTTAGATATTCTGTGTGAGGAAAAAGTAAAGTGGAAAAAGTAAGTACAACCATCGGCTAAATGGGACATTCATTGGAACATTTCGGTCAACAATAGATATAGGAACGCTTTTATCATTGTTAAACTGCAAAACTTGCACACCATTCCATTGGTAACATGTCCTGCCGCCCAATGCTGCAGTCCCAGCTGATGTAGCACATATGGAAGACTCAGTCTAGTATGATAAATTGTCCATATTTGTGGTTTTTGCAGAGAAACAATCAATAAGCATTCCTTGATCTAATGGGTCTTCTAACTTCTTTTCTGTAATTAGATGTGTATGTTTGGTTCTTCTGAATATTAGTGAAGCTTCTCAGCACAGTTAGAGGCTCACTACATTGGCAGAACTGTTGCTTGTGTCTAAACCCAGAGAACCAAGACAGTTTTATTTGTGTAGCACTATCCACACACAGAGGCAAATCAATGTGCTTTATAGAGACACAAAAATGCTTTGGCAGCATTAAAACAACAACAAAACATAAATGTGCTGTATGTATCATTCTCTTTATAAGAAAAGTGGGGAAATATGTGATTGTATAAATCTCCGTAAAAGAGGAATTATTCAGATTTAACTTTACGCAGGAGACAAGCTAAAATCGTCTTTATGGCCATTAAACCACAAAACATAAAAAGCAATACATACTCAAAAATATTTTTTGGAAGACAATACTTCAAGGAAAACAGCTGAGATTAACTTGTTTCACAAGAATTAAATGATTTGGAGCTTTTCACAGATCCAAATATTTAGTTAAGCCATGAGTCTTCTGCACTTTTTCACTGGCCTGAACTATCTTTTAAACATGCAGGTTCTTTAGTTTGTTCAATTTGAGTAGTAAAAAGAAAAGACACAATTTGACTATGAAGGCCTTTGCTTTTTATTCCATATCACTACTCAACTTTTGATAGCAGCTTTCAACATTACAACTACAAATTCAGGGTTTTGTTATCTATACATTTGTTTCAAGGTCACAGAATTACATGACCATTTGAGTCTGTAATAACTACCTCAAAATTTAAAAAGGAACATCAAAGAACATAGATAACAGAGATACCAGTAACATTGTCTAATAGCAACAAATATACTAACAATATACTAAATATACTAACAATTGAAGTGAAAGATCTTCTGCCTTTGGGCATAAATTAAGCCTGTTGTTTCCTAACATAAGACTGCACCTTCTATGTGAATAACAATTATTAGCATAACTGAGAGTAAAAAAAAAAAACCACAAGTCTTTAGCTGAGTTTGTTACATATATCTGTTGCACAATGTAGCATGCAGTAAATGTATCCCTCTATTAGGCACAATTCTAGCCTTTATGAGTACCAACTGACCGTGGCTGAACTGACCTTTCCTAGCACCATAGTGACGTAATGCAGATTGTTCAGCTAATAAAGCAGACATTCTCTAACTGCAACATGTTCCAAGAACTTCATAATTTTTTTTTCATTTTCTATCCTAATTTGGGAAAAACAGTGTTCCCCTTCAGTTTATAACGTGTGTAGCATGGACCACCTTGTACCATTCACTTCATTGACTAGCTGTGCTTAAGACTCTATGTTTGTCGGGAAGGCAGTCTCCGTAGCTTCTTAAAAGCACAAGGCCTTCTAAAAATACCTTGAAGTAGAATTAGAAGAAATTACATCATTTTCCGGTCTCATCTTGCACCGTTTACACAAACACAAGGGCATGTATATCAACAAGCCTGTCAATTCTTAATAAAAAGCAATTATTCAAAACTTTTAAAATGATCTAAACAAAAACCAGATATACTGATAAATGTAAAGTGCTCTAAGTACTGTTAAGAATGAACTATTTGTTATGGATATATTTATCCAAAGTAAATGTTATGTGAAAAGCAATACAATTTAACTCCAACACAAAGAAAGTACCATGTCAGGAGGAAGTGGACGTTCACCAATAGCTGCTTTGTCAAAACCACGAGATTATATTTGTAGATGTTTTGTTCATTTAACCTGCAACACAGAGTAACATGGTATATAATTCATTCAGCATTTATTATAACTGAATGTATTTGCATTTAGGAATCCATGCCAAGGTCCTCTTGATTCTTTTAAAAAAAAAAATCAATTACCAATAAAAGGGTACATTTTCACTTAATAAAGGGGTCATTTTTTCATTCATTTTCTAATCTGTTTTTTCTCTTTCAGGGTCACAAAGGCTTTAGGGGCCTGTCCAGGCCACTTGTGAGCGAAGGCTGAGGACATCCTGTACAGGTCACCAGTCTGTCGCAGGGCCACAATCACACACCCATGCACTCCCACATCGACACCTAGGGACAATTTAGAGTAACCAATTAATTTCTGAAGCCTGTTTTTGCTTTATAGGTTTTTCCTTCCTCCGGTGGGAGAAAGCCGGAGTCCCCAGAGAAAACCCACTCATGGGGAGAACATGCAAACTCCACACAGAACGGTCCCTCATTGATGTTCTGTTTCAGGTCCCCCAGTCGGGACTTGAATCAGGAACGCTAACCACTGCTCCACCGTGCAGCCCAAATTCATTCAGCATTTATTATAAGTGAATGTATTTGCATTTAGGAATCCTAAATATGGGTAAGTGGCTAACATAGTTTAAAATCTGAAAACTTACACATTGCCCACCTTTATCCTGAAGGATTTAACTATTAAATACAAAAAAAAAGCCCTCTTTTAAATGTGATTCATCTACTGAGCCAAGGATATTTTGCTGACTTGAGGTCAAGTATAATAGCAGATGTTATCTCTGAAGACCTTTAAAGACTCATTTAAAAGAAAATTGTGTTTTGGTGTCGCATTCTTCTCATGATGGAGGAGTTATATCTTTCTTAGTATTTCTTTGTTCAAATAGCTCCTATATTGCACGTCATTTTTTTGTCGCACAGATAATGTTAGCTTTGGGTTGTAAAAGACTGTAAGCTATCGGGAGAGTTTAAGCAAAAGCCTGATGGGAAATGAGTGCAGGCTTACTCCATGCCATGGTCCTGCTTATAAGTCAGGGGCAAATTTCACAGGGTTTTTTGACATCGCCTAAAAATGGCATAATCATCATCAAAGGACCACTGGGAAAGCTTTAACAGTAGTTCAAAAGATGATTGGAGTGGAAGTTTAAGGACAATTTACCCTGTTCTAATCTATCACATGCATAAATAAAATAAGGTAACACTTTAAAAAACATACTCATGTTATGAACATGTAATTTTTAAAACTTTTTTTTTATACTTTTTTATTTAACTATGACACATTGTGTGAGTTTGTTGCGCAACACCAAGGGTTCTCATTACATCCACATGTGGGTAGTTCGCGGCCCATGATACGTAATGAACTGAAATCTTTATTAATGTTTTTATTTATTTTTTCTGTCAGCAAATCATTGTCCCCACTGTGAAGTATGTCACTTGATTTACATGCAGTACGGCCAATCGGACATCCTCTTAAACATATTTCACATGCGTGTTTAGGTACACAGTTCCAATTCTTTCTGCCATTGGAAAGCCACTGGCGGCACTGCTGCGAGCCGGGAACCCAGCAGAGATCTTTTGGAGCTTGTTTCTCAAAAGTAGCTTGCATGCCAAAAGAGTGTGGGCACCCGTGTGCTAAACTATTTTCCTCCAGAATGAACTCTGCATTCAAGCAGTTGGATTCAGAGTTTTGTTGAGTGAAGGACTAAAGCCAGGACTAAAGCCTTGGAAATGGGTTTAATCCTATATTTTAGCAATACAAATGTTTAGCTGAGATATTGTAAATATTATTCAGTGTCTGTAAGTATAAATGCTATATTTTAGCCTTTGTAATCTTTGCCAAGAAAAACAAATGTTAGTTTTTGCAAATTGTCTATAGGAAAATGTAACAGAAATAAAGTGTAAGCTTCGTTATGTGCCAGATTCCAATTAACCCCAACCCTAAGCTTTTAACTAAATACAATGTAGGTCAGACAATGAGTGAGCAAATCAAATTTAACAAAATTAAAAGAAGTGGTTCTGAAACACACACACATTTCCCATTTCCAACCAAACCATTTACATTTGAAAAGTAAAATAATGGAGTGCAGTGCGCACACTGCGTGGGTAAAGTGGGAGTTTTAGCTTCTCCAACTTGCACACCCTCACAAGGTCTGTTTAAAATGGGCCAATAGTAATTTTACCACATTCCCCAAAGCCTTTTTCAACGCCTTTTAGGGACTCCCTCTGGTGCTGAGAGATTTCAGCTTCCTCCTTAGAGAATGGGATACTTTCCCCAATAGCAAATGTTTAGCCCAAAACCCCTATTGCGTTGTATGAAGTGGCTGAACTGAGCAGAACTGACTATTTTGGATGAAAGGGATGTTTCAGAAACCAGCACTTGCTCCCTCGTCTCAGCCCTTATATCTCCAAGTAATTTGTTTGTTTGTTTTTCTTTGTGTGTTTTTCAGAGCTGATTCTGTGATTAATCCATGCTGACGAGACAGCTAGAAGCTCATGGCACTCTGCTAAATGTATTATTCATGTTATTATTGTGTTACTAATATTATCTCTGTCTTTCATGCAATGTTTGATGAAGGTTTGGTTCCTCCTCCCAAAAGATTTACCAAAAAGGGCTTTGAATAAAACAAATCAGTGCTTCATTTTAACAACTTCCACAAGATTTTAGAGTTAAAAAAATGTTTCACCTGGAAAATAAAGTATCACCAGGAGTATACTGAATCATGTTTTTCAAGCCTGAATTTACCTGTGCATTTTGAGTCAAAAATGAGTGTAAACAACAATTATGATAATAAGAACGGCTGCTTTTCTTTGTCAAATAACCTTTTTTTATAAGTTTCATCAGCTTCCATTGGTGTATTTCATTTTCTAAATCTATGTCAGTTGACTGGAGCAAGACAAGGAGGACCTTGAGAGAATTATAGACTACAATAATTAGACCATGTGTTATCATTTGAAGGATCTTCCACCACCCCTGCATCTCACCTCAACAGCATTCCAGCTCTGACCTTGAACTAAAAAGTGTCTGCCTAGCTCAAGTTTTCAGAAATTAGGTTTTAAATCAATACTCTTAAACTTCTAACCTCCTTGCCTAGTTATCCTTTTTTTTCTTCTCTTGCTTATGTTTTTTCAAGCTGTGTCTAAGCAACATGAGCACTTTGTTCATTCTCTATGGTTAAGTTGATGCTTTTGAGTTTGTTTCTTGTTGATTAATGAGCATCACAAAGTCAAAAAAAAGGAAGCTGCATCATTCCTCTCTGAGAATGTTACAGCACAATTACTTTATCTTCTTACTTTAGAGTGAGCTTAAAACTATGTGCATAATTCAAATCAGTTTCTTACCCCTAATCACCAGAGAATTTAGTCTAAACGCACTATTAATTGTAAGAAGAAGAAAAAAAAATAGCACTAAAGACAAAAAAACCTTTGTCCAGCAAAATTGCTTTTGATCTGTAGACACACTATTGTCCAGCTTAGGACTGGATGAGTGCATGAGTTTATTTTAACATTAAAAACTCAAACAATTTTCCCCTCCCTGAGTATCTCTAAGACATTCATTAAACTCCACAAACTCCCCCTTGTCAGTGGGACTGCATAAAAAAGTCCCAACATTTCCCATTTGAATCATTAATATGTTGCTATTTGCAGCCTTTTAAATGTCTCTTTTGTTATCCAGGGGACTCTGGCAGAGCTAACACGATGTTGCTCATCCTGTCACTGATACGCCTTTATCTAGAAACTATTTTCAACACAGACATGCATGCGAATACTGTATGCTGACAGGGGATTACCCTTGGGTATATAAGGCTAATGGGAGTGTCTGAACCCACTACTCGTTATCATTTTTCAGAAATAGTACAAAACACGACTTAAGAGTGTAAAATGATAATTTGATGGAGCTTTTTAGCAAAGAGCTGACAAAAAACTAGCTCGCCGGTGTGAACAGCACCTAATACAACAGGGCCTTTTTCTCCGATGTCCGTGTTGACAAAAGGTTTGGAAACCATAGTATTAAATATAAAATTTTAGGTCTAAAGTTGCTATCACTTGCTATGATACATTGAAAGGAACTCAGCAAAGACTCATTGTGCTTGCAGGAAAAGCTTTGGGAGATGGTAGGCGGAAATTTAACTGTCTGAAGTCTCGGCCTGCCCTTCCCCAGACAGGTTAGTGACAAACTCAAAGGTTTGTTGCAAATCAATGGACACAGCAGGTAATAATCAGTTCTCTTTTCTAAGTTTTAGCAAGATATGAAAAGATTCATGCAAAAGTTGCTGGCAGACTCAAACTTTTACACAGAAAACTTGAAATGTGAGCAGCTCTCATTTTACTGTAGCTTTTTTTCTTTAGCAACCTTTTTCTTAAGTCAACTTTCAAACTTTGACATTATTGCATTTTTTTCTAAACAGGTAAACAAGTAAAGACAATATGTTTTATATATGTGAGGAAAGTTTTAGTTAAATATTAACAGAAGAATTAGAATATACTTTATGGAGGACCAGATGTTCCCATCTTCATTATTACCCCCCCACCCCAGGCCATGCAACATTTTTACCATTTGTTATCCTATTCTTTGCACACATTCTACGGAAAGCTGTCATTTTGAACCCACATGCTCATCAGTGCGTGCAAGTATACAACATGTCAATATTTGATGACTTGTGAATTAGAATAATTTTCTGTCTACGTTGACTCCTGAGGATATGAAATATAATGAATATTATTCCTTAGCTTGTTTTAAGTCAAAAATGCCCCTATTCTGTATCTCAAAATTTACCAATTTGACTTTAAAAGAACACAATTCTACACTTCCTCTCTGCTACTATAAAATAATAGCAAGGCCACAGCCAAAGAAAGGCAAAATAAAAGAGTAAGTTGATTATAGGAAAAGGCAGTCAGAAAGGCAAAAGAAAGTCTAAGCTCTTTAACTAGTGCTTCTTTGCATATAAATGAGAGATTACAGAGAAACTATATCTAACTGCCTGTTGAAATACGTATGCCTAATTACAATATATTCATAAAGTCAGTGTAATTTCCACAAAGCAGATTACAAGCAAAGCACAAGGTCAGGAAAAGCCCCTTCTGTTCTGTTATAGCACATGATGATGCTGATGCTCGTGCTCATTGGTTCTCCTCAGAGATTATTTTTCCTCAGATTAGGTATTAAGATAGGATAAATGGAGGACAAGTAAGTACTAATGAATTATTCATTACCATTGCTGCCCAAAAATACAGAATTAAAGACGTACTTTTTTCCTCCCTTTTAACTTTGTAATCCTGTTTGTTTTGAGTACCTGGTAGCCAGCGGCATGCTATTACAGTTAATAAATGATGGTAAATCAATGCTGTGTGAGTCACAAATTCTTTTTTTCCTGAACATCAAATTCAGTTAAGCCGTCTCTTTTCATTAGTTTATCTTTTATTTTATTGTACATCTTCCTGATTGAAAGTAGCTTGAGAATGATTGTTGTCTGCGACAGACACATTTGAAGGTATTTTACTTGCAAGCAGCAGTGAGCTTGTTTCTTTCATAAAAGAGACCAGCGCTTCTCAAACAAACACACTCCACACACACACACACATAGTAGGTCACAGTCAATTACTCATAAACCGGAACCTCCCATATCTGTTCAATTCAATCACATTTGTAAACAAAAAAATTTGTTTTGCATAAGTATTTTTGGGAACTGTAGTGTTGGTATGGATGGTTTTGTTGCAAAACTGTGGTTTGTGTTCTAACTTTAAGAATCACAAAATCAGTTGCTATTGCTCTTCGTCTCAGTGCAGGTTTTTCACAGAATGAACCACATACACTACCGACAATTTTTGCTTTTATTCATGCAGTGGGATAAAAATCAATAAATGTGAATTGTTGGCTAAAACCACTGGGGAATGACTTAAAGCAAAAAATTTAGACATTTTTAAATCAAATTCTTTGCAGGGAGCCGGTTTGGCTCGTGCTGGTTTGCGGCGCCTTCCGTCCGTGAAACCAGGGTTCAAATTCGGGCTGCTCCCTGTTGCCTTCTCTACTTCTGTCCCGGTCCCAAGCCCGGTTGCTTTGAGAAGGTTGCGTCAGGAAGGGCATCCGGCGTAAAACGTTGCCAAGTTTACCATGCGACTTGTTCGCTGTGGCGACCCCTGATGGGTTAAGCCGTAAGAGAAAGAAGAAGATTCATTATGAAGACACTTTATTAACTAATCATTTCACTCATTTAGAAAAGTGTGGGAATTTTTAAAGCAAGAAACACACCATGTGTATTCCATGTCAGAGTAATGATTTATGCTCTCATGGAGTGAAGGAACAATTTTTCTGACATCACCTACCAACTTTACAGTTTTGTCTTCCTCCTTAAACATGTTAATTTATCAGTCTTATCTGAATAAAAAATTGCAAAAGAAGTCACTGAAAATTCCTTGTCCAATTACCAGCAAATGAATTCCAAAATCCCATTTTTTTGTAATTCTGAGCCACTGTCTTTTGTATTAGATTTTTAATAGAAAATGCTTATCTCTGCTCAGGTGTTGAGAAGTCCTTTGATGAAATAAAATCATTTCACAAAGGTGGCAAAATAAAGGCTAATTCATTTTTTTTTTTTTTTTGTTAAAAGGCTGCAGCATGACTTTCAATATATTATAAGGTAGAAGTAATGTTACCCATGTTATCTATTTATTAGGAATACCAAAATCCACTGTTTAAAACCTGAATTGTATATTACAATTCAAACTGAAGTGTATCGTTGCATGTCAACTGCATACAGCAGTTGTGTAAAACGCATGTTGTGCAAATACAAAAATGATTTTTTTTATTTTTGTTTTGTTACATTACATTAAGCTTGGTATAAACCAACTGAAATCTTTGTCTTCAATGTTACTAGCTTATTAGAAAACGCATTTATTTATTTATGAATTTCATTTTTGAATATTGTTTTTGTTGTTTTTTAATACTCAGATCATTAATCAAACTAAACAAACACGTGACAACCACATTTGGACTGTAACATGAAGAAAGTTTCTTGTTGCATCCCTACTATTTACCTTTGTATATCTAACTGTAATCTAACTGTAATTTTACAAAGACACACCTTAGAAAAACAGTTTTATGAGCCACTTTGGCAGGTGAGGCATTGTTCATCACCTCTGATAGGGGAATCAAAATCACAACAATGGCACATAACACCTATGCAGAGTTGGTTCAAACATTTAATTCTGACTCTATTGACTCTAATGTAATAGTTAAATACGGCACAGCATGAGGTGCATTCAGGGACTGCATGTAATTTCCACACTTATGTCCTTTTATTTAGAGCTCACTTTTGCTGCATTCATGTCAGCTGGTAATTTCTAGCATTTGCTCACTGACCTCAGCCAACACACTCACTTGTTGCTCCATGTCATTGTAACTCTTTTAAAAGGGCTAAGACTTCCAACTACAACACAACGATCTGTAAGAATACACACAATAACGCAAAATGTTGCAGATATTTTATTCTATGCATATTTTTTTCTATGCGTGAGATTAAAAAAACAATCATAACACTTTAAAGTAATTATTTATTGGTTTATCACTAGTTTTAATATGTACTCTTCTGTTGTAGTTTGAGAAAAAAATTCAAGATTTGAACAAGCTTTCTTAAAAAATGTTTAAGTTTTAATTAAATGACCATGACTAGAAATAAACATTTGGGCCACCCTGGCTGCAAATATTGGAGCCTCCAACCCCCAGGCTTCAGGTAGAGGACCAGAGCTTGGGGTGAGAAACCACCCACGATGGGTGAGAAGGGATTTTCTTTTCTATACATACACACCTCTACAAGGTGGTTGTGGAGACATGCCAGCAGTTTTTAGCAATTTTTTTGTTTTGTTTTTTGTCAGAAAGGAGTAATCACAGCAAGTGTCAGTTCTTCAGCACAGAGAAATAGCCTACTGAAAGTGAGGTCTTGGTCATTAGAAGGAAAAAATAACAGGTAAGAAACAAACTGGTACACAACCTATTCCACACACTGTTTAAAAACAGCTGTTCCCAACAAGGCTTCTTTTTAGATTGCAGTGGTTAACATGGGTGAGTCCTGCTGGTGCCTGGGTTTCTCTTGTGTGCACAGATTTACTACAGACTAGAGAGGTTAATCAACAATCCCCCTCCACTTTCTGTCTTTCATCTTAGCCCTCTGCTGAGAGCTCAGGCCTCATCTGGAGGGAATATTGGCAGAGTGTTTGTTCCTTGATTGGCTTGCGGGAGCAATCTATACAGATGTGTCTGTTGTGCCCATATGGATCAAATTTCTGGAAGGGCCAAGACTGACTGAAGCCATCAGATCACTCTCTTAATGGCCTTTGGGTCCAGGGAATGGCTCTCTCACAGGTGGAGTGCCCATTGATCCCCACTAAAGTGTTAACTCTTGATGATCTGGTCAAGACATTCTATCAATTGTTTTATAAGCTGTCTGACTTTAATATTATTTCCACTCAATGTTGCAAAGGATGTTATAATGTTAACATCAATAGATGAAAGAAAGCACAGGCATGAATCTTATGCTCCAATAAACTCACTGTTTACAGTTTTTTTAGATACATAAGTAATACTCTGAGTCCAACTCATTTCACGGACAGTGTTATGATCTCACTTTCACCGTTACCTAAATCCGCTGATTGACATATGTTTGGCAAAAAGGTACCACAGTCTTGTGAAATAAAGTACACCCACATTCAGTTATTCTCAGGTTTTCACATAACAGGGCATAAACAGCATCAATAACAACCTGCTCTCCACAATCCCTTAAAATTAGGTAATTGCAACCATGGGTGACTAACAACACCGTCAAATATCACTATTTGATGGTGCTATTTTTCAACTAAAAATAGGACAGAATTCACATGTGAGAAAAGTAAACACATGATTCATAAGCTCAGAGCCTAACATTTGTTGTAACAACCTGATATAATGCAGGAAATAATTGGATTTTAGTCCACTGTACTAGAAAGAACATGTTCACAGTTTCATAAGCCTGAGGATCTGTCCATTCCTTAATAATCCTCTGACTTTCTTTTCTTCTCATCAATTGGAATTCTGTGGTTTTGCTGAAGATAGTATGGTTTTCTCCTGTAATACACTTAATGTCTTATTGATAAATAAAAGGTACATAATGAGAATAATCCAAGTGAAAAAAAAAATAGGGGTGCCGGTTTGGCTCGTGCTGGTTTGCGGCGCCTTCCGTCCGTGAAACCAGGGTTTGAATCCGGGCTGCTCCCTGTTCCCTTCTCTACTCCTGTGCCGGTCCCAAGCCTGGTTGCTTTGAGAAGGTTGCGTCAGGAAGGGCATCCGGCGTAAAACATTGCCAAGTTTACCATGCGACTTGTTCGCTGTGGTGACCCCTGATGGGAAAAGCTGAAAGAGAAAGAAGATATATATATATATCTTATCTTATATATATATATATATATATATATATATATATATATATATATATATATATATATATGAGTACATCAAGATGCATGAGTACATCAAGCTCAAGGCCCCAACTGACAGTGTGCTCAGTGAATGTCTCAGGCAATGGGAAGCAGAAGATACAGTGCTGGACAAACCCCTGCATGGGATGTACCACCGGACTATAACTGAAGTGGCTGATATCAAGAAGTCCTACCAGCCAGCTGAAAAGGGCTGGCCTACAAGGACCACCACTGAGCGCTCATCACCAGCAGCTCAGGAACAAGCCCTGAGCACCAGAGCAATAGAGCTCAGATCTACCACATAGACAAGACCCAAGGTGTAGGCTGTGCAAAGAGGCACCTGAAACAATCCAGCACATAACTGCAGGATGTAAGATGCTGGCAGGGAAAGCATACATGGAGCGCCACAATCAAGTGGCTGGAATATTATATAGGAACATGTGTGCAGAATATGGACTGGAAACCCCAAAGGTAAAATGGGAAACACCGAAGGTGGTAGAATGAGAGGGCAAAGATCCTGTGGGACTTCCAGATCCAGACTGATAGGATGGTAATGGCGAATCAACCAGACATTGTAGTGTTGGATAAAGAACAGAGGAAAGCCGTTGTGGTGGATGTAGCAGTGCCAAGTGATGGGAACATCAGGAAGAAGGAACATGAGAAACTGGGCTGAGGGACTCAGCGAGAAACTGGAGAAAGCATGGAAAGTGAAAGGTGACAGTGGTGCCTGTGGTAACTGGAGCAGTAACCCCAAGCTGGAAGAGTGGCTACAGCAGATCCCTGGAAAGACCTCAGACCTCTCAGTGCAGAAAAGGCGCAGTGCTAGGAACAGCTAAGATACTGCGCAGGACCCTCAAGCTCCTAGGCCTCTGGTAGAGGGACCGGAGGCTTGGAGAGAGAGAGAGATTAGGTTTTTAAAAAAATATATATATAAAAAAAACTTGCCCCTTTCACCCTTTCCTGGGTGGTTTCTCACTCAAGCTGGTTTCATTCACAGTTTCCAGTAGACTTTCAGGCGGTACATCACTTAACTGTTGTAGCTGATGTGAGGTTGCCTGAGTGCTCATTCTAGACATGATCTTGTCTTTCAGGTCAGTTGCTCGCTCCAGCCAACTGTGGTTGTTGAGGCTGTGTGCCCAATCTCCAGGGTGGGAGTGTGGTATAGCCTGCTCTCTGACCTGTTGTTCTGGCTCTCCCGGGGTAGTGCCATTGTATTGTATCGCTTCAATCTCAAGTTGTGATAGGAGTTGCAGCTTGTGGATGTTCGGGCATTGGGCTACCAGTTGTTTGGCAGTTAGCCTTGATTGTGAGTTGAAGCATCCATTCATTCACATTCTCTGCATGTAACCAGCTGGTTGGGATTAGCAGTAGTAGCATTCTAGAACCTTGTTCTACGCACCCTAAGTCCATTTTCCGTCTTGTTCCAGTAGCCCACTTTCCATCAGAGTGCTCTGGTCCCCAACACCTGACCCAGACCTTGTTGGCGGGCGGCGTCTGAGCTGGCATGACCATGTGGTTCATTCATCTCTCCATGTTTTGTAAGTGGGCATTAGCGTAAAGGTCTTGCCCATCTTCATTCGCCCTAGAGATGAACGAGGTTTCCTGCATGACAGTCCTGCACCTTACCAACTGAAACTACCCAGCAGCTATATAGCTTTTTTATATATATATATTTATATATATATATATATATATATTATATATATATATATATATATATTTATATATATATATATATATTATTATATATTTATTTATATATATATATATATATATATATATATATATATATATATATATATATATATATATATATATCTGTTTGTGTGTGTGCTTGTCTTTGATGTCAAAAGCATATCCTTTATTTTTTATGAAATAAATAAAGTTATTACAATTGTAACATTTGGCTGCAACAGAGAAATTGGGTTCATAGCTGGGAATCACTCACTTGTTGCTGTTTTATTTTACTTTTTGAAAGCACTCTGCAGAACAAACAGTAGATCGCTGTTACTCAACATTTTAGAGTTAAGGTCACTAATCAGCCAGAAGAACCAGCATTAGCATCAACACTTTGACCCTCAGTTAATTAAAAAAATAAAATAGATTCAACAACCACAGTTGACTCCCCAGGCTACCTAAAACTACTGAATGCACATTTAAATGTATTCCAATGAGCTTATATCTTGAACTTTTTAACATGGATTTTACTACATCATAACTTTTATCGTATTTAATAATAACCTTATAACCATTTTCTATACACGGGTGATTCATTTCTTAGAAAAATAACAAATGCTAATTATCTTCGTCACTCCCCACAACCTGTGGAGCAAGTTAAGAAATAACAACCTCTTAACTTCTTATGAGTCATAATTTCTTCACACAACATAGTCCCTGCTAAAAAAGTTTTAAAATGCATTTTTATTTGTGTAACACACATTTTTTTTCCAAAAACATCCTACCATTTTATAATTTCTGTGTTTGTCAAAGTGGACTCAGAGAGCAAAAATAGATCATTTAATATAAGCCCAATTATGTTTAGAATTGTAAAATAAAAAGTAAAATGTTCTTAGTTGCCAATCATCAAGTGTTTTTAGAGGATTGGATGTGATTCAGCAAGTCATAGAAATCCTGTGGCAGCATATCTAGTAATACTCCAACTAATATAAAGAAAGAATAAATTGTTGCTTGAATCTTGAATTTAGCTGTGTTCAACTGTAAAACTTTACTCCCACACAGAGTTAAAACCAATTTCTTGGCTAAACCTCATCTGAATACTGGGAGAAAAACTTTAAATAAGTTAAGAGAAATCTGGAGAGGACTCCAACTGCTTTTACAACTATGTGTATTGAATTGCCCAAAAGTTAATTAATAAACACAAAGAAATATTTAATATTGTTTGGTATCCTGGGAGTAGAAAAAAGTAAAAATTACTTTTGTAACTTTTAAACATGTCATTAAAAATCATGTATTGATTTCTGTAGTTGTGTAAAAAATGTGTCGTGTATCATAGCAGTGCGACAAAAATGTATGCTCAGACAAAAAGGAAACTGTTTATGTAAGTAAAAAAAAAATAAAAAAAATCAGCTCTGGCTAAAGCATGAAGAACACCATTAATCTCAAATGCAACACATTTACAATATTTTGTCTTAAATACTTGAAACACTATTTTCTTTTCTTTGCAATATAAATGTTTAACATATTCTTTCCATATTTATTTCAATTTTTGATTGATTAAATTTTTGTATTAGTCCTTTGAGGTTTTAATGCAGGCAAATATTAAGATAACATAACCTTATAAGCACCTTTTCTCAAGTCAAAAATCATCTTGGTGCCTATAAACATGTGTATGTGAGGGTGTGTAAAATGCAATGTGTCTAAGGAAACAAAAACAGAAATATCCGAAGGTGTTTATTACCATTCTCATTTGACCTATACTATTTTTAAAGTCGTTTCTGGAGATATAATACCTCAAAGGATCCAAATTTGCCATGTAAGACAAGAACTGCAGTTGCTGTGCAAGAAACAATTTCTCTTTGCAGAGTCTTAATTTGTCATAGTTATGGTGGTGGTTATTGCATGACACTTCATGTTTTCTCATCACCCTCTCCACTGACCTTCATGTTTCATTTGGTCAGCCACCTCTGTGTCTGGTTACAGAAATATAATAAATTGTCCAGCTGTTTTACTCATGCAGGAGCATGTGTTTTCTACAAAACACACGAGCCTTACTGAGAAAGGGTCGCTCACTTTACAAGCTGTGTTGTCACATGTTCAAATAGGAATATGTCAATAACTGTAAGAGTTAAAACTGTGTGAATCAAAATGCATTAACATTTGAAAATATATATATATTAGTTTAATTCAAGTAAATATACATAAAAACAAAGGACAACCGGAACCTTTATTTAAATAATCAAACGCTGACTTCTGTTTTCAGACATAACTCTTTCTCAATTGGGGTTTCTACTTTTCTTCATCAGTTCAAAGCCTCACTTTTGAGATAGGCCGGTGAATATTTATAATATGCGACTGGGTAAGTAAACTTTTCTTGCTTGTCATTATGTTCATTAGTTTATTTTTAGAGGGATGATGGCCAATTTAATAAAAATAAAAAATAAAACAATAATCAAATACAAATCTTAACTAATTTCTCTTTGAAGTGCTTAAAAAATGAAATTATACATTTAAGACTTAAAAAGTTGTAATTTTACAAAAAAGATTTTAACTTTTTAAATAAAGTTCTAAAAAAATAAAGTTATACATTTACAAAAAAAGTGAAGCAGATTTAAAGAGCTTCTTAAGCAGTGTAATATTCATCTGATTTATCTGCTACATCAATCAAACAAAGTTGGATTGTCTTTATTAAAACAATGTAATAGATAAATGTAAAATTTTATAAAAAAAAAAACAAAAAACAACAACATACATTTAGAACTGTATTCTTGAAAAGATGTAAATGTGTTGAATTTTTTAAAATACAGCAGTTAATGACTTTTTTACTTGATTATGCATCTTTATTCTCATACTATCTGATTTTCTTTCTCATATAATAATGCTTTATTGTCATGTATTTGTAAGTTAGTTATATTCCTTTTATGGTGGCCCTAATACTGTCATTCTTTAGACTACTTTATGTTAGAAAAATATGAACGTGTCTTTTTTTAAGACTAAACAACTCTGCAATGTTTGGAGCAAGAAGTTTAGTCTGTATGAATCCGCTACCTGGGTCATGAACACAAACGCCTAAAGTTCAGGAGTAATAGAGTAAACCATGTTGTATCATCAATAGTCTGTGGTCTCTCCCCAAGTGACTCTGAAATACTGATAAGGACTGTTGGCTTTATGGAACTAGAAAAACCAAAACAAATAAACAGAAAAAAAGATGAGATCATGAATTAACTTAGCATTTCACTTACATCCACAGAAAGTGTTTTAGTTCCCAAAGGGATGGAATAAAAGGGTTTTTTCAAAAAGCCTGTCTTGATGTGTGCAAAGCAGACTTCTTACCCAAGACATCTTAAGTTCCAAGATCATGGGATCTTTTGACAACTATTAAAACTTGAATTTGAATTAATTTAATGTGAGTGTTGAAATTTTCGACGATGAATTAGTACTCTTACTATCTTCAAATGCAGCCCTCAGAGCATGGGGATGGTTTTGTATCCGTCTGCTGTTTTCTCCTTCTGTCTGAAGTGTGTGATTTTCTGTGCCTGATTCACTGCTGAAATGCAATGTGTTCCATTCTGTGCACGGCAGCTTCCTTGTCAGAAAAAAAAGGGGAAAAAAATCTGAAAGAAATTGCCATTGAAAAAGTAAATGCGATTGGGAACCTTTTTTCTTGGTCATGGCGTGACACTAATTTACTTCTTCTCACAAATTCCAAGGCAATTAGCTTTGAAGCCTCTCAGAAACTATTCTTGCTCGGGATGATAGCTAGCATGGCGAGCCAAAATATAAGCCGGTCCATGGGGTGACAAATGATAAATATATCAAATGAGGTTACAGTGAGAGAGAGAACCCTAAAGGGGAAAATTAAAGAGAATTATTTCACGTGTTATGGCCGTTGTCTTTCAAGGGATGCCATTTTTATTATTATGTGAAATATAAACATGGTAGATGCATGATATCCATATTTATTGACAATTTAAATGCAAAGCCAGAAACATTATTGGTTAAATAGCAATGTAGAGTTTTAGGGTTCATATAGTAGAGTAAATCAAGTTTAAAAATCCTCTATTTCTAATATTTCAATTTATATTTTATTTGACTGACATCCCCATTCCAATGAAAATTTTGTTTTTGGTGTTTTTAACATGTTCTAGTGGCATTTTTGTCATGATGGAGGACATATTTTGAAAATTAAATTTAAACTCACATTTCTGAGTATTTCTTTGTTCAAATCATTGTGAATCAGGAGCAGACAAAAAAAAATGCTGTTTGAAAAAGCTTTTGGCAGTGACCTAAAAGCAACTACGGCAAGAAGCTTCCTTCTCTGTTCCATTCTGATGCATCCACTTGCAGACAAACAAATCCATGTACGTCTGCCTCAAAACTGTACGTCTGGATAGCTCCATTACTGCTAGTTATTTTGGCTGCATCTGTAATGTTGGGTTGGGGTGTTAAAGGCTGTAAGCTGCTGGGTGAGGACATAAACAGATTGATGGTGGGAAAGGGGTAAGCTTATTTTAAATTTTGAATAACCTACTGCTGCTCTGCAGAAACTATTTCTTTTACTTTACTATTTTTTGTGTGTGGCTAAAATGGCATAATTGGGACTTTAAAACATTATTTGAAAACTAGCTATAGGGGTTAAACATTGAGCTAAAGAAGCATTTCCCTGTTTTTGTTGAATATATTTGTCTCTGAGGATTTTTTTCTCATTTTTGATCTTAGAAATAATGTGTTGAAGCACTGCTGTTCTCTCTACAAATAAAATGTGCTAAAAAGAGCACAAATAAACTGTAGTTTTGTTTATTTATAAGATAGCATGTTTACGGTTTTTTCTTCTACTTATGATTTTGTGTGCTTTTTTTAATGTACTATTTATTTTGGTGTACAGCCCATTGAGTTACCCTTTGGTGCAAAAATGCTATATAAATAAAGATTTATATGATTTATTTGTGCAAGAAAAAAAAAGAAAAAGACTGGAATCCTCTGGTGCAACTATCCTGATCACACATTAAGCAAACACACAATTAAAACATTTATTGCAGTAGCTGGATACCTGTAGAATAGTAACAAGGAGTAACTGTTTCAGTATCTGTAATGTCAAACACCCTCACAACTGACAAACAAACTGCAATAAGCAAATCACTCCATCTTACTTTACTTTTTTTATACTGTGACATAAATCTGAAAGTGCTTTACAAACTGAATGTTACTGTAATTCAACCTATGCAACCCAGATTCAATTACCACCCTGCAAAAAGTAAGAAAGAAAGAAAGAGAAAGAAAGAAAGACATAAAAATGTATAAGTTAATTCTAAAATCTATATCTTTTAGCATGCTGTTCCGTTGTGTATTTGCCTTCCATGCTTTGGGAAAAACCAACCTGATCAGACGATAGAAGGACGGATGATTTTTCATGGGTTGACCCATTTTCTGCACATGCCTCATTTCCAGAATCAACA
This sequence comes from Oryzias sinensis, assembly GCA_037389245.1. Lineage (NCBI taxonomy): Eukaryota > Metazoa > Chordata > Actinopteri > Beloniformes > Adrianichthyidae > Oryzias > Oryzias sinensis. The sequence continues at coordinate 33,095,041 of CM074489.1, forward strand.
ACTCAAGTTTTGCGTTTCAACACGTGTGTGAAATATGTCTTCAATTTTGGCAAACAATGCATAAGGCATTTGATTATCTGACAATGTGGCCAAAATGTTGAGGCCAAAAAACGCTGCTGTCATTTGATTAAGCACAAATAAGTGTTCTAAAGAGACATTATGAAGGCACAGTGATTCAAATGTTTTCCTACTCTGTTTTTTCTTAACGTGTGGAAAAAAGATAATCTGTGTGGAAATCATATTTATATACACACATCGATAGATTGAAGGTACTACTGAGAAATTGCACTCAGTGAACTCACAATATAGGATGAAAATCTATACAGTAGTAAGGTAATCGTTAGATAAAACATTTAGCCATTTACAAATATATTGCTATTTAATTGTACCGAACACTTCCCAAATCAGTGTATAGAGAGCCTCCAAAGCTTTTAATTTTTAGAATGCGCGTATTGAGCACTGACATCCTTCATACAAAATACTTTTAGGGAGAAGAAAAGATGCTTCTCCCTGAAGGGTTCTGTGGTTCTTGAAGAAAATTCTTAAAGATTATGGACAAAGTTGACAAAATCATTTTAAAATCAGATTACGGGCTTTTAAAGAAATAGCTACAAGTGAATGAATCCTTGTTCACCTGGAATCCAAAACTGGGATGAAGCCTTTCTTTATAGCATCACCTTTCTCATTTACCGTGGATACAACAGATACATGGTTGTGGTTATAAGCCTTATTTACAAACACATAGACAATGAATAAACAAGTGACTACAAACAGTGTTAATAGAACTTTTTTTTTCTTCTCAGAAATAAATTTCTTCTTCTTTGATTGTGTTGATTAATATAGTTCTGGACAACTCAATAACAATTACACCACAAATATTTTGAATATATTTGTCCGACCTTTTTTTTTTTTTTTTTTGTGTGTGTTTTCTGCAGGTCTTTCCTCCACATGTCTGATTCACACATGAAGTGGGCACAAAATGTCATTTCACACTGAAATCCAAGGAGGGTCACAGAAAAAAGAAAGAGTTTCCTATAGTTATAACAAGGTTCACTGTAAAGAGCACAGCAGAAGCGTTTACTTCGTGGTCTACACAGCCCATGCGGCCGTCACACTGCAGAAGCATCAACTTAATTTTTGAAGAGATGAAACAGGAAGAAAAAAGAAACAACCGAACAGGAGTGGAGCTCAGGTGAGACGCTCTGCCTGTTAAACTGTGTCCAGATTCAAGAACCCTTCACAGCGCAAAAAAGCAAGGTCCCTTTTATAGCTGCTGGTCCTTTGGGCTGTCCGGGCAGGAGGCTGACTGGCAGGACTTCAAACTCACTAATGGAATATCAGATATGCCACTGCTGGTGAAGTGTCCCTCTCCGCTTCCAAACTGCTTCCTTTCACCAAAAGGCTCCGACCGTCCGCTCTCATTTTTCCAGGTTCTGGACAGCGTGTGTCCATTGAGGAGTTTGTCCTTTGGACCCCACTCCCGCTGAGACCCAAAGCTGGAAACAGGAGATTTGGGCTGTTGGTATGTTCCTAATGTAGGAGGCATCCAACAGTTGTCTGAATGTCCCAAGATTAGGCACTCTTGTGTGCACATCTCTGTGGCTTCTACGAGGCCACGTGGTCCCAACGGCCCATCTGAAAGCACAAAACAAAACAGAAAATGGTTTGTGAAATTATTTGTTGTTGGGTCCTTAATTGGAGTTCGTGAGTGATAAATATAGAACAAGCAAAGAGCAAAACAACCAAAACCCTGTAAGCCAAATTTTTGCTATATCTACTTTTTGAAAACCTTAAAGTCACACTTCATGTTGCTAAAAACAAACAAACAAAAAAAAAAAAAACTGTGGGCTTCTAGGACAGTTTCTGCAGAGTAACATTAGTTCATTTGAAATGTGCCTCTAAGTTGTGAGCGGCACTATTGTTGTGGAGCAACCCCGCCCCCACTTTTTATCATCCATCTGTTAATATGCTCTTTTGCTAGCTTATAGCCTCTCAAAGCCCCAACCTAACATTACCAGTGAAACAAAAACATTTGGGTTATCCAGTCGTAGAGTGTTTGAGCTAGATGCCAGCTCAGACGATGAAAACAAAGACGTACATAGTGGATGCATCAAAATGAAGCGTAGCAAGGAGCTTGCAGCTTGCCATTGAAGTTTCTAAGCCACACTTTAAAGCTTTTTCCAATAACCTTTTTTCTTCTGTTCCTGGTTCGACACAAATAAGAAAAAATAAATCTGAAGAATTACAAATTCAAGCTTGATTTTCTTTATTTATGTCATCCATCAGGAGAAAAATGCCATTAGAACATGTTACAAACAACAAAAAAAAAACCCACACATGTTCTACTGTAGTGGGTCTTTGACTTCATTTTGAAAGTTAAACCAACTGTTTCTTTAATGGATTCTTCCTCAATGTTTGATTTTTTTGTGTTTTCTCCCTGTTTCAGCAATGCAGCACACTTTGAAAGTTAGCTGAGGGACTAATAAAAAAACACCAGAAAAATGATTCTAAGAAGAAAAAAAATGGTGTTGCATAATCAAGGTTGTGATCTTTTTCAAATTGTAACCAAAGAACAATTCTAGCATTTCTCCTCCAAAAGGATTTAATATGCCATCCATGTCGATGACATTAAGTTAGAGGTCAGTTTGGATGCCATTTATTCTTCAAATGTGATTGTGATGTACAAAGCGACTTTAAGCTCCAACTAAAAAAAAAAATTGCAAGACACAAGAACAAACCAAACTGTCAATTATGTATCTTAAGCCACTTAGAAATGCAATTAAATACATCTAAAAAAAAGAAATGTTATCAACACATTAATTGGCAAAACTCATTGTAGATCTAGGTGTTTTGGGCTGTCCGGGCAGGAGGCTGACTGGCAGGACTTCAAACTCACTAATGTTCTCAATTGCTTTCAGCAAAATTCAAATCAAAACACATTTTAATACAATAAACAAGTGCATCTATGTACTTATACAATGTCAGGATATTTCCTCATGGATACTGAGCACCAGTGCCAATCACAAAACATTCTAATATATTCATTATAAATTGCTCATACAATTTATGTTGTTACAGTTTTTCTGTTTTTTTTCATTAGTTTTTTGTTTTTTTCCTCCACATTTGTTTAATTATATATTTTTTTTCTAAGAACAATTCCTTATTTCTGAATTAGAAAACATTGGGAAAATTGATAATATTTCTGGTTTATTAAAAGCCGCTGCCTTTCAATTGCTCTTCTCAAGTGGTTTAATTCCTATCTCATGGAGGGAAACTTAATGGTAAGCATGGGATCCACAAAATTAAATGTGATGTGCCTCAAGGTTCCATCCTTGGCCCCTAGCTTTTTAACATTTCCATGTTTCCTCTGAGGAATGTTATCAGAAGCCAGAAGATTTGATTTGATACTAATTTTTTCCTGTAAATGTTACGTCTGTTTGTAAAATTGGTTCCCAATATAGATATATTAATAATCAAAGATAAGGTTTGCCAATTGGCTTTTGTCAACAATGCAAGCAACAATGTATACATTTGTATGCTACTATCTAAAGGAAATGCTTTTAAATGATTGATACAATTGATTGACTTATCAACCAAATACCTATGTTTTTAATAATGAACTTATCTCAACAAAATTTTAAAATAAACTCAGCAAGGATTGAAAGCTAAATTTGTAAAAGCGTTCTTACTTTTTTTTTACCATAAAGCCACTTCTTGACTAGAGCAATATGACTAAGACTGCAATGACAAAGATACACTTTCACAAATCTTATACATAACATTTAGATAACTAAAATCCATATTTAAATATATGATTGCATGATAATTTCATTTCCGTACACACACAAAAAAAATATTATTGTTTGCCTCATTCCAGATGATAAAAAGTGGGGAGAAAATACAGTCCCAAAGCAAAAGTAACTGACTCTTTTACATACATAATTGAAAAAAGCATTTTTGTATGTTACAGCACTAAAAAAAAAAAAAAAAGAAAAAAAAGGAAAACAGTAATTTGAATCGTTATGGTAAAATATTTGTCAGATATTTTGATATAACATCAGCAACAATTTGTTTTTTAATGTTTTTAGTACTCTCATTGGACAAGCTGATGTTTCCTTCAGGATTAAATTACTTTTGTTCTTTTGCGTTACTCTCTACACTACTTCATCCTGAAACTTTTCTTACTTTTCTTTTTTTTTAATGGGAAGTAGCTCATTTTTTCTAAGTTTTACACCTACGTGAGGCTGCTGGACACAAAAATTCTCAGGTAAATTAAGCCAGCTTAGGCTTTGTGGGGAGTTCAGGTACATTGCTGCATAAATAAAATAAAATGAACATTTGCTTCTCTTCTTCTTGTCTGTTCAGCAAATAAAGAGTCCAGAATCATAGATTCAGCAACATAAAAAGGAATTTAAAGATTCAAAACTTTTCTTGAATGGGTCAATTCTCAGAACAGAAAGTTTAAGGCCAAATGCAAAATGAACTCAAGCATAATCGACAATTCTGTTAATGCGTGTGGAGGATTTTAAAAAATCATGAAAGGTAAAAAATGAAACTGGAGAGGTTGGATTAAACTTGGCTCACGATCTTTCATAGATGAATTAAGTGAAGGGCTTTAGTGAACTCCACAGATAAAAAATTAAAAGAACATTTCCATTTCTCTCATTAAAAAAAATATTTAAAAACATTATACCCATTGTTAAATGATGTAAATCCCTGTACTTAAATATATATGATCTTTTCATCATAAAAAGCATTTTTAAACAATAGTATTTTTTTGCTGTAGCTCCATGTTTCTTTCATTTTGCATCAAGTTTGGCATTTACATGTTTTGAACTCTGAACATGACCCAAATCCTTAATGTTTAAAAGCTGATTCATGAATAATGGGGTTTATATGTATATAGAGCACAATGAAATAAAAAGGAAAATGAACCAATTGCTTCTGCTTTTCTAGGTTTTCGTAGTTGCTGAAAATAGCTTGAGAACTATTCTGTCAAAGCCATCTCTACCTCTTTTTCCTTCATGTTTTAGGGTTAAGTGACAGAGTGAAAAGCAGGTTCAGGGCCAAGAGTTAGAACAAAATTCAATCTTTGTGTAAATTGACATTGGACCCTTGAAAAATTACAAGTGTGTTTCCTGCTGAGAGAAGAAGAATGTAGAATATAGCATTACTTACATTACTTCTCTGAAAAAAATAACTGTCTTTTATTTAATTAAAAAATGTTGTGTAACTGGAAGCTTTTTATGCAAAAGGAAAAAAAAAAGTCAAGGGATTTTGACTTTGGAAACAGTCATTAATGGATAAATAAGGACGGTGTTTGATCTACATATTCCTTTTGGCAGAAATGTCGAACAGAGCTTGGTTGACATTACAAATCAAATCATGAGTTTACAACTACCTATGTGCATTTATATGCAACAATACCATAAATATACTGAATGAGAACAGTCGATCAGCATGGGTGAATGATTTGAAAATATTTTTAATCAAACCTTCTCCAGTCTATGCATCCCATATTCACATATATATATATATATATATATATATATATATATATATATATATATATATATATCCTTCTCTCCTGGACAAAGTGAGAAACAACAGACAGGCCCTCTGATCTTTCTCAAGTGTGACACCCCGACATTTACCTGGCATTTAAACCCAATTCCAAAAACATGAAATCCCACTCAGGCCCAAATACTTTAAACACAGCTAAAGTACAGCACATTCCTTAAAGTCTTTTTTGGTTTTTACACTGCCGACAGAATGAGTCCTGCCTTTAACTGTGAAGCATGTGAGACTCCTTAATTGAAAGGACAAGGTTGGAGGAGGAATCTTCTGCAATTAGTCCTCCTCCCTTTGGAATAGACTGTTTGACATTAAAAGAGAATGAGACCACCACCCATTTATCAAGTACAGTCTGAAAACTCAAACTTCTTATTAGGCTGTGAGTTACTTTCCTCTGGTTTGCTGCAGTTTGTAAAGGAAGCGATGCTCTGATTTGACCCGGTTTATCTGTTGCCATCTGCATAATGCATGTACATGTAAATATGTTTTTTTTTTTTACCACAGTGTTTCATTTATGACAAATATTTGTTAATCCAACACAACAGTCAACAGGAATTATTGGTACACTTGAACGCTCAAAATTCTTACTTTTGTTATTAAGGTTACTCGTTTCATGGGTCGTATTTTTAGGGTTAAACGGGGAACGGGCACACTGTCTGTGGCACGTTTAAATTTTGATGACATATTATTTTCATTTGCAGTTTCACGCTCAGTGCACATTCAAGCAGTCCATTGGAGTATCAGTCACTGGTGACAAGCGTGAACTCCAAAAAAGCCTCAAGGAAAGCAAGTGACATGCTGTTACTATGAAGAGCTGTGGACAGATGATAAGCACCAACACACCATGATACAACAACTGTAGATAAGATGCTGCTGGGCATGTCCTCTATTGTACTTCTGCTTGACAAACAAACTTATAAATCTTGACTAGATCTCCTCTGGTTTGGAGACTATCAAAGGAATAAAGAAAACCTTTTGTGATGGGTAAAGTGAATTTTAATGCAACCAGACCTGGAAATAAGTGCAAACAACCACCAGCAAGCGGTGAAGAAGATTTTCAGCCCTCTCTTTTTTTCTAATGACAGCGCCCATATCTGTTTATGCATCAACGCTATGCTGAGAATGCTATTCCTCCAACTTTAGGAATCCGATTGTGGTTCAGAGTTTCCATAGTGATGGTAAAAAGGAAAAAAAGATTAGAGCATCAAATTAAAAAAAGAAAAGTCTTCAAATGTATTTTCAAAGTCAATGTACTGTTATGAAATCAACATGTTTCTGTATCACAGCATCAGCACAGATATTCAACTGATGCTGCAAAGCAACAGTTCTGGTTTTTACACATATCAAAATGTGCTTCCTTCATTCATGGAAAGCAGTTTTCACTTTATTTAGTTGTGTTTTTTTCTTGTTTGTGCATAGCCTCTTGCTAATAGAAACTAGATTAAAAGCCAAGTTTCCCTATGCACACACACACTGAAAGTACACATAAGCAAATAGCCGGTGGCTGGTGTTTTGGTGCAGAAGCCCTGAGTGCTTTAAATAACACCGAGGCACAGGTGTAGAGCAATGCAAAGGATTTAGAACTGTGTCAGATGGTGCTGACTTTTGCTTACAGCACTGTGCAAATGTTGCAGATGTCCACAAAGACAGATACTTTAAAGACAAAGAAAGCATTACATTGCCTACTGATGCAGTGTCATCAGGACACGCTGTAGGCAGGTCGGTTTAATTCTGCAGTATCCGTGGAATGAATGCCAGCCATGAGAAATAGCTGTTTAACGATGGGCACTCTAAACCAAGGAACACATAGAGACTTTTTTTTTTCTGTCCTCCTACTCAACAGACCACAGAGGTTACTGAACAGGAGAGAGTCCTGCTCATTTGTGGCCACAGGTTCATTGCAACTGCAAGGGAGTTTTGCTTGTTTGAGTCTTCTAGCTGTTGCTAATAAGATAACGTTTGGCTAATTAATTGGACCTACAGTCAGTCGGTGCTGACGTGCCAGTACCACACCAACAGCAGCCGTCAGTATTGCAAGAGGGAATTGTTGAAGAGGGGGTGTGAGACTGACTCAGTGCAGGGGATTTTGTGTCCATAGGGCTTGTTTATTTATCCATGCTGTTAAGCATGCCCAGATGTTGTTATTTGGGGATGAATGAGGCTTTGTTTTGGCCCAACATAGAGGCTTAAAGCTTCATACGGATGTCTCCAGCTGCTTCTCAAAAGCCCCCACAGAAACGTGTGGGATATTAATTGTATATGCCACGGACTGCTGCAGGTATTTTATTTGACCCTTTCATCATCCACCACAGAACGTACAAAAATATATACCACCAATCCATTACTGTTTACAAAATAACAGGATGATGTGCATAACCTACCTGCACGTTAAGACCTGCTGCACACTGGCAGCAAAAACATTGCAAACAGCTTAGATAAATGCATGAGTGTCATGATGGTTGGTGCCCAAAAAGGCATGGATTTACAGCTTTGTACTGCTTTATGGAATATATGAAAATAGACCCTGTGACCCACACCAAAGGCTATCTGGGTTTGGACAGATATACTAGTGAGCAGAGTAGAAGCGAGGAACAAGCTGGATGCATTCTCCTGAGAATAGCGAGAATAGTCGTGTTGATGGATCCTTCCCAACGTTCCCTTTGAGGCCAGGAAGCAACTTCTTACGAGAGGAGATGAAGGGCACAAGAGAGTCAAAATAGAAAATGAATGCAAAGAAAAGAGTGGCCAGGAAGAAAAAAAGACAAGAGCAAGGAAGATGAAGAAAAGGGAAATGAAGGTGAGGAAAAATAACGCTTGTCAAACGCAGGAATTTCATTTGCATAACTTCAACAATCACTGACAAATATTATTGGCTTAGACCCCACTTGGAACTATTTTAAGACCAATTTGTAATTTAAATGATCAACTAAGGTGCTTTCTTTCAAATCATCTCCTTCAAAACATTTCCTTGTTAAAAAAAGTATTTTATATGAAAATGCTATCACTTGTACTATCTAGGATGTAAAAATTATTTTTTTAAACAATGAAAAAAAAGTTCACATATAAGTAGGTTATATCTATATGAAGCTGTCTTTCTCCTATTTATATATCAGTGAATATTTTCTTCAGCGCACTGAACATTCTTATTGTGGTATTTGTCCTAAATACCCCTGTCCTGTTTTACGTGAGTATAAAAGGTTTTTAAGCTGACAGATGTCTCAATACCCATTGCTTTGATCAAGATTTTTTAAATAACATATATTCCTTTTATAAAGTATTCAATTTTTTACACATTTGTTGAGGCTACAGTCATTTTTTTGATTCTTTTATATAAACAGAAAATGACAGATTCTCATTGAAATAAAAGATATTCTGTAAAATGTGGCAACACAAATGTTTACACGTGGATATGATCTTTTGTCCAATAGAACTGCCTGCTTTAAGTCGCTTTCAGACTAAGTGGCACATGAGGAGGTTAGCAAGAGTAAATTAAACTTCTTGAAGCACAAGAACAATTTCCCGTGTTGCCTCTTTCTACAGTTTTGCTACCCGCCACTGTTTTTCATCTTTTTGACCCTAGTAGGATGGAAGTAGGTTGATTTCTTCTCTGCTGTAACAAAGCATATTACAATGCATTCCAACTGAACTCCAAATCATGTTTAGTTGTTTTTTGGGAGATTATCCCACATGTGAAGCTACCTGAGGTGAATTAAAGCCAACTTCAACCTTAACTCTTGCACCTTTTTCTCACTTAGACCTTTTGGTTTCAAAAACTCTAACAGAATTGCCAAAAGCAGCTTTCACTGAAAATTTACATAAAATCTCAGCTGTTACAGTGCAACAATTTTAAAAATGAGAATTCAGTATCAATAATTGCTATTAATTTTCTTCCTTTAAATGCATTGACATGTACTTATCCTAACAATAGTTTGTTGCCTGCACATAACATACTTTCCTTAAAGATTTTTGATGAAAAAAATAAAGTTTAAAATTGCTCTGCACCTGGAACCAAGAAATGCCATTTAAAGTTATACGATAATAATACAAGGAGTTTGTGTCTGTGGTATTACTGGGCAATCATATTTGAACGAGTTATAAAAAATATAGTGATTAACAATTATAATGTTGCATTTTTTTTCATACTAAAAGACAACTTGCCTGCAGAACTGTAATATCCCAAAATGTATAAATCATTTTTTAAGCCTTAGTGTTCCACTTATTATTCAAGGGAAACGTTTGTGCATTTTAGACAAAAAAACTCATCAAGAGTCGGCTGAAAACAGAGCTGCTGCACATGATACATGATGATCACATTTGTTTATTGATGGAGAAGCTTTCTGCAGCTGGGAATGACAGAGAAAACGTTTGTAGTGCTTTATACAAGCTCCAAGGAAGTCATTTTTCTTGCACCGGTAACGTTAAGTCGGTGGTTTGAGGGGCTGTAAGCTAGCGGGAGAGAGTGTAAAAAGATATATGATGAAAAGGGGTCATGCCAACAATCCCACCCACAATTCAGAGGGGAACTTGTAATAAATTACAGCTGCTCCACAGAAACTATGTCCTGGAAAATGACTTTTTTTTTGGTGCCTAAAAACGGCATAATCATAACTAAAAGACCACTGGAATGCTTTTAGAATAGATCAAAAGATGATTGGAGTGGGACTGTAAAAGCGATATTTTACTGTATTCAATTATAATGTGTAAAAAAGTGAAATCTGTGTTTCAACTAATTTCTGTTGCAGAAGCATTTACATGAATTCAGAAATTTCATTTTATAGCTACAAAGTTGTATTTATTTTGTGTTTAAAGTGAGAAAGAATGTTACTTTACATGAAGCACAAGTATTTTTTTCTCTTTTATAACAGTCATGTACGGTACTCAGAATGTAAACACAATTATTCAAAACATGTTCATGAAATCATTGATACAAAAAACTGTGTTTATTACTGGTCTTTATGATTGGGAGTAATTTACTTCACTTTGACTTGTTGTGAAAAACAAAATAAATTGATTTTCATGGACATTTTGAAATGCTTTTTGATGCAGCTCAGCTCAGCTGAGGGTCCTCATTACTACAAGGCCCAGGTGAAATGATCCCATCTCCATTTGTAATTTTCAACTACATTAAAGGCAGCAGCTGACCCTGTAATTTGATTTCTGACCTACATCAGCCAGCTTGCCATTTCACTGCACTATTGGAGTTGAAGCATAATACATTTATTTATGATATTTAGGATTTTTCTTTCTTACATAGAAATGATCCAGCTGATTCAAACCAGGGCCATCTCGCTGTGAGGCGATGGTGCAAACCACCACTACACCACCTCTATATGTTTTATTTTTAGATAGAAATAGTTATGATAATAATAATAGATAAGACAAACATATGACCAGATTTCCAACTATTTCTTTGCATGTTGACCTTTGATGTCAAATTTAAACATAAAGTAATGAACAATATAAATCTTGATGGGAATTACCATGACTATGACTGACATCAAGACATGTTGTTACATGAAACCAAGACATGGTAGTGTATATCCGCATTGATTCATTTATGCACCTTTCAATCATCTTTAATTCAAATCTGCATTTGGGGTTTTAAAGTTAAAATTTGAATTATCCAAGTCCTCAATAGGAGATCTGTTATCTATTCCCCTTGTGGTATCTTAGATGACCCCACCTTGCATTGACGTGTTCTTCCTACCATGACAAAGGTGGATAAAGGTGAAAAGATTTCATGTAATCCATGGACACCAGTGAAGATCACAAATCATTGAAGAAAAAAGGTTCAGTGCACTGTCTAGTGGGTCTAGATGACCCAACTCCTAGCGTTAAAGTGCCTAGGATAGCACAAGGGTTACACAAATCCACACTCCTCGCTCACAAAATCCACCTATTTTGATGAGGATGTGATGAGGACGTTTACTTCACCAGAGGGATCTTTTTTTTTTACTGAACCCTTTACTTTTTGCCTTTACTCTGAATTTACTGCAAGAGGTCATAGCTCTGAAATATTTGGTGGCAAATCCACTGTTTTTAGAGCCTCTGATCTAGTTTGTGTAATCAGGATAAACAGTGACAGTAACAATTTTGGAAATTAAAGCTCATTTTGATGGACATATTGATTATTTAACTTGTCGTGTTAATCAGCACCTCAGCCTAAAACTCTGCTTGTCCATTCTTTTGTACTCATAAATTTATACTTTACTGTGTTTACATCGGGCATTCACACTGAACTTTTCATCAAAACTTTCAGAAAAATTGAAGAACCATGTCTGGCTCTTCTGAGTCACAGTTAGTCTCTGATTCATCAAGTTATGATGATGTAAACATTAGTATCCATAGCAATGGTGCATGCACCAAGTTTGAATCACGCTTAGTTGTTTCTTTTTTTTTCCAGCAGCTGTGGTGAAATCATTTGCAGAATCATAGCATTTCACTTGTTAAGGAGGCCAGCTGTTGTCAGAACAGCTCTGTAAAGGAAAAACATCATTGGCAGATACTAACTTTAAACATGCTGCAGGGTGAGTGATGTGGACACAGGAAAAGTGGGTACAATTTGTTGTTAAAATTCTCACAAAGACTTTTAACAAGTTCAACTGGGTGTTTTCTAGTTATAACCTATTAGATTAGACAGCCTAACAGTATACTCTGACCATAATTCATGGCTATAAATTCAGATTGATTTAAAAAACAAAATATACACAAGGAGAGAGTCTGCATCTCACTACAATTTGAGAACAATGTATAATTTGATAAAATTTAATGATTAGCTTGTGGAAAGGATTGCGTCTTATTGTCTAGTTAAGGGGTCTGCAACACTTAATGCTAAAAGAACCATTTGGTCCAGCATCTTACTGATCAAAAATCCAGTGAGAGCTGCAAAGTCACTGCTTAGAAAACCACACTATTTATGTTGCTGTGACCATTAAGCCATTTATTTATTAAATTTACCTTTTATATATTTACAATAATGGAATTCTTATTATTATAATATTTTTTTTGTAAAACTATTCTTAGTTCTTTAACTTTTGACAGCAGCACAAATAGGTTCCTTTTTAAAATAAAACACAGTAAGTCAAAAATGATCCTTCTGCTGCAGAAGATTTAGTTGAACTAAAAATGCATGTATGACAAATCAAAACATGCCTTTTTCTATCATTATGACTATAATGCACCTTAACTATTTTTCTCCTTTTACTATCAAATCAGTGTAGAATCCAATTTTTTTTTCTAATAAATCGATATGTGCTTTGAACTTATAACCCACACTTATATTTGTTTTCTCAGTTTGTGACATGTTTAAAATATAAAATAAATTACAAAACTTAATCAACTAAAATGAATCAACTACCAACCCTTTTTTGATTGCAACTGTTAGCATTCCTTAAATGTGATAAGTCTGCTTAAAATTGTTTGTACAACAATTGTATTTAAAAAAAAAGATTTTATAGACTTTACCTTTTTTGTCCTTTTTCTAACCAACATTTGATTAAAATAGTTGTTTTTTTGTTTTTCAGTGTGGCTCATAAAGTCTGTACAAATTTCATCCCGCTGAAATATCCTGATGTGTCAGAATATAAAAGCTCTTCACACTTCAAAATGGAAGTGACAGAAAAAGTTAACACCTCCTCTTTAGCTCTCAAAGCCGTCTGTCTTAACTGCAGTGATGCTGAGGTGTTAGGAAAATTAGCTGGGATGTATTTCAAGTCACATGAGGAATACTCACGTGAAGTCAGTTTGAAGCATGGAAGGTCCACATTTTTAGAACATTAAAAATGTAAGGATTGGCAATAGTTTGTTTATTAAGTGTCTTGTGACATATTTTGGCAGATTGCTACATGAAATTTAAATAAATAATATATAAAACACATAAACCATTTTGTAACTAACTTTTTCTAAGGACAAAGAAGCAGAAAATAACAAAGAAATCAACACCTTAGAGCTAACCTGGATTGTGAGTAGCAGCATATGCATAAATCTGCCCCATGAAGTGGTGGGTGCACAGGGAGGAAGTGGAGGTTGGGGTCTGGCAGAGACCCCTGTTGGGTGCAGGTGGCTGATAACTTCTGTCAGCCAAGTAATTAAGTGTCCGTCACATCTTTGCAGGAAGGCAATGTTACCCACAAGCCCTTTCCAGAGTCCATCTGGGAGATGAAATATCTATTGATATCACCTACAAAATCTGACCCACAAATCCCTTTTTTTTTTCAAATGTCTCAGGTTTGGATTTCACACAAAGAAATAAATATTAAAATTAAGGGGAATAACATTAGTCATGTCTTCCTAAAGCAAATTATAAAATTTTGCCAAAAAAATACTGACTGAGATTTTAAAGGAAGTATAGAGCAGAAGGAGACACTATATTAAAAATAGTAAGATTATTTCATTAAAAAAATATATAATAATAATAATAATGGTTTGATAAATCATGGCGTTTGATGAAATGAAAAATGTAGGATTAACTCCTGTAAATTATTACACAGTGGTACTGCACGTCTGTCAGCTCAGATGCTTAAAGCTGTGGTCTATGTATTTTATTTATTTATTTATTTATATATCTAGGTACTTTAAGGAAATACCTTTTACTTTAACGACTTTGAAAACAAGATGAACTTTAGTGGTCTATACCTGAAAGGAAGAACAATTTCTCTTTGATGGGCAAGATTTTTTCTTGAATGTGGTCACACCATTCTAATGTTGGGACATGTGTGAAAGTAATTTGTTGTTTTTGAAGATGGCAGCAATTAATCTCTTAAATGACCTGGCTAGATTAAATCAGAAGAAAGGGAAGATGGTAAGAAAATAAATGCCAGCATTAGGGAAGAAATTACAAGATGACCTTACTGCACAGTGATTTATGGATTCCCTAGTCAAGCAATTACAGCAGGTGATACCTTTGAAATTTCAAATCATGGAAATTAAATTTGCTCCTTTGCAAACTGTGCACTTGTCAAGGACGTTTAAACTGTTACCTACACGGTGAGGCTTCCCCTGCAGCCACATTCTTCTTTCTTTAGCAAACAGGTTTGAGGAGAACAGTGCACAGGGGATGAGAAAGCACAACAATGCATAAACATGAAAAAGCAGACAAGCTCTAAATATTGAAGGAGGGCATGATTGATATGAAAAAAGAAAAAAGCGATTTTTAGAAAGCAGTTTCCTTGCAGCACAAAATGATTCCCACTCACTCCACCTGTTTGCTGTTAAATGTTGTGGGTAGTTAGATGCATTTACACGACAGGACAACTTTCAGGCTCCTACTAGTGTTTCCTTATTAAGCCAACCAAGTCACATGACCTCTGGTGACCTTTAAGAGTACTGCATAGCAACACAGAGTGGATTTCCAAAATGCACACTTATCTTTTGAGGCTTTGGGATGACATTTAGCTGTGCTAAAACAGTTCTCTCCACACTGTATTTGATGACCAAAGCTGGTTTTCAATCTAACATTTCTGTGACAGAAGCTCTCACACACCAAACTGGAGTACCATTGAACTTTACGCTGCCATTTTTGTTTCGCTAAAGACGCAGTGTTATACAATAAATCCAGTCTAGAAATAAAAAATATATATATATGAATTTCACTAATCTTAGGGATTCTTCTTTTCCTGATTCATTCTATGAGGAAGAGATGAGATAATACTTCTGAGGAGTTGTCTCACATAAATGCTAAGCACTGAGGTACTTAAAGGCCGTACATCTGTGCACACCATCATGATTAGCTCTTAGCTCTTTCCGTATGCATCTGCAGAACATGACATGTGGAGGAAAGCAGGGTTGTACACCACCCAGGTGGAGGACATGTGTCACCTCCACCATATGCCACAGAAACATAAAGTGACAGGGAAAATGGGGATAATATGCCTTGATTTTACTTATGATGATACAAATTCCAAGATAGAATTGGCTACATGAACTTTTAGGTTTATTTATTTTTTTATTCTTTCTTTACATAGAACATAGTTATACTTGGAGACAAAATTGGTAACTGAACTTTTGCCTTTCATTATTTGAGAACTCATCCAGTTTGATTTATATTTTTTGCATGTTTTCCTTGAAGTAATGCAACAGTAAACCAAGACCAACTTGCTGTGTTAAAAACCTTCAGTGGTTGATTGCATGTTTGAGGCTATTATGTCACTAATTATTGCTTTGTTAGTGTTTGTCTTCACGTGCCCTTATGTTGTCCTTATGCAACTGTAATCTTTTTATTTTTTTTCTTCTGCACATTCTTTTAAGAAATCTGCTCTGTGGTCAAGAGCGAAAACCCACAATCTATGTTGACCCACTCATCACATAAAAAAAAAAAAAAAATCACAGGAAAGCTGCTCATGGAAAAATATAAGTAACCAATCCATTTGAAAGTCCTTGCAGTCCCAGACATTTAAAGAGCAGTTTTTATTTTCTGTCCTCCTCTCAATGTCAAAAAATCAAGAGGCACTTGACACTTTGATGAGGTCAAAACCTTCTGTCACTGTGACCATGTTGATTCGACCACTCTGTCATAACACGGAACTATAAATCCAAAAGTTTTGTGAGATGCCAAAAAAACGGTTCACAATCTAAGTGACCTGCACACAATGAAAAGAGAAAAAAAAAATAAACGATCAGAAAAAACATGCAGTTTCATTGCTTTGAAGGTTCTCAACTGTTATTTTTCATCCCACAGAAAAAATCCTGTGACATACTGAAAAAAAAAGGCTAAGTAGAATTTACAATGAAAAGACATATATATGTGGCAGAAATGGTGCCAGTGGCTTCATCATTTCATTTCATTTAGCCCATCTATAAATGGCATGCATTTTAATCCTTTTAATTATGGATCCTTGCTACAATTACCTCAAATTAAATTACTTTGCAAACCTCAGAAGGATACATAGCTAACTGAAAAGAATGGGATCCGTCTGTTAGGGATTTCATCTCAGTTTCTCTGTGACATGCAAAGCTATCACCCCCACCTCTTAAATCCAAGAATATATTGAACTGAATATTGGAAATACCTAAAGGCTCATACTGCACTGATTCTAGAACTCTATCAGCCCTCAAACTCAGCCAAATCCCCCCTTTCCCAGTGCTACTCAATTCATCGGGCTATGGAGATTACAGAGAGGAACCCTGCCTGGCAGGCATGCCACACTTAAATAATCTCTGGGTTAAAATCCCAGTGTTAATGTGGGGTTTCTGGATCATGGCACTGCAGTGTTTTGCGGCACCGTGGTTGCAGATGATGGCACGTACCAGGAGGCAGAGGATGTATAAAGAGAGGGGAAGACAATTAGAATGAAAGGAAGAAAGATGAAGAAGAGTGATGAGAAGAGGGGGGGGGGGGCTGGAGCTGAGGGATGAAAGAGAGGAAAAAACACAATGTGGTGTGTAGCAGTGGAGCACGATGAGGTGGAAGAGACAGAGAGGGAATAGGGAGGAGGGGAGAGATAGGGGCTGTGGAGGCGAGATAGTCCCCTGAGTAGGACACAAGAAGCTTGCCAAGGTCTAAATGACATTACTCTGCATGTTATATACTTCATGGCCTTGGATGGATGTCCCATGTGCCAAGAGAGGCATAAAATCCCAACTGCTATTCTTACCCTTCTCCACTACTGACCCATAAAAACACTCATCTCACACTTGAAGTGTGGCATCAAACCAAGTATGCTCAACACAGCAATGAATTAATTACTTGATGTTTCAATTGCAGCTCTGTAATTGCTTTAGTCCAAAGGATAACCAAGAAAGTGAGAAGATAAAATATGCCAGTGACGATGACAGCATTATGACAGGATTAGTGTAGGTCTTAAAGACTTTATCGTTCACAGATACACATGGAAAAAAAAGGAAGAGGAGAGGCAGACTGAAAGATAGGGATGACAGTAAGAAATCTCTTTGAAGGAATGCTCCTTTTTTTAAACTAGCGAATAACTGCTGATGCAGGGGTGCTTGTTTCTTTTAGAATAAAAAAAAATGCACGCACGGCACTGAATCCTGCACATTAATATGAGGATGAAAAGAACAACCCACAAACCCCTTAAGCTCAGTGTTCTACCATCATCAAACCTTGCAGGCAACCTTGTCAGAACATCATTTGGCCTTGATTCTCAGCTCCTTTGCCTCTCTGCTGAAACGAACTTCCCACTCTGGCAAGACAATATATTTTGTTCATTGAGAGCAAAAACTTGTTAATCAAAAAAAGGCTTGCATATCACCTACTGGTGTTGCAAATGTCTAAAAAGTAACGTTAAGACATTAATCGATCGACTTAATCGATTTATAATCAATCAGGTGGATCTGTCCGAGGCAAATTGTTAATCAAATTGACCTAATCCATTATATAATTGTTTAAAAATCAAATAAATGAATTAGATCAATAGTGGAAAATATCATTTGAATTTACAGTAGGTTTACTTTCCTATAACATAAAAACATCCAGTCACAGCAGTCAGGAGAAACATGTCACATGTACTGTGTCCTGAAAGCAAAATAAATAAGACTTTACCACTCACGTCAAGTTGGATTTGTTTGACAACTTGACCTCATCAGTCCTAGGAAAACTAATTAGAAAGTAAAGCATGAATAAGCAACATTGGAATTTTTTTAATACTAAAGACTTTGCTGTTGTTGAAAAGAAATAATAAAAAGGTGGAAAGGTTACCAATGAATGCCTTTGAGAAGGCAGGTGGGAAAGGAATACTATCTGTACCAGTTAATTAGGAGACATGGGGGAGGGCATCAGGAGAACCCTGTCTAAATCCTCCCCTTCATCTCATGCCACCCACAACACGGGCTTTTAGATTAGTCTGCCGGTGTTACAGTACCAACCGATGAGACTGTCAGTTACTACTGTGAGGATGAGACTAATGAAGGGGGGGACTGTACATGCAAAGCAGGATTATTATCCTCCAACAACACAGAAGATTCCTATTTTCCATTTATAAATACATGTATATCAAATTGCAGCATTAGAAGAAGACACAAGTATACAATGTTTAAATCTAAACAATCAAAATTTTAATGATTTATTGTTGTATTCATGGTTGTTTTATTTAAAATATATATGTATATATAAATGATGCAACAGTTTGAGTGTCACAGCAATTACATAATTTCATTGGAAAGAGTCAATCAAACTCTCCTCTGAAATGACAACTTACCCCCTCACTTGTTTGCCCCGTTATTGGGTCAAATTTAGTCAAATTAATGACAAAGGTTAGCAAACCATTAATACAATTCTTTAAGGATTTCAAAAATAAGAAACAACATTTTTTTAATAAAATAAAATCTTGAGCCCTTTAAATTATTTTCTCCGCCCAGTATTGTCAATCCTGGCCCATCAGCACATTGGCCTTAGTCAAAATCTGTTTCCATGCCATGGCAAGAGAAAATCCCTCTATTTGGAAAACTCATTAACAATAACTTATCAATAATAAAATGATTTAAAATACATATTTTTGATCATTACAGTTAAAATGTTTGTCCACTCTACTGTTCTCATTTGCCGCCTTCCTAAATTTTCTCTCCCCACAAAAATGTACTAGCTTCACCACTGGGTGGAATTATCATGTTTTGTGGGGTTCATAAAAAGGAATAAATGAGATAATGAGAATTAAGATGAAAAACTGGTTGTGTTTTTAGAAAAAAAAACATCATATCTGACATGTTTAGGTCACACCAAGGAGTCCAGGTGAATTCCTGACCTAAAGCTGCAACATTTCCAGCCATTAAACGTTATGTGTATTGCCTACAGAGCAGGAACAAACTGTTGAGCGGGGTCTGAAAAGGTGGGGCCCCTCTCACTCGTGTGCATCCTCCCATACATTTTCCCAGGCTTTTAGTTCTCAACTGTACCTTCAAGGTTTAGACATGTCAGCAAAAAAAGGAAACACAAATTACTTAAATTTTAAGAAAAAAAGTCCCTTTAAAGAAAGTAAAAGGGTATTTAGCAACATGCTAAAAAGAAGGAAAAACTGTGGAGTAAAACCTTTCAAGATTAAAATAAAAAATACATGTAATGATAAGTCTATTTGAGAGTGAGTGTAATTTCTTTTACCTCCTTTTCTAATTAAAGGTTTTGGAGCCATTTGCAGTTCTTTTTATTGGTTGTTTTAACGTCTCAATGCCTGAACTATGGATGTAGTTTTAGCTTGACATTTGACATGAGTGACACACTAAAAACCAAATCAAAAAGTCACTTCTTTTCATCGCCCTCTCCACCTCCTTTGCTCAAACTCATTTTCTTTAAAAGCATACATCATCATGCTGAGAAACGACTCCACTTTTTTCAATAAAAGATAAAGACCATATTATTACCTTCCCATTAAAGACATCACATTTTGTTAAATCGAGTCCTATTTAAAATACTGCTTCAAGCTCTGAGCCAGATTCAATGAATCTCAGGTGCAATTTAATCAGCCTGCTCTCCTAGTTCTCTACAGCTCATTCATGATTTGAAAGAATACAAAATTCAGAATTTCTTATTATTCCAGGTACTAATTCAGTGTTGTTGAAGAACCCAAAGGATATAAAGCCTGCCATTTAAAGAAGTGGTCCCCAAGCTTTTTCATGCCATGGATCGGTTAGATGTCAGACAATATTATCATGGACCGGCCTGTGGAATGTTCAAGTGGGCATTTCATTGCTTTGCTTTTTTCTTCCAGTTTCCCTTAACTTCTTGGGGTAAATATCACTTTCGGCCTCTGTAAAATATCTGCAACTGGTTTAAACTTTATTCGTACCCCAGATTTTGTGTAGAGCTATTAACATGTGAGATACTGTGGATTTCCCCTTAACCCATAACTCTCAAAAGCGGAAGCAAAAAAAATCAGACGCCAACTTCAGCCTCGTCCTACTTTTAATATAAAAAAAAAAAAAAAAGGATCTGAAACTGGAATTTTTGAACATAATAATAAATGTCAATACATTGTTTGATCAACTTTATTAGCAGCAGCCTCATAACATTAGACATCTGGTTGATGAATGTTTTGCAGTGCGGGCTTGGTGTGTGACAAAAAATCCATATTTCAACTAAATACTCCTGTCTTTTTTTTCTGTTAAAAGCAGTTTTCTTTTTTTCTTTGAAGTCGAGGGCTCTTTGCTCACAGGCTCTTTTCTGTGAAAAGAAACTGTCCAAATATCTTTTTATTGTTAACTGAGTTAACAATAAAACCTTTGTAAACCTAGCAGCTGCTATGACCACCTTTATCCACCTTTGTCATGGTAGGGAGAACACGTCAATGTAAGGGTGGGGTCATCTAAGATAGCACAAGGGTTAAGAAAGTAGCAGATGGATTTTCGACTTAACATGCATTAAGAACGAGTTGGATCTTATGGGGAAAGTCCAATAATTTTCTAAAATAAAACGGAAAAAATGTAGGTTGTGTTTAATTTTTTTTTTTTCCGGCTTGGTACCAACTTTCCCACTAATTGGTACTGGTCCACAGCCCAGGGGTTGGGGAACACTGGTCTTAAGTATAAAATACGAGTATTATTTCCAAGCCAGGGTACATACTCTTTCATTTTCACATGTCCTCCAAATATAACGTTTTTTTAACACATTTAAAAATGAACAAACGGAGAAAGGGAGTTTGACATCTCTCTGTGGGTGGAGTGTCCCTGCCCCAGGTGGAGGAGTTTAAATACCTTGGGGTCTTGTTAACGAGTGAGGGAAGACCGGAGCGTGAGATAAACAGGCGGATCGGGGCGGCGTCCGTAGTTATGCGGTCGCTGCATCCGTCCGTCATGGTGAAGAGAGAGCTGAGCCAAAAAGCAAAGCTCTCAATTATCCGGTTGATCTTCGTTCCAACACTCACCTATGGTCATGAGCTATGAGTCATGACCGAAAGAACGAGGTCCCGAATACAAGCGGCTGAAATGAGCTTCCTCTGTAGGGTGGCTGGGCGCTCCCTTAGAGAGCTCAGTCATCCACGGAGAGCTCGGAGTAGAACCGCTTCTCCTCCACATCGTAAGGAGCCAGTTAAGGTGGCTCGGGCATCTAGTCCGGATGCCTCCTGGACGCCTCCCTGGAGGAGTGTTCCAGGCATGTCCCACTGGGCGGAGGCCCCAGGGAAGACCCAGGACAAGTTGAAGAGACTATGTCTGTCGGCTGGCCTGGGAACGTCTCTGAGTCCCCCCAGAGGAGCTGGAGGAAGTGGCTGGGGCGAGGGAAGTCTGGGCTTCTCTGCTTAGATTGCTGCCCCCGCGACGATGGCAAACAGTGTTTTTAATTCATTTTTTCTTTGTCAAAACAAAATGGCTTATCAGTATGGTACATTTAAGACTCACTTGTTTATTCCAAGGTAGACAAAATTGTTTTTTTAAAAGTAAAATAAAAAAAACCTTATGTTCTGTGAATGCATTGTTCATACACAGAAAATCAGGGGCCAAAATCCAAAAAAAGCTGAAGGAACAGGATAAACTTTTGTTGAAGACACTAAAGGTAAACTTTTAAAATGTAACTTTTTTTTAATATAAACATGAAATAAAAAAGACAGAATATAATTCCGTAATGAATCAACTTAAACCTTAAATAAGGTATATTTTTCTCTCCATAAAAATATATCCTGTCAAAATTATACAAGTTAGAAAGAAGTAAACACTACAAGAAAGAAGAACTGTATTTTATAAAAAAAAATAAAAATAATAATACATTTAAAATATAAATATACCAAAAGTTTTGCTTTCCATAAAAAAATAGGAAAATAGAAAAATAGGAATATGCTGGATGACAAAACAAGCAAAACCTGGAAACATGAAAACAATTTGTGCCTGTCAGAAATAAAACTAGTGTCATTTTATCAGAGCTGGACGCCTGCATGGCATCGTTTTTGTCAACAAGTTGGTTTGTGTTTGGTGTCAGGTCATGTGCTGTGGAGATTCTCGGGATGGACTGTTGGTGCTCATCAGTGCGACGACTCCTGCCTTCTGTTTTGTTTGTCTTCATCACTGAGAAGAGCGTCTCACACAGAAATGTGCAGCAAAACATGCACAGAAATTGGAGTTGCATGTGAACGGAGCTGGGGCATTTCTGCTGGAATGGAGAGAATAAACTGCAGCCCTGCAGTGTCATACTTAGCCTTCTGTGAGTCAAACACTGCAGCTCAATCAGCTCCATCTGAATCTGCACAGGTGAAGTTTCCACATTGACGGCACACAGAAGCAACTCAAAGCAACTCATTGTTCTTTTTTTGTTCTTCAAAGTTACCAATGAGCCATGCACATGCAGTGTGCTTAGCTTCTCAGCAAAATGTATTTGATGCTTGTCTCATAGTGCATATTCTTTAATTACAGACACATTCGCTCAACAAACGAAATCTGTAGTGAATATGTTATCAGCACTCAATTTCACCAGGCGATTACAGTTTTTCTCCTTTGGTTTGGCTCATTTCTTGAAATATAAATTACATTCTTAAAACTCTAAGATCATTTGGCAAAACAGTCTTACAGTTTAGCACAACACAAAAATTCACTTACAAAACCTAATATATCTCCCAAAACTGTTTACTCATGCTTCAAAACTAAATTCCTTTCCCATGTAAAGAGTCAGTGCCACCAAAAAGGCAAAGATCCTTCTCAATTGCTTTGGCTCATTTCTTGATCAGACCGGACGTTCTCAACACTCTTAGTACTTCTCTCAAAATAATGTGGATGGTTCGGCACAACGCCATGGTTAACCTGCAAAAGCCATATCTCTCCCAAAGCAATTCACTACTGTGTCAAAACTAAATTTCCTTCTCATCTAAACAGTCAGTGCCCCCAAAATACTTCGTCCCTTTGGCATTGTGTAAGCACTGCAAATCAAAATGATTAGATGTTTTGTCACTATAGCAGAGGACAATTGAAATATTCCTCATGTCCACCTTTCAGTTGTAGCTCAGTCCTTTATTGACAATGGTAACTGTACTGGTTTTGTATAGCTAACAGAATACGATTTTGAAAAAACTGAAAAAAGAAAAAGTATTTTAGGGTAAGAGTAGCGTATTTTCTCCCTTGTGATGCAACAAGGGAAAAAATGGCGTGCACGTGGCAACCATCCCCCTACACTGATCTCCTGTAACATCCTCACACGCAGCATCCATTGCATCGAGCAGGGACTTCTGAACTTGAGCTCGATGCTCATCCACTCTACACCTCCAAGCGGAAAAAAAAACTTCTCAATAGGATTGAGAAAAGGAGAGTAAGGTGGTAGGAACACTATGACCATCCTTGGGTGAGTAGTGAACCAGGCCCTGATGATGGGGCCATGGTGAAAATTCACATTGTCCCATACAATAACATATAGTGGTAGGTGAGGCCCTAAAAGATCTCTCTCAGTTTCAGGGATCAAATCAAAATGAAGGCGGTCAAAGAAGATGAGGATCTTCTGTGTATTGTATGGGCCAAGACTTCGGATGTGAGTGGCCACACCATTCTCAGATATGGCAGCACACATAGTCATATTGCCCCCTTACTGGCCTGGGACTTCCTCCTTCGTTAGTCAAGTTCTAGTTTCACCTGACTGTCAATTGCTGTAATAAATGTATCAAATGTTCCAAGTGATTCATATATCGTATTCATGGTATTATGTTCTTGACTGATTTTGACAATTGAACAGACTATTGTGCATGTGATGACTTACGCAATGAAATGATGCTGACTCATTTTGGAGCGAACAACCATTAGACTGAGAATCAACAATCAGTTTAGATCAGCAAGATCTATTCACTTGGAATCTGTGCTAAATGAAGGCTACCTGTACTTAATCATTTGAAAGATGTACTAAGACATTTGCAATTTGATGAAACTAATGAGAAATGCCATTCTGTTGTGAACAATTGCAGAGTGGTTTGGAGGTTTGTCCATGTTGTTTTGAGAATGTAATTTCTGTTTCAAGAAAGGAGCCAAACCAATGGAGAAAAAACTGTAATAACAATAATATAAAATGTTTCTCATGGGCCCCATAAAATGGATGTGGGCCGCGGGCCTCAACTTTGACACGTGTTTAAGAGCCCTTAGTGCTTACCTGGTAACCTACGTCTGGCTCCGGTTGATTTTTCTTTTTTTTGTATTCCCTTTTTTAATTTTGTGAAGATTGCCTACTGTAACGAACAACAGAGATGTTTCATGAACTTTATGTGACTGCAGTCTGAGAAATAAAATGCTAATGCTATAGAGGATGTTTGGACCTCAGAGTCTGCCATGGGGTTTTAGCTCTAGTAACGAAGACTGTGAATAACAGATATTTTTTGGCAGAAAAGGTTATGGAAGTTGAAGACGTTCTGTAAATAGCAAAAGTACTTCACAAACAGCTTCATCAGAGGTTCTCTTCTAGACAGCTCTTGTACCCAAGGGAAAGGTCACAGTGGCCCATTTTAAGGGCCTCACTTCCAAGTGAGTCATATCAAGGCCCATCATAAATTATCATGTGAAACCCCAGGCAGTAACTGGCAGTTGACAGCATTAGTGTGTGCAAGTCATTAACTTGATTTCGAGATCATCTTCTGTCCTCCCTCTTAGTCTGGAGCAAAAAACTGTCATTGTATGACATGCAAGGTTCTGAAGCACACAGAGCTTTCATTGGACCACTGTCATTTTGAAGATGATGAATGAATGAATCTCATTCACAAACTAGCTTTCCACTTTAAAATGTCCCAACTTAATTTATAATATTTCTCTTGAACAAATAAGATGATAAAATATGATCCGCAAAATTTAACAAAATCATTTTGAAGGCATACTTTTACTGTGAGGGGATACATTTTAACACAATAATAACATTTATGTATACAACATGTTAGCCCCTTTGGGCTGTGCTATCTTTCTTTAACCCATTTTATGTGTTGTGTTGTTGTTGCTTTAAAGTGTAGCAATCTTAAAACAAACATCTGGCACGTTCGCGCACCATGAGTTGGGATGCTATCCAAGACACATATGGCCCCCTGATAGGATAGGTTTACTCATTGTCTGTTCTGCAAGCCCATCTGCTGCTGTTGTTCTTACATCCCGGCTTTCTGTACCCTTAGACTCTGCTTCTCTTCAAGCCACGCATGCTGCCTCACATGAGTCACTTTCAGAAATTTTAGGGGAAACAAAATTCTCTAACCAGACTTTGTACTTAAGCAGGAAAACCAACTATGTGTTTGTTTGTCTGTTTTTTTTTTTTTTTTTTTTTTTTGCTTGCTCGTTCCTACAAACATTCAAATACAATTTCTTGGCAAATACTGTATGCACTTTCTGAAAATTTTTGATCAACATAAATTCATGCTAGCAATATGCATATTTTAAACTGCAACTTAAACCGGCAACATTCCATTGCAGGCAACACAAGAGCTTATGTGTCCTTCATCTTTGTTAGCTTTTGTTAAGCTTTTTTCTTTCAAGTAAAAGAAAAAAAAGGACATAAACCTTGCAAACTGCGCACTCAATAAATCTAAACCACTTTGTATTAAAAAAAACTATTTCTTTATCACATCTGGAAACTGTTTTTTTTCTGTGTCAATTCATTAACATAAAAGAAAAAAAGACAACTCCTGGCAAACGAATGAGTGTGCTTATCATCCTCCAATATGGATTCACACTAAACAACACTAATTTAATTAATTTTAAATGGATTATTCATGATTCATTGCAGATCTGCAATGTTTATTTTGTCTTGA
Source organism: Oryzias sinensis (assembly GCA_037389245.1). Classification (NCBI taxonomy): domain Eukaryota; kingdom Metazoa; phylum Chordata; class Actinopteri; order Beloniformes; family Adrianichthyidae; genus Oryzias; species Oryzias sinensis. The sequence goes on from CM074489.1 coordinate 33,121,242, forward strand.
CACAAGAAAGTAAAAACACACTGCATTAAAAATGGGGAAAAAACATTTCTGCAGTTATTTTCACTTCAAATGCCAAACTCTGACATATTGTCATTTGCTTTGTGGAACAATTTTATCTCATAATTCATAGCATTATGAGCAACCTTGAGAAAGACGATTAGTGGAAATGGCAAAGTTTTGATTCTGTTTCATTTTTTTCACAAGAATTGTGAAAGTTCAGCTGTAAATGTAAGTACTGAGGAGAGGCATGAGCTCAAACCATATTTATTTATGGTTTCTTTTTATTATTTACTACTTGGCAGCTTATCTTCGTTCTGTGTATTTGGAATCAGAATAAAATAGTCTACACAAACACACACAGAAAAAATAAAAAAAGAATAGAACGTTCATCTTCATTATTTACAGCTTAAATGTTAACTGTCTTTAATTAGGTAGTTTTTTTTCTGCTGGTGTCCCTTTCATATTTGGCTGAATTTGACTCACCAATAAGAATCTATGATAATATTTGTAAAATATGATTATAACCAAATATTTACATAAAATGTGAGAATGGCTTGAATGGAAATCCTCTACCAATTGGTTACCCTAAAAAAGGTGTGCTTATAGAAAAAGAAAAGTGAACCCCTGCATTCACTTGCAACAGTCTTAAATATGTCAATAGTTTTGTGGACAAATGTTAGTTTTTATCTTTTTAAACAATTTTAAACACCAATGGAAGTTTTTCCTGCAGCACATTTGCTAAAAGTTTGAGCAGGCAGCTTAGAAGAGACCTGCTGCAACAGGCGAGCAGAGTGAACAACTACTGGGTTCATTGATTAACAGTAAGGCAGGGTGTCGGAGCACACAGTTTAGTGGTGAAAGAGGTCATTAGTCATGCACTCATTCATCTTCTAAACCTCTTTTGTCCCTTTCGAGGTCACAGGGCTGCTGGAGCCTATCCCGGCCACTCGTGGGTGAAGGCAGGGGACATCCAGGACAAGTCGGCAGTCTGTCGCAAGGCCACAATCACTCACCCATACACATTCACTTTCACATCTAGGGACAATTAGAGTAACCGATAAACCTATTCAAAATGGCGGCCTTTTCTCAAGGTCAAAGATCAATTAAACTTCTTTGGTCGTTGTAGACTTAAGCTTGCAGCATCTGTGGGAAATTTTGTGAATATTGCATGAACAAAAATTTTGTTTTTTTCCATATTTTGTTGAAAAACTCAATCGTCAATCAACAATCGCCAAATCTCAAACTTTGCCACATAATGGCAGCCAAGCCGTAGGTTGTTTGGGAATCCGATAATAATTTTATAACTTCCTTTGGAGACACATATGTTTTGGTTTCATTACTGTATTTTTTATTTTGTTTGTTTGTTTGTTTTTGCCTCTATAACGGGCCACAATAAAAACCTTTTGCACACCTGCCACATTGTCTGTGTGTCTTTAGGAGCAAAGTCCACTATTAAAGCAAAGACTTAAATCTCATAGTTTGCATGATAATTATTGGTTAAAGTTGAAACAGAGGAGATTAACTTTACACTTATATCATGTATCAAGAGCCAAAACCTGGAATGGCATGCGCCATTGGTAAGATAAAAGTCTGGAGTGGTCGATTACCTTGAATTTTCAGGGCTTGAAATGAACTGATTAGGTTTGTTTAAAATTGAATTGCTTTTTTAGTTTTTTTAACTGCTGATTTGGTTTGCTAAACTCCAAAATGATATTTGAGGTTTTTACTTTTTTACATGTCATGTTCTACATATCCTAGATAAGTAGAAATAAACAATTATTAATCAAATATTGCCATTGGCCAACACGTGTTTAAAAAAGGTTAGCTTATCTGGCGTCATCAGAAACCCAATAGCTCTCCTTTTTTACCAGCAATAGTGGTCATTCTCAGTCAAGCATTTGTTAATGGAATACATCAAACCCACTCAGGGGCTGCATGACCCTGCACTTGGTTTTACTCATCCACTTTTGCTGCTTTGCCACTTATTAATATTTATTTAACATGTATTAGAAATGCCAAATGTGGACACCCTTGTGCATCAATTCTTGTAAAGTGATGATGATGGTGATAATGACCATGTTGGCCTTGATGCCTTGAGCCTGGTTTCACATGGTCCCCCCGAGATTGCATTCTGTTTGCTCTCATTTTCTGCATTCATATTTGATTTTGATGTCACATTGCATTAATTGCAGGAACTGTAAAGACCCTGTGAGCTCAGCTTGTTTGTGCAGCCCTCAGCTGTGATTAAGTACAATCCAAACAAGTCCTTGGGTTGCATGGGTGTGTGTGCGCATCATTGAGTGAGTGACAGGAAAATGTTCTGAGTAAACAGCAAGTGGTTGACTTTTGTTTCGTGGCTTGACTTGAGTACTCTGTGTGTCCTGCAATACGTTTGTTTGATTGTTTGATAAGTTTCCGCTTCCGAGGTTAAGGCAAGACGCGTGGTCGCGGCTCTCTGCGGATACTATCTTCAAAATTACTTAAGACGTTGATTTTCTCCAAAAAGAGAGCTGACCATGCCCCCGAAGAAACCCCAGGAATATGAAGAGCTCAAAAAATCTCTTGACATTATTCAAGAAACGCTGAAAAGTTTTATGGATCAAGTGTCGGCTAAACTAACGCCACTCTGGGAGATGATGGAAGAGTTCCGAAGATTTCGGGCTCAAAACGAGCAGGGAGAAAACCGGGTCGAGATTCTGGAGAAAAGACTGGACGATGTGGAACAGCAAGTAAGGATGAATAATGTCATTATCACTGGAGTACCAATCAAGCCTCGAGCAAAGCTGAATTCAGCTGGAGCTAGCACTGCTAATGCTAGCGCTAGCGTAGCTAGCAGTGCTAATACGGAGATCGATGCGTCGCTGGAGCAGCAAATACATTCATTTCTCACATCTAAAGGGATTTCCCTGGATCTCAATACCATCGAGACCTGCCACCTGCTCCCCAGGAGAAAGGAGACGGATAAACCAGCGATCCTCATCAGGTTTGTGAATCACAAACACAAGCTAGCTCTGATGAACCAAAGGAAAAACCTGAAGGGTTCGGCTGTTTATCTGAACGACCATCTGACCAGGAGGAATGCTGAAATCTCTAAACATGCACGGCTTCTCAGGAAGCGTAAGCAGATTGAGAACACTTGGGTTAAAGGCTGCAGGATCTTTGTCAAACCACTCGGTCCAGAGGACCGCACCAAGGTTATGGTCGTGAACACCATGAAGGACTTTGAGAAGTGTTTGATCACGGTCGTCTGAATCAACGTGGAGTAATAAATCAAAGAGCCAAATAATTTCAAGAAATATGACACCTGGAATCATCACCTTCTCTGTACGTCTGACGTCACCTGAATAACAGCAGAGAGTTCTGACCTGCAGACAACTTGACCTCAACTTTCACCGCAGCTGATATCAGCTGAAGAAGGATATGGACCTGAATCTAATGTCTGCAGACATAACATGGAAGAGAATTATTGACTCTGTTTAAACCCAGAAGATTGGCTGTTATCAGTAAAAGAAGAAATACCAACCTTGGACAATCGACAGATTATGGACCCTTTTTATTTTTTCCCTTACAGCATTTCTTTATTATAAAAAAAAAAAAATACAAAAAAATATTTAAAAAAAAGTAAAACAAATGATTAATCACTTATTGAAAATTGTTAAATTGATTGACTTTTGATGATATTACTTCACTAGCTCCTAAAATTGATCAAATGATTCAAAAATCTTTCCTAATGTAGCATAACTTTGCACATGTTTTTAACTCTTGATACTTGATGAAATTTTGCTATGATAACTCCTGAAACAGTGTTGCGTCTATTTTACTGATATAGTATTATGTTTTAAAGCATATGAATGACTTTTAAAAGTAACATAATTTGCATATATTTCAGATGCTGCATTTGCCATGTTGATTTATAAAGTTATTTTTGACGTAGTACTTAAGTAATTCATCTTTGGCTTGTGCTTTATTGATACCTTATGATTCTTAATTCTGTCTGATAAAACCTAGGAACCGGATATTGATAAATCATGAAATAAAATGGTTATAGTATAACGGGGTGGGATTATATAAGTTCGCTTCTTTCCACTCCCTTTCAAGCAATTTTTATTAATTATGTCTAATTATCCTAAGTTTGATTAGTTACTGTATGAATGTATAACTGATGATTATATTGCTTTTGTGTATTACTCCTATTTGATTGCTTGAAATAAACCATTTCAAATCAAATCAAAAATTGTGATCATGCTGAGGAGTGAATATGTCTTAATCACTGATCTGGTTAGAAGGCTTCAAGTTTTTTTTTGCCTTAGCCAAAGATCTACAGACATCAAACGTCCAGTACTTTGTTTATATCTTTTTAAATGTCAGTTTCTTTTTATTTTCTTTCACTTTCTTTCATTATATGTTCTGGATGATACTAGTGATAATATGGCTGCTGAAAAAAGCAAGTTTTTTCTTTTTTAAAAATGTATTTGAAAAGTTTCCCTAATCTTTAATAGCAGTTAAAAGTAAGAAAATAAGATTGCTGTTCAGCATACAGTTCGTATTCACCATACAATGTTGCATACACTGATCACAACTTTAATATTTTGTATAAATACTTGTGTTTTTAGATGTCAAATGTTGACTTTGACAAAATGATGTTTGTGAACTAACTATATATTTTGATAGACACAATCTTCTGGTTATTGGTAGCTGTGCAATTATACACAACAATACAGTCATTTAAATGCAAGAAGGATTGATAAAACAAGCAAAGCCCATTCAAACAGCAGTTTTTACAGAAAAAATCCCCAAATGTTTAACAGGCACAGAGTATATGATCCAAAAGTAAGATATAAAATCTAGTCTTTACAGAAACCCACTAAGCTAAAAAGATGCAAAACAACAAAGTCTTTGGGTGTGTTTTAGAAGCTTCAAGTGCTTTCTAGAGTTTGGGGAGCCATCACTTGAAACATTTGAACCCATCTGGCAATCAATAACTGACTTGGAGATCTAACAAAACATGAAAAAAATTCTAAAAGCACAGTAAATTATTCAAGATTGATACCATGGAAAAAAAATAGCTAACTTTTTTTTTTAATGCAGCTCATTTTACTTCTACAGTTAAACTCCAAAGAACCTAAAAAGAAAAGAAGGTAAGGCAAAATATTCTTGGCCTCTGGACTCAAAAGGGTTTTTAGTTTTGATGCATCAGAAAGATCTCAGAACACAGGTGTTCATCTTATTGCGGGGTGTCAAACAAGTAAACAACTGATTTGAACCTCTTTAACACTGATTTGAATTTGTTGCTAGCATGCCGCATGATTTTCTTCGGTTTTGTTCCATAACTCTTTTCAGTTCAGCGCAGGTGGACACCTTCACCAATGTCACTCAAGGTCACCCATGTAAGTTCATGTCTGACATTTGGTGTATTTGCAGTAACGTTGTCTTGTTCTTGTTGAGCCATAATGGACGCATGGATAAAACTGTTTTTCTTTTCAACTAGATAAAAGTGTATCCTCAATTCAGTGGTTGAATTTAAAAGGCTCAAAGTCCATTGAAGGTCTAAAGTCCATGTAAGGGGGGAAAGACATAAACAAAAACTTGAAGAAACACTTCATTTCAAATGTTTTTTTCTTTCATTTACGTGATTCCGATTCCAGTTAGTGTTTACTTTTTTTTCAGCAAATCACCCTTCAGTGCAGCAATAACGATCATATTAGACATGTTTGACTTAAGAGTGTCTACATACGTACAATTAACTAAATTCAATTAATTGACTAATCAAAATTAGTAAATGAAACAAAATTATACAATTTTTTCCAAGGTTTTTTACAGGCATTGTTTAAAGAGTAAAACATCACGTTAGTCGAAGATCAGGACTCAGATTGCAATTTTTTAAAAGCCTCACATGATTTGGCTGTTAAATACAATGGATTGGGTCAAAGCTTTGAAGGGAAGGAGAAGTCTCGGTAATCCTCTTCAGCAAAGGTTGCCCTCAAGCAAAGAGTCTGTATGAGGCAGATATTGGATACTTAGTACGGTTGAGAGGCATTTGCATTTGTGTGTTTGTGTTTTTTTTTTTCTTTTTTATCACTAATCCAGTTCTACTTAGTATGAGGTAAAATAAATATGACAGATGACAAAAAAGTTTCTTACATTAGTTGTTTTGGTTTACAGTCTATCTGTGTTATTTGTTCTGTATATGCCATATTTAGTAATTCTTCTTAAATCTATCTTAATTTAAATGCTTAAAATTCTGCCTCAGCTTTTCATGAATCCCACGTGAGGGTAAAGTTGCAAAAACCTTGTTTGTGTCCTCAAAAGCACGACAGGTGCAATTCCTGGAGTTTTTCTGGTGTATGCAGAACTGTAAAGCGAATTTTTTGTATTATTTTTTTCCTGTTGACTAAGGAATCAAAATGATATGTTGGTGCATGTACCGCAGCTTTGTTGCTTGAAATATTTTCTCCATGCATGCACACATTCATTGTTCAGTCACTTGAGAGAAACCTGAAACATAAGCCCCCTCATTCGTAAAAGTATGAAATATGCATTTCATCATGTTGAGCTTTGTGCCACAGTAAGAACAAACACAGAGCAAACCAATATTTTTCTTCAGCAAAGTACACAGTCATTGCCTCCACCGCTGTGATCTCAAGTGTGTTTCTAAGTCTGCTCAGTGCTGTCCCCTCACTATTACTTTTCCTTGACATACCATATTTTAAAAATCCCTCCACACACATGCAGAAAAAGGGAAATAAAAAAGCAAACTAAAACAGTAAGGTCTGACATCTTACATGCATTGTTCTGTAAGATAAAAAGAATAGCAAAAATATAGGGCAATAAAATATAGACAAATGTCTCTCTGCTCGAATTAGCACTGGAGTTGTAAAGGCTGCAACACACCAAAAACAAAATCTGTCGTTTCATCTTCTTGGATTTGTTTCCTCACTTCTAGCTGGTTAACTGTCCCCAGACAATGAGCCTCGGCTGTGCTGTAAGGTCTCTGGAGCGGGGACTCCAGGCAGGCAGTCAGACAGGCCCTCTATTGAGGCAAAGCCGATAGGCCTGGCAAGTGTGTCCTGTTTGGCATTTAAAACACCTCCGCTCACTCCTGCGTCTTGGGAGAAGTGACGAACCTGACAGGCTCAGTCTCTTGGGAGTCACTGGGCCTCTTTCCAATCTCCCTGGGTCAATGCGGGGGTGAAACGACACTGAGGAGCTCCTGGCTAGAAACACTAATTATCATGGCTGCCTTGCATTCAGCACTGTGTTCAACGCTAGGTAGCGTGGCCCTCCTGGTCACGCTGTCAGATAGCTCACAGGACTGGCTCTAATTGTGGAGACTGTAAAGCAATGGGTGTTCAGATTCCATCTGCCAAGAGCAACTCCGCATCACTGACTTACGTAAACAAACGGGTAAACAAAGGACTCTTTTACGTCCCTCCTTTAATTTACTGTTGTTGTTGATATTGTTTGTGTACGCTGTGCTGTTTACACTCCAGTTTTTAGTACGTATGGAATCCTCCGGTTGGCGAACTGGAGATTAGTGATGTCGCAAAACTGTGCACACACAAAGAATTGCTTCTGCACAAACTCATGATAATTTAATAAATGCCCAAAGGCAGAGTTTGAGGCTTTGGACAAATATAAATATTAATTAACACACTAGGGACTCAAGTAATGGGTAAAAAAAACACTCTGCCTATTGGCTGCAGCTGTATTAAAGGAAACTCGGGTCAGATTTTTAATATGATTCGGAATATGCATTAGAACTTCAAACGTGAACTTCTAAAGTTAACATCTTCCCACTGATATCGAGGGTTTGAGCTGCAAAATAGTTGAACTTTATTTTTTTTTTTTCCAGGGCGCTGCAGTAAAATTCTGATGGTTCTCACTGGTTTTCCCTCATGCTTCATGTTTCAGCGGCAATCACTTGCAAAAGTTTCCCATCTCTGATTAGTGTGAATGACAGGAACACGCTTAGAAACTAAAGGAGGTGCATAAACTTACAACTGCATGTGAAATTCTTTTCCACCACAAGTTCTGGGTGTTGGACCACTGTGCTTTAGTAATGTGGCTGCAGCCTGACAGGACCGAAAACTCTGGAGCTCTCTACTCCCACACTGTCTGATTTAATCGTAAAATTCAGAGAGGGGACAGGTGGGCAGTGTGTGACAGCTGCTACAAGATGAACTAGGTTCAGTCTTGACATGGCCTTTTCCCATGTTCCATGACAGCGATCTATATTGGCCAACTTAATATTGAGTTACATGTAACATGAAACACTACTAAATAAGTGGGTTTGGGAAACTTTAATATACGGAGACTCAAAAAATGGTTATAGATGAAGGAAAACACACTAATCGACCTCACTAGATATATCCCGTTTGACATGGCATTAAAATTGAGTTCCCTCCACATCTGCACACAAGCACCCTAAGCCCAACTGCTGTAGGGATCAACTTCCAGTCCCGTATTACAAGGTGTCTTGTCAGTGGAAAGTCTCAGAAGTAAATTATAGGAATTTTGCTGGTGACTGAACCAGAACTGGACAGGTGTACTGGCATACATGTTCAGCTAAGCTTTTCAGAGTGAGAATTACAAAGTCAGACACACACAATAAGTTCTCTCATCTCTGGCAAGCAGAGTGCTGCCAGCTTTTGCCTGCCAGCTGCCTATACCACTTTGCTGTTGCAGTCTGACAATTTGGCACACACAAGAGAGAGGGTTCATGTTTCTATTTTTCCTTTAAGATTGTCTCACACAGTGAGAGTTGTGGCTACTCGTTGGCACGAAAAGCAGGTGGTATAAATTGTCTGGCTGGCACCTGCACACCAGCAAATCTATGGCGGAGCACTGACTGACTTGTAGGTCATTCTTTAGAAAATATTTTGACAAGGTAGAAATATGAAAGAGCAAAGCAACAGTTTTATTGGTCAGTAATCATATGTGTAAAGGACAAATGATAACTGCAATCACAGCAGCTTTGATTTATATCATAAATACAACAAGAAATTTCCTCCATAAAGAATTGTTTTTTGGATGCTCAGAACTTAATTTTATTGACTTATTGCATGTGTTTCATAAAAATGCTATTTATTTTCCTATTAGTTGTTTCAAGAGTGTTAACGTTATTGTTATTTTAAAGATATTGTAATAAACTATAAAATGACAAGTGTTTGCTTAGTTTTATTTCTCAAAAATTGGATTTTGGGTTGTGGATGTCATTGTTTATCTGTAGTTGAGTACTCAAGTGTTTTATTTAAGTAGATACCCCAAGTTCATGCCTTTACTTTCTCAAAATGCATCTTTTTTTTCAGTTCTGTGAAGCAGACAAAGTATTTTTTAAATCAAAACGTCTTTTTAACACGGGCCCCATGCTACCCATTACCAGTCATAAGAGCTTATAATATTGTCACATTGCAACGTGACCCAATACAAGTCAGTGTTTTTCTGTTTTGACTCATTTTTATTGTATTGTCCATGTTGCAAGGCCATCAGAGCTAAAGCTAAAGCACAGCATGTGCATGCAAGTGGCTGTAAGAAGCCCACAAAAACTACACTGTGATTGTCTAATGTCCTCATTTCTAACAGTTAGGCTGCGTACAAAGAATGTGCAAAGGAGGATGCACTTATGCCTTGAATAGCAACCCCTGTGCAGTGTGCAGAGTTTGGGCGTCATAAAAAAAAACACAAAAATCAGTACAACATGGCTACGTCTCACATACTTCACCCCTACTTACCCTTATGTGTTGTTCAAGTGTTTGCTATGAGCTGTCACCCGCAGGGTGCCCGTAGAAAAAAAATGTGCATGAAGATTTTTGCCTCAAAAACTCAGAGTGGTCTAGGACATTTTAATATTTCTCTGTGTGCCCCAAAGACATTTGCCCATTTTTTGACAGCCTGCATCCACCCGTATCTACCCATAAGGGCAGTTGTGACTAAAGCATTTCAAACAAAAACAAAAAAATGCCCTGGATTTTTTTCCCACCATGAAATGAAGTGAAATGCTTCTTTTTCTTAAAGAAGTCGAAGCTTAGCTCCAAACAGGCTGACCTTTGTAAATTGCTGTGCAAACTCTATTAAACACTATCTGAGTAATAATGTCTACCATGCAAAAGTACAGCTTGTAATGGCGGACAGATTAAATGAAATCACTCTCACCTAGTGGCAAATTCCACACCAGTAAGCAACAAATGGCTTGACAAGCTTTCAGTGACATTTCTGGGGATTAGCTCATAATGTTAGCTGAGGCTGGACCCAGTAGGAGGGACAGCGGCTCAGTGGCTAAGAATGACATCTCTGTCCATTCCCAGGAATTCCAAGGAAGTCTTGTTTCCTCAAAATATTGTGTTTTTTTTTTGAGTTCTTAGAAATTTGATGAATTATGTAATTTATGTCAACTGTACAATTAGAAACAGTAAAAATGCTTCAACAAATGCATAAATAAGGGATGAATATTAATATTTTGTGTAATCTATAATAAATCGAATAAATGTTTGACTGATCATTTATATTTCATTTAGCGCCTGCATTCTCATCTTTTGCACCACCCTATATGGTGGAACATGATAAAGCTTACTTCCAAAATCAAGTGGTAAATAAAAAAAGCTCCACAGTTACTGATGGTGACGTTGTGAGGGGTGATGCACGGAGAGCGCTGAGGTGTGGGATGACACATACAGACGATAGAAAAAACACTGCGCTTCAAGTTGCTGCAGCTTGCAGCGTAGGCGTAATAACTATTTCACAAGCAGAGTCCGAACAATAATAATAAGCTGCCGATCAAGAAGAGTTTTGACACTTAAATGTTTAACTTGGGAAGTGGAGTTTGGAATTTGTCAAAAATAAAAGATGCAGACTGATTGCAGAAGAAATATTGTAATTCTGACAGTTATTTAGCTTTGGGCTCAGTTGTACTTTGAGTTTAAATGTATAAGAGTATTTGCATAGGATTACAGCTACTTTTACAACCAAAATGCCAATCTAAGTATGCATAAAACAAAAAATAAAACGTTTAAAAAAGAAACAAAGAAAAACATTACAAAATTATTTTTTCAACAAATTCTACTAAAGAATGTGTTTTCTTCAATACTTAACATAAAAACACAGAGATGAAACATTAGCCAAACACATTTTCAAGTACTTATTGTGCATGAGAAATAGCTAAAAGCCATTCATTCTGTTTTTTTGGGTGTTAGCTTATGAACACGGTGGATTGTAAATGTGCAGTCCATCTTCTTGTCACAAACAAGTCAAAGCCACACTCACTCACTCCACTGTCCATTCTGTAAACCTACTGTATCCCTTTGGGTCACAGGGGTCCCAGAGCCAGAACTGGTTACTGCTGGGCTTGAAGGTGGGGCACGCCCTGTACAGGGTCAAATAATCACATACCCATACACACATACCCATGAACCATGTTTCTGGATTGTGGGAGGAAGCTGGAGTGCCTGGAGTAAACCCACACATAAATGGGGAGAACAGGTAAACTCCACGCAGTTGGAACCCAGCCAGGATATGAACCAGGGCCAATGTGAAGGCTGGGCACCAACCACCATGCAACTCCACACTGCTCATAAAGGGTCAGGTTTGATCAACAATGACCCAAAATGCCTTTGGCATTGGCATTGAAGAAACAAAAAAGAACCACTCACACAAAAAGAAGCCCAGCAAAAAATTTGAACCACGTGGCCCCATTGCAAAGAGGCAGTTTTAACTACCAACTAATCATAGAACGCAATTATACTTCATGCATTATGAAAATGATCCATCCTGCAGTTCTTGGCTTACCCACCCTGGAATTACCTTTAGTGTTTAAAAGATAAGAAATTATGATAACAATCAGCAAAAGGCCACAATAGATTGAAATTGGTAAACCCTCACTAATGCAACAAACATCAAACTGTCAGCCTGCGGGAAACATTGTCCTTCAATATTCACTGCTCTGCTGTCCTCCCAGAGAGGGTGAGTGTTTGGCACCTTTTCTTCCATGGAACTTGCTTTATTTTGTCAATGACCTTTTCCTTTCTATCACTTGCAGGATCAGTATGCATTCTCCTCTCAGAGTGATTACTTCTCACCCTGTCAGCTCACCTTGACATCACCTGTCATCCTCCATCCATTGTAAATGTGATACTTTCTTGCCTTTTAGTATTAGTTGTGCCCACCTGCGTCTCTGCGGAGTAACCGACTCTCTGTCTCCTTTTCTGACGCACCAACACAAGAAAGCACACACATAAGCACACCCATGCACTTTGTAAGGCATTTGTACTTCAAGGAACACTAAAGACGTCATTTCTCCACAAGTAAAGGTTGATTTCATTTGTCAGAAACCTGCAGGAAACTGACATGAACACAAAAACTATTTAACTGTGCTTAAATGTGGCTTTAAATGTCCTTTTTCTGCAGAATCAAAAGCTAAAATGGATGTAATACAATAACAGTGAAGGCAACATACTACAACCTCTCCAACCTTGTGTCCACGCAATTCTCAAAAAAGGGAAATTTTGCATTTTTAAAATGTAAATAATTGATTTTGTTTCATTTAAAAATACTTAATCTCATCTATGTTTAAAATAATTTAACGTGCTATTATGATCCCAAATTGCAACCCATTGTTTTAAACCATCACAACAGAAAATAACCAGGTCATATGTTTTGCTTTTCAAATATAGCTTTGACCTCACTGCACTAATTTTGTATTGCACAGCTACCTTGCGCAAGCTGGTGGTTTTGATCTATCCTAATGTTTGGTCACACAAACAGACTTTACTATCAAAGCCAGATGTATAAATAATCAAAGTGCAAACATGTCATACAGAGTTCAGTGCACAAGCAAGCTCTATGTTAGAAAGTAAGGAAAAAGGCAACAAGAAAAAATGGAAGCAAAATATAAAATGAATTTATCTAAAACAGTATAGCCAATTTCCCTGAGTTCCATTTGTTTTCATCATTAAATAGTTTTTTCCAGGTTTACCGGCTCATTTTTATTAATATATGCAAATTGCCACTCACAAAGTGCCGTGGAAATCTGGGAATGCAGAGCTAATTTGTCACTATCATTATTTGTTAATTTTGATTCTTTAAATAGCTGTTGCGCGTGTGATGATTCTACTCAGAGATGGTTGACATGCAAACTTCATGATGCCTTTGAGCACATCGCTTTTTTTCAAACACATTTTTATTTAACTCTTCAACCTTTCAAGAGTATGATTTACAAAATCATTAAAGCTCAGTTTAAAGTTTGATTCTATGATTTTTGTTTTGCTGTAATTTGACAAGACATTGCATTATGCAAATGCCTTTGGCTTCAAATCCTTTAGTTGCTGTTACTAGAGATCACAGGCTGCCATACTAACCAGGGTCTTGAGTAACACTTTACTAAAATGTAAATGGTTGTGCAAAGAGTGTCTGCATTGCTATTTTGCTGCAACACAGTGGAAGTATAATTCTATCATTTGGAAAAAAAAGGTGGTGCTTCATGATGAACTGTTTACTGTGAAAGCATAATGTTTGCTGTTTTGTTGGTTTACAACAAGCTGCTTGTTAATGCCGTTTTATCCAATAAATAACAACAGTAACATGTTCTCCTCTATGCCTATGTCATTGTCAGTTTTCAGAAACGCCACCACCATTGACCTTAATTGCTGATCTGCCTTTAGCTATCAGTGTCATTTTACATGCTAATGTGCAGAAGTGAGAGGCTTGCGTCTACCAAGTTGTGTCAAAATCAAATCATTAATTTTTCAAGACATTGACTATGACACAAAACAACAATGCTTCTGATTCTTTATTTTAGCAAGTATTTAGCACTGTTATGTGAGAGTAATTTGAGCTACGACCGTTATATATTTACTGTACAACTGTCCTGTCGGATGACAAAAGCTTTAGAAAACCAGAACATTACATTACCAATGATGTTGCATTACAACAATTAGGAGCTCTACCTTGTAACAGATGGATGAGACAAGGGGCAGTGACCATTTTAATTCAATACAAAGAAGCGTTCTGTCAAGTTTGCACCAGCAGATGTGTCTGTGTGATAATGAGACGTGTCAAGGTTAGTCAGAAGGAAGGTGATAAACTATAGGTGTAAAAATGACTGTGCCACCCATCAGTATAAACCAGTCCTATGTTTAGCATGTCATGGACAGATCCTAGTTGATATGAATGAGGTGACAGTTCTAGGTATTTTGACAGGATTAGGACAACCATAATTATATTTAGTTGTGAAAACTTTTAGTCATGTTTGGATATTCAAGATGTACATATTGAAGAAAAACATTATAAGTGGATCCGGATTGCTGCAGCATATTTTATTTGAATCAAACAAAAGCATTATTCCCTTATGCTGTTCGAACTCTGCACTTGCTTTATGTGCCTGTCTCCATTAAATGTAAAACACTCAACTAAAGAGGGATCAACTCCACTCTTACCTGATCATTCTCATTCAGGTCTATAACCCCTCCCACTCACTGTGCTCTGCCAATGAACAACAACCTTCAGCTAAACTTTTTAGAGAATGAGTTATCCATCCTCACCCACAGCTGACTCCCTCTTAATATTCGAAAATTGCATGTGTCAACTCAGTTTTTGCCTTTAGATGGCTTAAGCTTTTTTTAAATCTACCTTGTGAAATAGTTTAAATGAAAGTGTCGACTAAATAAATAATAATAGGACATTTTGTGACTGGTAACAGTCAACAACATAATGTTTTCAATCTGTTTCATTTGTACATATTTAGTATGGTAGATTTAAAGTTAAATTTTATTTTTATATTGTTTTTGTTTTTTTAATTAAAATGATAAATAAATAAAAAGTTTGAACATTTCTAGACATCTGTTTGGTAAAAGTGGTCACTTTTAGCATTTACTAAATCAGGTCATTCCTGGTCATAAATATGGTAAATGGATCATACCTATAAATTTACACTTTCTTGCATGGACCAAAGGCCTTTACAAATCACATTCCTATTCACCAATTCACGAGTGCATTCATACACTGACGGCAGAAAAGCTTCCATGCAGCTCGCTAACCAGGCCACCGGGACTAGAGCAGGGCACGGTGTCTTGCCAAAGGACACACATGGCTGGGCAGAGAAAGAATTGAGCCTGCAATTCTGCAATCAGAGATCCACTGCTCTACCTCTGGGATCCTGGAAACAGGGTTGGGTGGCCATGGGCATTCTGAATTCCGGTATGATAAAGAGGCAATGACTTGAATCCGTTCAAGCTTATTTAAAAAAGTGTTTAATATTACCTTTATTGAGGTGACCTAGTCAAAGTCCCAATCTGGACTTGCCCAATAACATTTTGCAATACGCCAAATTATAAATTAGGTCACCTTGCCAAAATCAGCCGTAAGCATATATCAAGCCACTTATATACTGTATACATTATGGGTTTTTCTTCAAGTGTGGGCACTTTATTTTATACTTTGGAAGCAGATGCGCATTTATGATGAATATCTGATTATGCGTTTATTTATAAATTTTTTCTATAATTTCACTTACACCTTCTAAACAGCTGTCGATGTTCTCAGTGTCACTTTCTGAATTCCAAAATGGTAGATCTCTGCAATTAACCATAAGGCATGAATTTAGTTCTTGGTGGATTTTTCTGCAAGCTAAATGCCATATGCTTCACACACACAAAAAAAAAATCCCTTCGCAATCACACATTAATAGACACCCACACACCGGCACTCACATAAACACCAGCTCGTTTTACCCTCATGAGCACATGCACATTTATACTCAATCCCGATCTGAAAGGATTCATCACTGCGACGGCACCACTTCAACACTTTCTGGATTTGTCAGATGTCTCTTTCTTAGTGTGTGTTCCTCACGTGGTTTCCTCTAGTGTATTTCTCTGAGACCTGCTCAAAGGACATGGTATAGGATTAGTCCTTATCACACCATTTACTACCTCCAGATCAGTTCAGCTGGGTTACGGTGGAGCTTTCACTGTAGATACTGTTTTCATTGTGCACTTCTCACAGTCAAATCTTTGAGGAGACCAGCAAAAGGGGATCTTTAATGCTCTGATAACCCATTTAATTTGCTGTCTCAGTATAAATAATCCTTCTCTTGCACAGTCTTGGTCTGCCTGTCTCTATTTGAGTGTCAGGGTCTGCAGGTTTAGTTCTGCAAAAATCAGCAAAATACTGGAGTGCTTTTTGTCCGTTTTTAAAGTAATGTGTGCGACGGTGTATTAAAGTCATAATACACAGTGTGAAAATGAGGGATTTTGGGGCAGTTTTGGGTGCTACAGCAGAAATCATAGTCAGTGTTGCTGAGGAAACGTTTTTTTCTTATTTTCTTTTTCAGTTCACAAATTCTAAAGCAGTTAAAATGTCATGAATAAAAATAAACAAACAAACACATAAATGTTAAATTATTAACCCATCATAAAAATAGCAACATGCAACCAAAATCACACTTTTCAATAAATGTGGTCTTTAACTGATCCCATTGTAGTAAAATTAATTTGTTACCGTAGCTCCAAAAAACAAGATAATAATACAAAAGAAGAGATAATTGTAGAAAAAAAGTAGCACTGAAACGTATACAGTGTTCCCCCGTACATTCGCGTTTCAATATTTGCGGTGTCACGTACTCGCAGATTTTTTTTTTCAGTCACATGACTCTTCTGGCTTATCACAAAAGTTCAGACAACTCAAGGCAGTTGTATGACACCTCTGAGTCCGAGGGACGTGCTGCAATAATTAAGAGGAAGGGAGCGGATATGAAGAGCACGCCAGCCCGTCGGCTTCCTTACCGCTGCGAAAGAATATTTCACAGTGAGTAACAGCTGGTTCCCCCGGTTCCTCAATCTCTATGACCAAAGTTTCTGCCCCTGCATGGAGAAATGGTATCAGCTGACTAAGAAAAAGGAAAATATCCTGTTAAGCTGAGGAAGATAATTGCAACAAATAATTATCATCTGGATGAATGAATGATGGATGATGAAAGAAGAGACGTTCAAAACACGGTGCTGGCAGACTGACACATCGTGCTTGACGCTTAAATCGCGCTGCAGAACCTCTCACATTTAACTGATGAAGATGTTTGCACAAACCCCTGGTTTTAAGGCACAGACAGACAGACTTACACTCCAAATGTGCTTTATAAAGTATGCTACGGTATAGTTTATTGCTCTGAATAAAAACTCTTTATGCTGAGCAATATTCCAAAGTTCTTTAAAACATATTTTACAAAGCATCAGAAATGTTTCAGAAGGGTTTTTGATAAATAAGGATCAATGATGGACATTATTTGGCCGTGGGGGTGGGGGCGGTCCTTTGTATTTTCGGATCCTGCAGGTTGGGTGTCTCTGGTTCCTAACCCACACAAATATGGTGAGTATACTGTACAATAAATAGCTCAATTATGTGATGATGTGCATATATTAAAATTATCTATTTTATCTGTTCTTAAACTATCAAAACCATTTTTACAAGTTATGATAATCCTTATTGTTTTAGACCTGCCCCTGTCTACCCTTAACCTATAAAAGTACATTATGCTTTTAGCTTTATGGAATTGTTGAATTCGTTAGTAGGTCTATTACTTAAAAGAAAAAAAAAATAGAGTAGGCTATTCTCATTTTTTATATAAAAAAATAACTGTCACTGTGAAGTCCCAAGTTTTTTAGACGTATATTCCTTTTTCATTCCTGCAAGAATATTGGTGCTTTTGTATACACAATGCTTCATTTCTACATTCAATTCCAGAGTCTAAAAGGAAAACGCAAAAAAAAAAAATTTCTCCAGTTAGTTCTATAAAAAAGGTAAAAGAATCAATCAAAATTGATGGTGTGTCAAT
Organism: Oryzias sinensis; assembly: GCA_037389245.1. Classification (NCBI taxonomy): domain Eukaryota; kingdom Metazoa; phylum Chordata; class Actinopteri; order Beloniformes; family Adrianichthyidae; genus Oryzias; species Oryzias sinensis. The sequence continues at coordinate 33,139,060 of CM074489.1, forward strand.
CCTTTTTTACAATAGCTGAAGGACAAGAAGAAGAGTCGTTGCAGAATTACTAGTAATGCCTTTTTCAGGAGGACTTCTCATGAAAAATTAGACATTGTGAAGGGGGTTAGGTCTATTCGCAGCTACCTCTCCCTACTAGAAAAGAAAGAGCTGCAACTTTAATAAGGCAAGAAGAAAAAGAAGGCTCGTCATCATTCACAAAACTCTACATTCTATTTATGGTATCTTGTTTGAGTCAACATTGTGTTGGAAATCTCTATTTTGGGCCTTCGGACTGGGAATTTATGTGATTTTTTTTTTTTTTTTATTTAGCAGTTTTGTTTTATTTGTTAAACAAACAATAAGTTGAAATTCAATATTCAAACACATTTAATATTTTATCTATGTATGTGAGTGAATGTCCAAACTACTTTCTGTTTTTGTAACGTGTTATTATAACTTTAGCAAAAAGTATGACACTGTTTTAACAATAACCACCTTGACTCTGGAGGACATTTAATAGTGAGGCATTAGATTGTGCCAGTGCATTTAAAATATTGAAGTATAATTTGTGCAGATCATTAATTTCCAAAGTTTTCCCTTTTTTCACCAAGATAACGCACACAAAGGCTGTTAAGCCATTAAAAGCGCATGTATTATTTTGTGGTTTAAAAGTTAACTTTTAAAAACGACTATGCATTGCAGCTACATCTTTGGCATTTAGAGCTTTAATAAAGTCTTAGAAGTTAAATCTCTATCAAGCCTTTGCTCAGTTTCCTTATTGTAAATATTTTCATATTTAATTAATAAATTGTTAGAAGTAATACTTCCACAATTTGAAAATATGTACTAGAAATTCCATATAGTTAATATGGTTCAAATGTTGATGAAAAAGAATTCTTTAAGAAGAAAAACATATAAAGACACACATTCTTGATTCTATTTTTACAAATAAACATTTTAAAATGTTAAAAAAACCTGAATGATTCTCACTTAATCTGAAGCACTTTTCATTCTTTGAAAATTCCTAAGCTCAAAGTGAGCATGAACTGTAAATTGTAATTAGCCACTTTACTCACAGCAAATAAAATTCCCATTCCCAGAAGAGTAATCTGACAATCCTCAGATTTTTCCCTTCCCTATTGTGACTAATCATCATCATAGAAGATCCTCTTCATCAGCCCACCCGTCTGTTCACCATAACTGTTGGCACCAACTGCCATGATAATGACTGAGGCTACTCTGAGATAATGTTTACTAGCTGACAGCAGCACCCCGCTCTCTGTATGCTCCAGCAAGCATTTCCATTTAGCTCACTTCTGAAGCTCCTGCCTAATTTCTCTTTGGAGACAGAAATCCTTTAAACCCCATTGTATCCTGGGGCAACATATTTACTGAGGGCCGGCTTTCCAATACCTGAGAGAGATTAACACTGCTTCCTGATTTATGAATCCATGCCACCCACCCACAGGCATGGTCAGGGGCCCTACCTACTCTACCCTGCTACTTCCTCTCCACACAATGGAATTTAAGTAGCATGGTGAACACACAAACACACAGCAAAAGTGTGTTTATAGAGAGTTTAAACATTAAAAAATACCTACATAATTCCAACAGATTTATTCGGAAAATGTTTCAGAAGACTTTGCAAAACTGAAATTAAAAACAAATAAATCCAGTCCCCAATTAACATGGCAGAGGTGTCTTGTGCAGCCAACCATATATGGTAGGAAAAAAAAAAACAATAAGTGATTTTATTTATTGATGTACAGTTAAATACACTGGAGCACTTTCCCACAGCAGCAGCTACTGCTGTTCCGTATAGATTTGTGTCAGCCTCAAACACTCTGGCTCACCAATATTAACAGCATTGCTTGTTGTCTGTTGCGGATGTGGTCGGAAGCCTGCCAGACGTAGTGACAGCCTGGCATTTGTTTATTGTAGATACTCAATTGCTGGGCATGTGAACTGCAAAAACAACAGCCCTGGCACAGAGTTTAGCATCTCAGTATACTTGTCAGCTCCTCTTCAAATGAAGGACTGTCTTTAAACCGCCATCTTATAAAAAAAAAAATATAAGGAGGATTTTTTTTTGCAAATTGTTAAAAGAAATGCAGTTGTTGAGTTGGTGTGGTTACAATTCATTTGTGTAATTGGTGAATTTTCTTTGCAGTCAAAACCATTGACAATTGGTAATTAAAATATCCTAGACTGAAGGACACAATCCAATGAAAATGCTGTTTTTGGTGTTTCTAACATGTTTTTGCTATAAAGAAAATTAAATTTAAATCTGTATTTCTGAGATCGCTTTATTCAATTTGTTGAATCAGGAGCAGACGAAAAAATGCTTTTTGAAGAAGCTTGGATGTGTGACGTCGAAACTGCAAGCGGCAGGCCGCAAGCTCTCCAAGGCATCTAAATTTTGTTTTACAGTGCAGTAACATGAGTGAAATGAACTTAAACTCCTTTCACTGATTAGTAGTAATGCAGAAAACTCCTGGCTTAATCTCACGAACGCTCAGTGCTGGGAGAACATTCTTGGCATTGTTTGCTTTAAGGATCAAGAAGAATATTCAGCACTTTGTTGTAGAATCAGATCAAAGTCACAGCCTTGTGAGTGCATTACTTTAACTTCAAATGCTATTATCTGTGACAAATAAGTGCTTTTTCTTTACTACAGCAGCCCATCTATAGTGCCGCTGTGTTTTTGTTCCGCCTTAGTCAAAAGTTAAACAAGTCACAGCCCTTTTTTTTTTTTTTACAACCGATCATATACTGCATGGAGTTCCACCCAGCAATTTGTGCATAAAAAGATCTGCACATACCTACAGCAGAAAATCCAAGCCCACATGCCTGCCTCTGTAATCATCTAAATTGCTTTATCCTTTTTCCTCCTATTGTGGTGATTTAGTCAAAAAGTAACCCAAAGATTAATACTTGTTCTTTGGAAGTTCGAGTTATTTTGCCTGCAGTTGGAACACAAGCGGAGAGTAAATCTGGGGAAGGTACAATAAAAATGCAAATTGCCAAAGGGAAATCATAGCCTTCCAGTGGATCACCGATGATATCTGTCTCATCACCTGCTACTTTTTACGGTCTTTTAGGCTGCTCCCGTCTATCCAAACCACCGGTGAGAGGTGGCACACACATCAGGCAGCTTACTGGTCCATCAAAGAATCACACAGTCAACCAAATCCACACCTTAGGACATGAATTTGACAAAGAAAAAAAAAGCATTTAAATTGTTTTTTGGCAGATTTTTCAGGAATATGGAAAAAAACAAAAGCTGCAATGTACAGGCCAGCACACACTACACATGCTCTGTCCCATCATTTGTGTATGTTATGATATAAGTACACACCAGACATTTGATGCACGTTCAATAATGCGCTAAACTCGCGTTGTTGAACCCCAGTGGTGTTCACACTAGAAAAGCACAGAGAGGCTTCTTTTCCTACTGTTTACTAGCACATGTCTGCCACACAGTTGAAAGAGGTTTGGAGTCAAATGTCAAAGCTGTGCAAATCTCGTAAATCTTGCTCCAGGAGTTTTCTTTCACAGCTCTATTCTGATACACGAAACACTTGGTGTCATAGAATTCTGGCCGGGCAAAAACCACAATCATTAATTTCTCCTCCTTTATCAATTTTCAAATGGTTGGTCCTTTGATGAATTAGAAGGGACGCTGTCCATTCTTCACTACTAAATCCGAGTCCCTGATTGGTCAAAGCTCAACCTGGTTTAATTAGCAATGCTCACTCAATGCCCAAGTGTTTTGTATGTATAGCCCAAAAACGGTCGTAGAAGCGCAAAAGTGCTGCAAATTTGGAGCTAAACTTTGCAGATGTGAGCTGGTTGAGTTTGATAACATTTCTGAAAAATTTTCTATGTTGGGTTAAATTTATTTTGAACAAATTCTCAATCATGTGAATTGCAAATAATTGAGATCAAATGTAGAACTCCTCGTCCCTCTTCTACCTGCAGATAAAGTAATCTCGTCTGATTAAGCTGTGGTCACCAGATATCTTCCTAGTATCCTTAGAACCACAGACTCACTTTTTAGTGAAACTACAACAGGGTTAGGGTTAAAAATGGTCTGGCAAAGAGGCAACATTTCAATCATTCCTGGTTTCTGGTTAAGTTGTAATTTACAATGTTTTCAAAAAGTTGATTGTTCATGAGTCTTTTTTTTAATTCCCACTTTCTTCTGATTAGGGTCACAGGAATCCTGGAGCCCACCCAGCTACTTTTGGAGAAGGCGAGGAACACACACACACTTACATTAACAGTTTCTTTGTCAAAATAAAATACAAAAGTTTAAAAAGGTATTCACATTTAAAAAGGTTTCACGTTTAACTCTTTTACAGTATTTACTTATTTTAGATTGTTTGTTTCATAGCTTTGAGTAGTTCTTTTAATTAATTTGCTTGTTCAATTTTTTTACATCAAACCTGGATACGTGGAAACAGAAAATATGTTTTGATGTTGCATATATAGCATCGCGCCATATTAATGACAAAAGTGGTTCCATTCAGGTTAGAACAGAGAACAATCTGGCATTTTTTGCATTCTGTGGCTTTCCAAGTCCCTGAACAGCTACCTTTTTCCATTCCCCTGTGCTTGCTCTCCCTTTCTTACCATCTAGTTCCACTCAAACTGCATGCATCATGTTATTTTGTTGTTCAAATAGTTCTACATTTAGCTCAAAGAAGAGCTTAAATCTAAAACTAGACAGGAAAAATAGATATTAGAAGAAAATTATGAAACAACACAAAAACCTAAACTTCTTCCTAAATGGTCAATGAAGTTGAAAGAAGGTTACATGACAAAGTTGGATTAGAACAATGTGTGCTTTCTCTTACAGCATAAATGAATAAAATGTCAATTAGCCATGTGTCATTGACCGTACATTGAATACATGAAAAGAAGTACTGTCTGTGACACTGGATGGGTTTAATCTCTGGTGAGTTTCTTTACAATTAAAGTCGTACTGAAAGCGGTCCACTGTCAGAACTTAAAAAACTAATTAATGAGTTCATTTGCAGCCTGACTAACCTGCACAAAATGTAGGACAGTAAAATTTAGTAAACTCTTGGGAAAATTTAGAAACTATTGCTTCTTCTTTTTTCCCCCTTTATCTTCCGTAACTTATCTAGAAAATAACTTACGTCCCTGTAAACTGATTTTTTTTATTAGGTAAATCCTGACTTGCAGTCTTCAAACATATTTTAAATCATAAAAAAGTTTTAACAATAAATCCAAACTATTTTAAATTAATTGGACAAAATGTGTTCAAACTCTGTCAGAGGATTCTGATTTTTATTCTGCATTGCATCATTCAGACACATTTCTAAAAACAAAACAAACCTCTTTTCTTTCATTCCTTTCTTTTTTCTTTTTTAATTTAAATAAGCTTCAGGGAATCGAGCCTGGTTGGCCCAAACTCCTGGTGAGGCTTTTGTGTGAGTCAAAGCTGAATTGTTGCTCTGCAAAGTACATCACGCTGCACAGGCTTGTGTGCGCCACACGGCTGCTCCAGCATAAGGGATTCAGTACTAAAAGCATGCTTTCAGCATTCATACATGTGTTGTTGTTTTTTTTTTTTTTTTGTAAAGTTGCAATGTTGGGTAAAAACGAAAAGTTCTGAAGTAAGACTGTAAAAAAAACCTATAGGAAAGATACTCAAAACAAAAAGCTCTAAAACTTGTGGAAAGATACAAGAAAAACAAAAGAAAAAAAGAAAAACATGTATATGGGACCCCCCAAAAAATACAACCAGCTGGCATAAGTCTATTACATATTTTTAACATCAAAACTCGAAATCAAATCGTATCTTTCACTGCTGTTTTTGAAAATGTATTAGCTGTTGCCCAGCCACACAAAGCTGTTGCGAACAACTCTTCATTGAAACATCTGCTCAAGCAAGAAGCAGCTCTGATCTTGCTTACAAGCAGAGATCATACATCTTTAATGTGCAATGCATAATGTACAGTTGTATAATACACCATCTGAGGAATTTGCTCTTTCATACTCTGTCTTTCAAATCCTAAGGCTGCCTGTCTTGCACATACGAACAAATATGAATTTGAATACACATATATACCCCTACCTCTTTGTGAAGGTTATGTATCTTATTTTACTTGAATTTCAGGGTTTTGGTTTAAATGCTGTTTGCCCCAAAGACAAACACAAAAGAAAAGCCAACAGCAGACACAACACTGCTGCTCCCTTAGAGGAACAATAATCCTGTATGTCACTTATCTGCTTTTCAACATCAAAATTCAGATTTCGTGTCACAGTCACATTCCCTTTTGGTCTTTCCATTTGCTTGCACATACCAATGAATCCTAAATGTCTTTAAACAAGCTTTATTTACTTAAGTGTATGATTAATTATTTAGGAAAGAACTTTATCTCCTACAACTCATTCTTGTTTATCCTGGGCACTCTTGTGGCATTCATTATTCCAGCCGCACTGTTGTCCCGGGAATCCCATTCTCATCCACATCAATAAACCAGAAGTCAATTACAATCTAACATTGTATTTCTACTAAAAAAAATGTTCTACTGCAGAAATGAACACTTTAGTGAACACATGAAGTGGTGATTTATTTGTTTTATTAGGAGTTCATTCTGCAGCAAATGTGGAGAATGACTTTACTCTGTAATAGGAAAGGGACATGCAATGTTCCTTGAAAATATTCATTGTGTGGTTATGGTGTGACTTGCCTTTTTTGTGGTTTAATTCATTTGTTCTTATTAAAGTGAATCATTGAAGAGTGAAATGTCAATGTTGCACCAATAGTTTGTAGTTGGAAATAGGCAAACAGATAAAAATTTAACCAAATAAAAATAATAATAAAAGATGTTGTTGGTCTTTATTCCTTAAAGTCAATTACAGGGTATTTTTAAACAAACTTGCAACATTAGTCATTTGACTTTGGGGTTTTGCAGTGCTGTATGGCGACAGTATTGGTGAAGTGTTATTTCCCTTGGGTGTGCTGATTTTTTTTTTTTTCTTCAACTGCAGCAGATTGGTATCCTGGCGACCCTTCTCCCTTCTCCGTGCAACACATATGGGCCACAGTGGGTGGGTTGGAAACGCAAAGGGAGTGGCACACTGCTCCAGTGGTGCAACACAGTGTTCTCCTGTGTGGCTCACTCCATTTCTCCAAAAATCACATGCGTTGTGATCTCTAATTAAAAAATGCATTTAAAAATATGACATGCTCATTAAAACTGACATAAAAATCAGAGATAAGTCAGAGATTGTTTACACTAGTCAGACATTAATACAAGCAGCAGGTAATCCTGCCCTTATTGGGGTGACAAAGTCCACTGCCAAGCCATAATAAGCTATTACAGAAGCCATCTCTTTACAGGCTCACAAGGGAGCAGGAGCCCACCCAAGCTGTCATCAGGCAAGACGCAGGGTGGACCCCACACAAGGCACCAGACCAAGACATTGCCTCACAGGAGATTTAAAAAAACAAGGCAAACAATCGTGCATCCTTATATTCACTGCTGTAGAACATTGGGAATCCTCAAAAACCCCAAATGTGTTTAGACTGAGGGGAAAACAGAATAAACAAGGTGGAAAGTGGAAACCCCACACAGAAAGATTCTTGCTGAAGCTTTCCTAGAATAACGTGGGACTAGAAACCGCCTGACTGCCGACCATTTACAAATCCACTCACTAAGTTGAGTTTTTAAGTGAACGTTGATGAAAAGCTGTTAGAAATCACAATTTTAAATCATCAAGGTTTGTGGCAAGATAATTAATTATGCTACTGTTTCTAAGGTAATGATTTAATGCAGTTCAAAATCCCTCATTCACCCACCACAAGGAGATTAAAGATTTATTAGGATCTTCTGTTCCTCGGAGCCTTCCAGCATTTTCTATAAAAAAAACATTGGGTAACCACTACATAAAAGGTCTGTCATGACCAAATGAGCAAATGATAAGTTGATTCCACTAAGTTTTTGTGTGACTTATATCATTTTATTAATCAATCTCTACAAGTAAACCCTGCAGAGCTGAAAAAATGTTGACCCAGAACTGGATCTATTTCATCCAAAATGTAAAATATTGTCCCCAGTTCTGGCTCGCTCTGAAAGTCTTGCTCTAGTATTTTTTTTTAGAACATTGAAAACTGAACAGTGAAAATGTTGTTAATAAATGAAATAATTGCTTCATTATGTATTAAATGTGCTATATGAGCTACAAAATAAAGCAGAAACTGATGTTTTGGTTTGTAATTTACAGTTTCTCAAGTACAGAGAGTGAAGGAAAAAAATTGACACTGTTCTTTGCAAAAAACTTCCATTAGAGATAAAACTGAAGAACAGCTCATACCTGTGTTTGAGTTTTTGGGGTATTCTTTAGACAGTTTTTTAACCACAGGTGTAAATCTTTAACATATATCATTCACTCAACACAAAGACAGGAAAAACAGGATGTGCAGCTTAACAAGAAGCTACTGTATGTGTTAAAATTTTAATGGATTTAAAGAACAAAGACACCAGCAAAGAAATAGCTCAGCAAAATGCTCACTTTAAAAATTAAGTTTAGTTCGCTTTAATTAACCTACTTTTTGAATGATTTTTCACTATTATCTATGACAATACTGAGCTTCATTAATAGACTTCTACAGAGTTGGGTTACCAAAACTTTCACTGATCCGCTCCCATTTAAATCTTGTTTTTTTATTCATTTAATAAAAATATCAAATCAGTCACTTATTTTATTTAATGTATTTTACACTATAATCTAAAGCAGGGGTGTCAGAACTCACGCATCGATGGTTGGTATCCAACATCCTGCCAATGAAGCTCTTTATTGGCTAAACACACCTGACATAGGTAATCAGCAGCAGATAAGGATGGATTTCTGGAAAACTAGTGGGAACCTGGCTCTCAAGGCCTGGAGTTTGACACCCCTGATCTAGATTGACCAAATAGGAATTATTTTGAAAGGTTGAAAAGGAATGAGTAATTTAATAGGCAACTGTCCTAATGATCATCAACAGCACACTGATGCTTTTTATGTCATTCTTAAAACAGAATGTTCTTAATGCATTAATATTAAGCCCATTTGAACCATAGTCAGTCAAGCTACCCCATGACATAAATGGGGAGGGGAAGAAAAAAACCCTCAACATGATGCAAGCTAGAAGAAATCTGATCTTTAGCTGGACCAAAAGGATGACAAAAGGATCTGATTTGGAGCAGAAAACCAGAGACTTTGGGTGCATTCAAAGTGGCCCTGTATGTCCATCGGACAGCATTGATGATTCTGTCGCTCTCCTTGAGAGGAGTTCGGAGAGCCAAAAGTTTCTCACAGCAATAGTTTTGACCTTGAGGGGTTCCACTTGTTACATCTCGTCTGGCACAGCAACAGGGTGCAAAATGTATCACTATTCCCTGCCCATTCAAATGGAGCCCACTGAACTGTTGCAGTGTGAGGCAGCCTCGTATTGACTACATTGACTGCCGAGTCATCAAACTAAATGTAAACAGCTGCGGTGAACAGTTAACAAGATTGCCACAGAAACGCAAATTTAAAAAAATATAGATGTCAGTATATTTATTTTCTCTAGGGATTCTGCTTTTATGTCAGCTCTATTCTGCTAATTTTGATGCTGTTTTTATGTTGTTGTTTTTTTTCGTTTACTGTATCGCTGTTAAGGTTTATTTATAAAAGATATTGATTAAATGACAAAACCGGCAAGAAAAAATAAAAGTAGCCTGTGGCAAAAACTGAGTAATAGGCACATCAGTGTAAAAGTGCTTCAAAAATTTCCCCTTGAAACAAACATTTAAACATAAAACAGTGATGGCCGTCAATGCCGATTGCTTCTTTCCTCATGATCGAGATGTTAAGCACATTAAATGCAGTATGGAAATGCATTTTATGCAGAATTCATTATACCTCATTTAAAATCGATTGATCATCCTATAAAGCAGCTTAAAAGTTCCATTCTAAGACCTCATTTGAATAAAAAGGGCTTTTTATAATAATAATTTCTGTTTGTTCAGTCTTTCTAAATGTTTTAACTGTGGAATAGCTTTCAGCTTCTTTTTAAGTCACAAGGAAATTAAAACATCTCTTTCTGCTCCCCTCATAATAGCAAAGTCAGGAATGCAACTCTTTTTACTCCCACGCTGTATGTTTCCTTAATTCAGATGAAAGTCACATCCTACACATAGGCCTGAGCGCTTTCCTGCGCTGCAAACGATAATTAAAAAGTTCACTTTTTTCATCAGAAAGGAGGCCAGGCACGAGAGGTTATTTGATCCGTTTATACACATTTCATCACTGTCAGGTTTGATGCATGCACACTGCAGTCTAAGAAAGGATGGGGAAGACTATCACATCAGCATGATTACGAAAACTATTGTCAGAAAACGAAAAAGAAAAATGAACTATGATGGCCCAAAATGTGAAAGTGTTCTAAATAGTTAAGACTAAATCTACCTCCTTTCAAGGCCGCTTTTATCTATCTCAAATATTGTGGCTTGAAGAAAAGTAAAGAAATTAAAAATTAAAAACAAAACTGTACCTCTTTAAACTTGACACCTTCTTTATTTTCTGAAGACTTTTAATAGGTTCATATGCCTAGTTATATTGTCAGTTTGAATTATTTTTAAGAGACTAATTTAAAAAAAATTGTAAAATGAATGTAAAAAAAATAAAAGAAGCAAAAAAAAAATATATCCCCTCTTTTAACATTTGAATAAAACATGATTATCTAAATTGGGTTATTTTCAAACAGATATGAAAAGATTTGTGAAGAGAATACTGCAATATATTTTAAGAGACTGATATTGGTTAATTTTTTGGTTAACCAAGAATTAATCTGACAAATCAAACCCTGCAATGGTTCAGATGGTAATCTGAATGAAAACATACCAATGATCTAAGATGAAAACGTTCTCACACTTTATATTGTATGACTTTGTTTCACCTTTTTTTTTCAGGACTGAACATAATTGGAACCTCGGCATATGTGAATTCTCCCCTTAATGTAATAATGAATATGTTTCCATTGGAAAAATTTGTTGTGACGTCTTTGCAATAGTTTGAGCCGTCTTCCTTTAATCTGTTTTAACATTTAGAATCTTTCCACACCTTTTCCCTCTGATCAAAAAGAAAGGAAAAGAAAAACTTTGACTAGAACCCCGGCAGCATCACTTTATACTCATTTTGTATGAAAAATCCTCTCATGACACATTAATAAAGATGCTGTTCGTCTCATTAGTTGTGAGGTGGGATGCTTGTAAAGCTGTTATGGAAGTAGTAGGTAGGGGTCGGGGAGGGATGTGGGGTGGGGGGCTTTAGCTATCAGTCTCTTCTGCTGAAGAAGCAGCTCCCAAATTGGCTTCAGAAAAAGAGGGGGGAAAAATCCTCGTAGCTCTTTATGAGTTGACAAAAAAAATTCTTCTTTGATCATCTTTCTGATCAAATCTGGGAATCTGGTGTCACTGAGTCATCTATTTAGCCGAGCTGTAGAACAGACTTTCATTTGTCTATTACATATTATCTGTTGACTGTCTTGAAGTTCACCCTAATGTATGCATTTTCATAATTGCTATAACTGAGCCCTTGTGTGTTTTCTTAACGTCCCACTCCGATCATCTTTTGATCTATTTTCAAAGTGTTCACAGTGGTCTTTTAATTTGGCTAAAACCAAGAAACCTGTCCTTTTCTTGGACAGTTTCTGCAGAGCGGCAGTAGTTTGTTAAAACTTCCCCTCCGCCTTATGGGTGGGACTTCTGGTAGAGAGTTAGCCTGCACCTACTGTATGTCCCATTTTCCCTCTGATAACACGCTCTCCCGCTAGCTTACAGCCCCTCACAACCCCAACCTAGCATTAGTGGTACAACAAAAATGACGAGCAAAATTGGAGCTTCCAGCCGTCCAGTTTTGAGCCAGACACCAGCTCAGACGAGGAAAACAAAGACATAGATGAATCTGTTTGTCTGTAAGTGGATGCATCTGAATGGAGTGGTCTAGGAAGCATGTGGCTTGCTGTAGTAGCTTCTACGTCACAGCTACAAACTTTTTCCAACAGTATTTTTGTATCTATTCCTGATTCACAACAATTTCAATTAAAAAAAAAAAAAAACTCAAAAATGCAATTTCACACTTAATGTTTTATATAGGTCCTTCATAATGACAAAAATGCCACTGGAACATATTAAGAAAACACCAAAAACAAAATTTTTAACAAAGTCTGTCTTTATCCACAGCTGGAGCACTTTAAATGATGTCTAGTGTTTGGATTGTCATGTTCTATATCATCCCATCAAGTTATACAGATGACAATGTCCTAACCCCTCCCACAGTGTGCTCCTGGACTGTTTCAAAATAAAGGATTAATGCATCCTTTTCATTAAGTGGTTTAGCTGGAAAATGACAAAGAGACATTTCAAAGGGAACATGAATGGTTTCAATTAAACGGTGATTTAAACTGGGTTGTATTTGAAACATATTTACATTTTGTTGCAATGAACCTAATGGCTTTCTTTAAAAAGGGCTTTGATGTTGTCTAATTTAAAAGATGCTTAAAAATTAGCTGAGCTGAAAAACAGAAGCACATTTCTCCTTTTACTATAGCAGCTTGGCTCTGCTACTCCTCCGAAAACCCTGGGACATGTGATGCTTCCTTAATTTGTTAAAATAGTGAGTCAGAGGGCCTTCAGTTCACTCACTGACTGTAAATGCCAACTGAGACTACATCTGCTAAGTCAGAGTCTGTATGGAATCTTGCACACTCACAGTTTACACATAGCACATGTTTTTGGAGAGTGCTCTCTGCTCCACCCTCAGCAGGAAAACTGGCATCAACCTTCGGGCAATGAGCTTGATCTTTGCGCATGCCTCACCCTCTTAATGAAAAAACGAGAAAACTGGGTCGGAGATGTGCTCTCCCACCAGAAATAGTGAAGAAGTTAACATCTTCAGCTGAGCACCAAGACTTCCAACTGGGAAATCATCTCTAAATAAATCAAATGAGTTTCACAAATAGGTGAGGAGCCTATGGGAGGCCCAGGTTTGCTCCTGGGAGGGATGAACAAGTCTGGATGATTAACTGAGAAATGAATGACCTGTTCACGTATCCACTACAAACCTACTTGAGCAATCAAATGACTTAAAATGAAATGATATTTGGTGTGTTGGGCTCATCATGGAGACAGATGGTGTCCTTTGTGACTGTTTACTTGGCATTTCCAAGAAACAAATTCAATATAACTTTAATTTCTTTACAAACATTATTTCAGATAAAAATTCATCTGAATTACAGACATTTGAAATAATACAATGATGATGAATTAGATTGTGCCTGTGAAAAGTCAACAAAATTATGTACACAAATGCCACCAGTGTTGACAAAGTGGATACCTTGTCTTTTTTGCAGGACCAAACCTTAGGTATCAATGCTTTAAAGTCACAAAACTTCGAAATCTTTCAAGCAAGTGTGTGAGGGAAAAAAAGTGAGTAAAGCAATGGGATTCAACTCACCAGAGTTGGGATCAGAGTTGCCATCAGCTTCGGTCCTCTTGTCGGGGGAGGCCTGCTCATAGAAGTCGTCCTGCGCCTGCACCAGAGGGAGAGGTTGTGTGAGGAGGGAGCCACTACCTACAGGCTCATGATCCCCGAGACCGCTGTCACTGCAGCTCTCCTGAGAGCCGTCCGGCAGGTGAAACGTGACGCGTCGCTGTGACTAGAACCAAGAGCACAAAACAGAGCCTATGATGTTAGTGCTCTGCTCTGCCCCCTCAAAATGTTTCTCTTCAAAGGTTCACTCTACACTGCTCTGAACATGCTGCTCTACACACCGATAACATGTTTTTTTCTAAAATATTAAAATAGTAGAAAATATCCTTTTTCTTAAATAAAAGATCTACTTTTACCTGCATCAAATAATGGTATAGGATATAGGAAGGGAGTTAGACAGTAATGAGAAGTCACGTTTCACTGCACAATGACAGCATGCAATTACACACCATCTATTGTACCAACAATGAATCAACATGAAAAGTGTAAACTATTTTGTAGCTATACTATGTAATTAATGGGTATGGTAATTAATTATTGTGGTGAAATATCTAAGCCTGGTAGAGTGATCTTGTTGAATGATCTTGCGTGTCAGATCTGTGGCACGAACATTTACATTTTGATTTGTTCAGTTCACTTTGTCAATTTGTTTGTGTCTTGGCAAAGTCAGGGAGCCCCGTGGAGTTAACAGAAGCCGCCCTCAGGGTGTCCTTCTTTCTCCGACTGAGGAGACGAACCTCTACATAAACAAGTGCTTTTCAAAGCTCATGCTTACTATTCCTTCTTTTTAAATGGGTTGTGGTGTTGGAGGTGGGCGCACACACCCACCTACCTCAAAGCCACCCTGATTGAATCTCCCATTGTTAATTCCCAGTGTCTCCTCCTCGTGCTCTAATGACATTTTCCTGCGGCTTTTTCATAAGTCCAGAAACGAGCCTCAAGCTAACCTTTTGTGAGCACAGAGAGGTCCCTGCCACATCCACGCTGATGACAGACAGAGGCGGGTTTTACAGTAATTATTGGCAATAGCAAAGGTCATCCAATCTGCAGTTTAATGCAAATGACCTCATTATATGTTTTAGAGCAGCTCGAAAACATGCAGCATTCAATTAAACAGGAAAAAGCATAACAATGATTTCTTAAGGTTTGCCTTCATTGAAACTGTGTGTGTGTGTGTGTGTGTGTGTGTGTGTGTGTGTGTGTGGATGGATGGATGGATGGATGGATGGATGGATGGATGGATCTGGATGAAGGATGGATGGATGGATGGATGGATGGATGGATGGATGGATCAGATGATGATGAATGAATAGATCAAATGAATGTAGATAGATAGATAGATAGATAGATAGATAGATAGATGAATAGATAGATAGATAGATAGATAGATAGATAGATAGATAGATAGATAAAAGATAGATAGATGAATGTAGATAGATGAGCAGATAGATAGATAGATGAATGTAGATAGATAGATGAATGAATGGGCTCTGAATCAGTTGGCAATGACAACTAAAAGTCCAGGATCTTGTACAATTAAATGGATGTAAAGGTCTTGTAAGACAGAAGGAATCTGGCTAAATGTCACTGTTACCAATTATAAAGAGGTAGATGAACTGATATGGCATTTCGAATGAAGATGACAAACCAACGAGAGAAAAAGAACTCTCTAAAGAAACCTGTTTTCTTTGTATACTCATTAAGCAAAGCAGCACAAGAAGTGGGATATGCTCCATTGACACAAACCGGGTGAAAGCGAAGGGTGAGGAAAGCCTTAAAGATGACATGCTTAGCTTACCTTAATTAACTGTAGCTGCACATTTTTCCTCTTCCTGCTGATGTCAAAGACGCTGGCCTTAGGCAATTTAGCTATCTATTTGTTGCCCTGAAAGTGTCAAATGCTTGTTTGATACTTATACAGAAAGCTTCTCTGCCACCTCTTGTCAGAGTTGAGGAAACAAAATCAATGAAACCAGCACTCCCCTCTGCATGACTGTAGTGAGTCATTATGATACTGCAAAAGCCTCACAGTATTCGGGCATAAATGATCATATTTTGGAACTTCATGGGCTGAAAATAACAAGTTGAAGTTTAAAAGCTTAGACAATCAAAAGTGTTTTGGAGAATCATACCAATGGTTTTGACCAAGAGAGGAGCAATCCTCTTCTTGGATCAATCACAAAGAGAAAATAAGAGCCTTTGAAACTTTCACTGCAACCTAAACAGTTTCCTTTGAAACATTTCAGTTTCTCCCTCCCATCTTAAAGTTACAGCTTTAGGTGACACTTACTTTTCAGGTATGTGAGTGTTTGTTTGTGCATGAGGTTTTTAGCCGGTTTAAGCACGTCTGAAGATGTTTGTATTTCTCTGTTGCTGACAGTCACTCATAGTATTATTAGCATAAGACCGGCTTAAACTATCCCTCCTGCCAGTTTACAAGATATTAGGAATTATCGTGCCTGCTAACCCTTATTATCCGCTTGTTTTTATAATTTCCCTGACCAAACACGCAGACTTTAACAAACAAGAAGCCAACAGCAGCACTTTGCTGCTGGAAGGTTTTAATACCAGCAAGTTTGCAAATGATCAAGAAAAGAGTTTGCCCTTGGGTTCTAATTGAATGTTCTGCATTAAATAGGGCAACACAGCACCCGGCAAGAGAATTGTGGTTGGAAAATGAGTCAATCAGCATGTCTTCTTACAAACTCAAAAAAGATTAAAAACAGTCCATTGCTGTTCAAACTACTGATAAAATTGGACTGAAAATTTGGGGCTGCGATGGCGCCAGTTCAAGTCGGCTGGGGGACCAGAAGCATGACATCAGCGGGGATCTTTCAGTGTAGTTTGCATGTTCTCCCCTGTGCATGCATTATGTTCTCTCCGGGATCTCCGCAGCTTCCTCCCATCGTCCAAAAACATGCTTCATAGGTCAATTGGCAACTCTAAATTGTCCATAGGTGTGAGTGTGAATGGGTGTGTGATTGTGACCTGTGACTGGTGACCTGTCCAGGGTGTCCTGCCTTAAGCCACAAAAGTGCGCCGGGGATAGGCTCCGGCAGCCCCCACGTGACCCCGAAGGAAACGGAAGACGATGAATGAAGAGGCTAAATCCTGTTTAGACCCACTCCAATGAAAATGGGGTTTTGGTTCTTTTTACATGTTCTTGTAGCATTTTTCTCATGATGGCGGACATAAATAAGTAAAATAAAGCTCAAAATTGCATTTCAGATTATTTCTTTATTTAAACTGTTGTGAATCACGAGCAGACAAAAAAATGAAGTTTGAAAAAAAACTGTAGTTGTTTTGTAGAAACTACAGTTGCCGGGCCACAATCTCCCTGCTCCACTCCTATTTGATGCATCCACTTTTGCAGACAAATAGATCCATGTACATTTGTTTTCCTCATCTGAGCTGGCATCTGGCTCAAAACTGCCCAGCTGGATACCTCTAATATTCCTCGCCATTTTTGTTGCACCGCTAATACTAGCTTGGGGTTGTGAGGGACTGTAAGTAAGCGGGAGAGTGTAAACAAATGGATGGCAGGAAGGAACAGTCCCACCCCATGGGGGTTGGGGAATGGCAATTTCACCACTGGGGGACAGTCTACCAGCTGTGACACCTGGTTCCTCTTTCACACATAATCACTTATTGGGGTGATGGGGAGGAGGTCAACCTGTGATGCCTTGGGGGGAGGATGGGGAGGATGTATGAACATTAGTTGTATTGTGTACATGTTTTTATGTGAACATTTGGGGGCCAACAGGTATGTTTATAACAAAGGGGCCCCGCCCCTTTTTGATTTGTGTTACTTCTAAACGTGACTGTAATTATTATAAACATCCAGTAACTTGTTGCTTCATGCTCCTACATGGTTTTACCCCCTTTTATAATCACCCTCTCCTAACATTTCTCTTTCTTCTTCCTCCTATTTTCCGTCCGTCAACAAAAATTCTTTTACAAATAGGGTTAATTCCAATATACATCTGGTATGTCAAAAGACTCATAACCCCTGTTGTAACAGTAAAATGTGTTTAATACAAGAGGCCTTCAGCTCTCATCTATTTGCTCAGCTGTTGGACATTATTTTAGTTTGCCTAAAAGCAGCATTTTCATATTTAAAACACCAATTTTACAATAAATCAAAAGATGTTTATAGTGGGACTTTCAAACAGCCATTATTCATAGATTTAATTCAAAATAATGCAACACAATTTTAAAAATAGGGAACAACCTTGCAGAATTTAGTAAAAACAGGAATCTTTTTATATATATATATTGCAAAAACAAAAACAAAATAACAAATAGAAAGTGGAAGCTTATGATGAAACTGAGCTTTCTCTCTGCTCCACTTGTCTTTTTCTCCTCCTGGAACCTGGCAGGCCTACAGTGTGCGAGTCCAAAACAACTCCAGTGTAATTCTGGTCTCCAAATGAAAACAATATACCACTGCCTCTCGATTAGAGAGACATTTACTAGAGCGTAAGCACACAAGGGGAAATTGTGCCCTCATGCACACATATACACACAAAAAAACACACAGAAAATAATGCAACCTTCTCGGAATCACAAAAATCTTATCTCTCGGCAGACTGACACCTGCGGTAAGTGAGCACTTCCCACGAGTCCATTTTTACAATCAGACCACTGGGGGAGTTCAGTCAACCAGGAAAACAAAACTCAGTGCAAGATCTCTTTTTCCATTCAGCTTTCATGCTCTTCCACTCTCTGAGACAGTAGGTGCTCTGCCATCCTGCTGGTCATTCTAAAAGTCATTGTCTTCCTCTTTGTGATCTTTCTAAGCTTTTTTTATTTGTGGTTTACTTTTAACTTCTTTCTAAAATCTGCTGTACACACTTATGCAGAGCTGTTCTAAACTTAGGAAGAAAAAAAATGACGATAATGCATTATAAAAACATGACATGTCAGGCAGTATGTTCTCACTTTTATGTTTCATCATGTTTTCAGAATGTGTATCTATAAGTATTAGATTTCCTCCCCTGCAGTCCTGAAAAGCTGTGGCATCGCATAAAACATCAAATCTAGTATCCATTTGCTGCTGACTAATGCTGCCACCTCTCAACATAACCTTTGGATTTTCTTTAGGCTCTCTCAGTAATAGGCAGTACAGTATCAGTCAAACTGTTTCACTGGCATAAACGCTGTGAAAAATGACATTTTCAAAATGTGAAACAGGTGGAGATAAAAGATTTCCCAAACGTGTTTCTTTAGGCAATACTTAAATGGAAAGTGACATAAATCGCAATCTCCCTGTCCTTGATTCTGACTCCAATACTGACGTGCTCTGCTCCTGCTGCCTCTCCAGAGTCCATGCGCTTTTTTGAATCCAGCCTTTTAACATTAAATCATCCAATGACAGTTTCTGTTAGGAATCATTGTACTTTGCTCGACAAAATGATCAATGGGTCTTTTTTCCTTTCTGGTTTACTACAATAGCAAAACTTAATGTTCACAAAGACAAGAGGTCTTAAACCACGTCTGACCCATTTATCAAATTGCAAACTCGGTGGAAAGTGAGTTGTCTTGCACATACATGTCTTTGTCTGTTTTTTTGTGAGCTTGTGAGCTCTGTGTCTAACGCGGATGTGCATCATGTTTTTCATTTAGTGGCTTAGCATATGACTACTTTCACACTCCATCGTGTTCACTCTTTCTAAGTGAAGTGTTCTTATGGAGATTTATAGATGAAGCATGCAGATTGCAAGTTTATTTATACATCAAATTTACTGTCTGATTCGCATCAGAAGTTTTTTTCTTCCCTTTTTTGTTGTGTTCCAAAGGAAAAGCATAAATCAGTGTGCAGTCATACAATATGTTTGTCTTCAGACTTTGAGTCTCAAGCGTCATCTTTCACGGATGACAGGTGTCGTGCCAAACCTCCCCTTGATTGTGCCTTCAAAGTCAACTTTGCTTTCTTTTTCTCTTTTTCCTTTTACTAATATAGACATCCCATTGCCTTTCCACAGTTGCTTACCACTGCTGCAGTTTTCTAATTTGTGGATAACATGATAGTGATTTGCAACATAAAATGTTTTCATACAAAAGAAATGGGAAACAAAGAAATGTAATTTCCTTGAAATATTGCGGCCATGAAATGGACAAACAAAACAGAAAGTAGGCTGCACTGTCATTGTTTCAGTGAGATTATTCTCTGCGCATCAACTAAATTGGCTACGTGTCTTTTCTTTGGTTTTCTTTTTATTTGATAAATAGTTACTTGGTAGAACTACAATGATTTTTTGGAAAACTGTCTTACATAAACATATATTTTGTTCATATTAACCACAAACAAAGAATTAAAACATATTCATAGAAAAGTGTGTGCAACACCTACTTTTTATAAAAAAGCTAAAAAGAGATAAACCAAGACGAACATAATGGATGTTATCTTAGAGTTTATAAGAGCAAACATGCATATATGCAAAACCACATAAAAGAAAAGTGACCGGCAAATCAAAAGTAGTTCTCAAAAGGCTGACAGATAAAAAGTATACAATTACATTTTTTTTAATTTTCATAAATGAATGGTTAAAAAATAGCCATTGAAAAGCATTACACCACAAGCTTTTAAGCCAATTTCCAGAAGATTCTGAAATGTTTTTTTATTTTTTTTAATTAGAAGATACACATTTTTCTGACTAGAAATCTTTGAAGATGAAATGTCTCATTTTAAGCAAGGAAAAGCAAGTTAGACAGAATGTATCAAGTTGAAACTTTGTTGACATCATAATATGATGTGTAATGTATGTCAACATGCGACCCTGTTTTACGCCTCATTCTTGTGGTTGACCCGTACAGGTGCTGCAGGTTTTTTGGTCTTGAGGGAAACGCACGTTTTCTTGTAGTTTACTATACAATGCTGTTGTATAGTGCCCTTACACCATACTAGTCGTTGGTAAAGCATCAGTCCTAACTGCCCTTTTGGCAAGATACAGGCTGTTTACTGGCGAAAAACGGGCAAACCTGTACAGGTATTGCAGTATTAGCATGTGAACAGCACTTACAGGGCCCTTGCAGAGGCCACAGAATCTAGGGAGGGGGTAAAAAAAAACTGAAATTTTCAGATGGATCTCACATACTTAGCATTTACTTTTGTGTTGTGTTTACTATAAGCTGTTGCTCGCAGCATGACTACAGAAAAAATATGCATGAACAATTTTGCTCTATGGGCTCACTGAAAGGTCATCGACCTTGCTATTTTGTGCAGCCCACTTGCACACCCCAACCTGCACCCCCAAACAGATTTGACCATGTTTTTGCCCATAGATAGGCCATATCTAGTTGGCAATAAGGCAGTTGTGACTAAGCAACCATTAACCAACCAAGCAAGTTAAAATTGAATTTCTGGAAACTAAAGTTATACTTGACATGCTTAAATATAACCATGTTTATCAGTTTTCTCTTTGTTCCGTTTCAAACCCCAAACATCTGTAAAATAATTTGTTCAAGTTGGCAAAGGTGCCAAGTCGAAGCTTACTGTAGCTTGCTCGCAAATAGATAACTAACTGGTTCTGACATAGAGTAGCAGGCAACATAAAAAATACATAGCCTACATTTTAGAGGCATGTCTGCTCATTGTAACTCTATCTAACTACCTTATATACACAAATCGTCGTCATGGTCACTTTAGTCTGGATCACATTTTACACTTGAAGTCTTAGGAAACAGCAAGTGGTTCACTTAACGAAATAGACTTCTTTGGAGGTTTTACTTCCATCTAAACTTAATGTCATCTAACACCAACTGAGGCTCGGCCCCGACATCTTAGACTCATCGACTCTTTTTATCCCTTCTCCCCTGCAGTGAACTCTTCCCCTTTTTGATGGAGGTTTCACCACCCTCTCTGTCTGCATCGCATACTAACTTTAGTGAGCTGTTAAATCAGCTGACTTGGTTGAGTGAGAAGTGTGACACAGTTGTATTTCAACCAGCTTCTCTTCGTGCCTTAAAGCGATGCTGAAGAAACCTGTGCAACTGCCACAGAGTGTTAGCTACAAAGTTAACCACCACTGACTCACTCCTCAGTTCCTCCCTCTGCCGACATCCAGAACCGTAAAATGAAAGACACAGCAGTTCTTCTCCATGCACGTCTCCTGCATCAGGAAGAAGGATTTGACACAGAGACAGTTAACTACAGAGCACAGAGGGCTAGGCTCTGAGCGCTGAACGGGGAAACTTGATGTGTTTATGAGTTACAGTGCATGTGATCTTAGTGCTGCTCAGACTGTACACAGTACAATGAGCTTACTGCTCTATACCATCTGCTTCTTATTTATTTTCATCAAATGCTCGAGATCTACATTTGTGTCAATAACAACATGAATTAGAATTTAAAAAGACAGTTAGAAAACAAAGAAATTGTTTATATTGCTAAGAAATTCTGCACGTCTATGTGTATCTATGCAAACCGTCACATGCTCAGATGCAGTTCATAATGCATCACATCCTGCAACCCTATTGATCGTAAGGTTGCAGGTTCGGTCCCACCTTGCACGCCCATGAGTCGAAGTGTCCTTGGGCAAGACACTGAACCCCACCTTGCCTCTGGTGGTAGTGGGCGCCTGTTTGGCAGCGGAGCGACCACCAGTGTGTGAGTGAATGTGTGTGACTGAGTGAATGGGTCTGTGACTGTAAAGCGCTTTTGTCGCCCAGCCAGGAAGAAAGGCGCTATAAGTATCATGCATTTACCATTTATTAGCTGTCATGAAGAAGTATTTGTGATTTCATTACGTCAAATAGGTACAGAAGCACACATTTGTTTAGTCTGATCCTTGTTTATCTTGTGGAAATAATGGCTAGTTACACAACTGTGATTATACAGCTTTGAGGGATCAAGTGTGAATCGATGCAGCAGGAAAGTCTGGTTGACTCTGGCAACCAGCCTTCCAACTTCGTATGCAAGTAGTTACGGATTGGGCAAATTTAAAAAAATAATATACTTTTGTCCTTGAAAATAAAAAGGGAAATAATTTAAAAACAGACATTATCCACGGGTAAAAGGTAGATAGACAAAATTCCACTTTTATCTGAACAACAGTTTTAGAGTGAGGGTCTGTGTTTACTGTGCCTTGAGTTATTTTATGTTGAAAATATAACATTCTTTTCCACGTTTAAATTTAACGAATTTGTTCATTTTAATACTTTCTTGTCCGTACTTTCTTTCCCACCTATTATCCATCTCTTTTCACTGACATGTACAGAACCATCAACATCAATTGATGCAGCAAGTTTACAAAAATACTCATTTCATGGACAATGCATAATTATATATGATCTCCTTATGAAATTTTAGCCCAGTTGGGGTCTGAGCTTTTAGGAGGCAGGTGGCTAAGAAGACCAGATTTATTCTATAGTGATGGAATCAACTTCATGCTGATGGCAACTCTAAATCAACTTCTAACACTCTTTTAAAGTGAAACAGAGCCTTTAATGTATTCCTGCGGTGTTGGTTGATTGAACTTTCCCACTTCCATTGCCTTTAAGCAATTTAATGCTTTTTGGCTTTGTCAACAATTTTTTTCCCTCATAATGTCATATTTTTTAATTATCCAAATAACTGATAAAGTTGTGGGTGGGAAAAGTCATAGTACCATTGGCATAATGACTTTGTAGAAGCTATGATATTCTTTTTTTTTGGATTTGCATGCCTTAAATTAAATTGCATGTATGAACATTTAAATACAAACTAGGTTTCTAGCTCTAGCAAGTGTGATGCCTTTTTGACTCAGGACATTGTTGTGCAGTTACCTTTCTCTCTCTTGCTGATTGCTGGACAAGCAATATATGTGTGTGTATATATTGCTGGACAAACATGGCCTGTAATGTATATATACTATATATATATATATATATATATATATATATATATATATATATATATATATATATATATATATATATATATATATATATATATATACACTGCTCATAATGGATCATTTGCATTGATGAAGTAAAAAATGCCCAGAATCAGACTCATTCCCTTGAAAGACAAGAAGGACAGACACTGTGTAAGATCCAACTGCTGATCCCACATCCGACTTCAAAATGTAACATTATCACAAATGTGGTGAGTCCATCTGCAGACGTGTAGAAGGGCCCATTGATAGGGAAAAATAGATTTTATGATACCTTCTTTTTAAAAGCCTAGAAAATGGGCTGACAAGCTACTCCTCTTAGCTGAACCTACATCAGTGTGAACTAGGAGACACTAAAGCTGAGATGTGGGAACAAGTTACATCTTTCTGTCTTATCCAATGCCTTTACATTTAATATTATTAAACAAAGATTAAACAATCAGAAAATAATTTGATAGTTTGTATGTTCAAAATATGACATGCCTGTTAAAAAAGAAATATTTTCTGTGCATTGCACAGTCAAATCAGCACTAGTCAACAATGCCTGAAATAGACACTATGGGACCATATCCAAATGTTCTCGGCTGGTCTTGTCATTGTCATGGAACTTGTCATTTCAGTATCCCAGAAAATGGTGGAGACCTTGTTACAGAATGGAAAATTGTGCTTTCTGACATGTGATTAGCATTGCCATAGCAAGTATTGCCATGCAGACCATGACATTTTCCTAATGTTGTTACCTTGGCTTAAAATAACTGTGACGGAAATGCAGCATATGGAACATAATGCTTTCAGTGTTCATAACTGTGCAGCAACAGTGGGTCATTTAAAGATTAGTGGTTGTCAATGTTTTTCAGTTTAGATGAAGTATTTCACTACTTCTCAATGTCCTTCTTTTAAAATTATTTACTGGACTTAGGACCAGCTTATGGAAACATTCGAAAGTGCCCCCATATGGCTGCAAGAATCACGGCTATCATCCAAGAACTAACAAATCCAGTCCTGCTAAGTCTTATAGCTCAGATGAGATAAGCCGTGTCAAGGCAGCCCCAGCTGCACATTTTATTACTGTAACTGACACGTTGCATTTTTTAAACTGTTTAATTTTGAACCAGCAAAAACTATCTGGAAGTAAGTAGGCTTTTGAATCCAATACATGCTAAACCCTTGTGCTATCCTAGGCACTTTAACATTGGGAGTGGGGTCATCTAGACCCACTGGACAGTGGGCTGAACCTTTTTCTTCAATGATTTGTGATATTCAGTGGTCTCCATGGATTACATGAAATCTTT
The DNA here is from genome assembly GCA_037389245.1 of Oryzias sinensis. Taxonomy (NCBI): domain Eukaryota; kingdom Metazoa; phylum Chordata; class Actinopteri; order Beloniformes; family Adrianichthyidae; genus Oryzias; species Oryzias sinensis. The sequence goes on from CM074489.1 coordinate 33,163,766, forward strand.
CCACCTTTATCCACCTTTGTCATGATAGGGAGAACACGTCAATGTAGGAATTGGAGTTCATAGGATAGCACAAGGGTTAAGAGTCCAGGTAAAAATGTATTGTATTATTATTGTAACATAATAGATATTCCATTCATTATTATTAATAATTTTCCCTTTTTTCATATAATAGAAATGGTAAAGGATGTTTACTTCTGCTGCTGCTTATCTTCCTCAAAGACCCAAGGCGCTTTTTCCCAGTCACAGTCCCATTCACCCACGCACACACAGCCTCATACTGCGGCTCTGCTGCCTCACACTAGCGCCAACCTATAACCACCTGGAGGTTCTCTGTCTTGCCCAAGGACACATGGTGAGAACTGAAGATGCCTTCTTCTGATCAGGGGTTCACCGATGTACCTCTGCACCATAGCTGCCCCCCCCATATATTGAAATGTTGAGCAACTTGACAATGTTAGGCCATATGGCAGGAAATAGTCACACTTTCAAACATAGAATAGATGGTACTTGGGATACTTGGGACAAAAATATTCCCAAACAAATGACAATATTCTTCAATGTTATCCAATCTGGAATCAAAAAAAGCGTTTTTTCTGCTTGTATGCTTAAGAACCACCAGTTTTCAAATTAAAGCAAACTGGTAAAAAGCATTACAACAGACAAATACCACCCAGAAAGGATTTGTTTTGTTTTTATGTGGAAGTCTGCATGTTTGTAATTTTACTAAACTGTGACAAAGAAAAAAAATGACCAAAAAAAAGACTTTAAAACTCTATTTAAATGGAACCCACCATTTATTATAAACAGGTATATAAAAACTGCACGGACTAACTACTGTAGGTATTGTTCTATTTGCTTTTTATAGAAAGATATACTAAAATATTTAGGGTCTGTTTTGGTATCTGTATAAAAATAAAGGGTACTGAGTGGAATGATATTTACTCTTCTGTTCTGTAAGATTTATGAGACTGAGAGATAAATCTCTTTATGTTGAGGTTTACTCTTACAAATTAGCAGAACCACTATAATTTGGATTCCTGAAGACAGTAGTGACATCCTTTTGCTGTCATTTCACATTTCACTGCTACAAGAGATCTTACATATGTATTAAAGAGTAGACTAAAGTAAGTTGTTTTTTTCCAGTTTTGGAGCTGGCTCTAAATATTTATAACTGCTTTCACAAGACCTCCTATGCGGAACCAAAAAGTCTCTCCACTGTGGTTACATCTATGTCTTCCCTGCACACTTAGTTGGTGTAAATCTTGCAAGTTTAGTCATGATCTGGTAGACACAGGATCAAAAGGAACAAACACAGCAAAACTGCTCTCAGACATCTCTGAAACTTGTGCATCTCAGTAACAACTCTTTTGTACAACCTCCTTTTTGTCTGACACTGTTGTGGTGTTTCAACCATTCTTTAAAATAGATAAGGTGTGCATTTTTGGATCTATCAGTGTCAAGTTCACTAAAAACTGGCTTATTATGTTCCAGCTTTCTGTTTTGCTTTCTTTCCTCTTCGTCTGCCCTATTCTCTGTGCATATTTTGTTACCCACTGAGCTACAGTGTTTGTAATCTGATTATTTCAGTTGTAATACCAGATGTTCTGGATTCCTACTTAGAATGTTTAGGAAAAAAGTTGCTTATTTGCATTTCTAGAGCAGTGTTTTTCAACCTTTTTTCAGCCAAGGCACACTTTATCCTTGACAAAAATCACATGGCTTTTAAGTCCAAAATAAAAGAGGAAAACTCTATAGTCACTGTATTGATGTACAGTCCCTCCACAATCTCATGCATTTTTGTGATAATTGTGGTGAAAAAATTGAGTTGCAGCTGTTTGCTAAAAGATGTAATAAAAGTTAGTTAGTTTTAAGTAGTAATTCTCAACTAAATTGACATTTGCCTGCAGGTTTTTTAACATGCAATTTTATGTAACTTCACAGTAAAACAAATATATTCTTTCTAAATAGTAATTTTTATTTATGTTGGTGCAAAGGCAACTGTAATTTTTGAACAATTATATGATCACAATATGTTTGATAAATTTCACACACAAAAAACTAACCAAGATTATATTTATGTTTTCTGTAGCTTCACTTCAACATGTTGAAGTTTTATTATTTCTTTTGTCTTAATCACAGATAAGTCTTTAAAAACTTTAACAAAAACATTTTATTTCTTTTTAGATTTTTGAATTGTTTCAATTTAGTTCAATTGTGTTTGTTGATGACTATAACTAAATCATGTTTGTAAAATGTTGTTTTTAGCATGGTTTTAACATATGAAATAATCCAGACATTATTAGAAAAGTGTTTCAGTTAAAAAGATGACTTGGACCAAACTCTGGGATGTTTGGCTGTTAATAAACACAAACCTTGAAGGACAACTAAAGTGTTGACCTCTGATTTCATCAAGATTTAAAAACTGTTTGATGTGTGTTCATTGTAGTTTCAAGACGTTTAACAAGGAAGACTCATTTAACGCTGAGACGCTGTCACTTTAACCCTATGCATCATGGGAGATGTAGTGAAAACAGGCGCTGATGGCAGACAGACTCGCTTCTCTGAGCTTCATTGTTTTGTTCACTTGTTCCACGGTCTGACATAGAGATCATGAAAGCGCTTGCACCACTAAAAACGAGCAAGCTGTGTTTTCCCAGGGATCTAAACATGAGCAGAATGGACAAGGAAGTGAGGACTTTAATCATAGAAGTATTGGTCAGACTGTTGACGTATGATTAAACCTCCAAGAATGATTGGTGGAGACAGTTCAAGGGGCGGGACTTTTCCGATACAGAGCTGAAGCTGCGGATAAATTGCGGTATCGCCATTCTTATCAAAGTGTCTTTATAAAAAATAAACAGAAAGAAAAAAGTATTTTACAATCTTTTATATTCCTAGCGTTTTATCAGGGCCTGTTTATATGAACACAGAGCTGATATCCTGGAAATGGAAAATATTTCTAGATCAGTAAATTTGGGTAATTGCCCAGGGCACACCTGACCATATCTCAAGGTACACTAGTACACACTGGTTGAAAAGCACTGTTCTAGAGGTAGACAAGGGCATTAATATAGTGCTAAAGGATTTACTTCCGGGCTTTTGTTTAATTACTAAAGGTCATCTGAAAGTAACAAAAACAACAGTTTGTATATGTTACACTTTAAAATTTAGAATTAAGCTTTCTATTTGTTTTATCAGTAATTAAATATATATATATATATATATATATACACATAGTAACTTATGGTAGAATGCAATATACCAGGATATTGTGTAAATGCTTTCAACCTTTTGATGAAATTGGCTAAGAAAAACAAGAAAACAGAAATACAAATCAGAGTTGTCTGAGTCAGAGTAAGTATTTATTTTGGATGCAGTTTGATTCAGGTCTTTTCAACTTTCTCTAAATACATTTTCTTGCTTGATTTTTCAGTCAGTAACGCATATTCTTTACAAACCCCACAAGGTTAACAAATGGTGTTTTCATATGTTTTAGTATTTTTTTGTTTTTCTCTATCAAACTGAAAACAAAAAAATCAAGGTTAAAAATGTTCATATCATAGATTTCTTAAAATATTTTTTGTGAGGTGTGATGTCCCAGCAGATTAGCTGAGAATGAGCTAACAGGAAAACTGTTCTCAAACTCAGTATTTCACTGATTGCATTGACAAACAGAGACAATATAAAAGACTGTGTAGGTCACAGATAGATAATCCAATACAGGAGCATCTGTGCATGTCACAAGTTTGTAAAAAAGTAGCTGTCAGCACTGTCAAAGGAGTTGTGCGCAATGACAAGATGAGGAGAGATCACACTCAAAACACCTTCGGATTGTCTGCATGGACGCTCTGGAGAAGAACAGGACGAGTGTGTACCATTTCTGTGTCATCTATACAGTTAGCTGTCAGTTTGGAACTTGTGTTATTTGAGTTGTGGCTTGAGTTTCCATATGTCTGAGGACCTTTATTTCCACTGTGCTGAGCAGATCCACTGATATTTTAGAAACCAGACAAAAAAAGAATTTGTGAAGAAATGAAGGTTGCTTTTGGCATGATTCAATCTAAAATTGATTTTGTTTTTACCTAATAACTGTCGGAAAATGAACTATTCCAGTGTTACAATGTAAAAATAAAAAATGAAAAAACATTTAAACACAAACATATTTCATCCTGTAATTTCAAGCTACATGCCTGTCCTACATCTCTCTAATATAATGGTGTCAACACTGATCAAATAACGCTCAGTTTTTCAACCATACACAGTTTTGCTCAAATAACACTCAGTTTTGTTACTATTACACAGTTTTTCCAAGCAGAATATTGTTACTTTTTTTTCATTTGAAGAATGTCCTTGAGCAATAACAGCGTATTACTCATTTATTTGAAATAAATATCTCCAGAGAGAAGAACAAGAGTGCTTTTGACTTAAACAAGCTTCAACACAAACTCAACAAATTTTGCAGCTAAAGAGAGGTGAGTGTATTCCCTGAGTATATATCAGAGTACTAAAGAGAGTGTGCTCACTTGAGACATGCAAAATAATTTTCCAACTGGGACACAGTGCTGTTTGTCAAGTTAAATACCATCGTTAGTTTCTTGTTTATGCTAATAAAATAGATCAGTAATTGGAGAATTTATACTTTAATATTTTAATGCTAAAAAGCAATATATATATAATAATAATAGATTGGATTTATCTGCGCTTTTCCAGGCGCTCAAATTTAGCACATTGTGTCCATTATTCTTTCACTCCTCATTCATACTTGGTGATGTGTAGCTATGGTTGTAGCCACAGCTGCCCTGGGGCAGACTGACAGAGGCGTGGCTGCCAGTTTGCGCCTACAGCCCCTCTGACCATCACCGGGACATTCATGCACATTCACACACCAGTGAAGCCACACTGGAGGCAAGGAAGGTGAAGTGTCTTGCCTAAGGGCACAACGACATTTTGGGCTGGTGGGATCGGGGATCGAACCGCCGACCCTTCGATCATTGGTGAGTAAACTCTATATATATAACATATATATATATATATATTATATACACACACCAGACATTGTAGTGGTGGATGAAGAACAGAGGAAAGCCGTTGTGGTGGATGTGGAACATGCGAAACTGGAGAAATACCATGGAAAGTGAAGGTGACAGTGGTGCCTGTGGTATTGGAGCACTCGGTGCAGTAACCCCCAAGCTGGAGGAGTGGCTACAGCAGATCCCTGGAAAGACCTCAGACATCTCAGTCCAGAAGAGCGCAGAGCAACTCATAAATAAACAGACTGATACTACTAAATCAAACCTTACTGCTAACGTCCAACCTTGCTAGTAACATGTAAAAAAAAAAAGTTAGACACCATTACAAATCAGCAGAATATTTACAGTAAATCCCAACATTATATGCAACTCAAAAAAAATCAGACTGACATTTTGACAGAGGCTAATGTACTTCTCAATATCTCAATATAGTAAGAACCACCTGAATAACTCCACAAATAAGTCATTCTGAATTATACGGTACAGTGTCATTTTTTGAAAATCATAAAACAAGACAAGTCTTTTAGGTGCACCTTATAGTGCAGAAAACATGGTACATAGTGTCAGTTTAGCAGGTCATCCACAGACAATGGACCCTGACAGCTTGTTGGCATAGCACACATATTGGCAACAGCATCACTATAGATGTCATAACTAGTTTTGCCAATGGGACTTTTTTTTTACCTCAACAAAGTTCCAGTGGCTTAATGTTTAAACAATTTTTGGCTCCCTTGCAAGTCATCAGTATCATCTGTGCAGTTTTGCATTTGTTAAGCTCTGTAACTTCATCACATTAAGCCATTAGGGACAGAACACTGATCTGCAACAGTACCAGGATTTAGGAAGTTGTACTTCCTGCATATGTATCCTCAAATAGAACAGTTGCTTATCTTAATATGAATAATAATAGGGAGTAAAAGAGGAAGAGTAGCATTTATATCCTACTTTTCTTATCAATGTTTAATGCTGTAAAAGACAGGCACAAAATATTAAAACCTTTTTGTTTTTTTTAAATATAGCCAAAGGAAAAACACTGTCAAAGGGATTTTTAGGGAGATGAATGTGCCATGGAAAAAGTGGAAGGTATTTATCTTTTATGACATGCTGCAGGTAAGGGGAAGCATGGTTCGCTCCTATTAACAGAAAACGTTCACAAAACAAAAGTTCATACAGTGGGTGTGTGATGCTGCAACGTATTAGTACATAAAATGATGCCTGAAGTCTTGCAGCTGAGCCAAAACAACTTAATGGATTAATTGGGAACCAACAGAGATAATTAGACCTTTGGGGTTGTATGATTCCACCCCTCGTCGACTCTTGCCTCAGAACTGCGATGTAGTGCGTTCCTGCTGTGTAATCGAGATAATTAGCAAGAATGTTGTGTCACTGTCCAAAGATTAGCAAAAGGGAAAGGCCAAATAAGGCTCATTAAAATGTGGTTCCTAGCTAGAGACACTTGATGGCATTTATGTCCTAGCAGAGGTTATGTCTTGTTTTCATTTACCTTATTTGTGTCCTTGGTAAAGTTAAGGCATTCAGAAGAAGTATTTATTTGTTTTAATAAGATGAAAAGTCATGTTTCTTTATGTACAGGCACCATGGGGAGAGGAAGTGGTCCAGCCTTTAATGTGGAAGCCATTAACTGATGTCCACATAACGCCGTCTAATGCATCAGCGTCTGTGGCTCACACTGTACCGCAGCAGAGCACTGTCATACATTTATTTCCCTCGAGGAGAAATAAGTATGGATAGCTAGATTTTACTGTAGCTGAGACTAACAGAGGCAGGGCTCAGTTGTTTACTGTGCTCCTATTATTGGATGCCAAGGTGTCCTTCTGTGAGCTTGACAGGCACTGAGTACTAGGCCAAATTGATTGGTCTGCTCTTGCCCACCAAGAGGACCTGAACTCAATTTGCTTGTGATGGCTTCAATTTCCTGGCTGGACAAAATCCCCCCACCCACCCCCGAGCCCCTACTCGTCAACACCCCCCCTCTACTCTCTTTCTCGTGCACTCTTTCTTGCAGCGTCTCTTCCTCACTCAAGAGCTGTCATTTAATTTCATTACTCAACAGGGGAGGTTCATGCCCTTTCTTAGCTTCTGTCTTTCAGTCCTCCTCCCAACCCAAAACCCCCCATCCCCTTGATCAAGAGTTTCAGGAAGGAAATACTTGTTTTTGAAACTATGTTGTCTTTACTGTTTCCTGGAATAGTATTCATTTGCAGATTTTGCCTGGCAACATCTGAACAAAGGTTGAAGAAAAAAAGACTAAAGGTCAGGTTCTCTTTTCTCTCGGATACTTTGGTGGTACAGATTTCAAAAAAGTAAAAAAAAAAGAACAGAAACTAAATCCACCTTAACAAGTCTGTCTCAGTCTAGTCCTGGTGTTTTTAATTAGTAGGATTCTGTGGTGAGCGTATATATTATGGATCGGTTTTGTATCATTATCCCAGGCAGTACTCAGCTGGTTATTCAAGAGACAATCATCAAAGGTTGGTTTAATTTAGGCCTTGCTCCATAAAGCTTTTTTTTTTCTTCCACAGGGTTTTCAAAGACCCAATTTGCTTCCCCCAACATACGGCAGCAAGATTTCGTAAACTAATTTCAGATGCACGTAATGCCCACACGGTCAGCAGCTGATTAGAAAGAAAGCAGGATCTAACACTGGAGTCAAGCATAGAGGTCTTTGAAGTGATTACCTTACATGTTTTGGTCCTGCTTTTGTTGCTCTAAGATAAACATGTGGAGCCACTCAGCATATGCCAGCTTATGTCAAGATGAAAGATTTTACAAGCCATTATCAGAAACCTGCAGATTGTTCTCAGGGTATTAGTTGGCTTCAGAAATGTGCTACAACTGCAAAGATCTTGCTGTGATTTCAGACACCATGGATGGGGGGTTAGATTTTCAGCACTTTTAGATGATCTAGATGACTGGCAGGAGATTAAGGGCTGGCAAAATGAGAGGTTTTAAAGTCAGCCAACGACACGCTGTCAGAATAACGGGAAGACATAAGAAAAAGGAAAAAAAACTAAAATCTTTATACATACTCACACAAACAAGCTGAATATTCGAAAATGAATGAAAAGAGAAAAGCTAGGGAATGTAAAGCGTCTAGCCTTCCCAACAATTCCTTCCTTTATTATTTCAGAGGACAGGCTCTCTTCTGCGTATTTACCAGCGGTTGTGCAAGCTTTTACCTTCAGGAAACAAGCAGCTGATCTGGTTCATATTTTACAATGATTCATCTTGCTCAGTATCAACCACAAGGCATACATGTGATACAACCAAATTAAGGCCACTCAGGCGGACAAACAAGCCGGGGATTTTCAAACCTATGCCTTTTCTTTCATTTTGCCTGGTGAGCCACGGCAATTTATTGCTATATTAAGACTGATTCTTCAACCGTTTATTTAGGCTGTAGTTTTTCTTTAATTCTGCTTTTATTATTTCAAAGACAGAGTAACCAAAACATTTATAATAAAATAAAAAAAAAACATTGCTTTGCTTTAAACATCATACTTTATTGACTGTTGCGGTCAATGGGAAGATTTTGCAGACTTTATTATAGAAAGTCTAGAATCCAAGCAAAGCCACTGTGTTTTTGTGTGAAATTGCATTTCAAGGAAACAAACTATGCTCACATCAATAAAAAAGACTGTCTGTGAAACACCCAGTTATCACCGTATTCTTCATCTTAACTCAGTGTCTGATCAATGTACTGAACTCATGTTGCATTCAGGCAGTGATACATCTTTTGAGCAGTTTGATCAGCTAAAGCAAGGATGACTTCTGCCGAGAGTGTGTTTGGTTTTCACAGACATGTTACGCCCTCACCATTGCTGGAGGTGTCTGTTCTGACTCTCTTCAAGTGAATCACAAAGCCCAGAGGGACAAAAAGCCAGAATCTTATCTATTGTGCTGAGGGAACAAAGGAGAAAGCACCCTATCTGTTCAACAAATGAGAAGACTAAGCTGGACACTGATGGGCCTACTTAGCTCCTGGGAAATTACAAGAAAAGTATAAAATCTGAGCTGAAATGTCAAAAAGAAAAAAAAATGTTTCTTTTTTCATCCAGCCATCTGTCCCATATGTGAAATGGTAATTTCCATTATGCTATTGATTACCTAATCATCCCGAGACAAAGGCTGTACAAAATTGTTTGGCGGATCAACCCACTTATCCTGTTCTCCAACATGAATACCTTTAATGAAACTGCATGCAATGAGAATTGAAACTCAAGCTCATGATAACAAGAGACAAAAATAATCTCCCATGGAGAAAATTTGATTTATTAAGCTTTTTGACAAAATAATAAAAAAGTAATTTGGATGTAGAATATGTTTTGCAGTGCTTCAGGATGTTTAAAGGAAAAAGCTTGGTACATGAAGTAATACAAAACAGTCAGATAGCTCCTTTCAGAGGTCAGTGGTTAGTTGCAGTATAGCTGCACAAAGCTGAGCAAGCTTGCTATAGCAGAACTGAACACAAACAAAGCTCTGTTACCATTTGTGCAGTTGCTTGTGGGCACTAAAAGCACAAAGCATAATGGACAGTTTAGTAAGGTTTTAAGACTGAAAAAAATCAACTGCTTGCCTTTTGAAAAATATTCATACGAAATAATATACCTTGATGATGTTATCCAATCTCTAGTTTAGGATATGTTAAAATGTTGAACTGTACCAATATTGGCATTCAGACAAGGTCTTCATACAAACACACATACAATTTTGTAAAACCCTGTCTATGGAAACAAATCTGTTTCTCTCTTGTTTGTTAGGTTTGTAAAAATGGTCTGAACAAAAGACACCCAAAGTAATTTGAGCAGAAGGATGTACGAGCAGGAGTAAATAATTCCCAATCAGAAAAAATGATTTGACCTTGACAAACAGTAGGCTAAAAGGTTCAGTGCATTCGGGTCACAGAGTAAAAGGAAAAAGCTCTCCAAAAAGAATGAATTTAGAATCACAAACTGGTATTATTTCTATCTATATGTCTTTCCATCATTCTCTTTGGCTATCTATCTTCATATCTTTATATCTATCTATCTACTCTGCAGAGTATTGATTTTTTTGTCAGAGACCTGTTGTGATGCAACTGGTTAAATTGCATTCTAAAACAAGATAGATTGTACTGTGCACACAGCTGTGCCAAGCAGATAAATCAATTAAAGTGACCTGATCTGACAAGTCGCCTCGTCCTCAGTCGGGCTTAATATGAGAACACACATCTGAGACTCGTGCCTATCTCTGTCTCACCATGGAACCCTCTTTCTCCTGAAAGTCTGATTGAAAGACGTGTTGACAGCACTTCAAGAGCTAACATTAACTTCAGCTGAGAAAAAAGATAGCATCATTTTTGTATTATTTGATTTTTTGTATTTGGCAAAAGAACAGATCCTATCAGGATTTTCACTATAAGGCAGTTTGAAAACTGACTTACAATATTTTTAGAGAAATTAGTCATTATCTCACGCCCCTGTTATAAAATGTCATTGGGATTTATCAATCTAACACAGCATACAAAAAAGATACTAAAATTTGCAGATGAAACCCCTTTCAAGCAACATCCACCGTATTTTCCACACTGTTATAACCCTTGTGCTATCCTAGGCACTTTAACATTGGGAGTTGGGTCATCTAGACCCACTAGACAGTGCTCTGAACCTTTTTTCTTCAATGATTTGTGATCTTCACTGGTGTCCATGGATTACATGAAATCTTTCCACCTATATCCACCTTTGTCATGGTAGGGATAACACGTCAATGTAAGGGTGGGGTCATCTAAGATAGTATAAGGGTTAAAAGTCTTATTTTTTTTTCAAAAAAACGACAGTGCTCTGAATAATCCTGAGCTCCATGTATATGGATTCATCCTGGTTGTGCTTACAGATGTTAAAACAATTTTCTAAGGTAAACAGCGCATTGTTTAAATGTCAATCTGTTTTTTTACAGGCTGCGAACGAGGTTGGTTGTTTTATAGATACGCTGACATGGCCAATGTGTAGTTGTGTCGGATTGTGTTTTTTTCTGCGTAACTGGCATAGTTGGTAATTAGTATGGTCACAGGAATGTTTGTTTTAGTCGTGTTAGTCTGTTATTTTGTGTTATTAACAAGGCTTGGAGTTACTGCTGTCACAGTAATGCTTGTTTTAACAGCAACCGTTTGTTTTTCTTAAATTTGCAAACACGGTTTTGAGTTACAGTTATTGTGAATACTCCAATACTTCAATGTAATTCTCGCTTCTAACGTCATACAAACGTCGTACGTCTAACGTCGTACAAACAAGTTCTAGAGTTGCTATTAACATATAAAGTCTGACTGACTACGGGCGTATCTCTGATTGTTTCCTCTTCCTCAAAGCTCCTTATAGTTTGGTGTGCTTTATGACATTAGTTCGAAAATCGACCATTCATTGACGGTGCGCCTTATGATCCAGTGCGCCCTACAGTGTGGAAAATATGGTATGTTTGAAAACAGCAAACACACTTCATGATTGTCTTTTTATAACCACATTTACTTTTCTATTACTCAAAGAACACTTTTAAATAAATATATAACAACTTTGTACTTTTTTACAGTATGATCATCAAGTCTGTAATCCTTTTTTTTAGGATTGTGACTTGAACAATTGCATGAAAACCTGTGTTGACATCTTGCAAACAAGTGTTGAGGGTAAGAGGATAAAAAGAGAGCTGGACATTTTTACAGACATGAACCTAATCAGGACAAGATGATGCTTCTAGACCTGATTGCATCTAGTGCCGATGTGATTGTTAAAGGTTTTTTTATTATTGTTTTTTATTATTTTATTCAACAATAAAATCTGGAGAATAACTTGTATTGCCCTCACACAGGTTCCTGTAAGTTAAGTTAAATTCAGTAACTAAATCTTGGAAAATGGTGATAACACAGATGACTTTATGAAAAAAAAAAAAAACATATAAATGTAAATAAAACACCAATCATAGTTTGGATGGCTTTTTTTCAGGTGTGCTCATCATCTTAAATTTATTATTACATGTTGTTGTTTTTAGCGTTAACACTTATGGCAAAGTGCTTTATACCTGGAATTTTCCCAGTGAAGAAATGAAGCACATAGACATTGGTGAAATTATGATTTACTGCTAGATGTAAATTTTTTGTCATGAGGCAAATATTACAGTTGAGAGTGATTGTTGTTATCATGCAATGATAATCACTGGTTATACTATCAATCTCATGACTGGTGCTTTGAAGGCATGACGGATGTTTTGCCAGTTCAAAATGGCACAGTGATGCAGGTGGACTCCCCCTCTTTATACGTAAAAAAATCTGCCTTGGTGGCTGTTGTAAAAATAAAAAATAAAAACAAGTTAGAGCGTATTTACTGATATACATACAGTATGTGGGGTCATTTGCAGAGCTGAGGGTAGCTTTGGAGATTTAAACTGAAAACCCTACAATTTAGTCTGTAGAGAAAGTAGAGTAGATTGAGTCTTACAAGGCGGTAGATATCAGGAAATTCAAGAGCAGGATGAACTCTGGTCGCGGTCTTTTGTTTTTTGGAAAGATATTTTGCTGAAGGGCTTAGTTTGTTCACTGAAAAGCTAGAAGTTTTCCCACGCCAGACTGCACTGCCGAGGCATGTTTGAACTTAGGTGAACGCTTGACTTGACCGATTCGACAACAAAGAAAAGCTACAAACAGACACCTATACACTGAAGGGATTTTCTTTTGAAAAAAAAAAAAAAAAGAAAATAATTTCCTTTACTCCTCTGCTAACTTGACCATGGTTTTTCATCTTAAGGGTCAGTTTCTAACTATCAATCAGCTCAGCTCACCATCCACCAAAAAGTCCTTTTTGATGGTAACATTTACAACAACTGGATCAAAAAGATTTTTTAAAGAGCTCACTTCAAAGCTTGGTTATTTGAATCCATATGACCACTGAAGATCTAAATGGATTTACATTTTACCTCAATAGAATATGAGCACGCTCAAAACCTAATGCAAGGTGATTGCAATTTAAGGCAAAAGTGATATTGCTAATTAATGCACATCCAGAGAGGTCCGGGTCTTTAATCATCTCAAGTATGGGCTGTCTTTTATCAAAACACAGAGGAACTGAGATGGGGCGGCTGCTAAAATGCTATTTGTCTCAAGTACATTAAAAAAAAAAAAGATTAATTTTTAATCATTTGTCTTGGGAAATACTGCTATACTTAATTCAAACAGTACATATGTGAACTGGGATTGCTCAAACATTGGTTTGATGATCTGCTTTCAAAGATTCAATGACACTATCACTTAGGGAAGTGCACAAACAAAAGGGAGATGTTCAAGGCCCAAATGGAAAAATGGAAGGAAAAAAAGAGGAAACCGTAACACAAAAGGAAGAAAGAATCAGGAAGAGGGAGTATAGGGAAAATATTGGAACTGAGCATGTTCAAAGAATTCTAAAACAGGCCTTCAAGAGTTACATCCGTTTGTTTTCAAAGTGCTGACTGGTTGGCTATCATGATAACCCTTCACTGGAGCTGTCAGGTGATGAAGTTCAGTATGCAGAGAAAGAGAAGAGTCAGAGAAAGATGCAACACACTCTATCAGTCTATCAATATCTCCTTGTCTCTTTCTATCTCTGTCTCTCTCAATTCAGTTCAGACTGAATCTGCGTCACCAGCAGGAAAGAATCTACTGCACACTATGATGTACATCTAAATAATGGAAAACGACATCTGATCACCATCAATAATAAATGCTAAGTACAAATACTCTGGCAACACAAATGATAGGGTATGAATGAGCATAGAAGCAAATACTGCATATCAATAGAATGTATGAACTTCCTTTTGTATCAGTGCATTAAGACTTTGGTAGGGAAAGGTAGGATTGTTGCTTAGATTTTGGACATTTTCTCTTTACATCTTTCTTCAAACATTTGCAGTGCTTTTGGTGACATCTCAGCAGCACCTGAACCCCCATTGTGTGGATTCCATTTTTTTTTATCTTGCAGTACCCTCAGTCTTAATGGAACATTGAGTTCTCAGTCAGTGGGGTGAAATGTTGAGATGTTAGCAGTTCTGACACATAGAGGCAAATATAAGACTTGCATGCGCTAAGTGTGTTTTTTCTATTTTTTTTTCCACATATTCTCACACAAGAAGCAATTTTTTTCCCATGGTTGTGAATCTCTTTCTGTTCCATCACCTTTCCTTCTATCCCTCTGACTCCCTCACACTTTCAAAAAGCATTTTATAACAAATTAGCGTCCTTATTAGGTGTGTTTTATTGTGAACTGGGCAGACTGTGTTCCTTACAAAGAAGTCAGAGGGAGAGTTTGTTAAAGCTGAGGTCAACAGGTCAAGCTCTTCTCCCTGAGTTCAAAAATTAAGATGCAGTCTGACAATTAGCTTAAAACTTATACAATTTAAACACTGCATTTTTTTGTAACTATCAAGTTTGCTGTGTTCCTTTATTTGCAATGCTCAAAAGTGAACCTTCGGCACAGATAATCCTATCCCTCACTCACTATACCAACCAAGGTTTGCTGAGGTATTTGATGGGATTTCTCCATCCTACAATCCGTGCCAAAGAAGCTCCTCTATTGACATCCACCGGCTCTGGCTTTGTGCCGTGTAAACTGAATACTGGACTGAAATTTTTAAATGATAATCTACGGTATCTGGTGCAAATATCACTTCTAAGGCTGCCGGTTTTTTGTTTTGGTATTACCCCTCTTCCTTCACCTCTCCCTCCTTCAGATAAACACGAAAGGGTTTGCTATTTAGCTGGCAGATATTTGAAGAGTCGAAATCTCAACGCCCACCACTTGTCAGAATTTTTTTAGACCATTATTTATTCCCTCGCTGGATCGTTGTATGGATTTAGTAAAAACCAAGACAGCAATAGATGGAGAAGTTGTTGTCAGCTTTTCTAAGGGGATGCATACAGAAGGGAGGAGAACAGGAGTTGATTTACTTGTGGTCATCATCTATTGTTTATGGCACAGTTACACCTTGTCCTTGAAATAGTATTAAAGCAGTATTAATGATTTGCAGTCGCTGGACATCGATTTTTTTTCAAAGTGAAATGATACTAATGAGGAGTGCAAAGAATGGTAATTGTTAAACCACTAACAGAGATTTCACAGGTTAATGCAGGGTTCAATCATGGCTGAGAAGCAATGAATGACTCATATCTGGTCCACAAAAGCTGAAACACACATGTATATGAATATGGTTAAATCCTGACAGGGATATCAATTCAATTCCTCCCTGAGATGTCTCACAGGCTTCAAAGTTTACCCAGAGAATTCCTCGCTCGCCTGATAACTCTGATTTATTCCATTATCAGTTTTCCCTTTCTTCCTTTTTTTATTTATTTTTTTATGGAAAAAACATAACTCAAAACTAAAAACATCTATGTATCTTTTTTTTTTTTTTTTTACTTTGGAACAGAGGCTTACTTTCCTGCTATTTTTATACCACCTTTATTCTTTGCTACAGAGGCTCAGAAAGTATCAGCCTTATCAAAAGCTGCATTATGGAATTTACTCTCCCAGTATTCATGTGCAACTGATCTCTTTTGATCTTTTAAGAGGAAGCTTTGTAAGGACAGAGATCACCACTCTGACCTCCCGAGTAACACAACAGAAGCATTTGGATTCACTTATGATTGCTTTAAACTTGCAGACTGGCCATTTAGCTGGCTCTCGACCCCAAAAGAAATCGCAAAAAGGCTCTTCTTTCTCTCAGACACCTATAGGACATTGGTTTTAGGTCATGTTACTCTAACCTCTCAAAGTATCCCACCAACCTTCAAGGCCATCAATCCCTGAGGTTCTCATTCCACCTTCATCTGTCTGTCTCTTTATCTGTCTCTGTTCTCACCTTCTCCCCCTGCCACACTCACTTGCTCACACACACAACCACACTCAAATTCTGGAGCACTTACCCTCATGATCTGCTAATGTGAGTCTAGCACTTGTACTCCAATTATTCTCCTGTACTTGTTCTTGAAAGGGTTCTTGCCTCTCTCTTAGCTAAAGAATGTCACGCCCTCCATGATTCCTGCTGGACTCTTGTAGTGTTCATCTCTTCAAGCTCATCCATTTAAAAAATGAACATTTTCACTGTTATTTGACCTGAAACGTGTTCAACTAACAGAGTTCAGGGGCAAGTAGTTACTTCAGTTTGAGTTTTCACTGTGCGATTGATGCAACACACTAGGAAGATTTTTTTTGTTTACTCTGTAATTAAGATTCATTGTAATGTAACATTTTTTTAAAGAGTAATAGTTAAAATATATGCAATTATCAACAAAGAAATAAAGCCTGAGTCACTTTTTACCTTTTTTTTTTGGCAGTCATAATGCAATAATAAAAAAAATAAGCAGATTTTTCCATAATCCCTATAAAAAGTCGCATAAAGTTTAGTCAGAAAGCTATGGGACTTACCTGTAGATTCACTCAATATTTAATGCCAGCCCACACATGATTTTTGTTGATATTGGCATCTGTGCTGCAATTATTGCATTATATAAGTCCTTTCAGAGAGCTTGAAAAGTACCACATCCTGATATTATGATTAAGCTAAAGCTTTTAGCTCCAAAGCAAAAACCTGAGGGTTGGAACAGAGGAAGAGCAATGGAGAGATACAGTATATCTGCAGAAATATAATCTGCCTGAACTCCCGAGCACATTTGAAGAATAATCTCAGTCTTTCATGTTAAAGTGTTATCAAGAGCTTAAAAGCAGTGCTACATACAGCCACATACAATGTAAGCTCTGGGGGACAGGGCAGCATTAATGGCATTTATTCCAGCACAAGCTGGCCATATGCTTGGACATTTGGTAAAAGATGCATGCACATACACATGCTAGTGACCAGCTACTGATAGTGGCCAAGTGGCACATGGGTTCAGCTCCCTTTTCCGTCTGTTGGTCAGTTCTGTTGGCCTCCAGCTGAAGCTGCCGAACTCCTGCTGCTAATACTTTTTTTTTTTTTTGGAGTCTTTTTGTGGAATCAAAGATATACGCCAATGGAAATTGTATTTTTAGTGTTTATATATAAAAAAGCTTAAAATAGCATTTCTGAGTATCTTTTTATTCAAGTCCTGGTGAATCAGCAGCAGACACAAAAATGATGTTTGAAAAAGCTTTTAGGTATGACATAGAAGCTACAAGCTCCCTTTGCCACTCCATTCTGATGCATCCACTTGCAGACAAATAGATCCATGCATGTCTTTGTTTTCCGTGTCCGAGTTGGTATCTGGATCAAAACTGTAGGACTTGATAGCTCCATTATTACTCGCCATTTCTGTTGTGCTGCTAATGTTAGGTTGGGGTTGTTAGAGGCTGAAAGTTAGTAGGAGAGAGTGTAAACAAATGGATAATGGGATGTGGGGCAGGGCCTTCTCTGTGCTATTGGTCCAGCACACAACTCAGAGGCGAATTTCTTTTGAACTTCTCTTGCCTGCTTAAACTGTGTTCTAGAAAACGACACAGGTTTTTGGATTTTGGCTAAAAACATCATATTCATAATAAAAAGACCACTGGGAATGCTCTTCAAATAGATTAAAACATGATCGGAGTGGGGCTTTAAATGGAACCCATGGGGTTATTTTTTTCAACAGTGAGGCAGAACCTGCATAATTGCAGCCTTTCAGTACTTCTGCCATCAGCTGTGGCTGTTTGAGTCTCCCCACCTCTACGTCTGCCGGAAACAGAGCGACAGACAAAGCGACGGGTACTGACAGAACACTGCTTTTATGAATGCTGCAACTGAAAGAGAGGACCTCTTTTACTTGTGCCCTCTAAAATGCAGCGGTCAGCATTAGTGGTCTGACCTCCATTTTTCCTTCAGAAGCAAGGCGATCTAGAGAATGTAAAGAGAAAATCTGCCCGGATATGAAAGCCATGTGGGCTTTTCAGTGGTCGCTTTGGCTAAAGAATAATCTCATTACTCGGTGGACACATCATACTGTGCTACTAGAAAGCCCAGCAAGTAAGAGAGATAGTTACTAAAGTGAGATCAAAAACACAATTTTCTCCAGCTCTGCAAGATAAGCCAATGATAACTGATACAAAATGTTCAAATCAGATAAAGGAAAAGGAAATCACTTAGAAATATGCTAAGGTTTTACATATTTTAATTTAGAAATGAATTTATGTAGATTACTTATTTTTCTTTCTTTTCATAATTCAAACAAATGAAGTCTCAATATGCATAAAATATATACAAAGCAGTCTTTGTGTGTGCTCACCTAACCAATTCTGGCCTTAGAAAACTATTGAAATAGTTAAAACGGTGGTCAGGCTTTGACTTATAACCGTTTGCCTCAGCTGTTTGTTTCCCCTCATGCTAATTCAATGTTTGTTTTGTATTAGATGAATTAAGATAAAGCAGGAAAAAAGCAGGAGGCATGTTCATGAAGAGAACAAACAGACAGGGAGATCAAAATTGAACAATGGACTTAATTTCCATGTCATTTTTATTCCCCACAGGGGGCACACTCACTGCACTCAGTAAGCCCAAAGACCCATTTCATCTGATGTTCTGCTTGGGTTTTAAATATTCAGTTCAAAGACATCCTACCTGCCTGCCTGCTCCACAAGGGGGACACATTGTCCATCAACTCTACATGTTCTTTGTAACCATCTCCATTTCCCTCCTCCCCCCCCCCTTTACTTTATTTTTTTTTTCTTGTGATTTTAGGTTTGTCTTTCACCCCAAACCCCCCAAATCCCTCTCAGTAACATAATCAATATGTCCAAACCTGTCAATCTTAAACTTAAAACTCAGTTACTTCAAAGACCTGCATCCATCATCCATCTCAAGGTCACAGATGGACTGAGGATGAGGGACCAAGATAAATGTGCACATGTTGTGCTCTAAGTGTGTGTGCAGGGAGAAAGAGGGAGGGAGGAAAGGACAGCTGCTGAAGATTAAATGTGTGTGCTGCAGAGAGGCACAGTCAGAGAAACAGCGACAGAGACAAAGGCGGAGACAGTGCTGAGGGGCGACTAATGGAGGAGTTGCATTGAGCTCTGCACCACCCTAAGAGTTTCAGTAAGCCAGACCGAGTCTTGGTCTGAAATTAGCTGATTTTTCACTGTGAGCACTGCGCATTATCTGGGTGGGGAATGGGGGGGAGCCGAGAGAAGCACGGTAGCAAGGATAGAGGAGGCAGGGGTCGGCATTTAACTTAACAAGATTAATATGTTTGCCTCATCTCTCTGGATTTTATTTCCTTCTCCTTGCAGGGCCCTTGTCAAATCTCTTTGGACAGGCTTTAACACATGATGCTGCAAGGAGACCTCAAGGACATGCAGCACAGAGGCAAAAGACAAATAAAAATACCAAAAAAATGAGTCTTTATATTGTGACTTGCAAATGACAGGGGCAGATGCTTCACAGACCATTTTGCTTGATTTCTCATAGTGTTTTATTTAATTAATTCTCGGTAAACAAAAACTAGCCTAATTTTCAATGCTGCAGACCAGAAAAACAATGTGGCCAGGAATTGTGTCAATTTTTTTTCTTTTTGTCTTTAAAAAGAAGAAGACCTCTTTTCAATAAAATAGTGACAAATTATAAACAAACATTTAATTGTTCAATATTTTGATAAGATAAACTTATAGTTAAAAGCCAATAACCTTTGCCACAAAAGGCAGAAAGCATATAGTTGGAGTTGATCTTGAGCATCTTAATACATTTATCAATAATATTTAGTACTTATTTTTTACATATTTGAGAACATGTCATTGTTTGTGTGTTAACTAACCATGTCTTTTTTGATAAAGGATATAATTCATTTCATCTGACCAAAATGGAGTTGACTTGCTAATAGCAGTTGTAGAGAGCAGTGTCCAATCCCTGCGATGCCAACCTGTAATCATGTTTTCAATATATTCTGAACCTAGAACAGGGCCTGTTATTTGTTAAAATTATTATATATTTATTTGACTTAATGGTTTGCTAACCGTAACATTTCTAATGGAGAGTCACCTACAGCCATTGGGTCAGTTACTGTCATTATTTAAATATATGTTGTTTTTTGTAAATTCATCCATTGCAAATGGTGTCTTTTAAATTTTTTATCTTTTTATTTTTATTTTTTTGCCAATGCTAGTTCTCTGTGACCACTTGTAAAGATGTTGCACATTTTTCAAAAATGGTCTTCCTTTAAAAAAGGAAAGTTTTTTTTATATCTGACAAAGAACATATACTAATCAGGGTACGGTAATCTGACATTGTTAGAGGTAGGGAATGAAGAGATTTTACTAATAATAAGTTAGCGTGAATGTTTAAAACTTATCATTTTTATTTAAAATGTATAGGTTGGAAGTTTAGAATGAGCTCTCATAAGCCTTCTGAATTTAGAAGCTTAAAAAATAAAACATTGATTTTTCTTTTTTTGTCTGATTTTAAAATTTCCACTCCAATCATCTTTTGGTCCATTGTCAAAGGTTCCCAGTGGTCTTTTAATTGTGATTATGCTGTTTTTAGCCAAAATCAAATATCCTGTGTCATAGAACATAGTCTCTGCAGAGCGTCAGGAGTTCATTACAAAATAACCTCACAGTTGTGGGTGCGACTGTTGGCCCAGTAATAAGCCAGCCCCCTTCCCATCATCCCTCTGTTTACACCCCCCACCCAACATTAGCCATCCAGCCCTCCATTTTTAATCTAGAGACCAGCTCAGACGAGGAAAACAAAGATGTACATGGATCTATTTGTCTGCAAATGGATGCATCAGAATTGAGAGGAGCAGAGGGCTTGTGGCTCGCCAACACTTCTACTCAACAGCTACAAGCTGTTTAACCCTTGTGCTATCTTACATGACCCCATCCTTACATTGATGTGTTCTCCCTACCATGACAAAGGTGGATAAAGGTGGAAAGATTTCATGTAATCCATGGACACCAGTGAAGATCACAAATCATTGAAAAAAAAAAGGTTCAGCGCACTGTCTAGTGGGTCTAGATGACCCAACTCCCAATGTTAAAGTGCTTAGGATAGCACAAAGGTTACAAAGGAAATTTTTTTGTTCGCTCCTCGTACACAGAAATTTGAATAAAAATACTTATAAATGCAATTTTGTGTTTATTCTTTTACATATGTATGTCCTCCATCATCAGAAAAAAGCTAGAAGAACATATTAAAAACACCAAAAAGGCTATTGTCATTGGAGTGTGTCTTAAATCTAAAATCTTAGTTTTTACTGTAAATCTCAAGGATTAAATTTTATTCTCTTTAAAAAAAAATTAAAACTTGCAACACATTGATGATATTAACATAAAAGAAGACATGTATTTGGCCATGCAACTTTTCAGGTGAATGCCTGTGCAACAGCAGCAGCATCTATTTGAGGCTCTGCTTATTCGTTTTTCCTTTTACAGCATGACAACATGGTGAACATGGCACATACTTCTAAAAATCCTTTTCTCAGATTGTTAAGAAAAATCACAACATTTTGCTGACATCTGGGTTAGTATATTCTTTTGGAACCAGATGTTTAGTGGTTAGTCAGATTAGTGAGCAATAATGAAATCTAAATTGAAATCCCCACTAAGAAAGAAACCTGCTCCTCCAAAGCATACATTTATAACGATTTTAATAAGAAGAAACGTTTGTGGCGACAGAACATTACTTTGAGGAGATTAAAGTACAGGTATGATGAGATTAAGAAGAGGGATGAAGTGATTAAGACAGACTACTTTAAAATGATTATGAGAGGCTTAGAGGAGAGGGTCATACATGGCATATTAGAAACAGAAAAAGGCAGGACTCAGCACAATCTGGAGTTTTTGATCCATGGGAACAACAAAGATGATCCCTCTCAGTGTGCTTGTTACAGTCCTCTATCAGCGGCATTTTTAACAGCATTGCTTGATATTACAGGGAGAAGAAAGGAGGAAAACAAAAGGCAAAAAATCAAGAAGAATAAAAAACATGATGCATGCACTCCCACATGACCTAAGAGAAACAATGACAATGAAATGGCCTGCAGCAGATTTCCCCCTCCCTCCTTTTCTTTCGCTGTCTTTTTCTCTCCTTTTCTGTGTACTTTGATGTACAAAATAGCCTCAATCCATAAACAGCACCATTACTTCCACTGCCTACCAACAGTGCTCTTTCTTTCTTTATTCTCTTTCTTTTCTCATCACGTTTTCCGTTCTCTCTCAAGCTGTCCTTCTTCCTCTCCCCATCTCTTTATTTCTCTCACACACACACACACACAATTACCATTCTCACAAATATGCTTTCAAGGTATATTTTGGTCTTTTTTTTGTGGAAAATTGTGGGCCATCTGTGTCACTGTCGATGCTCACCATCAGATGCCACAGGTGCAAAAATTACATATGACTGACATGTAACAATTTTCACACCTCTTTGGAAGTAAAAGGCTGCCTGTCTTTATTAATCCATCACTCTGTCAAACCCCTTACTCCTCGGTAGAAGACAACAGAAATGTATTCTTGGATGTGGGCTTAACCACCATGCATTAACACAAATAAAAAATATTCTTCAGAATATGATGTCACTGAATTCCCAAAGTATAAACCAAATAAATATGACCATTTTATGAAGACTAATTATGATTTCAGTGGCCTGATGAACACAGTGGTTTATAATGACGGTATATGATGGTTTATAAAAGAAAAACTTTTTTTTTTTCAAATCATTTAAACACAATGCATTGTGGTCTACATTCACCAAATTATTGAGCATTAATGCTTACTGCTTTTTTGCAGAGACTTCTAGGAAATGTCTAGATTAAGAAAACTGCAAAATGGCAAACCCACTATTTAGTGCACTATGTAGTAAGTCATGAATGACTTCAGACTCAACCTTTGTCCCCACACTTGCTCACACCTCCAATTTTTGAGTCAATATTAGTTTAATTATTGACAAATATTAGAAAATCATTATTTCATGCTTCTTTAGACATTAGTAGCAGCACTTCAGCTACGTTTTAATATTAATAACAGTAAACTATTTGAAATATTTATGATTGAGGCTTTCCTCTGTTATGGCCTTTCACCTGTCCCCCTTCCAATCCCCCACCCCATCCCCTCCCTCAACACAAAATGGTTAAGCTCTGCCACTGGTCTTATCTATTTTTCATTATTATTTGTGTGAGCATTTTTATTTAAATTCAGTTGGATTAATACATTTGAAAAAATGATGCTCAGATTTTTCCAATGCTAATTTCCCCAAAAGATAATAATCTCACAATCTGCTTTAGTCTTCAAATACTGCAAATACAGTTGCAGTTTTTAATGCCCACAGTATTAGTTAAATAATCAGGTAATTTATCGGGTCAAGGTTACTTGTAGAGCACAAAAAAACACACAAACAAAGTTTAACATATAAACAACAATATAAATGTGCAGTTTCATAAAATTCAAAGAACCTTTATGTTTTTACACAAAAATAGCTTCTTTTGTGTAAAAACATAAAGGTTCTTTGAATTTTATGAAACTGCACATTTATATTGTTGTTTATATGTTAAACTTTGTTTCTCTATGGCACAAAATTGTCACTGGCACCTTAATTGTTATTTAAATCAAAGGCGGTGAAAGATCATACGATAGAAAATTGATTTAAAAAAAGCAAACAAAAATAATAATATAGTATTAGGCCACATGGGAGAACAATGGAAACTTCAGACTGGGAAAACCGTTTGGTCTGGACCAAGTCCGCTTGATTTGGTCTGGATCGAGTCCTAAACCTTGCGTTTGGTCTGTACTCAGACTGCTGTCCCAGGCACTTTAACATTGGAGTTGGGTCATCTAGACCCACTAGACAGTGCTCTGAACCTTTTTTCTTCAATGATTTGTGATCTTCACTGGTGTCCATGGAATACATGAAATCTTTCCACCTTTATCCACCTTTGTCATGGTAGGAAGAACACGTCAATGTAAGGGTGGGGTCATCTAAGATAGCACAAGTGTTAAACTTGTAAAGAAAATCATGTGACTTAAGATCTCTTCACTCATTGGTCCGAAATTATGAGGACAGGGAAAAGCAATTTGAGGCAGAAATGATGGAACTCCTGCACATTAAGTTCATTCAAACCTTATATTTTGCTCATAAGGTTTGAACGTCTGTATCAATGTCAGGCTAAACACTAATTACTCGCTTTTTTGGTCCGGGGGAGGCATGCTGCGGGGCGGTTACTGAGAAGAAAACGACTAAGAAGGTAACGCTGAGTGTTTATGACATGTTGATTGCCAGGAAAACAGTGTGAGAAGCAATTTGTATCACATTAAAAATTGTTTTCATGAGTCTGAATTCATCCAACCACATTTCAGTGAGTTGATGTGTCTCAGTGTTGTGGTATTAAACCATTGTTTTAAGAGAGATCGTAAGGAACTACAAGGTAGCTTAGGATGACATCACAGCAGCGCCGGGTGCATGTCATGTAACAAGACAGAGAAAAACATGTAAGTAGCATTTTCAGCTGTGTTAAAATATACTTTCTAACAACTACAGTAAGCAGTTGGACTCTTTTTTTTCTGTTTGAGAACACAACAAACGTTACTTTACATGTGTCCGCGGCTCATCTGCTGCTACATTCCCACTCTGTTTATGTCACCTACGGTGGCCGGTTTGGACCAGGGTCCGCTTTGATGTAATTAGATGGAAAATTTGTTCCGGATTATCGGGGGAAACAAACTCTGGGTTACTTTAAGCAAACCCAATGTGTCTTGTCTGAATATAGCCTTAGAAACAAAAGCAAATATTAGCCTTCCCTTCTCAAAAAATATAATATAGTTCATTAGGGATAAAATGAAGTTAAGTCAAACATAATAAGGAAGACTTGTAAAAGAATAAAAGAACTCCAAAACAAGTCAAAGAAAAGAAAAGTTAGACCAGTCAGCGTTTAACATTTTTAAACAGAAAAACAAAACTTACAGTCCAATTAAGACAGTGTTCCTGAAGTCCAACACAAAGCCCACATCAGACTGAGAAAGTCCACTGTTTATTGCTATGCTAATATGATTTTAGAGGTCTACGATGTGTTCTTTCTGCATTTCCTTTTTCTTAAGACTCTTGACAACAATGTTTTCTCAAAGCACATAAAGTGTCTGTTACTGAGAGGCTAGAAATGCGCAAAACTAAAAAGTTACTGATCAACTAAAATGGCAAAATTCGGATATCGTAGCAGGACAAATGCCAAACATGTTGGGTTTTAGAATTATGTGTCACCTAGGAATTTTGTTTTTGTGATACCAGTATTGATTTTTTTTTTTTTTTTACATTTTGTGTCTTTAACTATGTGCTTAGTCTTTGCAAGGCAAAAGTACGCTATCCTTTTCTCTCGTGCACGCGGCAAAAAAGTCAAATTAATTTATTTGGCAAAGATTCAAGGTAAAATGGATTACTAATAAGCATCATTATCACTAATTAGGTTCCATAGTCAGAGCAACACTTTTGCGAAACTATAAAATCATTAGTGGAGCAAACATGTCCTTTTGAGGAGGACAACCCAATTAGTTACTCCCCTTGTTGTATTTTTCTGTTGCAGATACATTAAGGTATCGCTGCGTTTGTCAAAGATTCACCCTTTGTATGATAAAAGCTGAGGCTGAATTTCCAGTTTTAAGGCAATGACAACAACAGCACAACAAATTCACAAGGTAAGAGTCACCTGTAAGTTTCATTTGGCTGAATAGCTTTCATGTCACATACTTAAGGACATTGGTGCTGGCTTGGCAAAATGATATAGATGAGTAATGGGATGCTGGCCACATCCGGACACTCTGGGAAGGTGAGGTGATGCTGCCAAGTCCCAGTCTCTGTTGACCTCTCCTTCTTGTGCACTCAGCAAATTTGCCAATGAAACCCCATGGGCCACTCTCACCAGTGGTGACATATGTCAGCCATTTTTGTTGTTTCTCAATTCTGTTGTGTGGCTGCCAGCTATCAATTTGGCACATAGAACAGAAGAAAGCATGTAACTACCCTTTACCCCCAAATTCAACAGGTTAGAAATCCCATTGACGAAAAAATTAACTGAGCCTACAAATGGAGCTGGCTCTTTTCTTTCATTCTTTTTGATCCAAAAAAATCTTACTTTAGGACAGACATGCAGAAAAGGTCTTCCAACACACTGCTGATTCAAGGTTTTAGCTGAGCAAATCTTCGGCAGTGAGTTAAAAACACAGAGCTGGCCATTTTGCAGTTTGCTCTCATCTGCCAATTTCTTCCCAGGGCTTTCAGAGTCAATCAAAGAGCTACCAGAATGCTCACACCAGTCTTTTAATTATTCATGGTAATTCTATGCCACTACACACTCTCTCTTCAGCCCCTGTCACCTCCCCCTGAGTGAGGTGTGCTCTGGTGTGTTTATGTGTACTGAATATATAAGAAAACTGCTTCCATCTATTACAAAACTGAGTTTTGCTTCACTCTGTGTCACGCTGGCCGCTTTTTCAGGGTCACCTGGCTTTCATTTCTGTGGACAGATGAGCCAGTAAATGTTGCGCCCTATGGACTTTTTTTTTCTCCATTAACTTGACATGTTGCACACTTATTTTCAGCTTTTTTGGGTAAGTTGAAAAATATTTTGCAATAAAATTTCACTTCCATAATATTAAGCATTTCATTTCACAATTTTCCATCTCAGGCTGACAAAATGTAAAAAAGAATGCCATTTCCTGCAGGCTGTGATGAGGCATGAATGTGTGGGACCGACTGTCCTTCCAAAGCATTTAAGTAAATTCATAGGAAAAATGTTTCTCTGGCTTTCTCTGTGTCCTTTCCCAACCTTAAACAGACAAATTCTATATTTCCTGAGTATTTTGCAGCGAGATATGGTGACTATCTCCCGCAATTTCCGAGATCTCTCAGGATAGTAGTCTGACCACTTAATACCATGTGTGTTTACTGTGCCTATTTAAAGGGCTTCCGTTCTTGATAATAGTAGTGCCTCAAAGGCCAGGCTGGTGTAAAATGGCCTGCCTATCATCACGTCTGCCTGGGGATTGGAATTTTTTTTGATAAGCATTAGCCTTGCTGAAATGGCATTAATTTCCTTCTATAAGCTAATTACCTTCCGAGGGGGAAACTCTGCCATTCTTGTCTGTCCATCAACCTGTCAACAACCACTGACGTTACCAGGTAGATGTCGAGTTCAGCCTTTTGTGTCTGAGACAGGCCTATTACCGAGAAGTCTTAGCACAGGGTTTTAAGTGAGTATGAGGCAGCAGGTTGATGTTCTCAAAATCTCAGGGAAGAAAAAGCAAGAAAGCAAATTTTACATTTTCACAACAAAGTGTAATGGGTATCAAAGAAAAAGGAAAATAGGAAATTTGTGTTTTAGAAAAGGAAAAATGCTGACTGTGACCTAGAGACTGGCATGTGGTACAATATGCAGTGCACTTCTGATGTCTCCTTGCAACTTTCACTGCAGTAGTATCAAAGAAAGGTGCTGCTGCTTTTAGGCTCTTTGAGGAAAAGGTGATGTCTCTGGGGCAAAGAAGTTGCTCTATTTTATTGGTTGGGGGTAGGAAAAAAAAAGACATGTCCTCTTTTTGACTTGTCTTTACAAGGCTTCTTGTGCTAAAAAAGGGGGACAGAGAGGTTCTATGCCTCCTATCTTTGTGTTGAAAGCATCAAATCATAAGAGTGGAATCGGCAGTAAGTTATGTTTTTGGATTTTGTCTGTAAATTTCCCGTTTTGGGGTACCACTTTGTATTAAATGTCTGTAACCTTTAACTTAAATTGTTTATGCTATGTGATTTGCTCCTAAATTATGTTTTTCATAGCTCATATGCTTTTCGGACACAAACATTATGACTCAGAAAAAAAACATATCTTCTGACAACACATTTCCACCACTGCTTTTATTTTCTGCCAGGCCTTCTTCTTTTTTTGAATCAGTAAAACTGGCCAACGTGTGAATGCCTCATCCCTCTTTATTTTGCTAGCCCTCTTCACAAATAATTCCATGTTTTATAGCATCCGTTTTTGTTAGCAAAAAAAGAAACATTTCAAATATTTTGATTCAAGGTGGTTTGACGACAGGAACTGAGAAAAACACCTTTCACAGCAAAAACGTTTCTGGAAAATATTTTCCGTTATGAGTCCAATCTTTGCAAATAAATGGAACAGAAGCATTTGCTTAGCTTCTAGAATAAACACTTGTGTTTTGAAGATGCTGAAAAATGAAAAAAAAAAGAGCAAAAAAAGAATTTTACTTCTTGGGACAAAAAAGAAAAGTCCGACCTTTATATTTGTTACAAGATAAACTGACAAGAAAAGATGAACACTTTGGCAATAAATCCAGCATTTACTTCATTGGACATAATTCACTTGATTCATTTGGCCAGTTTAGAAAATCTAAATAATATAGTGAACCATTATGGATGCAAAATTCATGAAATCCTTCCTCCTTTCCCTAAAATATGAATGCTTGTTTGTAAACATCCAACTTACTGAGTAATGGCGGTCACCCTGCAGGGGAGGAATTCCAATTCAGAGCGCTCTAAATAACAGGGGAAGACACACTTGGCCTCAAGCGTAATGTTTCTCTCTTGTAACATTGAGAGAACAGTATCCCATAATACCACTCTGCATTCACGGCATGTTTCCTCCATCTCCAAGGCAGTGTTGATAAATGGCTAACAGTGGAGCAGCGCTCCCCTCTGTGGACCCCAACCTTACCCTTGTGAGTGTCCAGTACAGCCTTCTGTCTGATTACAAACAGAAACAACTGCGTCATGCCGAAGCCACGAAAACATGAGAGATGGAAAAGATTAGGCTCTTTACACACCTATAATAATTTTTCTCATGTATTACTACTGTAGGACATGTGTACATTTTGGGTGTAGACCCACAGTTCGTGTAGCTTGTGGTCTTTTTTTTACTGCCCAGGCTGCCAGAGGGAAATGAAACAAAAGTGGATAAAAAATGTGGGAACCGGGAGGGAATGACCTAAGCTTCAGTCACGGAGTCTGAAGTAGAGGAAGAATGATGCATTTTGCTTCAAATTGTATTTTATGACAGCAAAAGACTGTCACCCTTGTATACTGGGTCCCCTCTTTTCAATTCATCCACCTCATCCTCATTTCCATGCCAAGGCTAGAAGCATTAACTACAAGTGCTTTCCTAAATCAGGTCTGAAAGTTCTTGCAATGATGAGGAATGTACTGTATATCACATTAAGTTTCAAATGTTTTAACATGGGCCATGATGTTGAGAAATGCTTCCACTGAAGTGCCATTTTCAAAAATGCTCAATTTGTCTTACATTTAGTGAAAGCTGCGTAGGCTGAGAGGAGAGTAAACACAGAGAAGCATCAAGTAATCCCTGAATGGATATTTTATAGTGAAAATAACAACAAAGTGTGTCTGGTGTGTTTGGGGGTCATACCGAGCCTTCAGAGGATAACAACAGAGGGAGTACAGGCAGCAAGGGAAATAAAGTGAATTCTGTGATGTCTTTAGGATCCCTGATTTCCGCCGCTCAGTGAGAAAAAAAAAAAAAAAATCGCTCTGCTGCCAAGTGTTGGCTTCAAAAATTTGACTCACTCTGATGTAGCTGTCATCCTTTCAAAGGAAGTGGATAGCAAGGGGGAATGGGTGCATGTACCATGTCTTTCACTGAGCTTTTCTGAAGTCTACAGGAAGATGCAGGACTTCTTTTTCAATCTGCATGGAAACAATCCTGAGATGCATTTTATTTCATCATGTCATCTCAAGGGTCCCTCCATTCAGACGTCTGAGAAATTGTTGTGGATGTTGACAGCATCTTAGACAAAAACGAAGACACTACCAGGAGGTAAAGGATTTTGACTCATAAACACTTCTAAGTTGCTTTATTTGGTAAAGATATGCAATCCAATGCAATCAAATCCAAGAAGTCTACCATGAACTCTTCCTTTACAAGCCTGTACATAAAGACCCACTCTGAGGAAATTGTGTTTTTGGTGTTTTTAACATGTTCTTGTAGCATTTTTCTCATGATGGAGGACATATATGAGGAAAATTAAGCTGAAATTTAAATTTCTATTTCTTTATCCAAATCCTGATGAATCAGGAAGAGACACAAAAATGCTGTTTGAAGAAGCTTGGGTAGGTTTGATATAAAAGCTGCAAGCCACAAGCTCACTGCTCCGCTCCATTCTGATGTATTCACTTGTAAACTAATAGATCCATGTACATCTTTGTTTTCCTCTTCTGAGCTGGCGTCTGGTTCAAAACTGTACGGCTGGATAACTCCAATGTTGCTCGCCATTTTTGTTGCACCGGTAACCTTAGGTTGGCGGTTGTAAGCCAGCTGTTACCGGGACAGTCTTCAGAGGTGGCTTTTTAATAAAACCTTTCTGCAGAAACCATGTCCTTGAAAAGAACTCAGGTTTTGATTTGATTGATTTTGGCTAAAAAGGGCATAATCATAATTTTAATAAACTTGGAACACTATTACAAAAGAACAAAAGATGATTGCAGTGAAACTTTGCTTAGCATCTCCGCATTGTTTCCATGCAGATTGAAAAAGAAGTCCTGCATCTTCCTGTGGACTTCAGAAAAGCTCAGTGACTCATTATGACTTTTTTTATTCTGTTATATTTGACACATTTTACCCCATTAAGCTATTTCTGGCATTGCTACCCCATGTAGCTATGAAAATGAGAAGATTTGTTCCAAATGTTTTTTAAACTGTTTATTTAATTAGATATTTAGCAGAATGCCGGTAAAAACGCCCTTTGAACCTGATTTAAAACAACAACAAAAAAAGTCTGTATGTTTGACAGCTACAATATGTTCAAACAGTCAAGTCAAAGGCTTTCACTTTCTGCTGTGTTTTTGCTGCAGAGAACAGAACTGATATTAAATCACCCTTTTGACATAAAGAAGGGTTGACGGCAAAGCAGTTTTGTTTTTTTTGTTTTTTTACCTAAAAACCTTTTCTAGTTCAAGTGTGTGCGGCACCTAATTCACATTGTCAGACAAAGCCTGTTATGGCTTCGTATCACTATGTGTCCTGGGTCATTCAATCTCAAGGTATGTGTTCACGCTAGGCAATAAATGCATGTCCCAGATGTGGCCTGACTGACAGTTTGATTTGCCTTCTTAGTTTCCACATGCAAATAAACATGAAGTTTGTTCCGCACAAACATCTGTCCTCTGAGTATCAATCGAAATCCCCTTCATCAACATGTTGGGGGACCTAAAGTTCTAAATGTTATAGAATTTCTCTCTGTGGTTAAAAGCAGTTTGAGCAGAGCAACATGTTGATTGATGCACTAAATATGATTATAATAAAACACCTTTGAGGTCCAATTTGTGTGACTACAGATGACTGCGGAAACACAGAAGGTAACAGAATGTTTAGATTAAATTATTTTAACTTATTATACATTAAAATTAAAAATGCACCCTGCTTTGGAAATCTGATGATAAATAAAATTGCATTTTTATAAAACATCCCAACAGCCTTTTTAAGTGGGATGGATTCACAGGGTAGAGTAAAAATATCTAAGTTTTACCGGCCATGCACCCGTTCCTCAAGCAATCAACAATTTCAGAACAAGCAGAAACTGCACCACGTTACTGAACATGCAATGACAACCTGTCTGCCTGAAAGGCTTTTGATTGGCACAGTTTGCCTCCAGGCAGAACATCACCCATATTCTGCAATGTCTGCTTCAACTGAGGGAAAGATACTTCCGGGCCTTTACACTTCCACATTATCCGTTTAGTATTGAAGAGAGAACGAAAAAAAACAACACATATTTCCACCAAAGCTATAGCCACTTCAGTGTTTGTCTCCCAGATGTCTGTACTCTGGCATACAGAAAACAGCTGAAAAACACAAGAAACATATCATTTTTAGAGTTCTTACTCACTGTTTTCAGTTACCCGCAGTCTGTCGATACATGCCTTTTTAAATTTTTCCTCGCCTCAGCTTTTCGTTGACTAAATCTGGGTCCTATAATTGCACGGCGGTGTAAATGGAGGAACCCCTTTGAGTATATGTTTTTCATTTCCTATTATTAATCTTAGTAAACTAGAAAATAGAGCAATGAACCATTTTAATGACATTGAAACTGGTTTTCTTTGTGTCTAACATGACTGGAGCTGCAGCCCATTTCCCATCACCAGCAGAGGCTCTGTGGATTTCATGCTTGAGAAGATGTGCATGATGTTAACTAATTTTCAAAAGTGACAGCATATCTCTTGTTTACAGTAAGAATGGCTTGTTTTATTTGAAGTTTGGTATTACTTTGCCCCCTTCTTTTTTACTCTATTCATTCCTAAAGTAATTCATACTTTTTTTTTTACTTACATAATGGGACAACAGAAAATTAAAGCCAACCCTACTGTGGTGGTCATCTGTGACAATGTCTGGCTTTAAAAGGCTTATAGTGAGGAGATTTATACACCAAACAGAGAGAAAGAAAACGACCTAGTTTGAAGCACTCCACCTCTTCCCATCTTCCTCCATCTCCCACTCTAATGCGTCTCGGGTGTAAAATGCTCCACAGCAACACATTTTGAACTATGAAACCATAAAAAGTACAGCAGCCGGTTACAGGAGTCATTACAAGTGAGTGTATTTCATTAAATACACACAAAACCTTCTCATATTAAATAAACCTACAATGCCATTCTTGAAATTTGATTTAGTAAAATCAATAGGATGTTTTTAGGAATACTATGTGATCACACACCTTTTGAACATCCTCCTTTTTTTCTTCACTTTGTAATCCAACAGACTCTCTACAGTCCATCTATATCCGTAGATCAGGAGAGGGGATCTGTGTATGACTGAAAGCCTCTGAACTATTTTCAATGCAACAAAAAAAAATTCTATAGTCCTTGCTTACTTTCTTTTTTTCTCTCTCTGGCAGTATGCAGGATTAGTAAGTAGCAGCAGGCTGACTATCAGTCCAAGATGTGCTCTTCCATCCTGCTGCTCCACGCTGATAAAGGAACTGCTCAACGAGTGACTCAGGTGCGCAGAAACGCTTGTAGCAAACAGCATTTCTCTCACTGAGGCGCAGTCCTGCATGTTAATGGTAGCCAATAAGCAAAGGACGAATCTTACTCACAACACAGGCAGGGCAAAGCAACAGAAAAAATGGCATGCAAACTCGCACAAATAGTAATGTAAGATGACGTTGTATGTCATGCAATCTCTTTGTCAAGGCCCCAGCGTTGAGTCAAGCTGTTTCTGACTCATTTATTTGAGTCACTGGTTTGACTGATTTGATGGTACCTTAGTTTGAATATAAACTACTGAGAAAATAAGTGCAAACACCTCTTGTAGGTTATGGATTCTTAAAAAGAATTTCTTTTCTTTGCCAACAGGTTAAGGGTTTATATGATTATTTGTTTTGAAAACTACTAAACATGTCCATCTTTGGTTAGTTAATTTTACTTTAGTTAATTGGTTGCTGCTTATTCCTGATTGACACTGGTTCGTCTGGGTCGTCTCACTTGCATTGCGTAGATAATCCATTTTACGACTGTCAGTTAGTTTACATTGCATCTCCAGTCTGTTCCTCCTCCACCCTGGATTCTGGAGGAGTGGCTTGTCCTGCCAACCTCGTGTCATTAACATCCAAAACTTTGGCAATCAGGCTCCTCTCTCCTTCCTCACTGAGTCCTTGTGTCATGAATGGTGTTTTTTTTTTTTTTTTGCACTTCCAAAGTTAAACTTTCGCTATCCAAATATGGACAACAGTGTTATCGGCTGTGTTAAGTTGCATAAACGTGTGGGCACATTACCGTGAGTATAGCATTTTTTTTTTAAAGTACAACAGAAATCTTTATTTGAAAACTCGGATCTGTTTCCCTTTCTCCGACTTTTTGCCGCAAAATTGACTCATCGACGGATTAGAAATACAAAACCTGCGTAAAGCTTGTGCTACATTGAGTCAGACACAGACATGATGGGCGGGACATAAACAATCTGATTGATTAATTTAAATCAGCCTTCAGAATTTTTCAAGTTTTTTATTACATCCTTTGTATGAAACAGGGAGGTCAAATCCACAGATATGTGTGAGAGACCTGGTCAAGTTTAAATATAGTTTGCATAAAGTACCTTTACTTTCATAGAGGTAGAACTCCTCTTTTTTCTATCTCATTGAGTCACATTTTTTTTGGTTGGTTCAGGTGCAGGATACACAGTTCTGACCCTCTCAAGAGCGCTGAATTAAAAATGACTTTTACTGTGATCCCTCTTGACTTCTGAGGGGAAGGAATGGAAACCAGCTTGCAAGGCCAGAGGAGAAAAAAGAAAAAAAAGAAAAGGCAATGCATGCATCTTTAACAGAACACAGGTGAAAAATGAGACACAGCATGTTTGATTATATACAGCGCTCCTTAGTCCTGCTATCCTTCCACACTCCTTTTGCCCTATGTCACTTTAAATCTATTCAAGGGGAACAAAGGAAAATCAGCTTTGCTTCCCATTCTTCCATCCTTCCATTTATTTGAAACACTTGGAGTCAATTACATAGCTCTGTGCATTAGCCTATAGTTTTGCTTTACATGCAGTCGCATTTGTTGTTTTCTGTACTTGATTCACGACAGCTGGCGTGTCATAAACTGACATTAAATAAACAAATTAAGCTACTTTATAAATTGGCCTCTTATGTTACCAGCACCTAAACAGTTCTGAGGACATATTTGATCATCAGAACTAAAAATACTACAAGTTGTCTGCCTGAAACGTCAAATGCTTCAGCCCGAATAAAAGCTTTTAAAGAGCTGTCTACCTTTCATGCCAAGCCTGGATGTGTCTCTTAGTCAGTAGTGCCCAAAAATGTCACATGCTGTTCGTCTGAGGTGAATCATTTTTAAATAATGAAAAAAGGAAAAGGGAGAAGAGATGTCCAACTGAGCGGATTTAAAACTAAACATGTGAAATGAACGAAATATGAAATGACATTGGGATGGTAAACAGTCCATCTGTGTTTTCCCAAAGGATGCCTGCCATAGTTTGAAATGCACTTAAACAGGAAGTAAAGCAGTTCAGTATCAATCAAAGAGTATTCTAATGGCACTGAAACTTTCCTTTTTTGTCCTGAAATGGAAAAGAAAAAAATGCAAGAGTGGAATTGAAAATGACAAAAGCTCTAATGGTTTATTCATACTTTTAGAATCCACCCAGTATTTTTCTGACTCAAAGAGAGCAAACTATGTATTGGCTAAACAGAAAATTATGAAGTTAAAAACAAATGTTTCTCTGAGGTATCCAAACATCCAAAAAAAATAATAGATTAATTAATACCTAAGAATACTCACAAGAAAAATATTTATAAGATAGTAAAGTATTTTTAAAAACATTCCTTGGTTTGTTGTCAGTTTTGATATTACATTTGATCAGTTACTTATCTTGAAATCATCACATTGGATCACACATTTTGAGGTAAACAGCCATGTCTTTCTGCTATAGTGGAAAATCTAGAAAGAGCATGTCTTTATGAGGAGGAATCCGGAAGTTAAAATTCATCTGTACCCTGTTGTTTGTGTTGAGCAGCATCTATGTGAGATTACGCACACCACAATGCATGAATAATAAAATGTGCACGCTCTAACCATGCATATTAATCTCCAACAGCATTCATGTGTCTGTATCTTTTTGTGCTTGTCATTTGACAATCAGACAAAAAAAAAAGAAAAAGAAATAAATCTAATGCTAGAGAAACCTGTTTTCAACTAAAAAAGGTTTTTCTCAGGAGAAACATCAAATCATGCAGTTCCAGGCTCCTTAGTTTTTTAAGTTTGGCTGTTCTAGAGCTATTTCAAACATAAGGGCCAAACATATTAATTTAAAAACAAATGGTTAAAGCAATTAAAAGCATATTGTTTACTCTCAGTCTGAATTGATAAAAATAGCAATTAAAAGAGGTCTTCAAACTTCTAGTTCATCATAACAATATGTATGTCTTAAACAAAAATGCTTTTAATACAAGTTTTTCCTTAAACCCCTCACTAACTTTGAGGTACTTCTATGGGCTTTCAAACAACGACAAGGTTTTCTTTTAACCCTTGTGCTATCCAAGGCACTTTAACGTTGGGAGTGGGGTCATCTGGACCCCACAGTGCGCTAAACCTTTTTTCTTCACTATGTGATCTTCACTGGTGTCCATGGATTACATGAAATCCTTTTCACTTTTATTCACCTTTGTCATGGTAAGGACAACATGTCAATGTAAAGGTGGGGTCATTTTGACCCCACAAGATAGCACAAGGGTAAATACAATGACACATTATTTACCACTTTTTCATAATAAAACTTAAAGTATTTTTCAGTTAAATTCAAATATAATAAATTAACTGAGTTGAATTAAAAACAGTCTCAGCAGTTATACTTGTCGTTACTAGATGTTCGGTCAATATGACAGCTAATAATTTGGCAAAATTTGGACAAAACACTTCAAGGTATAGTTTCTATATTGTTCTACTGTTCCTATCCTATTATATTGTTTCTTTCTCTTCTTATGCTGTCCCACTTTTTATTTTCTGTGCTACTATAAAAACTTGTAGTGGTGCACCTCCACTAGCCATTGAGCCTGGTAATAGAGCTAACAGCACTGGGACAAAATGTAAAAAAAAAACAATAATAATAAAAAAAAAGTTGTAGTCTATATGATAGAAAAATGTTCTCATATTCAATGTCTTTCCATGTGAAGACAAAATGCAGCAGGGGGTATATCAGGGAGGGAACCAATCATTACTTATCGAGAGACACTCAAAGTAATTAATGACTTGTGCAAACTGTTGCAAGTGGAAAACATTAATGAATAATTTTCGATACATAATCAAGTAATTAGGAAATGAACTCAAGAGTAAATCCAGGAACCATGATAATGAATACTGGTGATTATCAATTTGAAGCCATCTCCATCGTGTCCTCCGGGGACCTGTGCTAGTTTTAGAGGGAGAGAGAGAAAGGAAGTTTCTTTTCACACCACAATAACATTCCGGTTCCACTCAAAGATCCTGAGTGACACGCTGTGGTGAGACAACAGTTTAGTTTCATGTTTTGTGTCTAAAACTTTGACATGTCTGGTTTAGTTCACTATGTGTGTTAACAGAAATTATCTTTATAGACCCACTCAGATGACAATTGTGTTTTTGGTGTTTTTAACATGTTATTGTGGCATTTCTTTGCATGATAGATGACATATGTAGAGAAAATTAAGCTTGGAATTGCATTTCTGAGTATTTCTTTATTCATATCATTGTTAATCAGGAGTAGATGAAAAAATGCAGTTGGAAAAGCCTCTTATAGCTGTGACATAAAAGCTACAATCAGCCACAAACTGACCCAACTCTGCTCCATTCTGATGCTTTCACTTGCAGACCAGTACATTTATGTAGGTCTTCATTTTCCTCGTCCGACCTGACATCTGGCTCAAAACTGTACGGCTGGATAGCTCCAATATTGCACCATTTTTGCTATGATGTTAGGTTAGAGTTGCGATGGGCTGGAAGTTAGTAGGAGAGAGTGTAAAATGATGAATGACAGGAAATGGGGGTCAGCTTACTCCGCGGCAACAGTCCTGCCCACAAATCAGAGGCAAAATGTTTTTTAAGGGCTACAAATAAAAAAGGCTACAAATCTTAAATTCAGTTAAATGTATGTTTCTGATATCCATTTAAATTCCAGAAAAATTACGTGTTTTTCTTCGCATTATTCGTGGAACTACGTACCAAAGAAAGCGTATATGTCCATTATGATCTGGGTAAATCAAATTGTCAGGAAACATTAAAAGAACAAGAAAAGGGTTGATTTGGATAAAACTGTCATGTATTCAATATTTATTTGAATAAGCTCTTTTAATAAATTGCTTCAAAATGTGGTAACAAATGACTCAATTTGCTTCTTAGGTATGAAAACTTGTCAGATAAATGATGCTCTGGGGCACAATCATTATTTACACCAGCTTTGGTTATTACAAACGGATGTCAGGTTGGAAGATTTAAAAACAGAGGCTAGAAGGGTTGTAATTTAGAAGATAAACAGCAAATCACCTCTGCAAGAGTTGTTTTATAGACTTTAAACTTAACATGGCCCTACATCAGGTTCTCATTAGACAGGTATATTTAGAGTTTTGCAAATTACCTTCAACCTGTCATGGCCATCAAAGAACAGGAAGTTATTGAAAGGATGCCCAGAGGAGAAAAAGGAAACGATTATGAGTGAGTTCTTCATAACCGGCCAAGATGAAAGGCTGTAGTTTGTGTTGCAGTGAGAATGACATAAAGTAAATAATTACTGCTCCTGCCGGTCTAATTGATAATTTGGCTTACTAGTACCTTTGAGAAATAACAACAGCTTTATTGCACAGAAAACCATGGCACTTATTGTGTTAACATGACTCACTTTTACTCAACCGACATTGGCCTTTGGCTTGGACAAATCAGCAAAGACAGAATCCCATAGTCTATAGAAATACAATCTATTATAAAGAATTGTGCACATGAGTCTGAATGATCTTAAATTTCCTTTACTCCGCTTTTCCTTTAAAAATTATGTTACAGATCACAATTATCTTAATTTGTAATCACTGAGCTGACCTCTAAGGGATTTAACTTGCTTATGTATCGATGCCTATAATGACTTCAGTGCAATCAAATGTCCAGTTGCATGTATTTTTCAATCAATTCTCTGATTTCTTTGTTTTTGTTTTCCTCTGTTTTACATCTCTATGGATTTTCTGTTTAATTTTGGCCAGTATTGTGAAGGCAGACAGGGTATTGATTTTTGTCTCAGGAGGCTTACGGGAACCACGTTGAGCTTGTCTCCTTGAGGCTTCACAGCAGGCTGTGACATCCACAGAATATATTCTTCAATCGAAGTGGGAATCTAACAGCAAACCAGCCAAAACTCAGATTCACCTGATGCCTCCTAGCTCCAGTGGTTAGACACATACACTGCTTTTGAGGAAGTAGAAAAAAATCAAAGCAAAAGTATGGCGGTGGAGTTGACAGAGTGACGGTGGGATCTTGTCCAGTATTCACTTCAAGATGCACATACATCAGGTCAGGATGCTGGCAAGCTCAAGTTGTTTGTTGCTTCAAAAGTGGCTGTAATTGTCCCCTTCTGGGTATCTTCAAAATGGACCCCAAGGTCAACCTAGCTCTCGACTGCCTAATTCTACAATCCAGATTCAAAAGAGATGAGAGAAGAGCAAGCGGGGGAGAGATGCAAGTGGAAGCCAAATAACGAGAAGGATGAGAACTTTAAGTTATTATGCAAAGCAACTAAACTTGTAACAAGGGCTTCAAGGGGAGATGTAAAATAGTGTTACAGTAGTCGGTGACCAAGGGCAAAGAACTCATTTCTGTAATCTGCAAGAAGCCAACACTACAATGTAGATTTATTATTATCCCAAAGAAAGATACTATGAATACAACTTTGAATGCAGTACATCTCAGAACTCAATGATTCTATAGGCAAAAAAACAGGTTTTCCACGCAGAAATCAGAGTTTAGCAGTTATGTATGATATGGTGTCAATCATCAATGATGAAAACCTGAGAAATTTGTTAAAAGAAACTAAATGTATTTCAGATTTGTTGGTTTTGACTTTGGTGTTTTAGGATAATTTGGAAATAAATAAATCAATATTTGACAGCAATTATAATTGATGAATTATAACAATGCAGTTGGACCTAAAATAGTCATCTTAAATGCATATCAGCATTGGCAAAACTGTCAGTATCTACACTATAATGCAAACCAGGAAAATATCCCTACAATTGAAAAAAATAGCAAAAAAGTTATTAGGTCCATTGCTGTTGTTAAAGAACACCTGAAGCATATTCAGTGGGGTTATTGCTTGGTTTATTGGGTCAACCAACAATCCTGGCAGAGAGAAATGAAAGGGGCAATATTTTTTTATAAAAGAATAGAATTTGGGGGCTTGAGATCATCTTGGTGCCTGAAGAGAGGATGAAATGAAAAAAAAAAGCTGTGAAAGAAATAAACATGTTGGCTTATCTGGAAGATGTGCAGCAACAGAAAATACTTGGGAGGCAGAGTGTATTTCTTTCTTTTTTTGGATGCCTTGCTTTAGGAAACTAAGGGATAATTGAAATCCAGATCTGCCTTGGAGGACCACAATTCCAGTTCCATTGATGAAATCACTTCCATCCTAACACTCATACTGAAAATCCCACACAGTGTATGCACACAGAAATGATCCTCCAGGATAACAGTAAAGCAAAGACTGGCTCTGTATATATATATATAAATAGTGCCTTCAGGGCCTCTATTGTCTTGTGTTTTGGTGTACTTTTGACTCGCACATGGCATCCTTTCTGGAGATTGTATTCTTTTATTCTTCTTTTCTTTTTTTCTTGTGGGAGAGTAACTGGCAGAATTTACTGTATATCTAAAGATACTGTGAGGCAAACATCCTCCACCCATTGAGAAACTCCACTGAGACAACATATTGTAAAGTTGGCAATCTAAACTGAGTTATTTGAGTATACTGCAGTAATTAGGTCCAGAATTAAGTGAAAACCCCAAAACTTTGCCAAGAAAAAGGTAGTGGGTGTCATTGTGGAGGCCCTGGAAACATGCTTTACTTGCAGGTTCTTTCTCTGTGAATTCTGCTTAGTTTTATGTCACATACTTGCCAAACATGAAGTATAATTCAATATGTACACTAAATACACGAAACTTCTGAGCTGTCAAAGTTTTCGTGTCAAGGCCATTTGTCATCCGGTTTCACTGAAATTGTGCAAAAGTCTCATTTGCATGTTCCATTAAATATTCAAGCAAGGTCAAACTCTCCCTCTGTTGTTTGTTCATGTTCTGTATCATCAACGGCTTTGATGCAACTGTCACTGTTGTACAAGAGTGGATAGCAGGAACATTTTTTAACAGACCCTGTCACTTTCCGTCATGCACTACATTATTTTAAACGATCATTTTTCATTCAGCCAAATTTAAAATTCCACCCTCTGTTGCTCCAACATCTTGACGTCTACTCTTGTCTTTCGCGCAGCATTTTGTGTTATTGATCCTTGCTGTGGCTTCCCTTCCTAGTGTCAAGGCTGAACTCAGGATCATCAGCCTCTCAGGTTTCTGTCTTGTGTTTACAAACACAACTTTGCTGCCATTGGAGACACTCGTGCTTCATGTGCACAGATGCTCCAACAAGTTCACGCTCCAAGGTCCATCTTTATCCTACAAAAGTGTTTGACTTTTATTGGTTTCTCTGCTGTTTCCACCCGGAGGAAGGAAGGTCAAGTCTCATCAAATGTAACCTCAACACCAGCCTCCAATTCAAGGTCATGACTTCATCTTTCACTTGTTCATCCACCTCTGATATACAGTCATAATGCAGGATTAGTCCCTTACCTTACCTTTGGACTTTATCTTCTTTTACACTTGTCCTATATCGTACAAAGGACCCTTTTTTCTGTGTTTTAGCCTCTACTGTATGTATGGAATGTCCCATATTCTTTGAATCACACTGCTCTTGGCGGGCAGCTCAATCTCAATATCATGTTATCGGACTCAGGGGCCAAGGATATAAATACCACGCACCATAACTCTCTGCTGTTCAATAGCCATTATATGCTCTACTTTATACATTAGAAGCACCTGATGGGGCAGTAAATTCACAGCTGCAGCTCGACCATCTCAGAGCGGCTGCAAAGGAAAAATGGATGTTTAAGCCACTGAAATGTTGAAAGGGAAAGAGGAAGTATAAAGAAAATAAGGAAAGGGGGAATCAGCTGGAAAAATGATGCAAAAAAAGCATGAAATATAGACTCATGGCTGCATACTTAAAGTTGAAGGAAAGAAGAGAAAAAGCAGCCAAAAAGAAAATGTTCTCACCGTTGTGAGAACCATAGTATGTCTGTTATAAGCCTTTTCTCGTCATACTTCCCGCAGTCACTCTGAATTCTGCCATACCATTTGCTATAAACTCTATCTGCACACACAAAAGGTTGCTGTTCTTTTTTGCCAAGACTATTTCAACACTAACGCTAGCATCTGTTCACTTCCCAAGGATGGCAATCAGTATGAAATATTTCCATCTAACTTAACAGGCTGAACAGAGAATGGAAGGGCAAAAAATGTCCTAGACTCAAAGCACACGGCATATAAGAACACACAGACAGGAGCTCTCATACACACACACACACTTACACACGATTTTGTTTACCACATAAGCATGACTGGATGCAGCACTGGGTTCACGCCTCAGTGCACTTTTTCATTTGGAAAGCTAGGGTGGTTTCCCACTGAGCGGGAGCTGATTAAGAAAACAGTCCCATTTAATTCCTTTCTCCTCAACGGCCAGCAAGAGAAATGTAATTAAAGCCACTAAATCTCCCATGGGCCATGCTACCTGCTACACGACCAACATGACACATCGTGTACTTCGGCCGACTTACAAAGGCAATGGCAGCTTTTTTTTTTTTTTTTTTTTTTTTTTTGTCATGGTTGCAGGAAAATTGCAAGTGTTTGTAAATATAAACCAGCCAAAACAAGGAAGTCGAGGTTGAGGACTTTTAATTTCTAATCTCTGCTGGAGGTCCAATTCCATCTAAGTGGATTGATAGGGTACTTTCAGCATCAGCAGGAGTCATATTGTTTTTTTTTGCTTTATTTTTAAAAAGCTTTCTTTTACATAAATATTGAAAACTTCCCGTTTAATACTTTCAATTATTCTACTTAACGGCACCACCGATGCTTCTACAACACAATAAAAACCCATTCAACCTATTCAGGAATGCATAACTGTTTGTTCCGTTGATGTAATGGGCTAAAAAAAACAACCTTGTAACTTTTTTCCAAACATGAAATATTTGTAGTTGAATTCCTGAAAATATGTAATTTCTGCAACAGAGCTAATGGGCTTTAAAAGGTCTGGTATAAGTTCAGCAATTTTACAAAAGGGCCTAGGTAAGGCAAATTACCAATACCCTAATGGTCCTTTACCAAAGGTTACAGAAGTGTGTGCATCAGCGCCTCACTCCATCCAGACTTTTCTCGTAGAATGACCTAACAGATGTCATTCCACTCTTAAAGATACTTGACGGCTCACTTGGGGTTTACTAAAATGCATCAGAACCTCACTCAGACCAACAAGGTAAAATCACTCTAATCTGATGGTAGAGGCTGATGTTTTGAGATTGCCAGTCAATGACGCTCAACTTACCAAAGGTTGCTCTTTTTTCATACTGTTGTAACGGCAGATCTTGGAAGCACCATTTTTACTTAAAACAAATAAAAAC
The DNA here is from genome assembly GCA_037389245.1 of Oryzias sinensis. NCBI lineage: Eukaryota > Metazoa > Chordata > Actinopteri > Beloniformes > Adrianichthyidae > Oryzias > Oryzias sinensis. Next base: position 33,207,015 of record CM074489.1, read on the forward strand.
ACAGATGCAGAAAAATATCTTCCATCATTTTTTTGACATGATGTGGCAAAACGTTAGACTTCAGCAAGCCAAAGAGGTGCCCGGAGAAACAACCGAAGCAATTCCAGGAAGCTGCTAGAGAATGCCGCAAGAGCCACAGCCACAAAGTCCCATGAGGCTATTGTTGTTGCATGAGTTAGTGGTCAAAGAATACAGCACCATTTGTGCAGTGCTTTTATAATCCGCACTATTAAAGAGAACCATCAACTCAAAAATGAATGTATTAACAACAGAACTTCAATCTTATCAATTTTAGACGTTTTTAAGTGGCATTTAAAATGTACTTTTAATGTATTCAAATCCACACACTACCTAATCACAACTGTTCATCATACAGACTGTATATAATGTGTGGCTAAAACAAGCAGAATTCAATAACGATCGAATTACATTTTCCTTTGTTTTCTTTTCCTCTTTTTTGCAGTTATCAGCCATCTTTTCTTTTAGAAAACATCTTTTAATATTCACCTACCTGTGTGTGGAAGCTGGGTTGTTCTAAATGTTTATTTTTCTGTTTTTCAATTGTTAATGACTGGTAGGAGGATTTCAATAATTGATCTCCTTCAGGCATATAAACATACAAATGCTTTTAATGGGAATGTTATACAGAGCCAAACAGCAGGCAACATAATTTAAAATGCACAAACCAAATAAGGGAAGGACATAATAGAATAAATCCGTGGAGAATGTCAAGAGCATGGTGACCAAAAGAAATACAGAAAAAAAAAAAAGAAAAACTTCAGGCAGCTTGAAACATAAACCCTCAGCCAAAATCCAATTTCTTCCTCAAAGTTTTGTCCCACTGTGTCTTGGAGAAAGCTGCTGTGCACCACAGGAGCATCCGCTCATAGAAAACAAGACATCCAGCATAGTCAAAGAAGACACTTTATTTCTTAAAGGAATACCGCATGTTTCCTTTATAAGTATGAAATGAACAAAGCCGGACTGAACTCTTGCACAGCTCAACTCTAAAAAGGATTTTTGATGGGTATCACCTGGACTTTGACTGGCCAATGCTCTTAACATAATGAAAATGATGCAACTGTAAAGAGAACTCCCCATTCACAACCTGGCAGTATTTGTTTATGCAGATATGACATATATGAGTTCACGTCAGTCATGTCAAATAATCAAGTTTGTTTAGCACCAGGTGTACAAAGTAAACTGCTTAGCACTATCTCATAACAAAGCATTCACAAAAAATGTGTGTTTATGCTCTCTCAGCCATTCGGAAAAATAGGAGCACTTGAACCTGTGACGATGTCTTGCTGCACGGTGGCATATTTGTGAAGGCAGCATGAAATATATGTGGCGGGCACTGCTTTGTTTGCTGGTTTCATTAATTCTTCAGCAGCTTATGTCTCAAAAGTGCCAACAAATACAGTGGAGAAACATGTGCTTTGGCACCAATCCATGCTTCTAATTGGGAACCTTGGGCTTCAGTGGTGCAGGATGCACCTTCGCTCTGAAACTCTCCTCCATTATTCATAGAAATGTAAGAATTATAGAACAAAACCTAGAAGCTCAGCTGACTAAGCTAGTAGAAAAGGATGAGATCTGCACACAAAAAAGGCCTAATAATCTATTATACTTCAAATGAAAAATATTAAAATGTGGCCACATCCACCCAAAAACTCAATTTTTGGATAAAAATTGCTTAATTTATAAAAAATACATTCTAATACAGACACAGTGATTTAAGATAGGAAATGTGCTTGAAAAGGGAGTTGATGATGCACACTTTGCTCTGAAAGTTTGTGCAAAGAAGACAAAAAACTGCATTTGTGATTTTTCTACTCAAAATTTCTGCTCTGCTTACATCCATTCCTTTAATTTTGAACCTGCGTTTTTTGCCTCTTTTTTGCAGTTCAATGTGCAAATCTGAACACCTACATTTGACTTCTACCACCTTTAGTTATAGTGACCTATCAGCTACGTCTGTCCAGTGTAATAGTAAGAGGCAAACAGTCCCTCTGAAATGATGCTTCGTTTCACTTGTGACAGCATATAAACCACTTTTCCTCCGCTGTGACAGAGCGAGGTCGGGGCAGGCTGTGTAGCTGTTACCATGACAATACGTCACCACGCATCAAAAAGTCCTCTATCTGTGGATTTACTTAATTCCTTTTATAAGTGAGCATGCCATGAGCAGGATAATGTCCTTTGAAGTGAGCATAATCAGAAAGGAACAGACTTTGCAGAAGTAACCGTCTGACACAGTCAGGCCCTTTGCGTTGTCACTTAATTTCTGATAACAGAATCCTTGTCAGGCATTAACCCTTTTATAATAGATACTAGCTATAGATAAAAATTCAGATTAATGCAATTAAACAATCCTTGCTAATTTTTCTGTAATTAAATATTTAGCATTAACATGATACTGTGGCATTCCTATTAAAAAAAAATTCTTTCAAAAATGAGCATCACATGTTTTAACCACTATTGATTTCCGTAGAACCACACACATGGTGCAGGAGGGGCCATCTGCGTAATATTTGTTTCACTGGCAGGAAATGGCGACATTTATTGCAAGTGGCTGACAAGCATCACAATGTTGAGCCACTATTTTTAAGACAACAGCAGATACACATGCGCACACACACTTACTATTATTCCATTTTAATAATACAACAGCAAAGACATGGAGACAACTGCAGAAGAAACAAACATCTTGCACGCTAGCAGCCTTGAAACATGCGAGTAGTCCTCATGGATATCAGTCATAGTCATTGGCCCATAAGGTTGTTGCGAGAGAAAAATTGTGAAGCGTAAGTGAAGTGTAACAGCTCAGAGCATGAGCGTTAACACAGTTTTATAAAAAGAATGGTGGGCCAAAAGAAAAAAACAAAACAAAAAGGGATTACTTCATCAGTAAAGACAACTCAAAGCACGCCAAGCATCATGGTGAAATGCGCAGCTGTGTTGAGACTCCGTTTTAAGGAGCATATTTTGTGTGGGTGGAGACAGCATGCATGTATATGTATAATGTAGATTGGGAAACATTGATGGAGAATGAGCTCTAAGATGCGCGTGTGCATGTGTAAATGAAAATCTCGTGTTTGTTTTGTTTTCTTTGAAGCCATATACTCCATATAAAATAAAATATTGCAACAACCTGCAATCAAAGCTGTTTGAGCTTCTTCCTTGTAATTTAACAGATTATTTAAACTCTGCTCACACAAACTGCCGAAAAGGCAAAATGGTGCATTTCTTAAAAATCTCCTCAAGCAGTACAAGTGCAAATCTAGGTGACTTTTAATCTTACATACCTGCTCCTTTCCTGTGAGGATGCTCGGAAGTACAAAATCTGAGAATATTTTACTGCATTTGATCCCCCTCATTCATCTCTCACATGGTGGGCCTAAGCAGCTCCCAGAGGTAGATATGAGTTAAGAAGAAAAGAGTAAACTGTGACCATCCTTCAATAGCTATTAGAGATGCAGCAATTAGCATGAAAAAGGTAACTACAATAGACAGCACAAGGCAGTGAGATTAAGGGAGAGAAACAAAAGAGAGTAAAGCAAGGGGATTAAAAGAAGGAAAAAAAAGAGTATAAAACAATTTAGAAGATAGGGAGCCTCCGTGTTTGGAGAAGAAGTACACACAGGTGTCTAGATTTAAATGTTTTCAGGCAGGTCTAAAAAAAGAAATAATTTATAGGAATCTCAGAGGATTTTTGAAGTCATTATGACATTATGATGTGAGTCATATTTCTGTTTTCAAGTCACTTCTAGCTGATGCAGATGGAAGAAAATATGCTTTTAAATGCTTTTAAAGAAATCATATTACCAAAAATACATGTTGGTTGCAGAAATTGTTGTTGTGTCTTGCTAATGGATGTTGGCAACAGTTGCTATTCAAGCAGCCATCACAAGAGCCAACACAGTTGTAGGGTTAAATGAAGGCGATCGTAAAAGTGTAAACATTACTTCACATGCATTAAATTTACAACCACCACAAAAAGTCTGATGACTAAACATTCCAAGAGCATGAACTACAGTGATGACTTTATAATTCGATGGAAAGATACTAGTTGAAAGTTAGTTTTAGCTTAGAGGAGAATGAATACAATCAAATGGACAAAGTGCCAGAAACAATAAAGTAGGATGCAGTGCTGGTTAAAGGTCGTGACAATCCTCATTGCTTTAAAAAGGTTCACATCAAAGTAAATCTCAAACCAATGTATTTTTTGTCTTTGGCACTGCAGGATTCACAAGTGCAAAAAAAGTACAGACATGTTAAAGGGCCTATACCATGCTATTCTTAAGCTTTTCAGAGTAAACTATATCCATATATTTGACAATATATTTGACGTGGAGACAGTGACACCCACTGTCTCCACAGAGCTAGAGGTGATCGGCAAAAACACAATCATTTTATAGGCACAATATACACATCCATCTTTGCAAAAGTTTGGATGTTGTTTGGTTTTCGTGTTAGCCTGGGGGGCTGTGCTGCAGCACAGACTCATCCTGGAAGGGGCTGTTCTCCCTGGTCTACATCAGCTCATCATGAGAACCCGGTGGTTTTCCTGGATTGGTAGGGTCTGGTGCTCAGAGCGCAGGTTTTTAGAAGAATGCTTAGAGATGTGTGAACGGATCACAATACCACTTTGGGGTTGTTGAGGTCTTTTTGTGTGAAGAATGAACATTGTAATACACTTAACCCTTCTGCTATTCTATGGGGTCAAGATGACCATTGAAGTGTTATTCCTACCATGACACAGGTGGATAAAGGTGGAAAGATTTCATGTAATCCATGGACACCAGTGAAGATCACAAATCATTGAAGAAAAAAGGTTCAGCGCACTGTCTAGTGGGGTCTAGATGACCCAACTCCCAATGTTAAAGTGCCTAGGACAGCAAAAGGGTTAAAAGTTCAAACTAGTTGATTTTGCATGATATAGGCCCTTTACCAGGTTATAGGGAGAAATGAGGTTTAAGGTGTAAGAATAAGAAAAAAAAAACATTTCAGCGAATTCCCCCTACCACAAATACTTAAATAGATAGAATTTGGGAGAACTCCTATGCTGTGGGGGAATCAGAAACCATGGCATTGGTAGAGAGATGATTGTAATGAATGTTTCTTACTAAAACCTACAACACAAAGAAAGAAAATATTATTTATATACATCATTCGGAATTAAGAAATGCTTTCATGTAATGTTGGAAAAATAAATCACCTTAGCACTGAAAACAATATCAAGCTAATGAAAAATAACACGATAATTGTGTTATTGCAGGAGGAAAATAAATTACGATGATTGTTAAAAATATGTTACAGAAACAATGCAATTTATCTGATGGATTTCAAAACAGTGTTGCAGATGGAAAGAGTGGAAGGTTTAAAAAATGTTTATGTGACATTGCCTGCACTACATTTGAATTTGAATCAAGGTTTGCAACACAATCACGGTGGCATTATGCTTGTCTAAAACCGATTTGTGTTATACTCAGTGCTGATTACATAACGGTGTTACCTCTGTCCATTTCTCCTGTATCCCTTTGAGTTAATAGGTTCAACCTGCATGTTTAAAAAAAGCCAATTTGAGCAAACATACATTTTTCTTACTAGGTCATTCTTTTTTTGTTGAAACTAAATGACATTGATAAAAATACATATATGGTGTGTGCAAATGTCTTCAACTTTGAATCTCTTGTTGTTAGACATTGAAGTGCAAAGAAAGCATGATACAATTATTTTGTGATTAAAATCTGTTGACCTCCTTAGTGTCCAGGAACAGATTAGTTGGAGTTTTCTGTTTTATTAACCCATGTGCTATCTTAGATGACCCCACCCATACATTGACGTGTTCTCCCTACCATGGCAAAGATGGATAAAGGTGGAAAGATTTCATATAATCCATGGACACCAGTGAAGATCACAAATCATTGAAGAAAAATTGGTTCAGAGCACTGTCTAGTGGGTCTAAATGACCCAAATCTCAATGTTAAAGTGCCTAGGATAGCACAAGGGTTAAGAATGGCAGGTACATCCAATTCATCCAATTACTGCTCCCACGTATTATTTGATTGGTTACTAGACAGGGATCAAGCTAGGGTCTCATTGTGCCAGTCCCAAGCCTGGATAAGTACATAGAGTTGGGTCAGGTAGGGTATCTGATGTAAAATCTTTGCCAAGGCCAAATATGCTGATCAGAACTGGAAGCTGATTTACTGTGGCAACCCCTGAAGGGAAACGCCAAAAGAAAAAGAAGAAGAAAAAGACTGCTGGAGTAACATCTTGCATGAGTTTCATCTGAAGATATGAAAATCGGAAAATAGAAAGTTTAAAAAGACCCCTGATCCATTATGTTGTTTTTTTGTTTTGTTTTGCAGTTCTAATGTTTAATCTTTTTAGATATTCACTAATATTTTATTTCCACTTTAAAGTTGGAAATCTTGAATACCTTATCCAGAATGTTAGACATATATGATTGATTAAATGGTAGTTAAACATTTGTTATAAATAATAGGAAAAAAAATAAAAAATCTCAAAACATTATTTTGAAAGGCAATGCACTCAAACTAGAGCAATTGCAAAACTTTACATGTGTTTTTTCCTCTCCTCTCTTGTGATATTTTTCACTCTTTTACACTAAATACTTAACACACAACATGCAGCAATTTATTTGTGTAGGTTGCCAGTGTTGCCAGTGCAAGAAGGGCTTTTTTATTGACAAGTTTAGGATCACAACACAATACAACAGACGTCTCCACACAGGTTTGTTACTCCAGGGATTAGCAGTCAACCCCAGTCATGCTCTATGGCACTTTCACTCTTCAGAACAGCTAACTATCACACTGTGTGGAGAACGGCACAAAGAGCAGACTACAAAGGCAGGCTTAAAATTCCAGGCATGTTTGTGTTTGCGTATGTGTATACGTATCTCAATGGCATGGACGGAAACATGGTGCATCTGTTTCCGCAGCAGGAAATAGCCTATTTTAGATTAGAGAAACACTCTTTATAACTCTGACATGTTTGTCTTTTTCTACTTATCATTTTTTACTTTTTTAACAGCGTATGACAGGTCAAGCCGAAGTGTTTGTGCTTCCACCGTGATGACCATGAACCCATCAGTTTACGACAGACTTCAATTGGGACCATTGACTTTTTCAAAGTGTGCAGATAATATCTGATCTCACCCATTGGCTTCTGAAGGGTGAAAATAAAGCCTGAAATGGGATGGGCACATTGATCGCCAAACTCAGCATTGTGCTGGAAATGGGTAGTAATCCAGGACTAAGTGAAAAATATGTAAAATGTTTAAAGCATACTAGGGATGGGAATAACTTTGCTTTGCTTCCTCCCACTCATTTTCAAGCAAATAGTTAAACTGTGTATGACAAACTTTACATTTCATTCAATGTGTCATCTATCTATAAGATTAATGAGAGTAAATACAAGGCCATCCTTTACACATGTATTTAGATGCATATAAGTATCACTTTTTTTAATATATCTTTTTTATTTTCCAATCAAATTCTGATTAATTGTCTTAAGTTTGATATACCTGTGTATAGACATAGATGTCTCTCTAGTTTGTCTTCTTCATTTCTTATTCTTGTTTTGATTGCTTAAAATAAATCAATTCCAAATCCAGTAGGTCTTATTGAGTTCACTATACTACCAATCAAAAAAAAAATGTTTTATTTGCTTAAAAATATAAAAGACCAATGTTGTTTGCATCAGTATGCAACTAGGAGAAGATGACAAAATTTAACAGTCATTTCTGTTTATTCAATAACAAGAACCAATAAATGCATTTTTCTTGTATCAGGTAACAGCATAAACAGCCCATGTTCACTGATGTGTCTCTGTTAGAGAAGTCAAAAAATTCACTAAAATATTAAAAAACTAATAAATAAAATTAAAAAAATAAATGTTTGATGCAATGGGCTGCACGGTGGCGCAGTGGTTAGCGCTCTTGCCTCACAGCAAGAAGGCCCCTGGTTCAAGTCCCAGCTGGGGGACATGATAAACTACATCAACGGGGGACCTTTCTGTGTGGAGTTTGCATGTTCTCCCCGTGCATGTGTGGGTTTTCTCCGGGATCTCTGGCTTCCTCCCACTGTCCAAAAACATGCTTCATAGGTTAATTGGCAACTCTAAATTGTCCATAGGTGTGAGTGTGAGAGTGAATGGATGTGTGGTTGAAGATATTCTACCCTGCGACAGACTGGCGACCAGTCCAGGGCATCCCTTGCCTACGCCCAAGTGGCCGGGATAGGCTCCGGCAACCCCGTGACCCCGAAAGGGAACAAGAAGATGAATGAATGAATGAATGTTTGATGCATTTATAAATAAAATGCATCGTTAGTGTGTTGTAAATAAAAGTGAAATATTGTCATCTGACAATCTGAACAACAGCAATGAAAGTAAAAGCTGTTCTTTATGAAAATAAGTTTTTGCTGACTGATTATGCACATTATTTGTTTATCCCCAAATGTTTGTATTTGAGCTGCATGGTGTCGCAGTGGTTACCACTCTTGCCTAACAGCAAGATGGCCCCTGATTTCAAGTCCCAGCTGGGGGAAAAAAAAAAAAAAAACTCCCAGCTGAGGAACTGAAACAGAACATCAACTGGGCGAACCTTTCTGTGTGGAGTTAGCATGTTCTTTCTGTGCATGCATGGTTTCTGAGGGGGACTCTGGCTTCCTCTCACCATCCAAAAACCTGTTTCATAAGTTAATTGTCCATAGGTATGAATGTGAGAGTGCATGGGTGTGTGATTGTAACCCTCCAAGTGACTGGTGACCTGTCCAGGGTGTCCCCTCCCTTCACCCGCAAGTGGCCAGGATAGGCTACGGCAGCCCCGTGACCCCAAAAGGGAACAAACAGATTAGAAGATGAATGAATGTTTTCACATGAATTCAAGTTTCTCATATCTTATCCAAAATGATCCTAACTACTGCATGTTGATAACCACACTATCCAGAATGTCTAGAGGGGCAGAGAGGCTAAGGATTGGTCAGAAGGGTTGATGGGAAGTTCTATGTATTTTCTGTATGTGTCTATTTTCTGCAACAGAGCATTAAAATCACACACATGTCATTGTTTAACCCTGGGTATTTAAACAAACAGAGGTTAAAATCCAGTTTTAAAAAAGCACAATAACAAAGCCTAAAAGTTGCTTCCGATTTTGTAACTATAAGTTTGCGATCACACTGACTTTAGATTGCATTTTTGTGTGTGTGTCACAAACTGCAAACAATCCCGTCACACATGAATGATAAAGAGCTGCCACAGAATAAAGATCCATTGCACTTTTAGGTGCCCAACAGTCTGCCTCAGTATTCAGAGGCAGCGAGTAAAAGACTTTTTCACTTTATTTTAAATATTAAAATAGAAATACACAAAGACTGCCAAAATGGGGTGGCCATGGTGAAGAGGTAGAGCGCTTTACAATGGAAGATTGCAGATTCAGATATTGAAATGGGTAAAATGGATGAGTCAGAGTTGCTGTATTTGAAATGAACATTAGCCTTACTAATTTGCTCAATCTGAAAAAGAGCTTGGCTATCACACAAGGGATGTGGGTATGCCTCAAGCTGTTTGACCGTAAAATGCCCTCTATCATCAAGGAAATTTGTAAGTAAAAAAGAGAATGTACAATGTCCTTTTGTTTGTTAGTTATGGCAAAAAAGACCTATTGAGCTTCTGTCCACCTGACACATAACATGATTTACTTTTACTTTTTAAAATGTATTTCGTTGTCATGGTGGGGGAAAAAACACACAAAACACATTTAAGTTTCACAAATTGATTTCTCACCTCCTGGGTGGTGTGTAATGAGAGTTCCTGAGCATAAAAGAAAAACAATATTTCAGCAGTTAGAAAAGTTACATAAAGTAGAGACCTTTTTTTTTCAAATTTTGGACTGTCCAAGAATTTGCTCTTCTTTAAACACAAAATGAATGACTAAATATAGGTTGTGAATGTCAATGTTGTTTCATTGAAATGAAGCTAAATACATATCAACACACCATTCTATATGAGATTGTCATTGCTCAAGGCTATAAACACGATGAATGTCAAGTCTTTAATGATTACTGAATTTGCCACAAGATGGAAAAGGACACAGAATGTTTATCTGATTGGATCAGGGATGGTATATTTTATATCATTATTAAAAAAACTCTTGTTTGTGGTGGAACTATTTAATCACCTGACAAGAACACAATAATGAGTCTCCGCCAATTTCAATGGTACCACTACAACAGAACAACAGTTGGAGGTATTTCGTCACATCAGCTTCAAGGCACACCATAATTTCTCTATTTCACCAACGTTAGGCTATTTATGTTTGCGATCTATTTACCAGTACTCAACTATAGCCCTAGAGCCCTTTTTGGTCATATTCATATGTTTTTAAATTGCAATGAAAATGGTCTCGCAACATGTCTTACCTTTTCAAGGGTCATAACTTACAATGTATTATTGCACCAATCAACGATACATTGTCACTATTGACTGTATATGAGAACTGGACTGAGTAAGTGTGACATCACCCACGGAAAATGGCTTGCTTCCAGTTCCAACAGCAAAATTAAGTCAATTCATTTGGCAGTTTTTTTTTCGAAATATGGATGTCATTTTGTTGAAACCAGAAATGGTCAGCAAGGGTTGATTGATCCAAGTTGCTCTGGCTCAATATTTCCAAGGTAACCACTCTCACCATTCAGGAGTAAGTTTGTTGGAAAGTCACATCCCTACCACTTAAAAGCAGGCTTGGGAGAGTCTGTCAATCAAACGTTTGAACATTTGATGTGAGACCATATACTTACATTGAGGCATCTGACTGGCCATTTTATAATTTGAAAAAGGTTGCACTACAAAAAATAAAAATCAGGAGAAAATCTAAACATTAGTAAGAATATGTTAAAAAGCTAGCAGTGCAAGAATAGTTATTCTGACAAATATAATGAGTAATAGCTGTTTATTTCTCAATGTTAGTCTATGGGATTTTAGCTTCTTGGTACTTCCTATTTGAAAAGTGGGGGGGAAGGGGTCACTCAGTCCAGTTCGCATGCAGTCAATGATTGTTATATTGATGGATCACAGCGACCATGCACATTTTACTCAGTAACTAAGTACACTGAGAAAAAGTTTGATTGTTAAGGATTTATAATCTAAAACATGACCAAATGTAATTATGAAGATCAAAATTAGAATCTATGTTGTTTCATTATGCACAAAATGCTTGAAAAAAAAAGAAGAATATGTCTATGAAGACTCTCATTCATCCAGGTGGATTCCATCATAGTAGCTACTTCCATTGGTAGCTACTGTTGCTCCAACCCCAGCTGAGGACAAAGGACTCCTAACGACCCGAAACCATGAATTCTAAGTAGACAATACCATCCAGTTTCAGGTCTGACTCCTCCCCCATGAGCACATATAAACCTGCTCTTTTTACCAGCTATTTCAGCTTTGACAAAGCATTTTGGATAAGAGGTGAAACATCTTCAACTTTAATAACCAAGTCCAGATGACAACCTTTAAACCTACTACTATGAAAGAAGAAGAATAGTGATTGTTCTGGTTCAATCCACTCCGGGGAACTTGAGTGTTATAGTTCATGTCAGTTTAAATCATGTCAAGATAAAAAAAATAAAAAAATCAGAATTAATGTGCAATTTTAAACAGATTAAAAAGACACATCACCCTATTTACAGGCATACGCAAAACAAAGTTTAGTTTTCATAGACTTAGAATAAGGATTTCTATTTCAGACACATAAGTGAATGTAACTAAGTAATGATCACAGCCAAATTTTCTTCAGGATGAAAAGGCATTCAACTGAATTGTAAAACTGATTTATCACTTATTTAATTTCGTTGAACATAGATGTGATGAGATACATTCACACCAGCCGCCAACCTACACTCACAAAGGTAACACAATATGCATGACTGGGAGGAGGGCAAAGCACCTGGAGAGAGCCAGGGATCCAGCTGGCCTCAAGTTCCAAACCAGAATCTCCTTTTGAGTGAAGCCAGTGCGAGCAATGAAGTATGGCTGCATCTTTAATCCCTATAATAATTACTGCCAGCAGTCCCACTGACAGAAACAGATTTACATTTGTTCTGTATCTACCTAAGCTACATGAAAAAGTACTTTTGAAATAATAAAACCATCTCTCCCAGTGCTGAAAATACAAATTTTGGAATGATATTACTAAAAGAAGGAAAAATGTAGAGCCAAGCCAGTAAATGTGATAATGGACATGTATGTTGGTTGTACAGAACCGTGAATCCTGACACACTTCACCAAGCCCAGTACCATAGCTCCAGATAACACCAGATTAACACAAAAGCTATTATTTCTCAACTCCAGAATGTTGCTCTTTTAAAATGATTAGTAGCCTGTTTAGTAGTTGCTACAGAAGCAGTGCATATCAAAACAGCTAAGCTCAGACAAGTATAAGTTTGTCTATCACAGTTGGTAATTAAGTTCTGAGTTGCAGCATCACTGTAGCATGTGGGCACATAGTGGGGGATGAGTTCTTACTTGGGCCTGCATCATTAATAAATGTTGCTATTTTTTTTTATTCTGCTTATCAGATTGTCAGCAGCAATGTCATTCGCTTTCCTCATCATCTTAGTTGTCTGGGGAGATTCAGCCAAGCTCTTCAGTAGCCATCTGTTAATCCTGACCAACCAATACCACCATGGTGTGAGGAAAGGGTGGATGTACGATTGTCCATATGGGCCAGAGGAAGGTGGAAACAGATTTCTAGTTCAAATAATTTTTTAGTCCTTAGTTTAAAAGCAGTAATAAAGCTAGGTTTTATTCAAGTTGCTGACCATCTACTAACTGTAATCTACTTCTTTGTTTGTAAACCAACTAACTTGAGAATTTTTGCCAATATTTTAGCAATTAGAGCCAATGTGACTAGTGAAGGAAAGGTCAGACAATTAACAAGTAATGTCTAGCATGGCTGCATACAAATTACCTGGTGTGAGAGGGAAGGTTCTCACTGTACCTCAATGGGGTGGGAGTTAATTTGGCTATATTTATATGAATTACTTACTTTTCTCGTTTGTTTGTCTTTGTGTTTAATTGAATTATAAATCCCTTGTTAACTGAAAAGTTGCTTTATTTATATTGCAATCTTAAAATGCGACAAATAATTAAATAAATGCAAAAACTCTATTATCTCATTAAATAATATATATAACTATATCTTCTTTTGCTTTTCCCATCAGTAGTTTGCACAGTGAAATAACCTTTCCTTTGAGGATGAGTTGCTTATATATATATATATATATATATATATATATATATATATATATATATATATATATATATATATATATATATATATATATAATAACTCTATGGTATGTGTAATAACGAATTAGTATGTATATATATATATATATATATATATATATATATATATATATATATATATATATATATATATATATATAATTTAAAAGTGGATGCCCTTTCTTCAAAAGGTCACTGAAGACAGCATTACAGATAGGTCTGTTAAGCAAATAAATAAATCAAACATGTGGTTTACCTTCTTCCACAGTAGTTTTATCACCAAATTTTGCTCTGCCTTTCCTATCCTTTCTTCTCTAAATAAGTAATGAAATGATATGGCCTTAAGAATTTTGTTTATTTATTTATGTATTTTTATAAAGTTATACAAACCTGGATCAGTTTCACAAAAAAGAAAATAAAAGAAAATAAAGGCCTGATCCACTATTACAGTTTTTACAGGAGTACTGTAAATGTTCTTTGTCAGTATTTTATCATTTTGTTTGTTTAAAAAAAAAACAGTAAGAATGGCAGGAAGTATAAATTGTGTACCGAAAATTAATGTTCTATAATAAAAATGTAACCCAGCATTTATTAACTTGAAAATCTGAGGAGGTGCAAAGCCATATTGACAAAGACGTCATTTACAGCCAAGCTGCATTTATTTAGTCTTTTATTACTACAAAGTAAAATATTAGGGAATGTTGTCCTAGCAAATTGCCATGTAATGTGGCACGTGTAATTTGTATAAATAAACAGTATTAGTTCTCTTAATCCTAATAGCAAATGAAAGCTGTAGCTAAGCAGAAAATAAATACTCTAACAGTCCTTTTTTTTCTTTTTTGATTTAACTGATCCTTAAAACGTTAACAATTTTTTTGTCTTTTAGTATTTAAAGAATCACCCTGTCAAGTACACAAAAAAGAACCATAACATGTTGGATTACAGTTGTCTTATATTTTATTTTATTTTTTTTAGTTTAGCTGGGCACTATGAATGCAGCTTTGATCAAGCGGGTATTTTTTTTTTTCTGTACAGCACTGGACCATTAGGAGTAATAACCCTACCAAAAATACAAAAGTTTCAGAGTATCAAAAACCATGACTGGTTGCCATGGTGATAAGTGCTTTCAGATAACTTCTGCAGGGAATATAGCTTTTTGTCTAATAAATTGTGTTATTGTTAGCAGTTAGATCGGAGATACATTAATGTTGTTTGCCTCTTGCGCAAACCCTATCTGCCAGTAAAAGGTTGGCGTATTGCATTCAGTGAGCCATACGTGCAGTAAATCCTTTAGCTCTGTAAGAATGTTTAGATTAAACCGATTCTTTAAGGAAAAGACAATCTGTAAAGATTTTATTAATTTGATTGATGGATTTTTCATCATAAGGAGCATTGAAATGAGGTAAAATATATATATTTTAAAAGAAATTCTTGAAAAAAAAAGTTCAACCTCATCACTAAAAATTGTTTCTTGAACCACTCTCTCAAAATACATCACTTCAAAGTCAGTATCCCTTTAGGAGAAATCTGCATAAACATATCGAAAACAATAACCCCACTACTGGAATAAACAGAATCAATATGCAACTGAACAAAGAAGCCATTCTCATGCAAATGATTTAGGGAAATTAAGGGCTTCCTTCTACTGTGTACAAAATCATTTCTTCCCTTGAGCATGGGGGCTACTGCTCACACAAGCTGTCAGTACATTTGATCCAGTACAGTTTTCTTCTTGACACTGGGGAAGTGAGCACCCCTTCACCACAGTTTCTGTTTCATCATAAAAGTATAAAATTGCTGTAGATTTCCTGTTCTCAATATCCCTGATGGCAGGGCTTAGAGGTCTGTTTCAAAACAAAACAACTCCCCTCCCTCCCCCCCCAAAATAGGTCATTGAAGCTGAAAGTGCGCCTTTATTATATGAAAGGATTACCAAGAAAAAAGGTATTCACTTAATTTCAGTACCAAACTGGGTCATGAAAACATACACGGGATTAGAGAAATCCATAGGAAATAAAACTGATTAGGATTTATTGGTCTGTTTGGAAATAATCAACTAAACTGTAAAGCATTTATATTTCCAATTTCCTGAAAATTGTAGAAAAAATGAAAAACAAAATTTAGCTTACCAGCATGAAGCCAGAAATATAAGATATATTTATGCAAAACTAGACATACTGGCTTAGGGAGAATTCCTCTTTAAAACTCCAACCAGAAAACAAACCATCTGGCAACAAGGTATTAGTTTGAACTAATTCAAAATGTCATCTGAAAAGTTTGGCCACTCAGTAGCTTAATATCAGTTTTTCAGTAGGAAAAAAAACAAAAAAACATAATAACGTTAATATAATAGTGAATACTAACTTTTTCCACCCACACAAGCACATAGCCTCAAGGACCACAAGTGGGCATGAATCAAAATCCCTGATGTATAATCCTTCGAATAGAAAATCTACTTCAAAGTCTTGTTTCATCCACCCAAGACTCATGCTCATGTGTGCACTACTACAGTCAGGCCCCTCAGGTACTAGTTTTAGGGTCAATGTGCTGATAAAAAAACCAGCTAATGATGCCTTCAAAGACCCGAAGGTCTATGGAGGCTGACCACAGGAGATTCCACTTTTTATTTAAATATTTATAAATATATGTGAGAGGTATTATTTATTAATTTAACCCCATCGAACCTTAGCTTAATTCTTTGGCCTATTCATTTACTATTCATCTGTGAACTTTGTTCAGATGCCATGCAGATTTTGTTTGGAAGTTCTTAAGAGCGTCTGATCAAGCAGAGGATTCGCTGACACTTGTCAGCAGGCTGGTGTAAACAGTTGTAGTTCAGAGGTGGGGCGTCTCTGAATAAATAATGACGTCAAAGTGGACTTAAAAGGGAAGTGCGTTTAAAACAATAAATGTTGACATAAGAATTTAACAGAAGTTTAAACGAAAAAATGCAACTTAAAGAGAAATAACAGTTGCAACCAAGATGGATAGCAATAGACCTTTTAGAATGATTGTCATTGATTGGTTTTCTCGGTTTTCTCTTTGGTTTACCTGATGTGCTGCAAACACTACACTCCAATATAAACACACACACATGCAAACATGTTATTTTTAAAGGTTTAACTCCTTTCCATAAATGTTTATAAAATTATCCTTAAAGACCTACAGTATATAAAATGGTGATTTTGGTGTTTTTACCATGTTCTTGTTGGCATTTTTCTCACGATGGTAGACATATAAAGAAAACTAATATTAAAAATGGATTTCTGGTTATTTCGTTGTTCAAATTGTTGTAAATCAGAAGCAGATGAAAAAGTGCTGTTTGAAAAAACTTGTCGGTATGACTTTACTAAAACAAGCCACACGCTCCCTGGTCCACTCCATTCAGTATTTAAAGATACAATTAAAAGACCACTGGGAACACTTTTAAATAGATCAAAAGATGATTGGAGTGAAACTTTAAAATAGTTTATGATGAATGTAACTTCTGGTCTCAATTAAATTTCCATTGTTGTGCTGGTAATGCTCAATGCTATTGCATTTACGTAAATATGTAATTATGTCCTTAGTAAAATTACTTTCCATTTTTTAAAACATTTTTCAAGCTCTGTCTTTTTTATAAACTTCATGTTTCAAGATCACAATGTTGAAAATGTTTTTTACCAAAAAAAAAAAAAACACCTTATTTGCGTCTTCGTATTTAGGCCATCTTCCATGTAAGACTGATTTATTCCTTTTCTACTTGACAAGACTCTGCTGGGTTACATAAAAGATGAAAGCTGACTGTACGTACAGTCATATGCTACTGTTGAACCGTGAACAAAAAGACTTTATCAGTCCACTTAAAAATTCCAACATGTTACCTGAAGCGCTTCCTCCAAGTGAGCACAGTAAGCTGCAGATGAGGAAAAATTTCATAGGAAACTAAGTGCAAATCTTCAAAGTTCTTTTTTTTAAATATATTTCAGCTTGTGTAACAAAAAGGAAAAAAAAAAAAAAGCTAGGTTAAATGTTTATTTATGTGGCTCTGGATGGCACTTCAGCCAGAAATAATTTGTGCTACTATCAGGCAGAATAAGCAACTTCCAGGGATTAATGCCGGCATCTAAATCTTCTTGGATACTCCCAAAAGAAATGTTATCGAGCAACGTTTCCCCTTCTTTTAAGATTAACCCAGACAGTGAACAGTTTTCTTGTGAACAAGTGAGTAAATCCAGCTTCTGAATTACTCTGTGCCTGAAGGCAAGAAAAAAGAAGGCAGCTGTGCAGAATAGGTGTTCAGGACAAACAGCTTCTGTTTGAGTAGAAGAGGTCTGAAGGTTTTTCTATATTGATTTATTTTTTATTTAAGTCAAAATGCTTAAGGACATTGTGCTTTAAAAATCACAAATGTAATTTCACAATAAATTGATCTCACCAATAATTTCCCTAAAATCGGATTGTTTTCTTTACAAAAAAAAACCTCATGCTAAAAGACTAAAATTAATGTGTCAACTATGTCTCCTAACACGTTTTCCAAAACAAAAAAAATAGAAGTCAACAGCTTCTCCAAATTTTAGTGAGCAACTTTAACACCTACGAATAATAAGAACACCAAAAATGAGCTATGAATGTTCAGCTAATTTGAATGCTCTATGGATCATGATTTGAAATACCTTTGAGTGTGTTTTTGGAACTGTTTTTCCTAGATTGATGGTAAGCACTTTATTTCCCTAGGTACACAGCATGTGGCTGCAGCAGATTGACATGGACTTTTAAGCTGCTAAAGTGGCTGGAGATTGAAAATCATTTGTGCATTTGAAGGGATTATCGTGTCCTGAGTATAGGTAACCTGGCTTAAAGAGATAAATTGATCAAAAAAAAACAAAAAAACAAACAGGAGGCATTTAAAAGCAGGGTTTGAACTGTTTGTACCTGCATAATGTTGTGCTTTAGATCATTGCACTCAATTGCTAATCTATCATTCATGCACCGTCCTTTATGAGGCTTTGGATAGATATCCAATAAAAGAAACAACCCTGTAGTATATTTAAATGTACCATCAGCATAAGTTAATTGAAGAAACATTTAAGCAAGGCTTTATTATATGGTGATGCATTGATTGCTGAGTGCATTCTAGAAAGACCACTTCACCAAACCGCAGTACAAAAAAAATCCTATTGAGACATTGAACAGCAACTAATTACTGTAGACGGCAAAGTGATTCTAGTCATATAAATTACAATTAAATTAGGAGAACTCGACCTAAGTAGGTGGTAGCAATGTTAGCTGCTGTTGCTTCTAGCAGAATTTTGATTGCAGAACTTTTTTCCCTTTGGAAATGAACTGTTCCCGAACAACAACCCTTTTTACAGCAGAGTAAGAACAACACAGCAAAGCAGATATAAGTTGACATCAGGAGAGCCCTACTGTGAGTCTTAAAACACAGAATAAAGCCTTTTCAAACTATTGTGGAGATTTTGTTCAAGTTTTTTCTCCTAAGTTTCAACCTTGTCATCATAGCTCAGACTTCTGCTATAAATTATGGTACATTTTAGAAAGTACATACTCTTTAAATTTCACGATAAAAGAATAAAAGCAACTGAAAACAATAAAAATTCTAGAACTACTTGTATTATTTTTTCATGTAGATAGAGAAGTAAGGTAACATTTGTGAACCACCCACTATTACAATAATGAAAAACTGTAGGCCAAAGCTTGTAACTTTAAAAGGCTTCTATGGTTACTTTATGAGCAGATAGTGCAAACCAAAAATGTATCATTCCGAAAAGGACAATTTAAGGTGGTTGCATCTTATTAATAGTCTCATACTAATTTCATCACTTGTATAAGAGATTATGGATTGATCTGCAAGGAAAACTAATATACTGTATTAAGGCTTTAAGTTTCATCGGGAACTTCAAATCCTATATGTTTTCTTTATTTTCTTTTTTGCATTTTCCTGATGTGCATTTTGTTGTGCTCTCAAACTTATGTTCTTGCAGCAGTCAGATGGTTATAAAACAACGGGTTAGGGTGGAAAATAAGGTCAAATGCACATATTTCCCGAGAGTATCTTCCAATTCTGTTTCCACAGCACCAATTAACAGCTTTGGTACCAATTAGTAAAATCAAGCCTTCTCTGACAAAAACCCATGGGACAATATGTGTCAAGAACAACTGTTTGTGCTGAAAAGAAGTTAGGAAAATGAGCAAATACCTCAGAGAGAAATAGCTGGGGCAATGAGGTTAAATATCTTTGTTCTCATTCCATCTGTGCTTTTCTTTACATATGCAATATTTAACAAGTGGGAAAATATTTAGGTAGTAACACTTTTTCTGATTTTTTTCTCTATACATATATTTCTATTTCTCTCATTTTTATGCACATCTCTATGAACACACTTTGGGCTTTATTATTTATCATTTTTTATGTTTCCCCACTCACCGGCCACAGATACACCTGTCCAACTGCTTGTTAACACAAATTTCTAATTAGCCAATCACATGGCAGCCACTGCATGCATTTAGGCATGTAGACATGGTCAAGATGATTTACTGTGGTTCAAACCGAGTATCAGAATGGGGAAAAAATATGATTGAAGTGACTTTTAAAGTGGCAAGGTTTTTGGCGCCAGATGGGCAGGTCTGAGTTTTTCAGAAACTGCTGATCTAGTGGGATTTTTACGCACAAGCGTCTCTAGGGTTTACGACTCCTGCTGTCACATTCAGATTGTAGGGTCAGAATTTGGCTTCAACAACATGAAAGCATGGATCCATCCTGCCTTGTATTAAAGGTTTGTTGTTTTTTGTGTACTCTGTGTTTTTACTGCAATGCACAGATGCCATGAAGGGTTGGCATACAACAAATAGGCACTACTTCACATTGCACTCTTTTACCATTTCAGGTTTATCAGATTTATAACTCCAGATCTGCAACTCATTGTGCACACCCTTGACCACCACCACCACCAGGAAGGGCCCCAGCGCGCCGGTCTCTTACAAGCCAGCTGGAGAGCCACCGAGGAGAGTGCTTTGGTGACGGCACCGCAAGAGAGGCAAGATGGCAGGGCTCCACGGCTAAAAGCCTGTGCAACTTTGATCCTGCCTCCTGCTAGCCAACGTGCGGTCTCTGGAAAACAAACTAGACAAGCTAAAAACCAGGACTAGGACACAGCGGGAAATAAGAGAGTGCTAGCTCTGATTTTCACTCAAACTTGGCTTTTAGAAAACGTCCCAGATTCTGCTGTTCAGCTAGAGCTACTCCATTCATTGTGAAGACCAGACAGTCACCTCTGGTAAGGTGAAAAGGGTCGGTGTGTGTGTGTGTTTATCAACAACACGTAGTGTTAGTATTTACGGACTGCTTATCAGCACTGATCGCCTGATGTGGATTTTGTGACGCTGAGGTGCCGGCCCTATTACCTACCAAGGGATTTTACAGCTGTGTTTTTACCCGGCGTTTATATTCCTCCGCGATCCATCTCTGCAGCGGCACTCGGCAAGCTCCATGATGTCATCAGCGCACAAGAGAAGGGTCACCCTGAAGCAGTTTTTATTGCTGCAGGTGACTTAATCAGTGCAATCTTCGGACTGTATTTCCCAAATATCACCAGCATATAGACATGCCCACTCGTGAAGAACACCTTGGATCATGTATTTACCAACATAAAGGGTGCATACAGGGCTGCACCCCGCCCCCTCTTTGGATAATTGGACTACATCTCTTTGTTTCTGTACCTTGACTACAGACAAAGACTCAAACATCAAATACAGTCACCAAAACGGTTCAGCTCTGGACACCTGAGACTGAGGGTGCATTGCAGGACTGTTTCATAACTACAGACTGCGATGTGTTTAACCCTTGTGCTATCCTAGGCACTTTAACGTTGGGAGTTAGGTCATGTAGACCCACTAGGCAGTGCGCTGAACCTTTTTTTCTTCAATGATTTGTGACCTTCACTGGTGTCCATGGATTACATGAAATTTTTCCACCTTTATCCATCTTTGTCATGGTAGGGATAACATGTCAAAGTAAGGGTGGGGTCATCTAAGTTAGCACAGTGGTTAAGGCTGCAGCTACTCTGGAGGACTCTTCTGTCAGCATTCAGGATTATGTTGACTTTGTGACTGGGTAAATCAGCACTTGTGTGGAGAACATCGTACCCATCATCCAAGTCAGGAAGTTTCCTAACCAGAAGCCCTGGATAAATAGTCATATACGTCACATGCTGCATGCTTGAGACTGAATATAAAGCTGCGAAGTAGCTTTAGAGAGACGCTGAATGGCTTCTATTGGACTGCTGACTCTGGGTGCATGTGGAGGGGCTTACAGCACATCACGGACTACAGAAGCAATTCCAGTACCATCAGTGCCGCAGACAGCCTGCCCAATGACCTCAATGTATTCTACACCCGCTTTGAGACCTCCACCCCCCATGCAAAGGGACCACTACATTATTGGACGACTACACCCCCTCACCCCCACCAGTCCTCTCATCAGTCCTGGTAAACAAAACCCTGAGGACGATCAACCCCCACAAGGCGGCAGGACCAGACAACATTCCTGGATGAGCCCTCAAAGCATGTACCAGTGAGCTGACAGACATCCTCACCTCCATATTCAACCTCTCCCTCAGCCCCCTCTTGCTTCAAGACCACTACCATGGTTCCCCTCCCCAAGAAGAGCCCTCTTACCTGCTTGAATGACTACAGACCAGTAGCACTCACTCCCATCATTAGGAAGTGCTTCAATAGAGTGGTGCTGACCCATATTCAGAGTAGCATTCCAGACACACTAGACCCCCTGCAGTACGCCTATTGGCCCAACAGGTCCACCTCAGATGCCATCGCCAAAGTACTGCACATCTCCATCGCACACCTGGAGTGTAAAGACTTCTACATCAGGATGCTTTTCATTGACTACAGTTCTGCGTTCAACATGACTGTTGCTCATCAAAAAACTGTTCTCACTTGGGCTACACCCTATCATCTATGACTGCCTCCTGGACTTTTTGACTGGCACGCCTCAGTCTGTCAAAAAAACGGAACAAGACTTCAGCCAGCATCATCACATACATTGGCACACCACAGGGCTGTGTCCTCCGTCCCATTCTCTACACCCTGTTCGCCTATGACTGTGTGGCCTCTCACAATCCTGAACTTTGCTGACACCACTGCCATGATAGGACGAATCACTGGAGCAGCGTACAGGAGGGAGGTGGCCACTCTGGTGACATGGTGTGGCAACAACTTCACCCTCAACACAGACAAGACCAAGGAGATGATAGTGGAAAAAAACAAAGAGAGGAACCCTCATCAGCCACTGCTTATCCGGGCCATCAGTGGAGAGGGCGAGCAGCTTTAAATACCTGGGGTCTACCTCTGCCAGGACCTCACCTGGACACTTAACACCACACAGCTGGGGAAGAAAGCTCATCTGTGGCTGTACTTCCTGAGGAAGATCAGTATGTCCTCAATAATCCTCAGCAACTTCTACAGCTGCATTATCGAGCTCATCTTAACCAGCTGTATCACAGTGTGGTACGGCAGCTCCACCGCCATGGACCGCAAATGCCTGAAGAGAGTGGTGAAGACTGTGTTAGAGATCACCAGGTCTCCTTTGCCTTTGCTGCAAAGCATCTACAAGCACAAAGTCCACAGTAGAGCTGCCTCCATTATCAAGGACCCCACCTACAAGTAACAACAAACAGCACCTTTGCACATACTCATTGATTAGTGTTACTGTTCTTAGACCTTAATATTCAACAACATCTAAGTGTAACGCATTGTTTAGCTCATGAAAGTCTCTTGACAAACAGCACAACAGCTGATTGGTATATAGGGTTTAGTTCATTCATTTACCAAGGCTGTGTCCCACCAAGGTGGGGTAGCCTAGACAAGGCACACAATTCTAGCTCCCTCTGTCTCTTCCCCAAACCCTCCTCCTTCAGTGTGTGTGTCTGTGAGTGTATGTGCGTGTGACTGGTCTGATCTGAGGCCTGGTCTAAGCCACACCACACTGCACCAGGGTCAGCTGCACACTCCAGCGTGGGCACCTCCACAGCAGGGCCTCAGCCAAGGCTGGTTTCCCCTTGCCGCTTCATCCCAAGACCAGACCTCTACCACACCCATCCATTCATTCATACACAAGCTCTCTCCACCCATCCCTGTCCTGAGCAGCCTCTCTCCCCTGCACCACAGTCATCCCTCTTGCATTCAACGCTCTCCTTACCCCCTCTGTCCATCCCATTCGCGGTCTTCCTCTCATTCTCACTCCACTCACATCAGATTCATATACCCTTTTCACCAATCGCTCCCTTCCCATTCTTTCAACATGTCCAAACCATCCCAGTGCCTTTTGCTCTGCTCTATCAGCCAACTCCCGCATCACACCAGTTCTCTCTCGGATGACTTCATTTCTCACACGATCCATACGCGTCACACCACACATACTCCTCAAACATCTCATCTCAACTACATTCAGCTTCCTCTTTTCCGCCACTTTCAGACTCCACGTTTCAGCCCCATATAACGCTGCAGGCACCACCACACCCTCATACAATCTCCTTTTTGCATCCTTTCCCAGTGACCTACATTCAAACACTCTCTTCATTCCCCCCCATATCTTTCGTACTTCATTCATTCTAAACTCTACCTCTCCCCCTATTCCACCATCCACACACACACATGACCCCAAATACTGAAAACACTCTACCTCTTCCAACAACTCCCCATTTAATGCCACATTCAATCTACGTTCACCCTTTACCCTCGTACACCTCATCACTTTACTCTTTTCCACATTCACTCTCAACTTCCTTCTGTCGCACACCCTTCCAAACTCCTCAACCAGACGTGCCAAGCTCTCTTCTGAGTCAGCCACTAGTGCAGTATCATCTGCAAACAGCAACTGATTCACACTCCATTCGCTACCGTCAGTATTTATCATGCTCACACCCGTACCCGACACCCTTTCATTCACCTCTTTTACCACACCATCCATATACACGTTAAACAACCACGGAGACATCACGCATCCCTGACGCAGACCAACCCTCACAGGAAACCACTCACTCATGCTATTTCCTACTCTCACACACGCTCTACTGTTTCTATAAAAACTCTTCACACCTTCCAACAAACTACCATCAATACCATACATACTCAGCACAACCCACAACGCCTCTCTATCAATCCTATCATATGCCTTCTCTAAATCCATGAATGCCCAAAACACCTCCCTCCCCTTAGCCAAAAACTTTTCACACACCTGTCTCACAACAAACACCTGATCCACACACCCTCTACCTCTCCTGAAACCACACTGCTCTTCACCAATCATACACTCAGTTCCCTCCACTACCCTATTAATCAGCACTCTCCCATACACTTTGCCTACAACACTCAACAGACTAATACCCCTAAAACTACCACATTCATACTTATCACCCTTACCCTTGTACAGGGGAACCACACACGCACTCATCCAATCAAGCGGCACCTGCCCATTTGCAAAACACACATTCAACAATCTCACTAACCACTCAATCACGATCGCTCCACCACACTTCAGGCATTCCACAGCACACCCATCCACACCTGCAGCCTTTCCTACTTTCAACTTTCCCACAGCTTGCTCCACTTCCTCTCCTGTTATCAACGCTTCATTCAACTCTTCCAATACATTCAGTCTACTTTCCCTTCCATCCATCCCAATCACAGCATCCCGATCTTCCTCCACATTCAGCAGCCTCTCAAAATACTCTGCCCATCTTTTTCTTACTGCATTCCCCTCATTCAACATCCTTCCATCCTCTGTTTTTACCTTCTCCTCCCTCCCCGACACTCCCTTTCGCACCCTCTTCACCTCCTTCCAAAACATTTTCTTGTTCTCTCGAAAATTATCCGTCAACTGTCTGCCCCACCTTTCGTCCGCAGCCGCTCTTGCCTCACGCACAGCTCTCTTAGCATCCCTTTTCTTCTCCTTATAACACTCATATGACTCCCTGTCCTTTCTCTGCAGCCATACTTCATACGCACATCTCTTCTCTGCTACAGCCAACCTTACATCCTCGCACCACCATTCACTTCCCTTTCTTAGACCACCCCCAACATGTCTCACACCACACACTTCCTCTGCACTTCCAACCACTGCACTCTTGAACTGTTGCCATTCTTCCTCCACTCCAACAACCATTTGCTCCTTCACCATATTCCACTTGCCACCTAATTCCCTCTGATACTCACACATTTTCTCTCTGTTCTTCAAAACACTCACTCTCAGAACTTTTCTTGCCTCCCCACTCTTTCTCGATCTCACCCATGGCATACCCACACGCAACCTTCCTTCCACCAAATAGTGATCAGACATACCTCCACTCTCTCCCCTCCTCACACTTACATCCAGCAATCTACTACTTGCAACCTTTGAAACCACCACATAATCCATCAGTGCTTTGTCAATCACTCTTCCACCACTCTGCCTTACCCACGTATACTTATGGATCTCTTTCTTTCTGAACCATGTATTCCCAATCACCATCTCTCTTTCAGTGCACATTCCTATCAGTCTCTCACCATTATCATTCTTTCCAGGAACACCATGCCCGCCAACAACACCCTCAATTCTCTCATCACCCACTCTAGCATTCAGATCTCCCATCAGCACTACATTCACATTTGCTCCAAATCCTTGCAAGCACTCATCCAAGTCGTTCCAGAAGGTCATTCTCTCCTCTTCATTCCTCTCACTGCCAGGACCATATGCACTCACGAACACCCACAGCTCCTTCTGAAATTTCACTTTCACCCACATCAGTCTTGGTGAAACCTCCTTCCATTCAACCACACATCGTCTCACCTCACAGCTCACCAGCAAAGCCACACCTTCTCTTGCTCTCCCGCTCTCTACACCAGACATTCTCCCACTCACACTTCCAAACACACACTCACCCTTCCCTTTCATCTTTGTCTCACTCAGTGCTAACACGCTCATTCCCCTCCTTCCAAACATCCTTCCAATCAGATCTCTTTTGCTTCCGTCCGTACTACACCCCCGCACATTCAACGACCCAATCTTAAGGGTTTGGGGAGGTAATCTCCCCTTCCCAGCTCTGCCCTGTCCGTAGTTAGGAATGTAGTTACAGGGGAGAGGATTCCCAGTCCTCTCGCTCCGTCCCTTTTAGTCGCCTTTTACGACACGCAGGGAATACGTTGGCAGTATTCTTTTTGACCCCTAACCACAGGGATGCCTTTGCATCCCTGTGGTTAGGGTTAGGGCATAGGGTTTAGTAATTTACTAATACATCATTGTATTTTGTATTTTGTGTGAATGTTTCAGATATCATGTAAATATCCTACTCTATCTTTTTATTTGACCTTTAACCTTATGGCATTCAGAGTGAACAAGAAAGTATGCATCTCATTGTACAAAGAAACCTATTTATACATATTTCCTTACTGTGCATATGACAATAAACCATTTGAATCTTCTAATGGCTACTTCAAGAAATCATGTCATAAAGCGGGAATCATGTCAGACTGGTTTCTTAAACATGACTATGAGTTCAATGTACTCAGATGGTCTCTACAGTCACCGGATCTCAACCCAAAAGAGCATCTTTGAGATGTGGTGGAACAGGAGATTAGCATCACATACAGCTGACAAATCTGCTGCAACTGTGTGATGCTATCATGTCAAATGGATCACACTCTTAGAGCAATGATTCTAGTACCTTGTTGAATCTATGCCACCAAGGAATAAGGCAGTTCCAAAGGAAAAAAGGGGTCCAACCCGGTACTAGCAAGATCCCTTAAAAGTGGCAGGTGAGTGTAGATCCAAAGGACATTAAACATTCTCTAACAGAAATGTTGTGGTGCAAAGACCTGCCGCTAAATTGTTTAATATGAGGACCAGGAATACCAAATCACTAATGTGCCTATCTCTGTCATATTTACTACTACCTCTATGTTTTCCTGCTACCAATGTGCTACGCTCTCAAACCACAAAATCAGATGAAAGTAAATACACAGACTGTACACATTTAGAATATGCATAAACCATAATTACTTTCAGGAAATCAAGAATTACATTTTTGCTATAAGAACAGTTCTGTTAAAATAAAAAGTGAACATGTCCATGCTAAATTGCACTTTAAAGAGCTAAATATATTTATTAAAAGTCATTAAAGTACTTAATTTTGTAACAATACTTTAATTATTTTTGTATTGATAAATGTTATGTTTTTTATTTTATATCTTATATGTTTTTTGTAGCTTTAAATCATTAGTGGCTTGGTCCATTCTCTATGTCAGCTATAAACTCAGACTCCCCCACTATCTTTACTACCATGAAACATAATCTGAATGATTTTGAAAAATTATTACGTTCTGATGTGCTACAAGAGTTAACATTTTCAAGCCACGTAAAAAAATAAAAACTAACCCCAAACTTCAGGTGGAATTCAACCTCCAGGAATTCTTTGATTAATGAATTAAATTTCTCCTTGAACTGTTGTCTTCTGTTAAGGGATTGCTCACTAAAGAATAAAGGAAGAGGAGCTGTGCCTCAAGAGGGAGGTCACTTGCATGTCAATCAGATCCACAAAAATCAATCCCATTTCCCACCATCAAATGTCCACATGTCAACTTGTAAATTATTTTGACACGTCAACAAGACCATCTATAAACTATAAATACTGTTGGGTTGTTTAAAAAAGCATTTTTTTCTTTGCAAATGATAAAGTAATAAATCTGGAAATTTGCCACGGACAACGCAGATGTTGCTGCCAAGCTGGCAGGTAAATTGTATTATGTTGGTTGATGTTTTAGGAGTGGAGTAGTTTGGTGGTTTGCCCTGGGCTGTTACCTCATAGCAAGAAAGTTTTTGGCTTGAATCCCAGCTGGGGTCTTTAACTGTAAAGTTAGTATGTTGTCTTTGTGCCTGCAAGGTATTTTCCAACTACCAACTCTTCAAAAAAACTTTAAAAATGTATTTTAACTTGGGACTTCTATAATGATCAAAAGTAAAAAAAAACACACACCAGCTTTTCCTTTTTTTCTTTCTTTTGTGAATCTGACTGTAGATATCATCTGTTTCAGAATATAGATGGATGTTGGGATAAAAAGTTTAAATCCATAATTATTATACTACAACCTGAATTAGACTGAAGTTGGCCAATGCACAACTAACGGCGGGTGAGAATCACTGATATAAAATAGAATTGAAACATTTACTAAACATCAATTTCATTTTCAAATTTCCACCTAAATGAGTTTTTTGGGTTAAAAAGGGTTTTTCACAAGTGGACCTTTTGTCGGTGAAGGTTTCTCATCTATCCAGGTTATATTATCTAGAAATGGCATGTGGGTACCCACCAGGAGCATATGTGGCTTGAACCCAGCAGCACTCAGACTAAAAAAACCTGCTTAAATGAGTGGTGAAATGTTTCAAAAAGATTTTCCTTTGATCAAATGATACATTCTTACACTTAAAAAGATAGTGCAAATGTATTTTTGTCTACAAAATGCAAGAAATTGTTTCTAAAACACCTGATGAATGATTTAAAAATGTGGATGCTGCATTTTCTAATTGAAGAGCAATTTCATTTTAATTCATTGATTAAAAAAATAATAATAATAAATAAAACAGCCCCACAAACAAAAAAAAGCAAAGGGGTCATGCTTGTCTTTGTATATGTGTTGTTTTTTTCTTTTCTTTTTCTTTTGGATTTGGTGAATTCCGACATGAAGGTTCCTTTTGAATAACATTTTTATTTTATTTTTTAAGTAACTTTTTGAATTAATAGAAATACGTGAGAAGCAGGTTGTTTTTTTTCTGTTTTAAGATTTTAGTTGACTCTAACACTTAAAAATCTATTATAGTTATGACAAAAAAAATAAAATAAAACCCTTTAGTTAAGCATTGTTTTATTTTAACACTGCCTGAAATCATGATACACTCAGTGTATAGATGTAAAAAGTCAAAACACTTCTGCTAATGGTGTTTGAGCACCTGTGTTAAATCATATTTCTGTTTTAAATGTTAACTATGTCTAAGCAGAAATTGACAGGCTTTTAGATTAACATGCTTTTCAAACCATTTCTTTTTTACTGTTGGTAAATTCTAAATTATCTTGATAACATTCCTGTTTAGGGATCTTGCCAAATGTATAGGTCTAGTGCTACATTTTCACTATTAATAGTGAAATGGTTGCCACTGGATCAAGTTAACAATGTCAGAGGATTTTAATGCCTCCCCTTTTTTTTCTATTTAAACACAGAAAAACAGAAATGCACTTTTGTGCCCATCCGTCTCTTTCCACATTGCATTCCAAGAAGGGCATTTGTTTCCAAGAACCTGGCCCTCTCACTGTTGTTTCTCATTGTCTGAGACAAAGGGGTTTTAAAACTGACAGATTTGGCAGGCGCTACCACTTGCAAGCAATATTTCAACCCATCCATCCAGCAAGGATAATGGAGTGTCCTTGCCTTTCAATGCCTAGAGGAGTGACCAGTTATCACAAGCCACCAGCTCTGTTGTTAATAAAACAGGGGATGGGAGGGTCTCACTGAGCAAAGGATGAAAAGAAAGAAAGATGGACAGTAGGGCAAAGGAGAAATGGGTGCATGTTATTCTGACAGGCCTATCGCAAAGGTGAGGCTGATCGCGGTCAGCAGTCAGATGCCGAGCTGGCAGGAGTTTTCTTTTAACATCTCAGCTTAGGCTTCTGTGAAGATAAATTTTGTGCCATTGCATCTCCCTTCAGATGTTGGAAGGGGTGGGGGGTGGAGAAGTGAGAAGGGCAGAGATGAGAAGAATTGAAGTGGAGAGGTGGGGCAGACAGTGTTAGGATGATCTAGCTAATGGCCAAAATGACCTTCACAGAAAGTCAAACACTGACAGGAATAGAGTGTCATTCAAAGGCACTGTAGCTTAATCAAGGCTGCCTCCAGTATGCTTGGCCTTACCGTGGTTTTAGGGAACGCGTTGAAACTGTTTGTGTGTCTATGAGCACAGCTGGAGTCATGCAGAATTTTACAACAAAGATACAAACAAAGAAAATAAAACAAAGTGACTTTTATGCCTTTCTGCACTGCAAGGAAGGACAAAAATTGAATAAAAATAAATATTGCAGAATATGGAGAGACCTTGTAATTCCATGACATGTAATAACTATTGTGTTTTGCATCATGAGTGGGGCATTGGTGCTAAAGTAGCAGGAGGCTGAATGAAGCATAATAATGTATAGGAGCAATATAATTTTAAATTGTAGAAAAGAGCTGGTTTCATATAAGGTGAAATTGCTGCAGGCCTTTTTTACTGTTTTGTTTTTATTCCTTCATATTATTCTACTCTGCGGCCTGCAGTGCCTTTTTTTTCTCTGTGGAACCTGATAGAAGCACAGTCTCAGGCAAATTCTCACAATGACATCTTTGGTATTTTATCCCCCAAAGACAGAAATCATACATTTTCAAACATGAATTGTTAAAAAGAAAAACATTATTGTTTCTCTCTGCAGTTAAGAATATGGCAGTTAACAAGGCCGATTTCTTTCTGCTGATTCACAAAAAGAGGAGTCACGGAATCAGCAGAGCCTCGTCTGAAGCAGTTTGGTAAAACTTTACCTGACTAAACACTTTGAAACTTATCAAGGAAATATGAAATAAGATTTGCTTTTATCAATAATGTCTTCAGGGTTGACCACTCCAACTGTTAAGGTTGTAGCCACAAGGTTTTATTTTAACTAAAATCCCTTTTGTGGTAATTTTTTGTGGCAAAGTTCTAACTTTAAGAGAATTTTTTTAGTCACATGTTGTCAACAGTACTGATATGCAGCACCAAAAAAAAAAAGCTTTTATTTATTTATTTTTTTATTACGGTAAGTCTGCACTGAACAGTTGTTCACTTGGCATGTCAGTTATTGTCATCAAGTGTGTATTTCTTAATTTATTTTTTATTTGCAGCACTTCCTGGGAAAGAAAATGTGACCATAGTAGTAAAAGCATAAACTAGTGGAAAAATATGCATGTCCACAATAAACATGGCCAGACATGCACAAACCAAGTAAATATGTCACCAAAATGTGTATGAATGGGACTTTAATTGGTGAGCCAGGAGATGCATTACAGATTAGCTGCCAACTAACAACAGGTGACTGACATAGCACATCCCTTTTTAATTGTTTTGAATCGTGTTGAATTTTGGAGGGGAAAAAAATTAAAAACTCATTAATGTCTGACATTACTAACTCTTCTTATTTGCATATCTGCCAGTAAAGCTAGGCAAAATTGCAGGAAAATATTCCAGGGAGGAAATAGTTTTTATACTAAAACTATCTGTAAAATAATACTAATTTATTTATTTTATTATTTCATGAAGTAATGTTGGAATTAACATTTAGAATTGTCATTATATGTTGCTGTTAGACAGGCAATTATTACCAAAATATTTTTTAAAGTTGAACAAAAGGGTTTAAAAAACAGCAAACCTTTAAAATTTGGCTAATGTGATTTCCCAATCTGCTCAGTAAGAGTATTTTGAGAGTAATGCATTTAGCTCATGTTTAAACCTTGTAACTGCACTTGACATTGCTTCACTGCAGACCTTCAACTGATTCTAACAGTGTCCAGAGCTGCCTAGAACAGTATTTTGGGTAATTTTCTTTTCAGCTTGGTCCATCATGATTCCACATTGATATTGCAGAAGAGCTCTTTTGTTCAAAAAAAAAAAAAAAAAAAAGTAATTGTCAACAACTATAGAAAAAAGGTTGAAATGCAATAGTGGGTTCTAAGAGCACCATTTGTTTTTCTTTTTTTTATCATTAAAAATCATTGAATTTGGCATTAAAAAATAATTTTGCATTAAATTTATTCATTTTGTCTGAGTGTGAGAAAATATATTAGGTTTTATAGGGTGCATAAACATTTCTGTTTTTACAATGAATTGATCCTTATGGCTGCTTTCGCATTAGGATAGTCCTGCGGCCTCTGTCCAAAAAGGTGGAGAAATTTACTAAGTTTCAGACCTTTGCCCAGTTGGTTTGGTATCCACAGAAAAACTCTCAAGATACATTCACACTGCCCTCAGTATTCAAGTGACCATTTCCAATAAAAAAAAAGTCTTTACTGTCTCTTTATTTGTCATTGTAACTAATGTTTTTATGGTGTGGTATGTATAAGTAATGTTTTTATCTTGGTATAAATTCTTATCCTTTTTAATTAATTATTTTTTTATTAACTATATACTGTACCTCAATTTGTGTATTTTTGACACTGTATTTTTAATGTAGTGAGTCTGTGTACTCCTTTTTACTGATTGGACCATGAGTCTGGAAAAAATTCTATCTATCTATCTATCTATCTATCTATCTATCTATCTATCTATCTATCTATCTATCTATCCTGTCTCTTATCTATCTATCTATATCTATCTATCTATCTATCTATCTATTCATCTATCTATCTATCTATCTATCTATCTGTCTGTCTGTCTGTCTGTCTGGTCTGTCTGTCTGTCTGTCTGTCTGTCTGTCTGTCTGTCGTCTGTCTGTCTGTCTGTCTGTCTGTCTGTCTGTCTGTCTGTCTGTCTGTCTGTCTGTCTGTCTGTCTATCTGTCTGTCTGTCCGTCTATCTATCCATCTATCTATGCAAATGCACATAAATGCATATCTCGAGCAAAATCCTCGAGTTCACACGTCACTACTCAAGTTTCTATAAATGTTTTTGGGATCTATGTACAAAATGTGTAGCCATTGAACACGTGTTGAAAGTTAAACCAAGTTTAACTTTTTTTTTTTTCTTAAACTTGTCCTGTCCAACAGCTGGGCAGGCAGATGAGAGCTGAGGGCCTCATGTGTTGGACATATTTTACTTTAACAATAGGGGTTATTAATCTTCATACAAACCAGAGGTATGTCTGAATAAACCCCTTTTGTAATTGAGGCCAAACTTTTTTAATTTCAACCATGTTTGAAAATCTTGGGTGTTAGACCGGACGGACAAGGAAAGAAGGGAAAAAAAGGGAGGGATGTTAGAGAGAGAGGGGGGTAGGAGGGTGATAATAGGAGGGGAGGGGGATAAGACCATGAAGCAGCATAAAGCAACAAGTTTACTGGTTGTTTATCATTACGGTAAGGTTCAAATGTAGTACAAAAAGGGCGGGGCCTGTCCACACACACACTCAAATGTTATCAACATACCTGCTAGCTGCAAAAATGTCCACATGTCGACATGTACACAAAACAGATAGTGTTCACACGCATACTTATGCCTTAAAACCAACTAGTGTGAAATATTTCAGTCATTCAATCATGAAATCTGTTAGTGCAAAGGTGAGCTAACACCTGTGCTCAGGTGAGTGTTTATGTTCTTCTAAAATGGATGGTGGAACATGAAAAAGAAGGAGTGAGAGTGCCCAGCCATCCCCACCCCAAGACCCCCGGCAGCCGGAATCCCCCCAACGCCACACGGGAACAGGCAGGGAGCAACCGCCCCCCGGGCGACCAAGACCGCCACCCAGGTCAGGGCCAGCAGGACCAAGTTAAACCAAGTTTAACTTTGACCAATCAGGGATTTGGATTTGTATGGATAGCATTTCTTTTAATTCCTTTAAAGAGCTGACTTTAAAAATTGATAATGTAGAAGACATTAATAATTGTGGTTTGTGCTCGGCCGGAAATATATGACATCAAGTCTTTCATTTATTGGAATAGATTCACAAGTTTACCAAGCCTCTTCCAACTGAAGGTGGCAAACAGTTGGTAAACAGTAAACCATAGAAAAAGAAATGAAGAAGAAGCCCCTCCCTGCTTGTCCAGTATGAACACCGTAAAAGCTAAATGTGGGTTCAAGAATGCGCTTTCACGCGTTCAACAACAAGCACCACATGCACATATGAATGTAGCACCAGACGAAAGTTGACCAAACTGCCTGAAAGAATGGTGTAGTTCCAAATGCCGCTTACTTGGGGCAAAACTGCCTGTCCAAAAAGTGGAAAAAGCAAGGAGTAAAGACTGTCTGCACCTTTTACCTACAACATGTTTACTGTTTTATACATTCTTGTTAGATATTTTATAACACAAGTCCTGCTTCTTCAGTTTAGTGCTGTGGGCAGTTTATTTTGCTCCTCATAATATGCACCGTTTACATCTTTTACTCCTTTTTTCTTTACTTCCCCACTTAAGTTCATCCCCAGGCAAACTGAGAAGCTTTCTCTCAAGATGACCAGGGTTGCATGTTTGGTCTGCTCCAGAGTTCAATTCAGCTTTCACACTTGCCAAATAAAGTGAATTATCCAAACCAGTGAGCCCTGGTTCAAACAGTTTGCCAGTGCCAGTATTAAAGCGCCCCAAAAAAGCATCGCCCGGAGTCTGGGACATAACTTTTCCAGTTCGTTGTCACTCCACAAAAACAACTGCTCTCTAAGTGTGCCTTGTTGTGTGTTATGACTGCTCTACATAATAAATGCTCGACACATTCCTATCCCCATAACTCAAAGTACCATTAAACTGTTAATGAACAATGGTGTCTGTGCAGTCAAGGACTGCTTAACAATCCGCTGAAGGACTCAGCAGCTATAGGAGGGGATTCTTTTTACCAGCTGTGTCTTTTCACACCAGCCTTTGCCCCTCTTTCAACCCTTTCCCGCCAGTGCAACATATCTCTGATGCACCCCGAACGACAGGGAAAAGGAAACTATCGAACACCAATACAATAAACCTGTCTGGTAACCTAATAGGTCTGCTGAGAAGGAGCACTGTGGCCATCTTGCATTGAAGCGATAATGAGAGTCATCATTCCCTGTTGGGCTAAAAGAAAAGGGGCTGTATGAGTGAGCATACATTTGTACATGTACACATGCGCACGTGGCTCTTTGAGGCTCTGTAGTCCACAGAGGCCCAATGAACAAACACCACAGTGCTTTAACAAAGCCAGAGCGATGCTCCCCTGAATATGGCTCAGGAGATATTTGTGGGAATTTGTTTCATTAAATCAGACAAAAGTCCAAATATTGACTTTGTAAGCTTTAGGGAAACAGAAAACATTTACTGTCAAATTCATCACACCACCATTCCCATAAGAACAGCACTGGAAAGTATTTTTCTGGTTAGAAGAAATCTGTCTCTTTGAAGAACATTAGAAAACATTTCTTAATGTGGTCCAACAGATGTTGCCCTTGTTCTTTACCTTTTGGAATTTCCCTTCAGGGGTCGCCATGGCGAATTAGCTTTCACTTAATCACACAGGTGGTTTGGCAGAGATTTTTGTGTCGATGCCCTTCCTGACACAACCTTGTATTTTATCCGGGCTGGGGACTGGCACAACAAAACCCAGACTTGGGCCACTTTGTGGGTACATAGTTGACAGGAACAACTGCCAACAATGTACCCAAGGACCCAGACTGGGAATCAAACCCTGGTTTCCCATGTGTCAGTCCTACACGCAACTAACTGAACCATGCAGTCACAGTCACCGAACAGAAATTTTGATAATTCACAAAAGACACATGAGTGTAAACAATACTGTTACTGATCAGTGCTTGACCTCCAAAAAGCATCTATCAAGTTAAAGAAATTTGTTGGAATTAACATTTTCTCAAATCTGGCACATTTAAGGAGCTTTTTCTAATATTTTGCATTTAGTCTGAACTGTGCCTTGCATTAGAATAACAGCAGAAAGTTGTTTTGTTTTATTTTATTTTATTTTTTTAGGTTTATCACTACCTTTTGTTTGTGGCTTGGTTTAATAAAATACAGTGAATGCAATGTCCATTTCATACATATATAAAATGTATACACATTAAACATGGTGTTTAAAACTGCTTTCAACTTCAAATTGTGTTAACTGAATAAGGACTGCACAATACCTCAAAGGTCTTGTTTCGAATAACAGCTTGATCTTTTCTGAGTGGAGTTTGCATGTTCTCCCCGTGAATGTGTGGGTTTTCTGCGGACACTCTGGCTTCCTTACACACTCCTAAAATATTCTTCAAAGGTTATATGGTGATTCTAAAATTGTCCCTCAGGTATAAGTGTGAGTGGTTTTCTGTCTCTATGTGGCCCTGTGATGGACTGGCAGACTGTCCAAGATGTACCCTGCCTTTGCCCAATAGGTGGGTTGGATCCAGCAACCCTGTGACCCTTAACAGGAATAAAAGGATATGGCAAATGGATGGATGGTTGGCCAAATCAAACAAGAACTGGTTTTAAGGCAAACATAAAAATAACGTTTGGTGTTGTTCACCTCAACACAAGTGTTATGTAGTGTACTAAGGTAACAACTGGTAGTGTACTAAGGTAACAACTGACTGGCTGATTGTTCTGTCTCTGCAGTGACATTAGTCATTAGCGATCACAGTATCACCAAGGGAGTTTGGGTACAGGAGACTCCCTTATGTTTTCACCTATGCCTCGTTAGCTCTTCGACTTGTTGATAGTAGGCCCATGGGTGCACATAAAGCAATTTATATTTAATGAAGAAAAAATTGAGAAAACAACTTTTATTGACCACCATTTCTAGAAAGTAAAAAGTAAATAATATCATCATAGCAGCCAAACAAAGCTTGAAAACTAATTTTATCGAAAAAAAAACGTTGCAGCATTTCTTCTAAATATTTAAAAATAAACCAACTACCGTATTAACTCTTAACTTGCAACAGTATGCTACCATATTTAATATTAAGTGAATCTCAGATAAATGTCAGTGCATACTGTAGTCCCCCCATGTATGTTATCTGCAACTGTTGGTTAAATTATCACAGTTGATAACTGTAATCTATAAGCAGCCCACAGCACAGACACACACCTACGCTGACTGTAGTCACAGTCCAGCTGACACTTGTTTGTTTGCAGCATTCTGCATTTGTGAAAGTGTGAATTAAAGCCTGGCATTGGGGTTTTAAAGCCTCTCACTGTTGCCTTGTTTTTATATGTAAATCAATTATTTTGATTTTTAACCTTTAAACCTGCGTGCAGCATTGGCTTTACTTATTTTCCTCGCCAGTTAAACGTTGAAATAATGTGCAAGATAGTTCATGTGTTTTTGCTGTGACACTATTTGTAATCACCTTAAAAAATATCCTCAAAAGTACAAAAAGGAGAAAGGCATGAAGGAAAAAAAAAGCATCCGTAGATGTACATCCGTAACATCACCAGTGCATGAAAGCGAGTGGTCAGTGCAAAATTCACAGATTGTATCACGAGGAAGCAAAAATAAACTTGGCTCTGGAGTGCACAATGGAGACAAATAATCGAGAGTCCAAGCTCCCCCTGCACCACGTCGATGCACTGTAGCTGATAACAGAGACTTAGAAAAACTAACATCATTAATATTCACTGGTGTGCAAGCAAAGCAGCACAGACAAACCTACTCTAACCCCAAGATGCCTATCAAGCACTGTGTTTCTGAGCGTGCAG
This sequence comes from Oryzias sinensis, assembly GCA_037389245.1. NCBI lineage: Eukaryota > Metazoa > Chordata > Actinopteri > Beloniformes > Adrianichthyidae > Oryzias > Oryzias sinensis. The sequence continues at coordinate 33,244,730 of CM074489.1, forward strand.
CTAATGAGACAAATACTTATTTCTCTAGTAAAAATGGCAGGAATATTAGTACCACATTAGGCCCTGAATTTAATGATGTTCTAAGTACAATATGTCACTGTTATTGGAGGCAAAACATCCTTAAACAGTGTAAAGAGATGAGGGGGAAAATATTTAAGTAGCACAGTCTATTTAATGTCACACTCAAGAGCTTTCCCAAGCAAGGATGGAGGCATGAATGAGAAAATGGTGCTGTGTCTAATGATCCGTGTTTGGCCTTGGCATGCCACACTGACGTGAAACGACTGTTCAAAATGAGTTGGACTCATGAATTGAAGCAATTTTTGTTAAGTGAAATTAGTATTGATAATTTATTAGAAAAAGGACCATCTGTACTCACTAAAGGGGTGCAAGGGTTCCAATATTCAGGATTCAGCTCTGCTCGGGGACGAAGGTCCAGATACTCAGGGTTCAGTTCAGTTCGGGCACGAGTTAATGTTCCCTTAATAGAGGATTGAAAAAAAAGGTTAGACCTTACTGTGTTAAAATACATCAACATTCATTTCTAAAATGTGGGTAAACATTTAGGGATTTTTAGAATTCCCTAAACCCAACAAGTAACAAAAACAATGCCCATATGTCTCTGTGGTTAATGAAAATAAATAATTTACACTGAAAATAATTATCATCTTATGAGGAAATTTACCATTTCTTATGATAAAAATTGGTATGGATTTTTTATTAAATGAATTGCAAATGAGGTTAGAATGCAGTTTTCTGTTCCTGAGGCCCCCTTTCCCAAATGGCAGGTCAAAAGAATGGACTGAATCTTCTGGGCCCCATGAGGTCTATGATGTATACTGTAATTATCTGCTGATTCTCAAAATGGCTGTGTGTAATGAGGCTATGCTGCATGAAGCCCCAGGCATAAATCACTGTCTTTAACTGACTTCCCGATGACCAATAACAACACAGAGCAGGGAGCGAGAAAGAAGAAATGGGTTATCTGCGAAAGCACTAGTATAAACTCGTGTCTTATCAGCAAACACCACATTGGCAGCTGTAATTCATGTCCAGGATTTTGTTTTACAAAATATGGTCAACTTTTTTTTTTCTATTTGCATGGCTATAACCTTATTTAGTAATGCAACATAGGTGGAAACGTTTGTTGGGTTTGTGTGAGGTGGTGTTTTGTTATGTGGTGATGGACCAGCCAGCCTGTCAGACTGCCATAGAAGTATTTGTACAGTCTGACTCACTTACAACCAAAAGCTCAGAAATCATGGAACACATGTGAAGTCTGAGTTTGAAATATGCATATAGATAGAAAAAAAATGCTGAAAGTACTAGTATATTTCGAAACGTAATGAACCAACTGTTGGACCATGTTGACCAGGAAGTGAACATACAGAACGGAATTTTAGGAGTTTTGTCTTTTTCATGGAGGAGATTATTCTCATTTATTCAGGTTGATGACAAAGTGAATAGATTACATTGTGTAAATTATATTAACTTTTCAAGATTGCAAGCTATAAATAAAAATCAGGAAAGCCAATTTAACAAAAACATTTTCTTATTTGACATTTTATTTGTTTAAATTTCAGATTCACTGCAGATATTGAATGCATATGTGTATATTTAAATAAACTCACTGGTCACTTTTATCAGGTACAGCTTGGTAGTACCACGTTGGACCCCCTATTGCCTTCAGAACTGCCTAATCCTTTGTGGCATAGATTCAACAAGGGACTGGAAGCATTTCTCAGAGAGTTTGGTCCATTTTGACATGATAGCATCACACAGTTGCTGCAGATTTGTTGGCTGCACATCCATGATGCCAGTCTCCCGTTCCACCACATGCCAAAGGTAATCTATTGGACAGAGATTTGTTGACTGTGAAGGCCATTTGAATACACTTAATTTCCACCAACAGGACTGCTGCTCACTGCATATTTTCTCTTTTTTAAAACATTCTCTGTAAATCCCAGAGATGGTTGTGGGTGAAAATCCCAGTAGATCAGCAGCTTCTGAAATCCTCAGACCAGCCCGTCTGACACCAACAACCATGCCACGTTCAAAGTCACTTCAATTACCTTTTTTCCCCATTCTGATGCTCAGTTTGAACTGGAGCAGATCATTTTGACCATGACCACATGCCTAAATGAATTGAGTTGCTGCCATGTGATTGGATGATTAGAAGATTGCTTTAACAAGCAGTCGGACAGATGTGCCTACTAAAGTGGCCATTGTGTGTAAATATTTATTTATACATGACATGTTTCTACAATGATACTGAAAACTTGTTCTTGGACTGAACAGTATTATATAATTAGTGCATGATATTCATACAGAGAAAGAAACACACGTGGTTTAGGGTGATAAAAAAAAAAGAAAAAAGCAACTTAAAGTACTTTGTTCAGCCAGACAATCAGCTAATTGTTTAGTCACAAACCTGTAAGGTACGAAAAAATGCTATAGCATATGTTGCTGGCTGTGCCTTAAAATGATACCCACAGGTATGTGCTCATGTTGACTTAAACCTACTGCTAGCCATGTGCTAAGTTCATGCTTTAACACCTCAAAACCAAGGTGCGTTATAAAACCAAGCGTTGACAGAACGGAAAAGCTTTTTGCTGCAAGTTATTGAAGTGTTCTATTTTTGTTGTTATTTTTTGTCAGATCTAACTTGGATGGTATGGCTTATGCTGTTTAGACTCTCTGCGGTTTTGCTCTTTGATGTTTCAAACCCTGTTCTGTGCTTACTTCTGTTTGGCTTAGCTTCACATTCTTTGAACGCTTAGTGTTGTTGCTCCATATAATAATTTAGAAAATATTTTGGCAGATTTTGAGGTGTGTTCTAGTTTAGACATGCATTCTTTTGCTTTATGTGACATGATCCAAGGAAATAGCAAACCATCCAATTATGTGTAATGTTCAAAGTGTGCTTTAACCATGATATTCAATGAAAAACTAAAATATGTACATTTTCACTGTGAAGAATTTTTCGTTTTTTGTTTACTTGAATGACTTGCTTGCAATCTGCATTTCAGCCAATCAAATTTTCACCCATTCATTCCCGCTGAATGTGCCTGACTCCACCTGCAGGTGGATCACAGACTTCCTGACGGACAGACAGCAGTATGTGAGGCTGGGGAAACTCGTCTCAGATACTCGGACCACAAGCACCGGATCTCCCCAGGGCTGTGTCCTTTCACCACTGTTATTCTCCCTGTACACAAACAGCTGCACAGCTGGTCACCCGTCTGTCAAACTCCTGAAGTTTGCTGACGACACCACACTCATCGGCCTCATCTCTGACGGAGATGAGTCGGCCTACAGGAGTGAGATAGCCAGGCTGGTGTCATGGTGCAGCGCTAACAACCTGGAGCTTAATGCTCTAAAGACAGTGGAGATGACGGTGGACTTCAGGAAGGCCCCAGCCCCCCTCCCCCCTGTCATCCTCTGTGACTCCCCGGTGACCTCTGTGGAGTCCTTCCGCTTCCTGGGAACCATCATAAGCCAGTACCTCAAGTGGGAGCAGAACATCAGCTCCATCACTCAGAAGGCTCAGCAGAGGATGTACTTCCTGAGGCAGCTGAAGAAGTTTCACCTCCCTGAAAAGATGCTGGTAAACTTCTACACTGCCATCATTGAATCCACCCTCACGTCCTCCATCACAGTGTGGTTCGCTGCGGCCACAGCCAGAGACAAGGCCAAGCTGCAGCGTATCATCCACTCAGCAGAGAAGGTGATCGGCTGCCACCTCCCGTCTCTCCAGGAGCTGCACATCTCCAGGACCCGGAGACGGGCAGCCAGGATTGTAGCCGACCCCTCTCACCCAGGACATGAACTCTTTCGGCCCCTCCCCTCTGGCAAGAGGCTCCGGTCCATCAGGACCAGGACCTCGCGCCACAAGAACAGCTTCTTCCCCATGGCGGTCAGCCTGTTGAACAGTACCCCAACTCCCCCCAGCTGACCCCCCCCCCCACCAAAGGACTATCGCTGCTACTTACAGACCATCCCAGCCCACCTGTGCTCCCACCTTACTCAACTGTATATAGTGTGTTGTTGTGTTAATTTAATTTTTTAACTTATTTTAATTGTACCATACACCAAGACAAATTCCTCGTTTTGTAAAGTGCGCTCTACTGAACCTGGCAATAAAACCTATTCTGATTCTGATTCTGATTCTTAGCCTTGGGCAAGGATGTGGGGGTTGCTGGAGCCTACCCAGGCTACTTTAGAGAACACAAACTCCACTCAAAAATTACTGAGTTGGGATTTGAACCAGGGCTTCCTTGCTTTGCAGCAATAGTGCTAACCAGCTGACCAGACTTTTGAAAATAATTTTCTTATTTTTTTCTTAAAAAAAAGGTTCAATTAAATAAGAAAAACTAGGAAAAAAATTGTGAAGGGAGTGAGGACAACAGCCGGAACCTCTGTCTCATTATGTGTCCTCTTAATATACGGTTCCACTTGTCTGTCACTCTAATTAATGACAGTGCTGTTCCATAAACCACCCAGAAAGTAGGATTATTTATTAGAAACCAGCTATTTATCACTGGTGTAATAAGTGACAGGGGGAAAGGAAGTGAGAGTTGGCAGCATTATAATTGATCATTTTTCACTTTACATTGTCAGCAGGATTGTGTAAAAATCCTGGTTGGAGTTGACAATATTGCATGTTGTGCTGTCAGCCCTGACAGCAAAAATAAGGTGCATGAATAAAGCAAGTTATGGAGATTGATTGAGTGCTGGCAGTGGCATGGAAAGGAGAAATTCTTAGAAATATAGCAGAAGAAGATAAACAAATCATTAAAGTGGAGGAGCACAAAGAGTCTACTTTGTCAGTGATACTGATGATCATCTTTAGGGGTAAGATATTTGAGTTTCAATTTACTGAAAGGGCTAGAAGGCTGTCAGGAGATTAGCTAAAACTCCACAGAAAGAACTACAGCTATTTCAAGTGTGTGAAGTTCACACAAGCAAAAGCTTGTAATACTCTTCCTAGAGCTTTCTTTTTCTTAAATTGGTGACATTCCAGTTCAATAAAGAGAGGAAAAAAAGTTTGACAATTATGGGATCCAAGACTGCTTTGAGACATTACATGTACTAGAGTTGTCAAATTGTCATGTTAATCAGGATTAAATAATTACAGACAAATTAGAGGGTTATTTAAAAACAAAATCATGTTAATCTTATTTTTAATTCAGGTTGGACCCTGTGCATGAAAATTTGTTGGTCTTACATCACTCTTGGTATTCCAGTATGCAGCTTGCGCTTATCAGTGATGTGACTTTGTGGTTCTTGACTGTATTACCCCAAAATAATGCTATAACGCCACAACTCTTACATATTATGTCTGTTGCAGACAAACCTTTGTAAGTGCGAGTGCTGTGTTTGTTATCATAAATTAATGGGATACGTGGAGGGCTGATCGCATCGGACGGTAAACTGCGGAATAAGGCATGTCAAGATATGTATTTTGTTAATTAATAGTTTGTGGTCAATAATTTTTCGATAGCACAGAAAAGTGTTTCTACTGGACTGGAAGTTTTATTCTATTTATTTATTTTTTTCTTAATTGTTCCATATTAAAAATAATACCCCTTAGTGGTGTAAAAGTAAAGGCTGGAAGGCTGTCATAATAGAAAAACTTCAAAAAGCCACTTTTTTAGTTTTTCTTTTTTTAATCTTCTACTGTGCCACAATGTTACAATTTTAATGGCATTACCTCAAAATGAGGCTTTTTAAAGCAGTTATTTGGTTTGATTACAAATAGATCAACTAATTACAGGTCACAATTAAAAAATTAATGGCATGAAAAATCATGAGTTAATTTTTCAGGTTTGGTTATTGTCAATAAAGACTGATTTCACACAGTATGATAAACAAAAAGGGATCATTTGAATTCCCCTCATTGTTCATGAATTATAGACCAGTGTTGCAACAATAATGAACTCAGAGATATATCACTTTAATGACATGTCAATGTAATGATAACAATATATCCCTGAGAGTCTTTGTGGACCTGTAAAGCCTCTCTGCCGAACATCGTTTGATACTGTGGGCAGGGAGGATGAGTTTCATTTGTGGGATAAAACACACTTTAATTAGCTCTGCCATTAGTCTATCCCTGCCAAACCTTCCCAGTCACAGCAGACCTTTAATTCTGCTTAATTACCTTGGAGATACCAATGTATGCACTCTTCCTTGACATCACAAGACAACATTCATTTTTCAACAAGTCTTGTGTGCGTGTGTGTACTGTTAAGAAAAGAACACGATGTTTATCTTGTGACTAAGTAGCAGGACTCACAAGGGAGAAAGGCTTTCATGTGAGAGCCTCTGCATGCCTCTTCCAAGCAATTCTTCAATAATTTCCTTTATTTATCTAATGACATAAATATATCAGCAGTGTTACACTGATGAATAGGGAGGTTTGATATAAAATTGATGGAAAAGAAAAAAAACTGAGTTGAATTGGAAGATGATTACAAGACGCAGAGTGGAACAGTAGATTGGCCTGAACGGATAATATGCAACAATGAGCCCTCTACACTAGTTATATGAAGACTTACAACACAGTGAAAATCAATCACTGCGTTATCCACCTTGTCTCTGGAAACTGCTCGCCATCGGTTAATATATTACAGCCATAATCACCCAGCATGGCATGATTCTCGTCTTTCTGTAACAGGCTGATGACTTACAGCCAGAGCTGTGTTAATGCAAATGAGCCTGTGAAGTGGCCTTATAGCATGTGGGGGAATTTCCCTCCAGACGGACTGAAATCAGCTGAGCAGAGATGTCCCCTCTATACAAGACAATTAGATTTAGCTTCTTTTTTTTCATGTTGACCTGCCTCTATAATGTTTGTCTCTTTCCTGCCAGTGCAAAATTCCAACATCATAAAAATAGGAGAAAAAAATGTTGAGGGAACTTATACTTAAATAGAGATAAAGGAGAATTAGAAAAGAAAGGGAAGAGTAGTGATTAAAAAATGAAAGTGCACATGTGCCTGCCATCAACTTATCTATATAACACCACCAAGAAAATCTGTGATTATTATTCTTTGATTTGCAAAGCTTCACTGTGGTAGGACCTTCCCTTGGTGGCAGCACTAAACCTTATGTTTATGAGTCCCAATATTAAACCCATTTCCACGCTTCCTATTCCACACACTAAGTATTGACATTCCATTTAAGTTGGCAACAATGAGAGGGGTATTTTATGACAGAAATTTAATGGAAATGCATGCAGTGAGTTTACTGCAGTAAAAAAATATCGCCCCATTACAAAGACATCTTTGCCTGGTTGCAGAGTAAAAGAACACACGCAAGATGCAGCCCTCCTTTGAAAGGAACAAAGAAGCTGAATCCATTTCAGTTCTCTGCCATTTCCTCTATCGGCTGTATTAAAAGCCACATATTAAGAATACTGTAAAAAGGCCAAAATTTGTTTAAATTTGTTGTAAAAGAAAATTATATAAAAAATAATTTTAATATAGCATTTAATTAAACCTGTTTTTAAATCCCCCTGACATAGAAAAAGTCCAGAAACAAAAAAATGTACAATATGGTCCTTGCAGTCTGTGACTGCTGCGGGCCATAAAAAAAAATCTCAAGTGAGCAAAGAAAAATGAGCATAATGCAGCAGATTAACATGGCTTTCAATGAGAGCGCTTTGTGGACGAATGGAAAACAAATTAGGTTAAAGTCTTGTGACAAGATAAATAAAACCAAGATCAATTAAGTGCTGGAAAAAGACGACACTCCGGCGCTCAATGGGAGTCTTGCTGTTACAGTTTAATTCTTGAGCCACAGAGAGGCATTGATTCTATCTGGCACCCTGTCCTTGTCATTACTGTCGATGCTGAGGCCAGCCCAGACCTTTCCCAACAGCGGCTAATGACTTTAAGGAATTTAGCCGGACTTATGGCAGAATTCTAATAAGCAGATTTTGCGAATATTCAGAGCATGAACAAGAAGACAGAAAGCTGCTGGTGAAGGCATTTACAAAACCCTTCTCTTCCATTACTTGGAATTACTCTTATTCAATGATGCTGAATGGAGAATAAAGCTGCTGAAGAGGTCAGCATTTCTGACCGTTGTAGTTATTTCCTTCCATAACCCTTGTGCTATCTTTGATGACCCCACCCTTGCATTGACGTGTTCTTACTACCATGACAAAGGTGGAAAGATTTCATGTAATCCATGGACACCAGTGAGGTACACAAATCATTGAAGAAAAAAGGTTCAGCGCACTGTCTAGTGGGTCTAGATGACCCAACTCCCAATGTTAAAGTGCCTAGGATAGCACAATGGTTAGATGTTACTAAGATGTTAGATATCACACAGACGCTATACTGACATTTTGCGCATTTTCCACGTATGAAATTTTGGTCTTTTTGATGCATACAGGGAACAGTGTGGGAGTGTGCACATGCACGTGGGGTGGGAGATACATGCACGCTGCCTCTCGCACAAACACTCACAATCTTCTGGTTGCCCCCCACCCCCCGTCGCCACACAGTAACCCCCTCTGGCCGACGACCACTGCAGCTGAGAGGATACCCACGAAGACCGGCCCCCCCTCCCCGACCCCACCCATGTATGGTGGTGTGGTTGTACTGTGTGTGTGCTGCAGGTAAAATAGGAGGTCTCCAGTGTGGCGGGCCCCACCGCTGCCAAGCAGTAGAGCCCCCCCACCTTTGGCGCCCAGGCCAAGCGCCAAACCACCGGCCACTGGTGAAACACCGGCAGCGGGCAGCAGACCCCGGGCCCCAGAACCCCAAGCCCAGCCCCCGCCACGGCGACCATCCACCCAGCACGGCACCAGGCTGCTGTTCCCAGTCGGCTGCACTGCCTACCCTGCGCCCAGAAGACACCAACCCAGGAACCCCTGCCAAGTTGCTGGCAAAGTATTCACCACCCCCAACCCAAGCAACCAGAACCCCGAGAAGAATACTAGGCCCGGCAGATCCCACCCCCCCAAACCCACCCCGACCCACTGAACCGGGGTGGGTTTGGGGTACTTCTGGGGTTTAAATGGGGCTCATTCCTGATACATCTATGAAATTTTATGTGAAGACCACAACTTTTCTCACTTTGTACACGTACTTTATATTCACGTATGCCCAATTTTCATCTGAGCAATATGTGTAAAATGTACGTAGCGGCTGTGTGACAACAGCTTCAGATGTGTGTTTTTGATCAAATTCCAGGTTAATACAGTTTTTTTTTTTTTGTAACTTTTAGTTATTTTGGTATGTGTTTCATATTTTTCCTCATCCTTGTATCTATTCTGAAAACACCTTTCATCTTTCCAGTGTAGAACTTCAACTCACCAGGGGTCTGTCTCTGGTTCCGGCCTTAGAACAGAGTTATTCAGGGAGTGCTCCCACAGGAGGTATGTACAAAAGGAGAGGAAATATGTTGCAGAGCAGCTATGAGATCTGATCTGCTTTTTAGCCACAGCACTGTCCAAGTGTTTGACCCTCATTTCCTAACAGCTTTTGTTGAGAGAGTAATTCCTTTGTCATATTATCTCAGTGACATGTGAAATCCACCAAGAAATTTAAAGTACTTCTCAAAATTTGACCCTAAACCTGACAACCTATCTAAGGAAAAACACTTCAAATGCACTTTTACAAGCCGACTGGTTTGTTTCACCATCATTCACAGCAAAGGTGCTGGAAAATATTAAAAAATACAGAACTTTTATGATTATTTTCAAAATAACACCATTTTGCTGGTACTTTTTTTTGAGAACCTCGAATATATGTTGGGTGCTTCAAAAAGAGAACATGTGGATTTCCTTGAAAAAGAAAAAAATGTGTTTGTCATTAGAGCCAAAACAGACATATAATTTATAGTTTTTATTCATGGTTTTCCTCTTTTTCCTGAGTGGAAGGTGGTGAACCATGTGTTTGTAAAAGTGCAGTGTAGAAGTCAACCAAGTACTCTCACTCAAGGTTTTTATGTTCTTACCAAATAAACTCTTAAATTCGCTCTGCATGAAGAATGGTGGAACAGAACAGTAATAAGAATTCAAAGTTGTACAAATCTACTATTTCCAATTTTTTTGTGTATGTGTTACAGAAAGCGATACGTAGAATAACGGCTATTACTCTCTAACCTCCATCCTCTGTGTGCACTGCATTACTGCCTTGCTGATGGGGATTTTTATGATCTTGGAAAAGACAGACTCTCAAGATTGAATCCTGCACAGCCTGGAGGTAGGACAAAGTGTGAATATAAGCTGAACGACAAACTCTCCGTGCCAACTCTTGGACAGTTTTAGCAGCAAGAGCAGGAAAGAAAAGCTCTAAGACGGTGGTGTTGACAGTTGATGGTCAGGAGTAGCCTTACTTTTATGGGTACATATCTAACCTTTATTACAACACCACTCTTACAGCACATCTGTATTTGATACCTGAATTTTTTATCACTTCTTTGTTCAATAACTTTAGGCGGTAAAGAGCTGATACCCAAAAAACTGTGAAAAAAAAATAAAAATACAGTGCTTAAAACAGCAACTTGCATACGCTGTTATGTTGTTTTTTCTTGCCTATACATTTACTTCACTTTTTCTATTCTATTCTGGCTCATAATTCTAAGGGGTTTCACAGCTTTGCTCAAAAGGGAAGAGATGAAGATACATTTAGAGAGGCATGTTCAAATTTAAAAGGGAACTCCCAATTTATAAGATATACAACGGATGCATGGATGGCAGCAATCTGCATGTAATAATTGTTCTAAGTACTAAAACAATAATTAGCCCATCCATTTTATTAATAAAGCCCTTTTTTAAGAGTCAACTCCATGTTTCAAAAAGGAATCAGGAGAAATTAAAGTAAGATGGAAAATTTCAAAATGCAATGGAAAACAAACTCCTCTAAGCACTTCAATAGCAATTTAAAAGTGTTTGCAGTAAAATAAAAAGTTGAAAATAATTTAAATTAATTATATGAGTAATTTAATTACAAACTACACAAGCACACAAATACTGTACATTATCGTTAAAAACAACAAACCAATAAAAAGTGTCAACAATAATGTTATATGGAACACCAAACTATAAAAAACTAATAAAAACTGATTAAATAAGAAAATTAAAAAAAAGCTAAACATGTTTATTGTCTTATAATTTTTATTTTTTTCAATTAAGTCCTTTGGGTGGCAGCTCCACCAGCTCCAAATGGCTACTCTGTAGGCTTTCATTATACTTCTTACATCCACTAAAGGAGGAGGAGGACAAAATGATCTGTTGGACTTGTATGGTTCACAAATTAAAAACATTTGTCACCGAAAGTCTGGAGTAATCCATAGGTATGTTGGGCCTTATAAAATATTAAAGGAAATTTAAAATCAATTTAAAAGTCAGTGCAGGAAACCAGTGGAAATGCTGTAAAAACCCATGTTGTGTATGCTCCCTCTTGTCTCTAAGAGCACATGTGCAGTAAATTCAGGATTAACGGAGTGCATTGTATTCCTCTGTAGACCAAGAAAAAGAAAGTGCAACAATAACTTAGCCTGCTAGCTTTAAAAGCTTGCATTAGTCTCTTTGTGTTCCAGCCCAGAAACACTGCAGAGCGAGTAATGGACCTGCCGCTGGCCAGAGACAGGCCACAGTGTCAGAGCCTTAGTTTGCAATATGATGTAAGGAAAAAAAACAAAACCTCAGGCCAACCTCAACACAAGAGAAACAATGTTCTTTGATTATTTATTTCACTTTACTTTATAGCTGTCAGGGTTAAAAAATAAAATAGGGTGGCTGCAAAGCCAACAACTGTTTTAAAAAGAAAGTATCAGCAAAAAAAATTAAAAAAATAAAAATCTGGGTGCCTTTTTCTTTTTCTTATGTCTTGGTTTGGAATGAGTTTTAGCATATTACCGAAGCTCAATTTGGTTCCTTTGTGCAAACATGTCTCTTTTGCCCAGAGATAAGGTGTGACGAATCCATTTATTATTAAAAAAGCACCAAAAAGGTGGGTATGTAAGCCTTCTGCTAAGTACAATGACTGTATTTGCAACCCTGTCAGATATCACATGTCCCATTTGCAATCCTCAAACATAAATAAATAAATAAAAAATCACTAAGTCTTTATATGTCCTGGAAGACCATTACAGTCTAGCTCTTAAGAAAAAAGGTTGATCTGTAATTATCCTTAAATGAGTTTTCGGGCCATTTTACAAACCAAAAAATATTTTATTAAATTGCTACTTTAAAGTCCTAATTTTACAAGAAAAAAAAGTCATAATTGTTAAATTACAAGTATAAAGTCATAAATTTTGGACCTGAAAACACGAAAAGTTGCAAGTAAAAAGTCATAAAGTAACGGAAAAAAAGTCATACATTTATGAGAAAAAGTTCATAAATTTACGAGAAAAGTCATATATTTATGAGAAAAATAAATTTACGAGAAAAAAAGCACCAAGGTCATCTGTTTATCGGAGCCATGCTCGAAGATAAAAATGTGCCGCATTTTATGAAGCTTTATTTCTGGATTTTCAAAACAAATAAATTTGGAACCTTTTGGCGACTAAAAATCAAAGTGTTGTTAGTTTGATGTCGGTAATCTGGATATTTATATATAAAATAAGGAGTTTAGAGTCACCTTACGTCATGCGCACCAAGAACACCAAAGAGGAATGAAAACAGTCTGTTGCATTAGCATAAGAATGTTGAAAATGTCGAAAACTGGAAAGCATCACACGCACTTGGAGGAGATCTTAGCTATGTCTGAATTCCCACCCTAAGCCCTAACTACTAAAAAACTATATAGTGCAGGACTATGTAGTGTCCTGGATTTTAAAAGCAGTTTAGACACCATGCTCACTACTATTTATTTAGTTCTTTTAAATGGCGAATATGATGTCATCAATTTCAAGAAGTTGAAATCTAATTGATGTGAGCGTTTTGCAAGGGTCATTTATGAATCCACTGTCTTTTGAAGATAAAAATGTTGATGGTTTATTCAAACAAAAATATTTAAATACATTTTTTTTTGGCAAAAACTGTTCAGATGCAATGCATTGTGGTCTATATTAGCTAATCTAGTGACCATTGATGCACACTGGTATTTCGCAGAGACTTCTGGGAAATTCCTAGGGCACTCAATTTTGGAATTGTGGATTTGGACAGCACTACAAAATGGCAGAGAAACTATATAGTTCACTATCTAGTGAGTAGTGAAGGAATGCAGACACAATGCCTGTCTTGTGGAGGAAGAAAGGATTGGAAGTGGACAGCTGCTGGGATACCGATGGCCTTATCAAAGGGCTGCAGAGATCCTGCAAGCCACCATCAATGAATTAAACATAAACCGTAAATCAAACAAATGAGCATCCAAACTTTTTAATGTTATCAATAAACACTATTGGGTTTTCACTACAACTTTAATCTGGTAAATTTTCATAAAAAAGTTATACAATCACAACTTTAAATCTCGTTAATTTACGAGATTAAAGTTTAAAATGTATAATTTAAGATAACTAAAAACGATTAAGGTGAAAACCTATATGTAAAATAAAACAGGTTCTGTAAATATTTGTCAATTTTTTTATGAAACTTGAACAACTGTATGCTGAGTGAAATACATACATCCCATGACTGAGACAAAAGCATCATATAATAATGCTCAATTAAAATGTCCTCAGTTGAAAGGAATTGTGTGTCTGTGAGAATGCTAAATGCACACGGAGAATGTTGATGCTTACGTTAAAGTGTTGCAACCAATGAGGTTGCCCTCTCCTGTCTGACATCTCAAATACAAATCTAACATTTTTTTTATAGTAATTTTAATGAAATTATACAGAGGAAGTCAAAATATTCACAAGGAACATATATCAAATTTCCTGTTTCTTAAGATTGTTTAATAAGCAAAAAAAGCATAGTTTGAACCATTTACCGAGTTCGGTAAACACAGATTTTGCTGTGAGTTAAAGTTCACCACTTTGTAAATCTTTAATTAACACTTTACACTCACATAATAGTCAGTCTCTAAATATTTTCAGTTAATAATCTATTTTCATTTTTATTAAAAGTGCAGGTGTAACAGAAAGATGAATTTAGATAATGATTATTTAAGATTATATCAAGTGAATAAACAAATGATTGACAGTTTTCTTTTCAATCTTTGTACCCACGAGAAGACATGAAGGTTAACTGTGAGTTTGTTTTTTACATAATATCAGCGCTGCATCTTTTGTTGATCGTCCTGCAAGGTCTCACTGTCAAAAACATTAATTTACCATGACTGAAGCAGTTTTTTGTATCAAAGGAACATCTGCCTGCACTAAACATTCTCTTTTTGAATATGCAAATCAACCAAGAATACCCCAAAAGCTGCAGGCCAAAATCCACCCAAGATAAATTACAAAATGAAAAGAATTAGTGTTACAGTGGGTTTTGATGCGTCAGTGGTAGGGCAACATTAGCAAATCTACAATTACTGATATAAACCATCAGATGTTATTTGTTATGTTCAACTTTTAATTCCAGGGAGTTGGGATTTATGAGCTGTGTCAACAACGCTAGTGGTCCAGATTATCTTTAAACCGATGGAACTCAGGGAAGAGCTGGAGACAACAGAATCAGTGCTTTCTGTCTGTGTCACTTTGTTTTACAGCTGGAAAACAGTGGCTGGATTTTGAGGATATAAGGTTGCGCCTGGAAAAATGAAAGTGATTTAATGGGTCAGCAGTGACATAGACTGAGCAGAGGATTGTCAGTGGTAGGGTCATAGGTGCTGAAAAAGTGAAGATCACTCCAAAAATGAAACAGAATCTCTTGTTTGTACGTATAAAGGTTTAAGGTTTTATTTGTCCCCCAATGTGTTATTTGGTTAAAATCCGAATCATGTTAAAAGCTTCTTTCAAACCGTTATCTCTCTTCAAAGCACTGCGGCAAATGCCAGAATCACTGGTCAGGGAAAATACAACTTGACGTTTAACAGAAGTTCACTTGATATTGCAATATTGATTCTGCTTCAAACTTCAAACAAAATCCCTTTGCCCTAAAGGTAACAAGCAAAAATGAAAGAGTAAAACTCACAGATTCAAGTTTTTGAGGCCTGTGGGATTAAATTAAGTTCAGTTGGACTTTAAAGGGGCCATTAGAAGAAATGCTGGATGTGATTTACGTAACCTTACTTGCTTCCAACATTTGCGACAACAGCAAAATCCAAAACTGCTATATTTTTCACCTTTCTGCTTCTGTAAAAGCTATTCTTTAACAAATGGAGTTTATTCCACATGGAATCCACATAATAATCAATGTGTTATGAAAAACTGATAATAGGCAATGTCACATTGCAAAAAAAAAAAAAAAATACAATCCCAAAAAACAACATAAAAATATTGCAACATAAATGAACAGATTCATATTTTTACTCCCTTTTATTCCCTTGACATGGGAATTTGCTACCCGCATGAAATTTTAGATTTTTTTTTCCTGACAAAACTGCTATTCTGGGCTGTTTTTGGTTTGCCACATCAAATTCTGCATCACCTTTTTTTCACTAGTTTGAAGTGACAGAGGAAGACAACGGCTTGGTACTGAAGACCCAAACCTAGCTAGAGCAATTTTTTTTGACACTTTTTACTTTAAACAGAAAACAAATCAGTTAACTGCTTACCATACAGAAAACAGATGGAGATGTGCTACATCAGTCAGCACTGCACAGTCTCAGAAACAGCCACCATTGTTGCCTGCTTTAGATGAGACACTATCATGCATCAGTTGAACAGCACTGAGAGAGAATTTGCTCTGTTGTCTCCACCTGCATGTTGAGGGGAAGACAGCTGTAATGAGATCAACTGTCAACGCTGTCAGACACATGTGAAAACTGTACTGTTTAGCAGGTGAGAAAGGATCAGGCATGGCATCAAAGACCTTTGAATTGTCAAAGTATGATTTGAAAAAAAAAAACGGGAGAATTAAGAGTAACCTATATATTGTATACAGGCTTATGGTTAGCAGTAACTGTGGGAGTCGTCTTTTTCTCCATTTTGTTTGCATTTCCCTATCTAGATCAGTCCTTAAATATTTTATTGATTCCCAAGTGGAAAGCTGTATCCACATAATTCTTTGTCTTTCAGAGGCAAAGATAGGGAAAATATATTCAAACTACCAACAAATATATTAGTCAAGCATTTTCCTGCTTTTTTTCCCCCTTTTTTATAGCGAAAGGCAGGAACTGTTTTGATCTCTAAATTAATAAACAGCACAGGCTTTTGAAAATATCCTAAACATAAGTTTTGTAGAAAAATAATAATAGTAAAAATCATCTTTAGCAGAGGAGTCCATTTCTCTTTCTGAACATTTAATGCGATGCGCCATCCTCCTATTTGGGGGAAAAATGGACACCATTCCGTCTGATGAAATGCATAAAAAGGACCATCAACATTGTTATGCAGCAGGTCCAAAAGCTAGAATCTCGAATGCTGAAAGGACAAAACAGCACCTGTGACAAAAGTCATTTCCCACTTGTGTGCTGGCAACACTAACGCCTGCAGTCCTGACTTGTCCCCAATTGAGACCGTGCGGAAAATTGCGAAAACCCCCCAAAAATATTCTACAACAACAATCCAATTTTGCTGCAAACTTCAATACGTTTTGCAGAAAAAAACGAATGAAACAAAATCACACCTGGAATGCTTTATCTTCAGCATCAGAGCAGAAATTTGTTGTTGTGAGAAAGAATACCAGCACTCCAAAAGGGTAAACACTTTATCATCCATAATAATGCAGGAAGAAAGAATGGAAACAATACATGGGCTAGGAGGAAAAAAAAGGCTACAACAATTGAACCTTAGAGGGAAAATGACATCTGAGAAATACCTGCTTATTAAAAAGGTACTAAAGGAATTGTAAATGAACCTGGAAAAAATGTTTTGCCCTTGCCATAAGTGCTGTCTTTCATTTGGATTAATACTGCATGGAGCACTTGTGTCTGCTAAATTATCCAACTGTGAACCAGTTAGATAAAACGTCTAATTAAAAATGGATCTGCTATGAGCATTTAAAATATCCATTGTAGTGTTCTCTCTAGGAGTTTGTTTCTTGTACTCTACATGGCAGTCTATGAAAGAACAAAACCCAACGGGGAAATTCTTCAGTGAAGAATTCCAAGTTGAGGGACAGTATCCCTGCCTCTTGGCTAACTAATGTGAGAAACATGGACCAAAATACTGTATATGCCAGACTTTAACAACAGGTAGTGAGAATCTATGCCACACAAGCTGATATATTTCAACCTTCAGTAGAAATTGGATAAGGCGATATTGCATTTTCAATAAAAAAAATGGGTAGCGTCATTCCGGAGACCTTTTCTCTCAAATTCCACATCTTGGGCTTCTAACAAAAGCTTTCAGCACAGCGGTATTAAATATAATCAGATTGCATCATCATGACATCATTTTTCTTCAGAGCCACAACTGCCATAAAATATTTTTTTTAGGATGAATCAATATGATCTTGTTATGTAAAATCAATAGATCTGATACAATTATCCTGATTTCATATGCAACTTTTTTTTTTTTTTAACATAGTTAAGTTAAACTTAAATCTGAGAAAGTTGATGATTTTAGCTCATCCCAAACTGGAAATGTTATTCCTAACAATTATTTTCCTGATTTCCTTTGGTGCCAGATGTACATCAGCTTTCTGAGTTGGAATAAAGCTGTAGAAACATTTTTTTTAGGTAGGAACACTAATTTCTAATGCAAGATTACAGAGACCACTGGGCCTTTCCGAATACATCGAAAAATTTCAAGTTGTGAAGTCCTGTTAATTAAATCACAACTTCCCTCCCAGAGCCAGCATTAAGCAAACACCACACTTTCTGTAAATGTTGTGTTACCACTTCCTAGTTTTCCCTCCTGCAAACTTGTTATTGTAAGAACTTTTCAGTTAACTTTATAATTTTTTTTCATTTTTCTTGAGAGTATTACAGCAATTTCTCAGTGGTTTTGTTTGGTACTCATGTCTTTGAATCCAGCGTGTGTGGTGCATGGTGTTAGGTTTTGGTTTCATCCACTAAATTACCCTTTCATAAGATATATACAAAATTACACAAAATATATTTTACACATTAATATATATACAAATTCTAATGTAAGTTAGCAAAGAGCCGCACATGCTACATCTAAAGCCTAATAAGTGTTGCAGTGATCACTGTCTCTCTCTTCAGAGATGCTTACTGCTTCCTCCTAACTTGCAGGGAACGTCATAATTGGCTGTGGTCCATTTGCTCACCCACGTGTGTGTCCTCTCACTAACAGCAGATTTTAATGAATCAGTTTTACAGTGATTAGAGCTCCTGGCTATGGGAAGGTCATGGAGGGAGTAAACGACTCTGACCGTCAGGAAACAGGCAAGCAAGGATGTCTGTAGTCTTTGTGCGGCGAGCGCAGCATGGTGGGCCTAATCAAGATACCGACGTTTGGTTTCTCCTTGATAACTCTTTCTCAGCTATTATGTGGCAACTGTCTTTCTAAGAGTGCACTCTGAAACCTTTTGTCTCTCTATCAGCTTTTCTCTGTCATAAACTCTTTTTGTTCTTGCTCTCTGCCTGCAAAGAATTTCTGCCTCTTCCTTTTCATGATACTGAACCTTGCAGGAAAGTTACTCCAGAATAACATGAACGTTTGAAGTGAGAGAAAAGGGAAAATCTTTGTACTTGGATCAGCTCTCACTCTATTTTATTGACTCCTCGTGTTCTTGTCTCTGCATCAAGGGTGCCAGAAAGGTTGAACCAAAGGTTACTGAAGCAATTTCAAACTGTAGTCATTCATATCTATTTTCTGTCATGCAAAACAAACAAAAAAGCTATAGGTCTGTACAAAATTAATAGGTGTCATTTCAAATGTTAATGTTTCAAATACTATATTCTGAAAATAGAACTGTACGATTTCCATAATGCTACGTTCACACCAGCCTCAGTAACTGGCGTTCAAGCAACCACTTCCAATGAAAAGTCTCCGCATGTAAATGTGTCTTTCGGGCTTCGGCTTTCAAAACTTCGCGTTCACGTCCCTACACCAGTTTGTAAATTTGTTTTCAGCCCCCAGGTACAAATTGAATGTGCATTGAAAGTTAAACCAGGTGAACTTTGACCAATCAGGGACTCAGATTTGGTAGTGACACATGGATGTTGTCCCTTTTAATTGAGTGCCAACTGTTTGAAAATTGATCATGGAGTAGAAATTAATAAGTGCTGTTTATGCCCGGACAGAATTATCCTAGTCCAAGTCTCTCAAATATCGGAATAGAGCTGAGAGGGAAAAAATCTGGAGGAAGAATTGATAGAATTGAACAACTTCAACATTTCACAGCAAGTCTCTTCCTACTGTAGGTGCATGCGCTAGTATCGAGTAGCAACAATCCATTGTGAACACCATATGCTAAAAGTGCGTTCAACAACCTGCATTTAGCGCATTTTTGAACACATGTCAAATGCCCAGTGTGTACATAGCATCACAGGTTTGCAAAGTTAATATTAGCTGTGCAGATGCTAATTAAATTATATCCAAAACTTTGTGAAGGTATTCAATAGACAACAATTTAATTTGATTTCTCAAAACATTTTTTTTATCCATTAGCTGATTTCTGATCTTTTTTCTCATGTTTGATGCTGCTCTTTGCACGTAATAACAAGAAACACTTAAAACATAAACATCTACACACAGTACAAATGCCTTTACTTGTGTCTTCTGGTTGATAGGCGCAGCTCATTGCCTGAAGCTCTGTCTGTGTTGTGACAAAAAGCATGGCTCACAGAAGAGTTAAGCAGAGCCAACTCTACTGATTTACCATGTCTCCTTCTCTAATTCACCGTGTACTCCATGTTGGCCAGACAATCCTTGTAGACAGCCTCAAACCAACCATATTGACGAGAAAGGTAGCAGTATTTGGGGGTCTTCCCAGTTCGTCTGTGGCTATAATACAACTGTCAGTCAAATGGAAATACCACAATATGTGAGCCAGAGTGCTCCGGGTCTGGTGCTCCTGCCAAAAGGACATATGATATGCATATACACAGCCTGTGCGGGGGGAGGGAGGGGGGGGGGTAAAAGTCCTTTAACTGATGTTTTGTTGGACCCCCTCAAGATTCAATTACAGCACACATTTACTATAGCATCATTTAATTTCGCTTATGCAATGTTACAGCTCTTATTTCAACCCAGATCATCATTCAAGTTTCACCAAGATCTAGTTTTCCCCTTGTTTGTGAAACTGGTTTCCTCTCAGTCTTCTTTACCACCAATAGATTCTCTGTGAGTCTTTACTATCCATTTCTGTAATTCATAACTGCAGCTTCCTTAGTCCCATATTCATTATCCAAAAAGAAAGAAAAGGTCTACAGATTGACAACCCTGATCACTAATAAAATGTAAAAATGAAGTAGCTACACACACAGATCCTTGGTTTTCATCATTTAAGCTTCCTAATTTCAAAAAGGCTCTCCATGTTGTGTCTTTTTCTTTAAACAAGTTAAACTGAGTTCCCTAACATGCCACAAAGGGAGGTTGAAAACCAATCTGTTCCACCCTTTTCCCTACAAATGTATCATTTTCTGGTTTGTGAACTCATTACTTTGGTCCACCCATTGCTCATTTCATCTACAAGTTATAAGTGTGTGCATAGATTGTATTTAAAAAAGAGAGGAAATGAATTTTAATTTATTTACTCATTTATTAATAAAGAATATTTTTGATATTGGATGAAATCAAATTAACTTCTTTTCAATTAATCAAGTCTGTGCCTTTTGGATATCTTCGAAATAAAAAAATATGCATTTCCCTGGCTAAACCGGTTTTTATATTGTTTTGGATGATGGTGGCTGTGCAATATGAATGCAATTTGTTTGTTTTTTCTTCTCTGTATGCATGTACATTGACATATATTGATAATATTTTTATTTTTCATGTAATTTAATATGTTTGCTGCAAGTCTAGTGGTACCTTCTGCATCCAGTGCCTCTAAAAAGTGCCTTTGGAAAATGGTACAAATTAAGCTTTAACAAAATCTCTAATTTCCAAAATTGTTATCCATCCTGCATTTATGAAAACCATATTTAAATTATATTTAAGGAATTTTTAAAGATTTATTGGTAAGTGATTACCCTTTTGCAGAGCTCGTATTCTTTCTCACAACAACATATTCTTGTTCTGAAGCCAAAGATAAAGCCTTCCAGGTGTGATTTTGTTTCATTCATTTTCCGCAAACATGTATTGAAGTTTACTGGTAAAATAAAGTCAAAACGTAGACTGTTGCCCTCTTTCAATTAGCATATTTGGATCTGTATGTGAACTTCTTGGGGTGTAAACTTGTAAAAATATGAACACCTTTTCTGATTGTTTTACAAATACCTATTTCAACCTTATTATAAAATTGATAATCAATAAACTGCGCTTTGCATTCCATGCAGAAAATGCAGCAATCTGCATCTTGGCTGCACGTAAATATGTGGGAATAACATCAGCCTTTATTTTGTCGGGACACAACTGGAAACACAAATCCACGTGATTGTTTGAACGGTTTCTAAGGACTGAGTGGCATTTCTGCTTTAAAAAAGCTCACACACCACCCCAAAGCCGATGTGTGAGCTGGCGGCCCGAGCCCAGCTCGGACACACAGTTCTCCTGAGTCCGGCAGCCGCTAATCCACAGGGGCCGGTCGGAAGCCTCCCCCCCAGAGCACACACGTAACAAAGCACCACCGCCCTGTCCGGAAACACAAAGCTATAAGTCCGTCTCTCTGAAGAACCGTACCTTCTATGCATGACGTAAACCAGAGCAGTAGTGACACATGATCGAATGAACCGTTTACATGCAACACGATCGGATTAACCCACCTATCTCGATCGGAAAGAAATTTTGATCCTAACGAGTCTGATCGGGGCAGAGTATTCCAAACGGCGTGTTTACATGATGCATTTTTCTTCAGATCAGGCGTTCTTTCGATTACTTTTGTCCATGTAAACGCAGCTAATGTATGCAGACATGTTAACATGATAGACTTTGCCGCAATTAAAGACCAAGGGCGTTGTCATGTTAGCGTGACAAGGTGCTGCATCGCGTAACAAATAGTCCCTTTTTGTGAAAGAAGCTATCTAAACTGAAAAAATTGTAAGAATAAAGTACAAAAAACTGATTGCAAATTTATTTATTTTGTAAGTGACCATGGTATAGGCGGGATAACCGGAAGCAACCATCTTCTGCTTTGCGCCGGACGGTTCAGGCTTGCGCTGCGTGCGTTAATTTCTGATAATTCACACTCCGTTGTCCATTAACCCTTACTTAAAGAATCATGAGTAAAGAAAGAGAAGGCACTTTTTAAACTATCACCACTCTTCTTTTTGCAATTCAAATAGATGAAGCAGATGAAATGTCACATCATCAAATTTCTTGATGGCAGTCTCTGGATTGACACACATAGCCCTGATGTTCCGAACTACGTTTTGTCACTTCAATTCCTGTGTTCAGCCCGTTCTTGTTTGCTTCTCCCACTACCTCACAAGATGGTACAAAAAAAGGAGATTCATTCTATGGTGGTGCAGTTCACACATCACATTGTATTGGGGGAAAAAAAAGAGTGGGTAGACACACAACAGATAGGCTGTGCAAACAAGGCTTATGATCTTTGTTGATGTGTTTTTCTCTTTGGGTACATCCTCTAGACCAGTAAACCTCTCTTTTATGGGGACACTCACACCTATTGATGATTAATAATCAAGCTCTTCGCACCAGACTGCTAATTACCCTCCTAATTCCTTCAGGAAGTAAGCCGTGTACTCAATTTTTCAACTGCTGCCTCTTTCTTTTGGTACCAGGTTTGAACGTTTTTTTTGTGAGTAAAATAAATAATGGCCCACATTAATAAATTTCATGTTGTTGTCCATGCAGCACTGAATTCATCTTCAACAAAAAGGCTTTGTTAAATGGCCTGCATAGTTGATGATACATTAAAAACTGTTCAAGCTAACATTTAAGGAAAACAAACAACTGTGATTTATGAGTCTTCTGCACTTTCCTTACTTTCCTAAATTTTCTTACTGTGTAGCTCAAATAGGCTTTGCAAAAGCAATGCCTCCTGTTACTTACTGCACAGTTAATAAAAGTCTGATTATGGCTCATGCACATTGTAATGTTGTGTGATCTTTGCATTTACTATAGCTTTATTTTATTTTTTATAAGTTTCTCTTTTTTAATATATTAGCATATGAGGAGACTGAAGGAAAGGTAAAATGGTGCCAATTAGGGGTAGTGTAACACTTGCTGCTACACAGGAAGAATTGTGGATGATGGGGAGGATTTGTTTACAATTTTGCTGCAGGAATTTTCTGTGAGATTACCCAGGGGAGATGTTAAGGAGACACATTTCTGCTCTGACAACGAGTATTTTCTCACTAATTCAAAGACAAGGTAAAGTTGCATCTTCACCTTGTTAACTTACTGCCTGATGTCTGTTGATAAAATGTGCCAAGCTACGTTTTATTACTAAAAGCAACTGTTGTACGCTCTGGGACTTTATTAATGTGACTTTTAAATGTTTCTTTTTTTTTAGGATTTTGTGCCTTGCTCTGTATTTAAAACACCTTATGCAAACACAAAGCACAAGGCCACAGATTTTTTTTCTTGGCTTTTTTTTATTGACTGTTCATATCAGCCAACAAAGATGAGAGAAGAAACACAATCAAACAAGAACAAACCAACTTTTAAAAGTAAAGTGTGTATATGTTGTGTTTTTAAGACTGGTTTTAACATGATCAAAACCAGAAACTATGACAATTGACAATGTGTTTGTGTGTATGTGTTACCAAGATGATGCAATTGTACACAAATCAGTATCTCCCGCCCAGCAGTGAAGGGATTTACACAAATGGTCTTTTAAATAGACAGAATAGACAGTTGCCTCAGGCTTTCATCCACAGGGGGCGCCTCTGTGGCAAATCAAATTATTCTTGGCAGGTATTCATGCAGATGTCAACCTCTGAGGTTACTTCATTAGCATCAAAATGAAGAGGTACAAGGTGTTAGGAGCCCAGTTTCAAAAAAACAACTACGACTAGAGGTGAAATAAAAACAAATGAAGCAAACCCCCCCCCCCCCCCACATGTGGAATACCCAGCTGCTTTTAACTTTAAAGTATTAGTTTGTTTTAACTTTTGCCAACATTTATAGTCATTTCATACCACTTTTTTAACCCTTGTGTTATCTTAGATGACCCTACCCTTACATTGTAGTGTTCTCCCTACCATGGCAAAGGTGGATAAAGGTGGAAAGATTTCATGTAATCCATGGACACCAGTGAAGATCACAAATAATTGAAGAAAAAAGGTTGGGTCTAGATGACCCAACTCCCAACGTAAAAATGCCTAAGATAGCACATGGGTTACCTCTGTGCAGTGATGTGAACAACAACAATAAACCATCATGTAAAACCAAATTAAAAACACAAACGAAGAAGACCCTGGGATTAGCCTGCATTGTGCTTCAGCAGCCGTGGCATAGAAACAACCAATGCAACCCCAGAAATGTAAATTAGAAGTATCGCTGAGACTGTTTCCCTGGTTAGCATATGAACTCTTGACTTGCGTACAGGAAGGCTTTTTGAGAACACGGTGATCCTGACCTTTGGGTGCTACAGTGAGCTCATCCTTTAGTCCAATTTAACATTATTGCTGAATGTAACAACACTCCTTTAAAGACACTGACTTCAAAAGAAAAGGGAGAACGAATGGAGCACCTAAACATGCAGCATCTTCACAGATGTCATCGACACAAAGGCATAACAAAATCTCATCATGAAAGTGTCACTGTTTTAGTGCTTTGACCACTCATCAGTCAGACGTGATCTGTAATCTTCAAAGCAGCTCTTATGTCAAGAAGATTTATGCTTTATGGACTCCTGTTTTTCCTTTTCTTTCATCTTTCTCTAGCACAATGTAAGTGAAGCTAGTGAGGTGTTCAGATCAATCTACAGTCCTGACAGTTTCCTGAAATAAAAGCAGCTCCTTACATCTTATAAGAGGCCAGTTTCTGAGTGTGCTACATTTTAAGGCTCTCCTAATACAAGCACATCGGTTGGAACAACGCACTTTCACATGAATCTGAACAATAACTGTAGATTTATATGAGACAAAAACCTGTCTGAGAACAAGCTTTAGGTTAATTGCAAAAGAAGTAATCAGTTTACCACTGGTTGATGATGAAAAAATCTTATCTCGGGTTCTGCAGAGCGCCATCAAAATTAAGGTTTGACATTCAAACCATTGACATTAAAGATTACACCAGAACGTTACTCTGGAAAGTGTGCGAGGAAATAAGCGCTATGGCAGTTTAGCAGGAAAAGGTCAGCGTGGAAATGACTGTTCACTAATTACAGAGCTACTGAAGCAACGTTTTAGAGTCACTTTGTAATGGTTGTCAAGTCAACCAGTGACTGTTATGATAAACTGGAGCAGAAGAGTACAGTTCTCAACTGATTTTTGACTGTAATCCTTGAATGATTTTTTCTACTACCAATCCCCCCATGCTTTTTATAATCCAATATTATCATTGTATAGTGCCATGTTTTTGTCGGCCATACATGTGAATGTTTGCTAAACAGAATAGAATAATTAATTACATACCAGTTTTTGCTTAATACTGGTGTGTTTTCATGTGCAGGAAAATGCAGTTGACCGACACATATTGGCTTGCTATGAAAGAAATAAGAAGGAACGACTTTCATTCTACCTGACTTATTGACAGACATAGCTTTCATTCATCATTACATTGAGTTTATGCAATAAAAGCCTCATGATAGGACAAATAAATGAACTTGATTTTCTCTACAGATTGAATTGATTTGTTGGTCCTCAGTTCAAAGTTCAGAAAAGGTTTCATGATGATGACTTGCAAACTAAATACACAACTAAACATATCTTACAAAGAATTGAAGAATTGTATGGATAAGTAACATTTTCGAGGTCTGTCTGTTTCATATATATATATATAAAACAGTATATGTATATACATGCATACTTTTAGGTACATGCATATATATGTGTGTGTGTGTGTTGTGGGAGTGGGAGTGGGAGCCCCCCCCCCCGTTTCCCTGAGCAAACACTTTATTCTCCATGTTGACTGGCCCAGATAAGACATCAGCTTCGAGTCATCAAGCACAAAAATGACCTGTGGCATGCAGTTTTGCTTCATTTTGACTTGCCTCGCAGAAAGGGACACGTCGCTCTATCCCTGCAGCAATAGATGACACTCTGGTCACCTCTTCTCTTTGGCCTTCCCCTTCGTGCAAACCTCCCTCTGTAACCTGTGTTCCTTTTTGTGAGTGCTTCAACTCGTGACTCATTCCCATCTGTACTTCTCAGTAGGACAAAATTAATTAGCATAAGTGGAAACATGGAAATAAGCCTGCACACACACATTTATTCACTCATACCACAGGAAGTCAATTAAACGTGCACTGAGAAATCACTGAATTTTAAGCCCTCCTGGGTTTTCCTGTTTACATTAGTGATGGTGTTATCAGCAGGACCTTTTTTTTTTTTTTTTTAAAGTATGGTTTGGAAAAGGTTGTATTAAAAGTGGTAACAATAACTCCCATTAATTCTTCAAACAATAAAAATGGTACAAAAAAAACTATTTTTCTTTTCTTTTTGGTTTCATTCTATTGCATTTATTTCTGAAAAACAAATCAACAGCTGGATGCTTAAAGAGTGAAATAAAACAAGAAGAGCCAGGCTGTTTTACTCTAATGGCAAAAAAGGAGAGATACAATTTTTTTCTTCAAAATTCATCTCAAGGTAAAACAATTAGATTATCAGGGAAGATTCAGGGAAGATTCAGTCTTTTTAAAAATTATACATTGGCTGGATTGATAAAAAAAAGTTGCTAAAAACTTTTTAATAAATTGCCCCCTTGATGGCAAGAAGTTGTTTTAGTGACTTTTTCACACTTGATGTGAGACCACTCAGTTTCAAAGAACATTTAAACTGTTCTTCTAATTTTTCTCTGAGTGAGATCATCCCACATAAACTCTCAGCCCACTGCTTCTGTGCGAAATCACAACAAACAGCTTTCCTAATGTGATGATAATAAATTGTGTGTGGCGAACTGCGGTAAAGGTTGCTGTGAAAAGTATAGGCTTGTAAGATGAGCCACTGTGAGAATTATTGGACTTGTTAAACTCTTAGAATTCACCACAAGGATCACAGACTATCTGAGTAAAACAAAATATTAGTTAAAATATTCTAAGGAAATTAAAAAAAGGCACTGCTTTGAGCCGTTAAACCAAATGGCCTCCTAGAAAGAGGAATCTATTACTAACCATGTGGGAAATCTTTTTAGTCCTCGTGTTGTGTGAGGTTGGGTTTCAAAAGCCAAGTTTTACACACATTTTTTATGAGTTAAGCAAATCAAGGGAGCTAAAAAAAACTATTATAAATATGCATCTCCAGAGGGAAAAAAAAATCGGCTTCACAAACCACACCGTGTGTCATTCACCTCATCATTGTGAATCTAATATATCAAAGTGTGACACCTGAATAACCTGATCACTTCATTATTTCAGGGCAGTTTTCCGGTGCTCAAGTCAATCAGGGCCCACTTATGAAACACGGTTAGTGATGAGAGGCAGCTTGGGTGTTTTGAGAGCCAAAAGGAACAAAAAAAAAGATTTTTAATCTGTGAATCCTCTTTTCAAACAAAGAAAATAAGATGGATTAGTTTTTTTTTAATAATTACTTTAAGTTGCACTTTTTTATGTCCTAAAAGTTTTGAACCTTATTTATTTAAAAAAGGTTCCTTTTTTAATTAAAAGGTCTAAAATGGGAGTTATTGATTTGTTTTCGTTGGTTTTGTTACTTTTCAACCCAAATGTTAAAACAGCTGCTATAAATCATCATGTTGATGATTTGTGTGTTTGTCTAAAATATTTGTCAAATTTCTACATATTTCATACATTTTTATAATGTGCTGTTTTTAATGATCATGAGTTAGGGGACATACAGCGCACAGCCACAATGTGTTTCAAAAGAACCAAATTTGTGTCTCACCTGGATTTTTCCACTGGAATAAAACGGCCATCCTTATATGAGATTTTTTTTTATTTCCTAGGGAGAGCCACTACATAAAAATACAAGTTTTACAGGCTGTACATTATATGATGTGTCTATAGTAATTTTTATGCAACAACTCTACACTGTGTCTGCAGAGTCAGTTACTAACATTGTCAGCACTTGTCGATTTACAAAATGTGTGAAACTACAGGAGACTGTCTGTGTCAGATGCATTCTCACATCTGGAAATACTCCATTGTGGCACCTTAGAAAAGAACACTGGGAGCAGTAGATGTCGCAGAAATAATGTGTTCAGTGCAAGACAATGAGAATAGCTGAGATAGCTACATTTATTCATTCGAAAAGACTGTTTTTACACCAGCATCAATGCCACTTGTATTTACATGGCCAACAAAAGAAAGAAAAGTAATACTTTTGTGGGTTTTCTCTGAAAAGCAGAAACACATAAATGAGCAGACATTATCAGCACAACACTCAAAAGTTGTGATTAAAACTAGGAGGTTTAGGTTCACATAGATGTTTCTTAATAGGCAGATCTGATGGGTAGAGTTTACATTTTAGCCAAAAAGAGTCTTCTTGACATAGTCATGTATCCCAGCTTTTTAAACTAGTGTTTTTTAACCTTTTTTGAGCCACGGCACACCTTTAACCTTGACAAATATCCCGCGGTACACCAGCATCATAAAAAAAAAAAAAGAGAATGTATGTATCATGTGAGATGTAGTACAAATAGCCAACGAACGTAGACAGACTCATGTCTCTGAGCTTCATGGTTTTGTTCACTTTTTCCACGGTCCGACACCGGATTCTGTGGAAAGCTACACCGCTAAAGACGAGCTTTAGCTGGTATATTTGTTAGAACTGGGAGACTTTTATGAAATCGGAACAAGGAAGTGAAGACTTTAACCACTTCTGATTGGTCAGACTGATGACATGTGATTACACCTTCAAGAATGATTGGTGGAGACACTTGAAGGGGCGGGACTTTTCCTAAAACAGCTGACGCCACGGCTAAATCGTGGTACCGTCATTCTTATCAAAATGTCTTTTTTTAGAATCAAATAAACACAAAGAAAAAAGTCTTTTACGATCTTTTTTATTCTGACTACTCAGTGTTTTATTAGGACCCTTTTGTATTAACACAGAGCTACGAAGGAGTTTTAGGGCCACGGTGAGGAGAAAAAATTCTGGCCAACGTGACAAGTTTTTTCTCATCATTAAATCACATATAAGTTGCTCCCCCAGCCATTCATCTTCTATTCCGTTTGTCCCTTTCGGGGTCATGGGGCTGCTGGAGCCTATCCCGGCCACTTATGGGCGAAGGCAGGGGACACCTTGGACAGGTTGCCAGTCTGTCGCAGGGTCACACATTTCACACACCAATGCACACTCACATTCACACCTATAGACAATTTGGAGTGACCAATTAACCTACGAAGCATGTTTTTGGACGGTGGGAGGAAGCCGGAGTCCCCGGAGAGAACCCACAGGGAGAACATGCTAACTCCACACAGAAAGGTCCCCCGTTGTTGTTCTGTTTCCAGGTCCCCCAGGCGGGACTTGAACCAGGGGCCTTCTTGCTGTGAGGCAAGAGCGCTAACCACAAAGTAACGTAGCTTTAAATTCTGAGCATGCAGCCGACTAGGAGAAAAAGCATTATTTTTTTCAGGATTAGTCTTACCTGTAAGTGAGTGTTACACTTCTGTAAACACTTCACACATGTTGATTCCGATGCCCAAGCAAATATGAAAACTGAGAAAAGTATAGCTACATAATTGCTTTGAGAAATCAATAATTAAAAATTAAGACTGGAAGGCTTTTCATTCCTAATCTAACTTTGACAAAAGTGAAAGCTTGAATTTCAATAATGGAGAATGACAAATATGAAATGGCATCGTGACAGTCAGGACTGTGATCAGTCTAATTTTTTGTGGTTCTCCAAAGCTGCTTCTGTCTGTGTACATTGGCTAGAATTTGTCAAACTCTATCAAAAATGCCCCTCCACTGAGAGCAGCTCAACACAATCCCAGCACTGCAGCACAAACAAACAAGATCAAGAACCACACCATTTCTTTGTTATTATTTTCAAATCTGTTGGAACCTTCACTGCCTCTATTTTGAGCACACATGCACAAAAACATCCTGCAAACGCATGAGGGGATGCACAATCATGAACACCCACTCATATCCACACTCATACATGCATGCACAGATGCATTTTACTTAAATCAAAAGCTTTAAGAATCTTGCAGTCAAAAGGTCTCTTTTTCAAAAATGTGAATTTATCAAAAATGCTGTACACACTACAGACAGTGTTCAAAGATTAAAAACACTGCAGACAATCCAGTGAAAGGTTTGTCTCGGTTAATGTTGAGCATACACACACCCTCGCCTGTTTGGAGACGCTGGTAAGTCAGATTATCCCCCTTATTTTTACCATCTAATGGCACAATTGTGTACTGCCGTGCACATTTCCCCAGAGCCTGGTAATGGTAGAGAGATTTTTTCCCTTTTCCAAAGCAAGCCTTGTTTACTCTTATGCAGGATGACAAGCACATGCAAGGAAACTGACAATGTGCAAGTGTAAATTAGGTCCCAAGTCTGCTGTGCATTAATTATGAATTAAGTATAATTGCAGTGGGATTCTCTGAAGTCAATTCGTTTGGACTGACTGTAATATGAATGAATTCTGAGCAAACAAGCCGTATGTCTTAAAGGGCTCAAAAGGCAAGCTTAGACAGAGCACAGCTTCTGCCCCAGCTGGAAAAAAAAAAGACAAGGTGTACAACCAGCTAAGAGCCCAGACATCATATTGTGATTCATTTTAATTTGGATTATTTGATAGTGATTAAAATAAAAACATTTAGTGCCTGCAGTAACCAAGTTTTTTTTAACAATATACATGTTAGTCAACATGTCTATGCCCATTTAGAAGTGTTATTTTCCTGGCATTAAGCAGTGTGGTAAACAACTCAACCAAAATGATTCACCTCATTTTACAGTCCACAGACATCCCTTAATTTTCTCTGTTTCAGCTGCTGTCTTGACCAAACTAATGAAGGTTCTTAGCATTTGTGCAACAGAAAAAGAGCAACACTAATTGCAACTATATGTCACTAGCGGTCTAATAGTCAGACACTGGTGTGCGCTGATGTGTTTGCAATAAAAGTAAGTACCATAACAAACTACTTTATACCAGATGAGCACATTATTTAAAGAAGAGGTGAAACAAATGTGAAAACTACAAACCTAAAATGACCAAAGAAGAAATGGATATTTCTTTAAATGTTTTTTCTGGGGAGTCCTGCATGAACATAGTTTATGAAAGAAGCTATACAACATAAAAGCACTTGTGCTGTTCTGTTCTTTTTTTTTTTTTTATTATAAGATGTCAAAAATGATTGGACCCATCATCAGCCTTTTCCATAAGCTCTTTTAGAAAATGCATTAGGAATGTTTAGTCAAAGGCTCATTATTACTTTATAACGATAAAAAGAAAAGAAAAAAACAAAAACATACAGCTTTGAATGCAATATAAATCCTTTTTGAAAAAAAAAATCTTGAGTCTATTGTGTTTTCAGATCCTGATATAATATATTAAAAAATAAAGAAAAAAAAGATGAATCTGCCTTTTAAGTTGCCTTCACCAACTTAAAAATCTCTATCAGGTATAAATACATGATTAGTTTTTAAAAAGTGTCTGTTCCATCATTGAATAGTGTGCTGCAAACAGTTTTTCAAAAGCGCAGCATTAAAATGTTCCTGTAGCAAGTCACAAATCTTTTGTGATGCATTATTGCCCTCAATTAGTCAACCATTTTCTATTAACACATAATCTTTGATCAGAACTACAGCGATGCTTTCAAAATATTAATAAAACACAATTCTTTTTTTATTTTTTTTTACATTAGGGAATTGCTTTGCGTTATTTGTATTATACTATTTTACAGAAGGGAGTTTAGTTAAATATACTCACCTGTTTTCTCTTGTTTTAATGTTGAAACAATAATTAGCCTGAGTAATCAGAGAAAACAACATCAGTGGTTATACAGATACTAAACACATGTAGGCAAAACATGAAGACTATAGAGCGCTAAAGATTCACAGCCTGAAATCTGAAAATGGCCTGTACAGCTGGAAACAGCTACCCCACTTACAGTGAATGGGTCTATTATCAGGACAACAGCCATGTAGGACTGTCCATTGAAAAACAGGTGAGTGCACCATTCAGAGAGAGGGACTAATTTTCACTCAGTGGGATTATAATGAGCCTGTCATCCTCTTGTCCTGCCCAGTTTTCTGTTAGAAACCATACCAACTCTGACACAAGCTGCAAAGCACAGCAGAACCACCTCAGCATTTCTAAAGAGGGCAGTGAGACATTATACAGAACAGGATCCAAAGAACAAACTACCAGAAATATAATGAAGCAGCTCATCTTCAAGTGACCATAAGTATGACAACTTTTAAAACATTTTTCATGGTTTGATGAGAAAAAGCTTATGCTTAATTGAATCTTGTTGAAAGTGTGAAGGAGAAAAAGCAGTTTACTTGGTCATAAAAGGCTGGTTTGCGTGTGTCACCTCTTCAAAGCTACATACATTTATTACAGATGTGTGAAAAATTAACCTATCTTAATGTGTGTATAGAGGACTAGGAGAATGTAAAAGTTCACCTGGAGTGGCTCACACTGCAGCAGTAAGCCTTTGAAGACAATAAAGACATTGCTAATTAAAGTCAGCATGGTGTTTATTTGAAGGACAATATAGTAGACGGTAGCTGCATGTGCTTACAATAAAGAGGTTTTTGATTGGGTTCTACACAAATTAAAATAGCAGGTATAAATTGTTTCTTTAATCAGTTCGGAGTTATGAAAGTCTCTACTCTAAATTTTCTCTCAAGGAAAAGCAAAGCCTACAAAAGTAAAATTTAACACTTTTATAAAGGCATCCTCCCACAGATGTAAAGCAAGGGAAAAAAAGCAATTGTTGGATGGTTTGAAATGTTCTATTGTTCTGTTCTTAATCGTTTGTGCAGTAGCAACAGTGAAAGCCTTGGGTTTGTAAAAAAATAAAAAAATAAAGTCCTGCAGCCTTTTGATGAAGCAGTGAATCGCCAAGGTGATGCAAACAATTCAAAAAGATAGCACAAAATACACTCAGTGACACATGGACACGAAGTAGCTCGGTTCAGAAGCAGGAATACGAGCAGGTTAGCCAAACAAACAGATTGCACATGAATGACAATGAGGCAGAAAATTGGTGAGAGCGGCAACAGACATCAACAGAAGACTGAGAAGCAATATTGCATGAGGGCTTTAAAATATGCAGGTAGGTTATGAAGTAGGTTCTGAGCACACGGGCTGTCTCTGCTTCCATCAAAAAAGCACACCCACACATTTTCCGTACTCTCTGTCTGTCTCTTGTCCCTAGTTGCTCTTAAAATCATAGAAATAAAAGGAGGTACAGGCAAAATGACAGAGGGAGCACTGGAGGTTAAAGGATACAATTTCTCAGTATCTTTTACCTCCTCTGACCATCTGTCTAGCTGGCAGTAGCCTTTACCTTTTAAGTTTAAACTCCAAATGGTCAGTAAACTAAGAAGGTAATCGGACAAGGAGAATCAGGTGAATAAAAATTAAACAAAATTTGGAGTTGTGTTGCACCCATAAGGTAAGTCCCAGTCCAAGCAAAGGAAGAAATAGAAGTGAGAATCCAGATACATCAAACTACTGAAATGTTATCTTCCAACAAACAGCTATGGAGAAAATGCTGAAATGAAAGGAAATTGACAGGCAGACGGTAAATGATAAAAATTGAGAAATAAATGAGAGAACAAAATGAGAAATGCATAGGACAGAATGAGATGCGAGCATATAAGGCAGACTGTGGAAATCAAATGGGAGAAGGACTGAGTGGAGCAGCAGGGAAGAAGTGGAGAGGAAAATAAGGGGATGAACATTAGAAATGAAAAACTGGAGAGATTTGGGTAGAAACTGCATAGAGTCAAACCAAGAAGAAAAAAAATGAAAATTAAAGCAAATGGTATATGCTTTGAGGGCAAAGAAAGATACATGTGAAGAAAAGCCTGTTTCTAAGGTAGCCTGCTGTCTCATCCCTGCACTCAAGCAGAAGCAGAAAATTAATACTGACAAAGAGAAAAGAACAAGAGAAAAGATAACAAAAAAAACAAATGTCAAGCTTGCATTAAATCAGCCTCTTTCGCCATCCGTCTCATCTCACACTACATCAATGGCTGCTCTGCAGAAACTGAATGACTTGGACAGAAGGTTTACAATAGGACCTCCTATCCCGGTTAATTAGATTTCCCAGTGCTGAATTTTCATATGCTAAGCAGCCAGGTAACATTAAGAAGCGAAATGCCTGTGGGGCTGTGTTGAGTTACATTAGCTTCAATGTGTGGCAACAACAGCCAGATTCACGACTCAACCAACTGGGATTGGGTCCCACAGTCTTACGGTTCCCCACATTCAGCCTGCCAGCCCAATAAGCCAGGGTTTGATTTTCTTTTACTCAAGCACCTCAGGCCTAAAAGAAAATAAACTTGTGTGATTTGCATTAATTACAGAAAACAATTAGAAAACAAAAGTGTGTTTTCCCCAACAAAACTAGTGAAAAGTATCTTGCTGGAATCAATGCTGTTGATTGAAACACAAATTGATTTGGGTTCAAATGTTGCAGTTTTCTGTATCTAAATTGTGGCCCTTAATTGCATGTGCACATGTGTTCTTAGGCCTGGCATCAGCTCCTCTGAAAGTAGGACTGAGAGGCTGTTACAACAGTCCCACTGTGTGGCCTCCCTTGGCTCACAAACACAAATTAGCTGAGGGACGACTGCTGTGGTAGAAAGCTTCTCTGCAGACAAAACCCTTTTAATATTCCTTCCAAGTCCATTAAGGCCTCAAGAGATTGGCAGGGATTGATTGTTTGTACTTGATATTACCAGGGGTTTCAAGGCCAGATCCTAGTCAAAAATTAGAGATGGCATTTGGTAAAGCCCAAAGAATTGAAAAACTAAATACAAGCAGTGCGTTGTAATCATCCCTACAATAAGGAATAAAAAAAGGAAGACTTCATCTAATTAGTGAATGATTGTTCCCATTTCTTTGTGGATTCAGGCTTCACTGACAAATGGAATGGTTTTCCAACTCAGTGGCTTTCAAATTTTTTTACACCACTATTTTCTGGCAGGTTAGAGCTTTTCCAGTCAATTATTCAATTAAAGCAATGACCTCTTCACCTTCCTCTCCCATTTGCACACTTTGCACATGTGGGCACAGAAACTGATGAAGATACCTCCATACTGAATTTAAATCACAGTATTAAATTGCAATTTATATATTTTTATTCCATCAAACCAAATCTTATTTTTTAAATCCATTATTAATAAGAGAATAATAAAAATTTTGTCTAGTATTTTACCTTAAAACTTTACAATGAAAAGAAAAAATAATAGATTTCCTTTAAGAGAAGGTGTCTTTTAATTTGAAAAATCTAGTTATTTAAAATATTGGATTGGCTAACTATTAAAACTTTTGCTTTTTAAATGTAAACTGTAGATTTTTTAAATAATAAATGAGGTTGTTGCATTAATTGGGTTTTTTAATGGAGGTGTAAGGCAGGCATTTTAATTTTTATCAACAATCTTTCACCATGTACACCACACAATCTTGTTATAATTTTAGTTTATCCCTGTATTTATTGGTTTTAAAGATTTTTTAAATGAGACATCATGTCAAAGCAATGATAAAAACCTTTGGAGAGACTATTGAAAAAAAGGAGAACTTCTTGCAATGCCAGTTTAGGCCATAGGACATTAGCTTTTTAATCACAAATATTTCATTGCTTTAAAGCTTTCTGCAGATATTTTTCAGATGGTTAGGGTTTATATTCATTTAAACCCATCTTGGTGCCAAAACATGCCAGAAGCTAAAAATTATGCCATTTAAGCATATTTTAAAACTATTAGGGAACAAAAATGTCAGCTGTTACTTTAAGTATTGTTTGGAAATGCAGTAACTGAGGTCTAGGTTTGAGGACTTATCCCAAAAACAGGGTTTATTAATTGAAACAAACTGTGAGTGGAGCGCTGGGCCTGTGGAAATTTTACTATAAAAAAAAAGATCAAACTTCTGTTAACTCAAACTTAATGCTGATTTATAAATCTGGTTGTTCTGGATTAAACTCTGGCAGCACAACCCGGGAATGTGAGTTTGCTGCTTATTTTGTTCTTGTGCATGTTGATAGCAAATTAAATGAAAGCAAGGCAACATGGAAACATGGAAAAGTATGGGGTCATTGTTTCATGCAGACTCTTGAGATTTCTCACTGATTTTACTTTGATGGAGAATGTGGGGAGCTGGAGTCTGACAGAACATGGCTTTGGATAGCTCAACAGCCCATCAAAGGGAATAAACAAAGAAACAGATGTATGTTGACAGCCCCAATAAGAGCCAGATTGGATGGACCTGTTAAACAACCGTGCTATATTCAGGCTGTGCCAATGTGAATAAGATGGCTCGTGCAAACTTTGTGCACAAGTGTCAGCTCTGCTCTACACACCAGAATAATTGAAGTCTTAATTGTTCTTGTGAGGGAAAAAATTGGATTGGTTTTGCATCTGAGCAGTGCTTTGTTCAGATGATTCTGATATTAGATAAATAAACATTGATTTGACTTGACCGTGATATATAATACTGTGATTTGGGTGAGCTGGCACCCTCAAACGCATTAATAATACAATATCTCTGTGTGGGTGTAAGTGTGTCTGCTTGTAGTTAAGTGTGTGAACTCATGCAAAAAATGGCAAGTGACAAACTGACCCTTGGCTGCACCTGACAACTCGTTTTGTCTCTCACTGAGCCAGCAGTACTCTACAGGGCATGCCTTGAGGGTTTTCAATTTGAAAAATAAATAAAACGAGATGAATACACTCCTTTGTGAATTGTGTTATCGGTTTTCCATTTTTTTCCACGACACAAGGACATGTGGCCCCATATGCAAGTGTTTCCTTTAATTCTGTTATTTATCTATTTGTTTTTTTTATTTATTAATTTACTTTTGTAGGTGTGAGGCATAATAAAAACTGCCTGGCTGGGGTAGGGTTTCTCTGGCTAAGTGGCAGATAAAATGAAAGATTACAGTCACATGACCTTCATTACAACACATGTATTTAACTTTAGTGATTCCTTAAAAAGAAAAAGAAAAAGAAGTGATCAAAAATACTTAGTATTGTCATGGTTGACGTTTTTGAAGATACAGCTTTATCAGCCATAACTTGAAGCTGTCATTTCTTGAATGACTTCATCCGCCTCTGACATCTCTGTTGAGGAACTTTGCCTCATTTTTCTTTACAGTGCTGCTTCAGTTCTCTTAGATTTCTAGGTTTGCTTCCTCTTAGCTCTCTTAGATTCAACCACTGCCTTTTACATGACTGTAGAACTGCACTTTGACTGTTTCAAATTGAAGAAGATTTGTATTCAGATATTTTAAAATAACCTTTCCCAGATTAGTTTGCAACAACTAGTTCTCATAAAATAGTGTTTCCTTCTTGGTATTGTGTATAACAGACATCTGACTGCCTTACAATAAGAGACAACTTAGTTTTGTGCAAATGTTTCTCTTTCTTTGACTGCCTTTTCCTTTATGTGGCTTAATTTCAAGTTATACCAGTTCAACTACAAATAAAGCATTTCTAAGTTGCACATACATACATTGAGAACACATTTTTCTTTTTATAAAATCCATTTGAACTTTTTTTTTATACATTTATTCACAAATCTGATCAAAAAAATAAAAATGAATGTATGGACTCTTGCAAAACAAATAATGTAAGCCCCTGTCCTAGAAGTTCAATAAGATGACTCAGTTATTTTCAGTCATGAAAGTAAAATCGATATTTCCGTAAACACTTTCAGTTATGGGCATTTCATAGTCACTAACGCTACAGGGGATACTAAAAACATGTATGAGCGTCCAAGAGGCCATCAATAGGTTTTTTTATGTGTTGGTAAAGGAGCACAAGATGAACTTGAGTCATAAATCAGGGCAATCTGCCTCGCATGCAGCATTAAATTCTTTCTGTCCTCTCCTGGAATATCTCCCCCAAGGCTGGGTTATTAATAAGTAAACACACCTCCCACTGTGAAGATATGGACCAGAACAAGGAAGCCACTGATCTCTTTGGATGAACTGCAAAGATTGTAAGTGTTGGAGGAATAAAGTGCTATCACCATCAAAACTAAATACACACACATTGAGGCACACATATGCACCATTCATGGGGGATTCCATGTGCTGTAGAGCCTGGGGCAATCACACCCCAGAGTCTGTGACGATGAAGGAGCCTTATTGTTCCTCTGACTGAGGGTGGGCTGGTTTCTGGGACACTGAAAACCCCTGACAAACACGAAGCCGGGGTCACATGGCAAACACAGATCAGAGCGGAAATGGGGGAATAATGGCAAACATGTGGCTGTGCATCCAATTAAGCTGATCCTTCCTCAGATTTACACTGACTCAACTTCACTTGTTAGGTTTGATGAGTTTCATGCCGTTTCTGAGCGCTGACAACTGCAGAAAATAGGCAAACCAGAGAACAGATAAAGTTTTTCCTCCTTTATGTGTGCGCCTACATTACAGATTTTTTCATACATATGTTTCAGTAAAAATTGCAGCCTTCCAAAGAGCATCCCTCTCTATTTTTTGCCTGGCAAATGTTCCCTTCCATTCTTTGTTAGTGGAACTCAGTGTTCTGAATGTCACAGCTGAAAGAAGCCATGACGCTCTTACATTAAGAAAAAAAAAAACTTTCTTGGAAAAGCAGTTGTGGCAGGAAATAGAAAATAAATCTGGGAGCATATATCCATTATCAGGGCACATTATCGTCAGAGGGGAGTCTGCGAAGAGAGAGGAAACCAGGATGGGTCTCTATGTGTGCCACAAGATAGGGGAAACCAATTTTCACCTCCTCCCAGTGCATCTCCTACACACAACTGGATTCAGCCGTCGCTAACTCTGCACAACCAAGACTAAATCATTTTATCAAAATGAGCTGGCAAAATGTTTTACACCTCTGCATATTACTGAGTGGTGATAAGGTGTTGGTTCACCATTCTGAGCGAAGCATCTCTTCTTCTTTTTTTGTTTGCCCAAAAAAGACGGGCAAAACTGTAAGCGTCAGGTCCACAGTGATAGAAAAACAGAGAAATAGGATGGTGGAAGTATTTTAAAACCTGCCATTTCTTATGCCTCTCGACGATAAAACAACAGACAAGATATATTTTATGTTTGTGTTAAATATTCCCATGTGCAGCCCCTCCATGACAGCTTATTCTCGGGCAGATTTATCACAATCCTTATCTGCTCAACTGAACAGACAGAGGCAAGGCGCACAGCATCAACTGTAGCCTGCTGATGCCTGGGGCAAAAGACAAAGCATACAATCAATACAAATCTCAAGTCTATACATTTAAGAGGGCCGGGCTGACACACATCTTTCATTGTGCCATGCATTAAAACTTCTCATCTTATAAACTCACTGAAGGATGATATACATAAACTAATTGCATTAAATGCTACACGAAAAAAAGAATAATGCCATTGAGGCAATTTTTTTGTTGTTGCAAAGCTAAAAATCTGTTTTTGAATAGACACAGACGTATGGAAATGTAAAATGTACCTAATTAAAGCTCGCAAAACAGCATGTCTGGCATATGATAGGCATCTGTTGAAAAAGTGAGCACAGCCTCTGGTCCCAGGTGTCTGAACTCATTCATACAGGCACGCGCTCCCTCTTGACCACTGCATTCATACAGGAAATTGGTCTGGTACTGTCGCTCCAATGCATAAGGCAGCCTCTATCCAGAATGTTCTCATTTGTGTTTCTAAGATAGTGGAGCAAGCGGCCAAAGGCGGCTGCAGCAGGGACGCCTTTCTCTCCATTCAGGAATCTCTCCAAAATTCAGGTCCTTTTTCCTGATGCAAATGCACTTGAGCTATAATGGGAACTATTTAGTGAGTTTTATTCTTAGTTAAGCTTGAATGTTGCTTTAATCGTGTTACTTACTAACAAGATAATAACATTTAATAAATCTCTGTTGTCTGAATGTTTGTCATTAAACAATAAAAGAGTCAAAAAGAATTTAGACTTAATTAAGTGATTCACAATCATTCAGTCATTGTACCGAATATAATCTAGTTCAGCCAAATAGTGAGTTAAACAAAGACTTACCACTTACTCTGACTTGAAGCCCTTCCATTTGTACCCACCACTCAGGATTTACTTTTGAGTTTTTCTGTTTTGTTTTGTTTTTTTTCAAGAAAATTGTACTTTATCTTCAAATACATACTAGCAAATGTTGTATACGAGGAGAAATCTAAAATGTATTTTGTTCCAGTGACATTATATAATTACGTTATGGAGATTTTGTCTAATTTGGTATTTTCTATGAATTCCTCGCCTATAACATGTCAAAAAGCTGATAAAATCACTGATTTTTATTCCCCTTTCAATGCTTTTTCTACGTAAAATAAATGTGTAGGTATAAGAAACTGTTAAACCAAATATTTTCCATGTTTTCCAATCTACGGTGTCTGTTTTCAGTCTTGCATGCATATTGTTTTTGTCGACATAATAAAAGAGGGCTGTCATTTAAAAAGCAATATCTGAAAATGGTACAGGATTACAATAAAGCTCCTGAATATCAGTGCATCTCACACGGCGTGAAGTTAATCAAATCACCATATCCAATGCTGTTATTGGTTATCTTTCAAATAAAAACACCAGCTCACATTAGGCTATCAGCACTGAATAAATACTCGTTTATATGACTGAAACGAGTGTGACACCACAGTGTGACACAAACAGTGTGACACAACAGTGTGACACAACAGTGCAGGCCATTGAGGGACGGATTTCATGAGGGAAGCTCAGCCCATTCAGGCAGTAAGGGTCTCATTAATGTCTAGGTAAAGGTCAACTTTTCATTTATTTATTTTTTTATCTATTCACTTATAGAATGTGCCTCTTTTGAATAGATCACAACAGCTCACGCATCATTTCCCCAACAGCAGAATTGCTTTGATCAGCCTTATTTAGTTCCAGCTAAATGAATAACACCAATTTGAATACTGACTATTCTAATTTTTTTTTTTTAATTTAGAGGACAAACATAAACCACCTACTTTTATGTCATAATTATAGAATTTCTTTGACCATGACAACTGAGTCACAGACTATTTTTCACAGTCTATGGCTTCTTTTCTGTATTTGCATTCCCACTAAAGCCCAAATAATGAAACAAGTGCTGCTTTGGGCACAGTGCTGGTCAAGGACCAGGAACAGAATTAGTCTGGTTTTGAACCAAACACGGTTAAAAAGGCATGTGACATCATCCTTGAGTAGATAATTGTTCAAGTGGAAACCTGTTGTATCATGTGCATTCACTTTCA
The DNA here is from genome assembly GCA_037389245.1 of Oryzias sinensis. Classification (NCBI taxonomy): domain Eukaryota; kingdom Metazoa; phylum Chordata; class Actinopteri; order Beloniformes; family Adrianichthyidae; genus Oryzias; species Oryzias sinensis. The sequence continues at coordinate 33,286,274 of CM074489.1, forward strand.
ATGACAAAATTGTATAAGGGAGCATTGTGAACACAAGGATTATAAATATACTGCAAAAACTGTGTATTCTGGTGGATACGCAGGCATTGTGTCAAAGTTCTCGAAAGAACTGAATGCATCAGGTTGATTGAAAGATGCAGTTTCTGGCTATTCACAAAAAGGGACTGTGGAGCATGTTAATTACGATTCATTGGTATAACTTCCATGATGTAGACTATGCCTGCAGCATATTAAATGAAGATGTAACATGCAGATGAAGGACGAGAACTCACTAATCACAATGTAGCAATTACCCGTCTATACATACACGGGTCACGCCTGAGACAAGATTTTCAAACACTGCCCACATAAAGTTGTCACCAGAGCAAGGATAAATATCCAATTCAAAACCTATGTGAAGACAGTAAAGCATTAACACTGGGGTCATTTAGTTTGCAGTCCTTTGATCAAATAAGTTTGAAAACACACAGTAATGTAACGAAAATGTCAGTGGTATGCTTGAAAAAGTGATTTTGGACTTATCTGTTTATGAAAAGAAAAATGAATAATGTATTTTCTTATAGTTTAGTGTATTGTTTTCTTTTCTTTTTTCACTCAAAATGAAGGCCAAGCTCTGTTGCTGGCTGTTAAATAAAGTGAGCAGATGAAGCCGTCTTAGTCACATTTTATAAATGTGTTGATTTTAGCATTTTGAAATATTTTACATACTCACAATACAAACTCCATATTGTCGGTCTTTCAAATTATTCTTACAGCCATTGTGGTTACCTAATTTTAATGAGAAAACTGACACTTAATCATTTCATCTAAAAATTCCATATAATTATGTTTTCCCCATTTTTTTTTTAAATAATTGTTTTTAGGTGCATTTTGGCTCCCTTTTCTTTTCAAAAATCCTAAATGACACATTTAGGTGTGAAGGTTGACCTTGATTTCAGTCTTCACATATAAATATGTTATTACATAGTTTCTATCAACTAAGACATTTGGGTAAAATCACTGGCCAGACAGGATCTTAAAAAAAAGGAATCCATGCATTTATTTCAAGTTGATCTTCAATTCCTGCAATGCATTTTATGTAGGAGTCAGCATCGCTCTCATGGCTGGAGTTGATGCAGAATGCAGCAGGTCAGCCTCTAACTGGCTCTAGTTAAGGAGAGTTCACAATTGGGTTTCACTTTTTCTTCAGTAGCTTGCTGTTTATTTAGAGCTTCTTTTAAGATTATTGGCAATTTTTCATCAACATCTGGCTTCGCCCCACTTTACCTTTTTGATGTGCTCCACTGTCACATTCCTGCTTGTTCCTTAAGATCCTCGGATCAGCTCCTCCTAGATGAACCTAATACCCAGCAGTGACTGAAAGGCGACCTTCCTGTCCTTGGCCCTAAACTATGGAATCAGCTGCTATTACAAACCTACCAAGTTGCATCACCGTCAGTGTTTAAACTTGTTGACTTGTTGAAGCAGCGCTCTAACTAGTTTATTTTGCTGTGTCTAATCATCTTGTTTTGTTGTTGCATCTGTCCCTGTGCTTTATCTTTGAGTCGTACATTAATTGTGTAATTCTGTGATCAATATTCTCTGTTTCATTTTGTAAGAGCTATATGAAAAAAGTTGGTGATGATGGTAGCTTAAAAAGAGTAAACTGTAACAGGGTTGCTACCCTTACTTAAACCTTGAGGTAAAAATAAAGGAAAAATCCTTCTGAAGATTAATAAAATGTGATTTTTTTCATTGATTTTTCTTTCCAAAAATATCGGAACTTCTGCTGGGTAGCAAATGTAACCACAGTCCGTGCATCCTTACAAGTTAAATGTGTAAATAAATGTTAGAATTCCCTTCATGACACAATTCTGCTGCAAGAGATGCTGACAGGACCTTTTTTTTTATTCAAAAACTCTTACCCTGTCCATTAAGACAAGAAAATGTCTATAATTATTGCTCAAATCAATAATCTTCTGTGCAGTTGGAATTGGGTTATTTTCAAATGTACACAATATGCCATAATGGGTTGAAAACCTACATTTTGGACAAAAAACTGTCTAAGGCTGCAATCACACAGAAGTTAGCACAGAGGTGTCTAATTTCAATGGTAGGTCAATGTACAGTCACGATCAGAGCTCCTTCAGCGGGATATGAGCGGTGGGCGTGGTGCGTCAGTCTGACAGCAGTGCGGTTTGAGCATCAAGGCATCTTGAGAGTTAAAAAATTTGAACTTTGGCAAAGAGGATGCATCACATCAACCAATTAGAGACTTGGCTTTAGCATGTGACGTGTTAATGACATGATCAGCGGGTAGAGTTCAAAATCAACATAGAGGAGAAGCAAATTGTTCTCCTCATGAACTTCATAAAAAAATTTTCTTTTTACACCGAGTCAATAATAAAATAGTCCTCAAGACAGAGGCCCCACGGAAGCGGCCATCATTCAGACACAGCTCCTGCAGTCGATGGTGAACCTTGCCGGACTAGGAGAATCTCTGTATGATCTTGTGAACCCCAACATGACGACATTCTTACTGAGCTCTTTGAAATAAAAAAAATCTGATCTCTTAACATCATCTGTCTTACGTACATTATAAATGAAATATATAATCCATCAATTCCCTGGAGCGATGAGGCTAAAAACTCTGGACAGTAGCTCTTCCCACATGCGTCTGTGGCTTTTAGTTTATGAACGAATTCTTGGAGAAGCATTAAGAAGAGAATCTGATCCACATCAAAAGAGAGGAATTTGACGCAAGTTTGAAAAATTCGATGTAAAGGCAACACAAGACACACTACTGTTTCAAAGCTTTGAAACACTTTTCATTTTCTTTTTTAACTAGTTTTGCATATTATGGTATGAACCTATACAGGGAAAAAAATTGTTACCACTGTCTTAGAAATTAAAAATAACAGGTTTAAAAATAGAGACTGACCAACACAATTTCTTGCTTTAAGGCGCACACAGCTGGTTCAGGATGAACTAGAGAGAAGGGGGAAAAAAACAATCAGCCAATCATTAATGATTACTTTTAAAACAAATTGACAGGAACTTCCTTAACACCTTTTCTGTGGTTTTTTGATGACTATATTTGTCAAAGGTGGCTTCCTTGTTTAAAAATG